>CM045448.1:34036657-34718056 GCA_024666655.1 Dascyllus trimaculatus
CACTTCCTGTACATGCAGTGTGTTCATACAGGGGCTTGAATGACTGGGTTTCACCACCAGCCCTGCACACATCACTATACAGCCACAGAAGTGTTCGGAGGAAGCCCCTGCAGCATACAGTATGATCTAATGAACTGTGGTAAAACCTTTGAAGTGTTAAAAATTAATTGAGTGCCAACTATGCTTTGTTTAAGTGAGCTTAACCCTGGACCAACAGACCGTGCCCCCGCTGAGTACAAGTTACAAATGGGAGTTTTGCATCTGTGGGAGCTGGAGGGAAAGAATTCACTCAACATTCCTCGGATGATTAAGACCCTCGAACGTAGCCCCGACTGCATGATGGTAATCTCTGCTTGATCTCTCACAAACGAACCAGCCTTATTAAGTAGCAGTGACTGTGTTTTAATATGGGGAGCCAAGTCGTCACCCGGACAGATTCCTGACAGGAAGGAGTCTGACAAGTTCTGATGACAAGACACATCCATGGAGACAGCACCTCCAGCTCCATCTTACCTATTTCTGTAGATCTGTTGTCAGTTTGCAAACACATGAATGAAATCTAGCAAAAGGTAAATGGCAGAACTACTTCAGGTTAATAATAGCAGCTCATATATATTACTATACTACTTAGCATAGAATGTTCTATTTGATGACAGACCTTTCATGTGTTCTGTTTGTCTTCTACTGGACCATTCATCAAGAAGTAGGAGGATTACAAATTAATTTTTTAAAAAACTTCGGACAGAGGAGTTGGGCTCTGACTTTTTCTTTTGTTTTCACCATATTCTGACTCCATTGAACTATTTTTGATGATTCCAGGTATTAATAGATAAATGTTTTTGCTTTGAATGATCTAATTCAAATGAACATCAGGCTCCCACACAATCCTCTGCAAGAGAAGATAACGAACTTACCAAAAGGAGATTTCTAAACAGCATTACATCACTGCTGCATCTTGCACAGAAAACCTTTCAATTACAGACTGCAGCCGTGGAGATACCTCATGTAGAGTCACCACCGCCTGAGGCCAGCTGAGCCTGTGATGTGACGGAGGAGAAGGTTGGAGGCACAAGCTGTGATTAAAAGAACCTCAAATTGAAAGTCAGCTGAGACGCCGCAAGCTTTGACATGGTGGTAGTTTTCCCTCGACACCCTTTGTAGTAAACATTCTTGGGAGATTGTGTAATGAGAAGGCAGCTGTGTGTCCGTCATCGCACCAACACGGCGGGTGGGAAGGGGGAGGGTTGTTTGCAGCTTTTCCCAATGGAAACATTTATTTTATGTAACCAGACATCCATGAAACCTAGTAAACCAGTGAGCGTATGGCCAACAGCAGCCAGCCTGGGCTTTGAGTTTTACAGCTGGGAATCATGACGGCGAAACCCCCCCCAAAAAAACACATAGTCCCTCAGTTAGCAGCATGTACAGGAAGTCTGCAGACACAATGCAAGTGAATGAATAATGTTCTGCACTTAGTAACTGTCCTAGGTTCTCACGAGTACATGGGCAAGGAATTCAGCCACATTTGGATGTCATTTTAACTTGATTTAGGGTGAGAACAGGACCAGACCAAGTCTCATTACGGACTTACACAAGTCTTAATGACGTCCACCGAAACCAGTTCTTTCTCATGTTGTCACCATCACAACACATGGAAAAGTACTTCATCTCCTAAACATTGTTTCCACATTGTTTTGTTTTTTTCAAAATCAGTCCTGACAGCTCATGAGAGTTCTCTTACAGAAAACTGAGAAGCGGCTTTCAGCAAGGATCAGTATGAGTGAACCAACACTAAGAGTCTCCAGCTAGCAGCTCTGTGATGTCTACCTCAGACCATGCAACATGCTCACAATGACTAACATGCTGACCTTTAGCAGTTACAATATTCACCATGTTCACCTTCTCTGTTAAACGTGTTAGCATGCTAACATCTGTTGACAGATAAGTCACAGGCAAAACAGATGAAACAACTGCCGTCAGCAGCAATGGCTCAGTTCAAATAAGCATCCCAGTAGTGAGACAGCAGTGTCCAGGAGTTGTGATATTGTACATTATCACAACTCCTGGAGACTCTCCATTATGGAATGCATTTATCAGTCCATCATGTCCCCCTCATCCCCACTCCCAACCCAACTGGTCGAGGCAGATGGCCACCCTCCCTGAACCTGTTTCTGCTCAAGGTTTTTTCCCCCCTCCCTATCCAAGGGTTTTTTGGTTCCTTCCCACTGTCGCTGACTGCTTGTTTATAGGGAATCCAAATGCAACTTTGGATTGTTGGGTTTTCTGTTTTCTGTTCTTTCCGCTATGTAAAACGCCATGTGATGGTACGTGTTGTAAATATGCGCTATACAAATAAAACTGAATTGTATTGAATTAATAACACTTGTGCTTTCCCAGGTTTGACAACCAAAAATGTCTGCAGGGAAAGAGGTCCATTAGTGCTAAAGACAAAGTACAGCTGAGGCTGATGGGAAGGGCACTACTTCTGCAGATATTTTATCACAAACCAAAGTTTCTGAAAAAAAATGCTGACATGCCTGACGATGCTGCTTGATGAAAAGTTTGAGTACCACCAAACTTATTACAGTTAATGCTGAGGGGAACAGGGATGTGTGAAGAACAGTTTGTGGCAATCCATCCAATAGTTGAAAACACTTTCAGAGGGATTCCTTCAGGCTGGGTGACATCGCTCAAAAGTTGTCACGACAGAACATTTCATTTCAGTCAACACTGATGATTTTAAAGACCTATTCTTAAAAAAGTCCAGGAGAAAAAAGGTTTTACTTGAATTTACACTCATTTAACCAATTTAGCTATTTAACCTGTCAAGGCATTAAGATAACAATATAATAATAATAATTATTATAGAATTATTGTAGAAAAAAATTCACACTAACATTATCATCATGATAATTTTGAAAAAGAATAATAATGATTTTTATGGTGTGGGTGGACTGTCTTGCTGTCATCTGTTATCACCACTGAGACAGTTTAGCGTGGCAGCAACAGTCACACACTGTGCTAAGAACTAACTAGCTACTTACTACGTCTTCTTCTTCTTCCATATTAGGCTGCAATATTTTCTATGTTGGAGTGTCAAGCAGAGAACTACTGGCGCAGGATAAATTTGAAGATTATATGTGCATTATTAACACAATGAGTATTTCTTTTTGAAAATATCACGGTTATAATCAACACCAGGATGCAACAGCCCTAGTTGCAGCCTGACATTCGTTATTTTTCTGTGTTCCTGTGTCTTTAATAAATACACAGAAACGCAGACATCTTTGCAGAAAAAAAATGAGCGGTAGGCCTATATATACTAGATGTTGACTCAGGTTCCTTCTGTATGACCAGACCATGGTCATACTTTTGGGTACATTTCCAACAAATGTGCGGTTATTCAAATTATGCAAAGATTTACACATAGTAAAACTTCTGATGTCCCCATGGTTCTGGGGCCCCTGAGTAGTTGCTCAAGTTGTTCATTTGTCAATCCAGGCTCGAAATAGTCACTGTCATATTTCAATCTGGGCTAAAGTGGAAGAACACACCAACAGAACTAACACCACTCTGGACTCTCCTTGTTCATTCCTTTACATCCTGAGAGAGGAGCATTTAAACTGGACTTTCATAATTTGTTTTTTTTTTTTGCTCTGTCTTTACTTACATGCTCTCCTCTGCTGGCATTTCACCCTCTGGAGATGACTCTTCAGGTGCTGAGCCACTGTTCCTCCTGTGTAAAGCCTCTCGAGCTCTTCGGCGACGCTCCCTCTCCACCTCCTCAGCATCCTCAATGCTCCTCTGGGCCATCAGCCTGGACAGACAGGAGGACACGGGTTATTAAAGGTGGAAGGTAACAGGGGATGGACAGTTTCAGGCATGTAATATGTAACACTGTCAGCTTTCCAACTTTTGTTTGTGCAAATGTTTATTTTTAGAAATATATTCAGCAACAGTAGGATATGTATAGAAAAAGGGTGTAAGCTGCTGCAACATTTGGCAGATGATGCACCAAATGTGTGAGCACACAGCATGACAGAGACATGTCTTAACTTAGCTTATGATCCCACTAGAGACTGTAAGTAAATGATAGACGTAGTTAACATGACGACACCCATTGCATTGTGGACTGCAGTGTAAAGCCCTGAGTTTGGCATTTGGTCATTGCCGGCTTGGTCTTTTTAAAAGCAGATGTGATGAGAAAGTGGTGGATCTGACTGAGAGTTTGAGCACACTGCACACACCCATATAGAAGTGACCTGTCAATCACAAGGAAGCCCCATCCTAAACCCCATCCTGCTATTAATATAATAATTTCAACAATACTCCAGAAAATGGCCTGTAACTCCATCTTTTAGTTCATTCATCGGTGGTGGTTGGGAAACAATAAAACCTTGAACAGGAAACATTTTTCATGCATCACAGACAGCACTGGTTCCTGAGTCATGGTTGTCTCCCAGGCTTCTTGGGTTCCTGAACAGAGACTGAGTAAATCTGTGAGGGGCTGAGATCTGGCCTGATGAACATCTGCTGGGCCTCGATGGAGAAATGACAGCGTCTGTTTATGTGCAGGATAAACACACATGCTCTTCACCTCGTGTCAGCATGACATCACTGTATTTATTACAAACACTGTTAATCTTTGTGTATCCAGAGTCGACGAGCCAAGCATGAGGTCTCTTTTCAACAATTTACACCGACACCGGACGCTTTAATGCCTGCACCTCGCCTCAGCTGTGAATGGTGACATGAAAGAAAACATCTCACAGATTTTCTCTGTTTATTTCTTGGAACGATAGTACCAGTTTTGAATTACGTTACTTTACCAACTAATTGATTGTTCAGTGCATAAAATGTGGGGAGTCAATAGCAGGCCATCAGAAGATTTTTCTTCAGGGGGTTCTTAAGAGAACATAATAGTAATCCAGCCATACGTTTGGCTCAAACTGGCATGTCAACACGGAAACAAAACAGTTTCTAAAATATATTTGTATGTTTCGATTATTCTGTACCTTTCATTTTACTTTACATACGTACACATGCAAAAGACGTTTAGGTCATCATCAGCCAAACAGCCAACGTGACAGACAGCACATCGTATACAGACACCAAAGCAGTTACATCATGGGGACATAGATGAATTCACAAGTCGTGTCAAAACCCGACTATCAGATTAAAATCAATTCGCATTAGCAACGCCTGAGGGAAAACACGTAGTGCAGTGCTGGTTCCCACCAGATCGGAAACTGGATTAGGTCTTATTATCCCAAGGTTTTAATAATAGTGCTTTCACTTAAAAATCCATTTATGCATGTCAGGTTTAGACACGCACACCCACCCTGGAGGTCCCTGTACTGGGATCAGGCTGTATCTAAAATGCAGCCCGTCACTGTAGAGTTCAGCATTGTGGCACTGCTGTGCTTCATTCCTGTTGGTCCAATTTGTCAGAACTGCAGTTGATAAATTTTACAACAGGGTCAATAGCATCACTGTCACCAACTCAATATTATAAGTCAGCTAATTTTTAACATTCCCTCTGGCCTGGAGATGAAGAGACTGACTGCATTTCAAATTCATCCAATGTCTCTTCTGTGTAGAGTGCAAGGTTGATCATTTTGGCCTCACAGGGACTTTGGCTGAATGTGGGAGTGGTTTTTTCAGGTGAAATTTTAAGATTCAGTCTAGGGCTTAAGGGCTTAGCCAAGCTATCTTTTTGCTATTTTTCTGCAGTTATAACAGTTGCAGCTGAAGGAGCAACTTGTACCTATTCCAAAGAGTGAACTTAACTCTGAACTATTAAATGTATTGTAAACTATTTCAGCTGTAATGTGGTCTAAAACTTGTGTTGATGTTGATCCTGGTTCTGCCTCAGAAGGGCTGTAAACAAGCTCCATGTGGCTGCTCAGGTGTCCAGTTACTAAACACACATTTGGCTCATTTGGCTTCTGGGTCGCTAATAGACCCCTAAGGGCTCCCAGATCTGTTCCTCCACCTTGCACTTTCTTTAGGAACAGGGTTGAAGGAGGGACGGCTCTGTGACATCTGACCCTCTGCACCTTCACTCTTCTTGTTTTGCCCAGTTCACATGCAGGCTGCAGCATCACCTCCTCTCTGATTTCTCGCTCTTCCTGAGTGCTCATCAGAGATTTACATCATCACCAGTTACAAAGAGAACAAACTGAAGCTGCTCTTTGTCTTCAGCTTGGCTCTGTTTTCACACTTGGGGAGATTCAGGAGTATAGCCCACACAGAAGTGATGAGTAGTTTGGTTTCAGAGGGATCTTTCTGTTCATGTCCAGTGTCTTAACTATTTTTTCCTTTAGCTATTTTGTATTTCAAAGTTCATTTTCTAAAAGAAACAGTCCTAATGTGGCTTTCAGTTAAACTGACCAAACTTTGTATACTTCACTGGGCAAGGTTTTCAGTAACATGTAGCTAGAAGAAACCTGGGATCAAATCCCCAACATTGTGCTCAGTGAACAACCTGCTTTACCTCCTGATTTACAGCCACCACAAGTAAAATATATCATTGTGTCAAATCCAGGTTTCATTACTGCAGCTGGGAAATGTAGAGATCAAGACAGAGCTACAAGTAACCAGTGAAAATGATAAAGGGACAGGACATCAGACAGGAGGGTGCCATCAATACTGTGGCCTCAGGTAAACACAAACACACAGCAGGTCCAGGTGCCCCTGTCCAGGGGGACCTGGACAGGTCACCAGTCTATCACAGGGCTACACATAGAGACAGACAACCAAGCACTCTCTCATTCACACCTATGGACAATTTAGAATCATCAGTTAACCTCAGCATGCTTTTGGACTGTGGGAGGAAGCTGGAGTACCTGGTGAAAACCCACACTGCACAGGGAGAACATGCAAACTCCACACAGAAAGACCCCAGGCGTCCTAACCGGGACGCGAACCAGGGATCTTCTAGCTGTGAGGCGACGCTGCTAACCCCCGAGCCACCGTGCAGCCCAAGTTATCATCCACTCTGATATTAATAAAACAGAAAGTAACCCTGGTATTGTAGGCTTCCTCTTGCAGTCGTGTAAATAATTGCCTATAATTTTCCAGTGGAAACTGGAATTTTCACACCAGAAACGAACAAAGCTGAGCTTTGTAACATGTGGTAAACACAGCAGCAGGGTTTATTTAAACCCAAACCGTGAGCCTTTTCTAAACCTAACCCAGTAGTTATGATACCTAAATGTAACCAGACATTTACTGAAAAGCAGCAAGTGAAAGCAAATAAAGCAAATAAAGAATTACTACTATAAGAATGGTAAGAGTTAAGACTTGTCTCCAAAAGTCCAAAGTCTGCTGACTTCTAGTGAATTCTCACTATACAATTAAATGGTGATCATATATTACGTTAATGTGTTCACAGCTTGGGCTCCAAAAAGTAAGAAAAGAAGTTTTGCAGGTTTTCTGAGGATTTCTTTTTTTCTTAACATGTAATACTTTTATAAATAAATAAGTTATAGTTTATCACAACTTATCACAAACCTAACACAGACATGTTTTTGACCCTACAGTAAGTCGATGTTCCTATTCTTAGTCCAACCTAATGAAAAAAATGAGATATGTTCTCTAATTCAGAGCTCCACAACCGGATACTGATAAACTCCACACTCGTCAGCACTGGCATCTCTTCCTCCTCTTCCACTTCTCTCGCTGTCCTTCCTGTAGGCAGGCGGGAATGAGCAAAGAGGAAATGAGTGAACTCACAAAGGTGGAGAGGCCAGTGCACAGCAGGATGTGGGTCAGCTGGGCGTCAGCCTCTGTCAGAAAACCCTGACAGAGGCTGGTTGATGAAAAAGTGGGAATCAGATTTAGTTTAAGAGGTGCAGCAGATGGGCAGCGGTGAGCGTCAGTGTGTCTGCTCAGTTTATTCCATGTCATGTTAGAGGACACCTAAACAGTTCACTTTAGAGTTAAACGCTTTATACATCAGTTTTAAACTAAGAACAACTTTGTCTCCAACATGACACTTTGCTTGTCTTTAATGAATCTAACTGAGTTAAAATCTTCTTGAAAAGAACTGAAGGGCATCTGAGAGAGATAGAGAGTCCATTGGAGAGATGTTGAATGAGTTAAAAAACAAAGTAGTCACACTGGCGACCCAGAAATGCATTGATGATTTATAACCGAACTTTCAACATTATTAATTTGTGCAACTCTTTTACATAATTTTCATCCCGCCTAATCAGAAAGTAGAGCATCATGATACATCAATCCGTCAACTGTCTATACCTGATTACCCTTTGATGGGGGGGTCCAAGCTGAATCTGGGTATGTTTTACCATTTAGCATTACTTCTAGACTAAAAGGAGACAACCTCACTATTCCAGTGACATCACTCACTAGAGGCCATTGTAAATACAAAGAAAGGAAAGGAGGAAGCTGGGTGGCCACATGGAGAGGATGCTGGGGTGGAGAGATGGGTCAAGAAACCATCAACGCTGCAGAGGAACACCCAGAATTCAAATATGCTAGCTTTACATCTCTAACTAGACGAATGTCTCTGAGGAAAATGAAGGAACTCTGCCACATTCTAAACGTCTACTGTGTTTAAGTTTAGAATTATTCTGTAGCCTGTGTGAGTCCTGGCAGTGGAGGGTGAGTGGTATATAGCTGATACTGTCAGATGTTTGGGTGTTGAAATCTGCTTTGGCCCAGCACACCATCTGAGCTAAACTCTCCCTACTCTGCCCTCTCATTACATTTCCTTTCTGTAATCACCGCTGTGGGATTCTGTCATGCTTGGCAGCAGCTCAAACATCTGATTGAAGCTAAATGATTAATCTCCATCAGAGTGATTTTAAAGTACCGGGATTACCGGCTCTACTTCCTCCTTCTTGTCCTGTGTTTTATCAAAATCAAGTCTTTTTTTCTTGCTTATGTCATCCACTCAACCGAGCAGAGACCGTCCCTCATTTTAAAACCCTGCTCACAGCACATGGCGATCTGGACTGTATCGGACTACTGCTGCCAGACAATTAAAACAGTATGTACAGAGCACTTTCTCTACCTCAGCAGGAGTCGAGCAGGTTTTCTCCAGTCTTGCACTGTTTCTCTGTAAACTGACACCAGAGGCAAGACTCAGCATGCTGCCTGCCTGAACGTTTCCGCAGACACCGGCTGACTAAGTGCCCTTGAGCTCTTGAGGTTACGGTGATCAACAGGAGGTTCAACCTGTCAGACTGAGCTGACGAAAGAGGGAGCAGACAGGTGCAGGTACTACTGAGGACTCTGCTACAGCAGGTATAGAGACAGAGATGTGATTCAGGCAGATCC
Organism: Dascyllus trimaculatus; assembly: GCA_024666655.1. NCBI lineage: Eukaryota > Metazoa > Chordata > Actinopteri > Pomacentridae > Dascyllus > Dascyllus trimaculatus. The sequence continues at coordinate 34,045,964 of CM045448.1, forward strand.
AGGTTTTATAAACAATGTTTCTAAACTAATTTATTGGAAAATGACATTGTAACTGAAGCTATTACTCACAATGACACTGACCAACACTTCCGCCGTTTTACTGTGTTGTAAATACTCGGTGGTCAGTGACCTTTTAGACAGCAGAGATTTGGCTGTAGTATGAAAGGCAGAAATTAGTTTCACTTGCGCTTCTCCTTCACACCCTGTGAGGTTGTTGCATGTTTTAGAGAAGGAAAATGGAAGAAGGGGACTTAAATGATGGACAAGGAAAAAGATCAGCCTCCGAAAATCATCACATGGAGAAAACAGAATAAAAACTAGGCAAGATCTGTATTCACAAGGCAAATACGTATTTGGCAATTTTGCTTGGCAAAAATGACAACCTCGCAAATTGTAGCCCTTTACATGAGGTGTTTTTACTGTCTGTATATTGTTTTTGAGTAATAATGCAGGAAAAACCAGAAGACTAAATTTGTCCTTTACCATGACCTTGACCAAAGGTCAAGGTCACACATTGAAAGCACACATTAAATGCTGTTCAATGGTACCAGTATGAGCACTGTCAATTTTTTTTGCCAAGTTATAGGGAAAATGTTACTTTTCGTATTTTTTTGTGACGTCATGAACTTTGATCCCTACCGATCTTTTTACTGGTTGGTCGTACAGCTTCGGTTCAATTACATAAAATACTCCTCTTGAGATGAGCTGTTCAAAAATGTAAGTGTCAAAATTTTACAATAATTACTTGTGAAGATATAGAAAATTTTGCACACGCTGGTCACCCATTAATTTTGGGGCCAAAAGGTCAAAGGTCAAGGTCACAGGGCTTCTTAGTGCAAAATCCCTTTATAATCCTACAATGGTGAACTTTGGTATATCTAAGGGTAGGACTACCACATTGCACCTCTTGGCCTTGAATTTGACCTTAGACCTTGAACTTACTGCCATCTGTCTGTCTGTCTGTCTGTCTGTGTGTATGTGGGTGTGTGGTTGTGTATGTCCACACCATAACTCGAGAACAAATACAGACAGGATAATCAAACTCAGCTAAGATATTGATCTTGACCTACCCTGGTCACCTATTAATTTTGGGGCCAAAAGGTAAAAGGTCAAAGGTCAAGGTCGCAGGGCTACCTGCCATGTTTAGGAAAGCATCCGGCGTGGGTCTGCATCTCACTTGAGTGCATTCTAGTTCTCTTGAACAATGACTCAAATCATTAATCAGTTGTTCAAAAAGTTGTGGTTGCTGTTCTGTTGATCAACTTATTGTTTCAGCTTTAGAAAGCATGTGTATATGCTAACTTGCAATCATATTTTAAAGGAAAACTAACATATTTTTATTACCTTAATGAGGAAACTTTAGAGTTGCTGTATGCCAGCAGTTTACCCATGCTTCCAGTATGTGGTAAACTAAGCTAATCACCTCCTATCTCTTCATAGGAGATGAGACGAATATATTCTCGCTCAAAGGGAAAGAAACTGATAAATGACACCAAAAACACTGGGCTGTTTCAAAGTCATATACTATTTCATGGTTTTGGAGACACAGCTGGTTGCTAGCTAATTTGTAAAACAAAGACTTTACAAAAGAAAAAAAACCCTTCAGCTGTGTGATCACCAACATTAGAAGCAACCAACAGAAAGAGCCAGAAACACGATACAGATACCCACAGACCAGATAGAAGCTGTGCCACCTGCCAACAGAGCCACTAAACCACATATTGTTGTTCTCTCTCTGTCTGCACTTGTCCAGGCTTTAACTTTATTGTCTGGCAACGTTTCACCGGAACGAGAGTGAAGGATGGATTCGCCTTTTGCAGGAAAAAGGTTAGAAGCATTAAACCCTCAGCTGCTCTTTTGTAAGCACACACGCTGTCATCGGCTGGATGACGGGCTTGAATGGCACAATAATAACATGGTTTGCTTTCAGCCTGAAGGCCTGCCAGGCTCCACGGTGCAAAGGAGGATGGTGGGAAGACGTTTGTGAGATGAAGTCACTGTTGTGCTAAAACAAGTCGAGACAGCGGAGGGCCCTGAATCACTCTGACACAACAACAAAAAGATTGCCACTTCCCAGAAAAAAGAAAACATCACTGGAGTCACCGGACGAGTTGTGAGGAGGCAGCCGGGGGCTTCAATCAGCACAGATCAGACCTGTAGGGTTAAACTGCTGTTTGTCTTTACTGCTTTTCACTTTGAACTTCAGTGTGTCACAATGGTTGCTCAACACAGCTTCTGCATTTTCACTAGAACTTGTAGTGTCATTTCCAGTTAAACCTTTTTTTGACAAACTGAGGTTAGGAGCCTAAGCTTAAACCTTAGCGTACCTGAAGTAGATCTTTGTCTTTCCTGTTGAACAACTGCATGGGACACAGAGGTTCCATGTTCTGATTCCAGTGATCATTTTTACAGCGGAGTTGATTGTGGCAGCATGTCGGTACACTGTGCTCTGTTCAAGCAGCTGTTCATCCATAAATGCTAAATCGAAAACACCTGGACACACTATACAGTTTTTGGGGACTTTTAAAAAGCTTCCTTCCTTCAAAATCTGAGGAAGCGTCTCAAAAGATTTTCAAAAACCTACAGAAAGACCAGCAGCCTTTGAACACTTCTGGATATGCTATGATCTGTAAGTGAGGACCTGCACAGAAGCTGTGGTCAGGTTTGATACTGATGCTTTGTCTCCAGGGTACTACACATCCTGGACTGAATGGCTGAGTGTGCCCACAGCTGCATTTGGAACTTACTAGGCTTTACTAATATCTGTGTCAGAGCTGTCATTAATTTTAAAAAAAGCATGGCCTTTGAATTTTTCATCAGTTTCCTGAGAAGTGACAACAGAAGGAAGTGAAGAGAAGGAATGCAAAGGATATACTCCTACATGTCAGTTACACACAGAACACTAGCTGTATGTGCAGTGGACACAGCAGTGAAGAGCAGACACCAGTTGTCTGGACCAGAAGTCCAACAAACCCCTCTGAGACAGTAATCACCATGTTATGGCTGGAGGTCTGGGTGTCCAACCCCCCCCATGAAGAGCACAAATGGACCACTGATCCCTGAGGTCTGGGAACCCTGTAGGTTTATTTGCTCACAGGCTTTAATGGAAGACGGGAAGAAATAGAATAGAGGTTTAAAGACATTGACGAGGACAGATGGAATGCAGCATTAGGGAGGAAAATATGCTAATGTTATTGCTCAGTGTAAACCTAAACCAACTGAAATCCCAAAAATGCAGCAAGGGCATCTTTCTGTTCCAGGCCAAGGGAAACAAAGTTTGTATCTGATTGCATTTGAAGCTTTATTTAGCTGAAGAGGTGAGTGGCCTGAGAGACGCTGAGAATGTATTCACCATGTGAAAATGTCAGAGTAGAAATTTTTATATAGTTCCCACAATTATTGGCTTCCTCTTTTCCTTTCTGACCTAAACAGTGCAGCACTAAGCAGGTTAGTGCTGCACTGTCCTTCACTGAGCCCTTTGTCCTGTTTTAGTAACTTTTGTATCATCTTTGACATTTTGAACACATGCACACATGTAGCGTTGTGGCTGTCTTGTCTTCCTGTGTACTGTACCAGCTGTAAATGGTTGAAACCACTATAGTCGTTTTGCACTACAGAAATCAGCATGGTACTAATGAGCACGTCTGATGTTTAAACACCTGTAGTTCTTGTTGCATACCTCTGCTACTACTTAGTGTCTAACAAAAACCGACCCACAAAAGGAATGAAGCAAATGTCTGTATTGGAAGACAGAATGCCAAAAGAAAAACAAACTGAAAACAAGATCTTGGAAGAAAACCCCATCGACTAAATGCAACTCACTAAACTGATAGAATTAAATGTTATACATTGAGTACACACATTTCTAACAGAAATGTATGATGGATGTAGACTCTACATCTACTCTACATTGTAGAGTATGTACCAGGCCTTATTCCAGAGACAGAGAGGTGATTCTGCTGCCTGAGTGTTTAGGACATCGTGTGTTTAACTGAGGTGAGAGAGATAAAAACCTGTCATCTGCTCTCATAGATAGGACCCCTGGAAACAGGAAACCGTGCTCTGTTTACTTTCCCTCCATCCCTTCAATGCAGACAACCTGTGGAGGGAGGGAGAGTTCAGTGCCCCCGTCACTCATCAGCTAAATCCACCCCACCTCCCCCAAAACATTCCTCAGTCTCTTATCTCCCTGTATCGTAAACACTGAGGAAACCCACCCATGTGTGGGGGGCTTCAGGGGTCAGAGGTGACAGCACTGCGTTTGTTTTGAAGCAGGTATGCCTCCTGGATGACATCAGCACTGCGGGCCGAGCCAGGCCGAGCTGGGCTGGCAGGAGGGGGTTTGTCTCCCACATAGAGCTGATTAAAAGCAGATCGGCTTTGCTGCATGCCTGCCCTGACCCGCTGCGATGAACAACACTCAGTCTGACAACAACACGTCCCGGCCACAGGTCTGCTTGTTCTCAGTTTGTGTCCAACTTTTTAGCATGACACTACAAAAGATACTATGATACTGATAAAGATGATGATGTACAGACGATCCCCTAGTTAATTATAAAAACAGAACCAGTATAAAATCCAGCCGACTGCTGTTGTACTTTGTTGGCAACTTTTAATTCCAACGTCCAGCATCAGTCTGTCACAGACAGCAGCACCGGCCAGGTGGTGACTGTCACCAGAAATATCTGCTAAACAAAGGCAGGTGGTGAAAAAAGCAATGCCTGACCAGGATGTAAACATACAATACACATCCTTCACTCCTCACAATGGAGGGAAACTGTGGCATCAGTCTGAACGCTATTCCACCTCAGTTTTCTCTTCACAGCTTCTCCAAGATGTCAGTGATGAATTGTTGCTGACTAATTTTCTATTGCTCAACTAACTGACTAATTGACTTTGGAATATTTAGGAATTCTTTTGGTGACTGGGAATTTTCCAAGCAAATGTGAAACGAATTAGTTTCTGGAGTAGAAAGAAAGACAGTAGCTCAAAACTACCAAAAACAACACAAGCCAGAAATGTCAAAACAGTTTGGATGAACCTGAACTCCTTAATAGCTAAACACATAAGAATGTAGGGTGAATCAAGCCGTCTGACATAGTGGACAGTGGATATAAAACAGTTTAGCTGAAATGCCTACGACGTGCGAGTCGCGCAGTGTTTTTGGATGATGTCATTGTTGCTGTCAACTCCTCCAGCTTGAGGCCATCTGCTGAGTGGACTGAATCAGAGTGAGGCGCTGCCTCCTCCAGCTGTTATCTGCTTCATAAACACACAGCCGACCGCTGCTCTCAATGTGACTCACTGATGACAACACCTCCAGACTCACTGAGACGCCACAAACAGGCTCACAGGGCTGTAACTCAGTGCTGTAATACAGTGTATGACTTATCCATGCATCACTTTCCTGTATAGAAACTCTTACGTGAATGGAAAACCACATGTTACGATGAACGGGAACTCTTTCTGCCTTTACATTAACATTCACAAAGATCCACAAACTTGTCAAGCAAGTGTTGAATTGCCAGATAACCGCTTGTTCTTTTGACAAAACCAATTATTTGAAGGGTAACTTCAGCTTGAAGGTCTCTATAGGTCAGAAAATATCCTGCGATCAGACACAAATAATCCAAAACAGAAATACCCGCTCAGACTGCAGTGTTCATAAACTAATTTTCAAAATCATAGAGACCTGAGGGCAGCCAGAAATACACGCAAGGACTGTAGATCTGATTCATATCACAATAGACCTGAACAGACTCAACTAAACATCTTTATTATTAGCACACATGGGCTAATCCACATTTTACTGTTTTGAATAAAGGTGTAAAATGGATCTTTGTGTTACCATTACATCTGTCAGGTTCAGAATGCTTTTAGTTTGGCATGGTGTGTTAGGAGTTTGTGGGCCTGATAGGATGAAGACTTGTATAAAGGTGACAAATCATTTTGTGACCAAACGTGGGTTAGCCCACTTGTGCATATCTGATTAGTCTCACAGGCGCCCTGTTATGATCTGGATTGTCTGACAAGTAAAAGTTTTAATGTACTGATGGCACATGAGGATTCTTAGATGTGTAGGATTCATTATCTTTAAAACAGGAAGGTCTGAATAGAAGGCCATGACATTGCATCCAATAGTTGTTGAAATATCTCCAATGAGGTGGATCAACATTGCGAACAGACCGTCAAAATTAAAGTCCTCAAAAGCTCAACCTCAGGCTTTGTTTTCTACCAACCACTGCAGGTACAAGTGAAGTTATTACCATGGCCAATAAAACCGATGACAAACAACATTCATGTTCTAAAATTCAGTCTACCTTTAAGGACTTTAGACTGATATATGGTTCAGACAGATCACAGTGGATGATCTACTCCATTGCACCCTATAGAATTTGCAGATCTGTGAAGTTTCTCTCTCCACCCTCAGCTACTTGCTGCAACACTGTAAAACTAATCTGTACTACATGATGGCAAGTTGTAATGTTGGATTATTTCATTTATTAATGTTAGAACAGGAAACCGGTTTGTTATGTAGGAAAACCTGAGAGATTGAATCTGTGTTTTGAGAGTGTCATTGTTTGAAGGTGGAAATGCTCCACCATGCTGCTGGCTGCTTACTTCACTCATGATGTGTCTACTGACTGCAGTCAACACAGCAGCTGTGGCAGCACTTACCAGGAGTGCTCCGCTAAGCTAACGTTAATGAAGAAATCTGCAGATCGCACAGTACAGAACCATCTCTGTCTACTTATTGTATGTAGACATGCGATGTCCCCATTATTCATTTTCACCACAGCTCAGTCTGGTCAAATTTGTCTCCAAACTGCAGAAACAATGAGGACCACACCCACTTGAATCCCTGACCAGGTCAGACATGTGGGTGGTGATGCTGAGTTCTGTGTCCTCCGGATGTCAAAAGAATCTCATCCCTCTGGTATCAAGTCAAAAGGCCAAAGTCTAACTGATGTCACAAGTCACTGGTGTAGGAAAAGTTTCACATCTTAGGAAATACGCCCATCTCATTTCTGGTGGAGGGTGAGATGAGAAGATTGATAGCACACCCATATCTGTCCCTTAAATACTATGTTTTTGTATGGATTAAACAAAGAATCGATAACATGTTAATTACTGATCTTTAGACGCGCTGGCAAGCCTGGAGAGAGTCAGGTTAGCTGTTTGTCCTTCTTTTGAGTTTGTGCTAAGCTACTCTGACCAGCTGCCATGTGTAGCTTTTTACAGACAGGGATGAAAGTCGTCTGTTATTGTCACCTTTCTATTGTCCAGAAATGATATTCCCAAAAATGTCAGCCTTTCTATAAGGCCTCAATGAAGTAGAGCCTCAACAATTAGTCAATTAATCAATTACTATTAAACTAATCGTTATCTGTTTTGGCATTGATTAATCTGTTTTGTCTTCTATGACGTTACACTGATTATCTTTGAGTTGTTGACAAAGCAAGACATTCGTCTTCTTGTTGCTTCAGGAAACACTGATCAACAGTTTTCACTATGTTCTTACATGTTAGGAGCCAAATAACAAATCAATTATTTGAGAAAATGATCAACAAATTAACCGATACAGAGAATAATTCTTAGTGGCGGCCCTAAAGTCAAACTGCAAATCTGCAAAACACAGCACTACAGCAAACAGAGAAGAAAAGAACAGTAGGAGGAACAACACTGTCAGTCCATCTTCCACTGGTGTTTTGTGTCCAAACACAACTTCTCTGCGACAAAATTGGTTCACCCCAATGGTAAAACACCAACGGAGCAACCTTATACATGCAGTCCAATGCAGTGAGGAGTGCACCGGCTTGTACACAGAGGAGACTAAACAAGCTCATCAGATCAAAACTCAGCAGTCCACATGCACCTGAATGATAAAGACACTCCTCTGAGGACACAAGTGTAGCCACGTGGGCTGGAGTGACTACATGCATCTCAAACTAGGACTGAATAAACCTCTTGGATGAGAGGTTAAAGGTCAAGATCCTAAAAGAGAAGTCCAGTTACTGTTTACTGACGCTCTAAGGATTTACAGGACCTGGATGACTGAGAATCTGCACAGACAGATGTTGCCTGACTCTCATATACTGCAGAGAGACTAATGTTTCTCTGTGGAAACATTAGTCGTTGCCCCTTATTAAAAGCTCTCCACGTTTGGTGAGCACCGATTGTTAATGGTCCAATGTGTCGTCTGCAGTTTATGACTCTCTAAACATGTCATGTCTCAGAAGACAAAGCATCTTCCCATTACACTGTGAGTCCTATACAGCAGCAGAATGAACCCTAAGAGTCACATTAGAATCTGACAAAGAATAAAAAAACCATCCTTCCGAAAGACAGGACGTGCTACCACCCATGAACACCCAGAACACAAAGGAGGGACTCAGGAGACCTTTCACCTCTGACACTGGTCACTGATACCACTTCCCTTCTCAGTGAAAGCCTCGGGTGTTCTGCTCACTCACAGACCAGACGTCTGTTGTCGCTCTGATATAGTTTGTGTTTAAAATACTGAAGCACGAAACAGATTTTAATATGACTCCTTTGTTCTTGTGAATTAATGTGAAAGGAGGTGAGTCCATTCAAATCCCCCAAATCCCCCCAAAACCCTGCAAGACCCAAAACACCCCCAGTAATCCCACTGTTCCCATTTAGACCGACATGTGTACCACACAAACACACACACAGTTCAAATATGAAAACAATCCTCTTTGTCCTTATCTGAAGATATGACATGCTCAAGTTTTCCAACAGTCATCCTCCTCCTCATATTTCACATGTGAAGCAGAGGTATGAACTAAACTCAGTGTGTGTGTGTCTCAGTGTGTGTGTGTGTGGTGTTTAACTATTAACCTGAGCTGCTCCTTTCTGTGTGAAACAAACAGAAACCAACAACACAAACAGAACAAGGTCAGTGCATACCTCATAAGGTTTTGTAAACCTTGTTTGCTGGAGTTCCTCCTCAACAGAGCGTTGGACATGTTGGCTCTTCTCTTCTTCTACTACCTCTAGCGCTTCTTCTGTTCTTCCTCTCCCTAGAAATAAAACAGATCACACCGGCCACTGAGATTAGCTCTGTCCTCTTTTTCTTCTTTTCCAAATCGACACTGACGGCAGCTGTCTGTCCCGCAGCCGTACCGAAGCCCGCAGCTCAGATTATGTGTGTGTGAGAGAGAGAGTGTGATATACTGGTGAAGACGCTTCACACACACCGTCCTGTCCTGTTGTTCTGTATCACACACAGTTCTCTCCCTTGCAATGCTTGTTGGGAATGTCAGCGAAGCTCAGAGGGACTCCCTCCTCTCCCTCTCGGAGGCTGGGTTTTTAGTCATTACACTCCCCCCTCCTCACACACACACACACACACACACACACACACACACACAGACCTCCCTCCCTCCCTTTGTCCTACATGTGGTTTTCATTGAAGAACTCAGTGTAGTGGGGCTCAACATCTCTCTCTCCTCTCTCTCTTTTTTCTTTCTTTCTTCTCTGCCTTTCTCCGTTATCCCGGGTCATGTGGTCTTCCCTGAGGGGGAATGAAAGACGATACCCCCTCCCCGAAAAAAAAAAAAGAAATCTACTACTGAACCGTCCTGACCCCTCCCCAACATTTCAATCTCCCTCTGATTGCCTGGCAGATTACCAGACAACAGCAGGACGAAATCAAAAGTGAGGAGCCTTAACTGAAGCGCTGGTATCAGATTGTAAAAATACTTTGATGCAAGGAAGCTCACATTCAAATACTGCTTTAGGTTATGAAACATCAGCAGTAGACTGTGTACAAATGTCAAAAAGCTGAAGTAGTGATACTGAGGAAAGAGGAGTTTTTTTTATGGGTGAACAACACCTAATATGTTTACATATGTATACATACTGTATGTATACACATGTTCAAATGACTCTGGTAGCTGCAGCAATTATAACTCCTGTCAATCTGGAACAAATGTCACAAACTCTGTAGAGGGATGAGGCCATGAGGATGAGGTGGATGGCTGGTAGGGACGGGAATCGAAAAACGGTTCTTGTTGAGAACTGATGTCTCTGGATCTGGAGCTCAATGTCCCTGATATGCAGCCGCTGGCCTCACCCCCTGCTGTCCTCCCATCCCCACCCAACCTCTCCTGCTATCCCTCCCTTCCTCCCTCCTCTTCCCCCACTCCCAACCCAAACGGTTGAGGCAGATGGCCGCCCTCCCTCAGCCTGGTTCTGTCGGAGGTTGTTTTTCCCCCTTCCTTATCATAGGGGTTTTTTGGTTCCTTCCCACTGTCGCTGACTGCTGCTCATAGGGAATCCAAAAGCAACTTTGGATTGTTGGGTTTTCTGTTTCCTGTTTTCTGTTCTTTCTTACAATGTTTAGCGCTATGTGATGACATATGTTGTAAATATGCGCCATATAAATAAAACTGAATTGAACTGAACTGAACTGAACCAGTTCCCAGTGTTTCAATTCCTTGGAATCGTTTGTCAATTTTACAAACGATTCCCTTATCGATTCCAGTGGGTGCGAATGATGTCACCATGCACGTTGTGTAGCTTACAAGTGGCGACGTCATTCACCAGTGCAGCCAGCAGAAAACATGGCGCCCAAGCAGGACAAATGCTTGAAAGCCTGGTTACACTTCACCAGAAAGTATGACAACAGGGCAACTTGCAATACTTGTAAAGTGGATATTTCATCAAAGGGAGGAACTAAAATGCACTCAAGCGAGATGCAGACCCACACCGGACGCCTTCCTAAACATGGCAGGTAGCAACCTCGACCTTTGACCCCAAAATTAATGGGTGACCAGGGTAGGTCAAGATCAACATCTGTGCTGGGTTTGATTATCCTATCTCTATTTGGTATCAAGTTATGGTGCAGACATACACACCCACACACTCACACACTCACAGACAGACAGACAGACAAATGGCAGTAAGTTCAAGATCAAAGGTCAAGTTCAAGGCCAAGCTTATATAGTAGATTATAAGGGGATTTTTCACTAAGCAGCCCTGCGACCTTGACGACAATCTTAGTAGGTCCTTTGCTGTTAATACTGTGAGAAATGAGAATCGATAAAGAATTGAATCATTAAGCAGAATCAAAAATGGAATAGGAATCATAAAAATCTTATCAATTCCCATCCCTAATGACTGGGTCAACAAAACTTTACAACCATGACCATGTTTGTCACCTAAGTAGTTATAGTTGTATTATTATGTCCATGAAAGGCCCCAATTTTAACAAAACAATTTAAATCAAATCTAAATGTTTTTATAAACCTAGCCAAATATAACCGAACCTAATCCATAGCAGTGGAATGTCACAAAACCGTTTTAGTTCTGCAGTGGTGGCCTCCTGTTGATAGGGATGGTAGATCAGAAATGCTTCAACACTGAAGAGTCAAAACATTGTGACTACTCACAAGTGAGCAGTCAGTTCCTGTAGTCAACGTGCTGGATGCTGGAGGGAAATGGACTCGTGTAAAGTGGACCTCAGCTTCTTCAGTATCAGCATGTGATGGCCATAGGCCTTAAGTATACTCTCCTGTGGATGTTTGAAGGTCAGCATGGTAATGTAGTTGTTATTATACTACTTACTACTGTTTCCATTGGACTTTGTTGCAATTTACTTTTTTGGGATACAGGTTCAGATTCAGAGGTGGCTTGAAAAACAGATTCAGTTCGAATTAAAAGCTGTTTTTTGACTTAAAAATCCTGTTGATCATCACCTGTACATGTGATATCAACCAGGTCAGCTGAACTCATGGGCAAATTGTTGCTGAGCGCACGTAAGTCAGGAATTCTCTCTCTGCCCTTCAGTCTCCAGCAAACAAACTCTGCGTCTTTGTCTTGCCCACCCCTCCCAAAGCCCTCGCACACATATTCAACACACCGCGTTGCTATGGTAACCACTCAAGTAAGTCTTGCTTGGTGGCATGTCAGACAAAAGGACATTCTGGGAAGTGAATTCATGGCGTGGACGACCCCCTTCATGCTGCAGCTCATAAAACAGAGCTGCAGTTTCCAGTGAACCCTGGCTAATCTGAACACAACCTTGACACTCAGACACAGAATGCAGGCACACAGCAGCTCAACAGCTTTGCCCAGTGGCACCTGCAGTCAGTGTTTCTAAAAAAAACAAAACAACTCATATCCAGTTACCTGAAGCTGCATTTTTTTTTTTAGAAAATTAGGGAAAAAAACTATATTTTGAGCATGGGGGTTAATTTTTAAGCTTTGAGAACATTATGTAACATAACAATCAAAGCTTTAAACTTCATCAACATGGTATTAGTTTACAGTTAAATATATTGGCAGAAGAGGGTTTAACACGCTCAGTCTAAGAAAACATACAATGTTCTCACAAAGTGTAGCAAAAATCCTGGTCAACAGCATGAACATCAAGACATGGGGATGACAAAACCAAAGAAAACTGAGCAAGGACAAGGTCCAGATCACACTAAAACAAAAGCCCCGACAACTGAAGTCCTGTTTTCAGCCATCTTACCAACGAGCCAAAGAGCTGCCGTGATCAGAACAGCAAGAATGACGAATCCAGGACGTATATTCAGGAGAGAAAAATCCATACCAGAAGAGAAAAAAACACCACACAAACCAACTTCCATCACAAGTACATCAATCTTACAAGACGATACTATCAAAAAGGTGGACCGCTCAGCCACCTCATGCTCAGATATACAGAGGTCACTACAATAACTTTCACATCCTCCACAATGGAAAAACAATGGCAGCTGCAGACAATTCAGCCTTGGATTATAGGGGTACCAGAGGGTAGGGAAAGACCTGATGCTGTTTCTCTGTTCAGGATGTTTTCTCACTGAAACCTCTAATAGAAGAAATGCATGCAAATTGACAAAACACATGCAAACAGGACTGCTATTTAAAAGCCAGTCATTTGAAACGTCACTGTACAAACCCCCAAGCTGAACATCATCTTTTGTGTCGACTCGCTGCACTTTTTTTGTGTCATTGAACGCATGGCAATATAAAAAAATCACCAGGGTAGGTTCTAAGCTTCTACAAACCAACTCTTGTCTTGAATTTACTGCTGCTGGCTGCTCCGACATTCTCAGCTTCGGTGCTGATTATTATTGAAGTTGGCTGGTGTACTCAACAATCAGACGCTGATACAACCTCCCCTACCGTCCGCTGTGATTGAATCTTTGGCTGACAGAGCTCGTATGAGACATGCAAGGTCTTATAGAAGTTTGGTGTGCTTAATTAACCCCAGACAAGTGAATTGTCAGACAGTCACAGTTCGTCAGCTGCAGTTAAATATTGTGTCCTGAGTTTTCAGTTTCACTGTTTAAGTTAGGCCTCTTAGTGATTGAACTACTTTGATCAGCTGCTATTAGTTTTGTTTTAGTCTGTAACTGCATTATTATGTTTTTTTCATCACTTTGTGTATTGTCTAGTCTCGTCTGAATGACAAACATGGCTTTGTCGAACACTGTGGAAGGTATATCTGCATGCAGCAGTGAGAAACATGAGCAGTGAAGTGACCTCTAAATGACTAGAATGCTATCCCTTTAACGGATTAATGGAGCCAGTAATGTTCCATATCCCATGCTATGTTTTTTAAATGGTCTTCTGACTTTTTAATTATTTGTTACTTGTGTGACCTGGATGTATGCTATGCATTAGAGGTCCCAACTGGGGACTAGGCCAACATAAAAAGCGAAGATGTCCAACTGTTGCTGTCAAACCGATTCAACACGAGAGCTCACTGGAAGAAGTGAAGAAATGCATAAACTGCAGCTTTCCACATGGGTTTCAATCAGGAAGCATGTTCCCTCTGCTAGTATGTTAGTGTTGGACTGCAGATGGATGTTTTGTGGTAAGAGCTGCAGATGAACTCTCCCTGTGGTGGAGAAACATGTTAGTCAATTTCTAATCTTCCCAACTTCATGGCTGAGAAACGAGCTCACTTGAGGCTGAAGGTGCTTCATTCCACAGCAGGACGTCTGGCTGAACTTTTGAGGTTTCTGTAGCTGTGAAATTTTCCCGTTTGAATGGTTTACTCCAGTAAGAACGTCCAGCCGTGACTCAGATGTTTGCTCTCCACAGCCAAACATGCATTCTCCTAGAAAAATGTGTACATTTGATGTTTGACTGTTGTCCATCACATTTGGACATTTTCACCTCGTGATTCTGCTTGGTTCAGCTCAGACACCCTCCTGTTCCCTGGTCACACAGACGCTCATGGTGGTGAAACCAAAAACCAACTTAGACTTTTGTGTTGTGAAAACTCATTACCGTTATAAGATGGAAAAATATGACAAGTTCTGAGCCGGTGCTTTCATGAATGAGGCATAATGTGACAACTACATTGTAAAGGGTGAGGCCACCATTAGAACACAGAGCTGTAAGTTCAAATAAAAAGTAACATTGCAAGAGTTAAGCTGTAATTTTTAAAGGAATAAGGTCCAGACAAAAAAAAATCATACCTCATGAAAGAGACCAATAAAAAATAATAAATAGCGAGGTGGACTGAAACTGAAATCTCTTTATTCAGAAAAGGTTATTTTCATGACTCAGTGGCCCTAATATTCCTTCCTATTATAAGACTTCATCATGTCTAAACCTGAACATTTTACAGACCGCATATTTAAGCAGCTAATCAAACATTTTTATATGTAACAATCAAACCAGCTGCATTGGGTTCAACAGTGCTGTTAGTCAGCAGACACCAGTAGAAAGCCATTCCCAGTGACGCAGTTGTTTTTATCTCCTCCACCTTCCCTGTTGGAGAACAAACACTCCATCATCCATCAGCAGGGAAACAACACTCTGTCTGTTGGTTTACCTTCAGCTCAGAGCAAACAGTCTGTGTTTGGTTTTGTGTTGCTGCAGGTTATCTGGTGTTGCCAGGTATCGAGCGGCCATCAGTCCCCTGAAGCTGTGAAATATCTGTAGCTTTCAGATCTGTGGTTGTAGAGTTAAAGTCTCAGCTTAGAAAGCCCCTAATCTGACCACACTCCAGCTTCACTTGTATCTTTGTGTGTCCTTTGCCACATTGAACAACTGTTCCTATGTGTGTCCAGCTTTCTATTCTAGCACAGGGTGACCAGTTAGCCCCTTTTCCTGGGGACTGTACCTGTTTTTAGTTGCCCCCCTTGTTTAACTGTGGGTCAAAACAGACCAACAGAGAAAAAAGTCATCTTTCATGTTACATAAAAATCCGGAAGCAGAGCGTACTGACTGAAACAAGCATGGTGCATGTGCCGCTAATTACTGGCTTGATTCGCACAAGTTTTAAGGAAGATTGCTGTGGAAAACACGTCTGGAATTTACCAAGAGAATCCATGTTGTGAATATTTGTTCACTTGACTCTTGGACCTGTGTCCTGTGCTTGTTCTCTCTGCAGGTGTCTCTGGATCTGGAGCTATACGTCTCTGATCTGCAGCTGCTGGCCTCACCACCTGCTGTCCTGTCATCCCTACCCCAACCTCTCCTGCTATCCCCTCCCCCCTCATCCCTCACTCCCACCCCAACAGGTCGAGGCAGATAGCTGCCTTCCCTGAGCCTGGTTCTGTTGGAGGTTTCCCCCCCCCTCCCTATCTTGGGTTTCCTTCCCACCGTCGTTGACTGCTGGCTCATAGGGAATCCAAAAGCACCTCTGGATTGTTGGGTTGTCTGTTCTTCCTTACTATGTTAGGCACTATGAGATGACATGTTGCATATGATGTGCTATATAAATAAAACTGAATTGAACATCACCACAAATGTAATTTTAAGTCAAATAGAGCGGAGAGGGACAAGAGGAGGAGAAGAGATGCAGGTAAGATGGTGTAGAGGAACTTGGTCTGTGATCTGTAAGAACCCCCCAAAATCAGACAGATGCATGGTTGTTTTACTCTGAAGCACAAGGTTTGGGTTAGGAAAGAGTGGTTCATTCAAAAGTTGTTTGGCCATCTGAATTATAGCAAGTGATGAGATCCTTATCGGTTATAGCTAGCTATCAAATGAGCACTAAAGATCAGTAAAAAAATCAGTCTTTAGGTGACTTTTAGTAGTGATAGTGTAATAAATATGATATACTATGATCAGTCTGATAAATAAAAATGTGACTAAATATTAATTTCTCTAACATAAAGCTATTTAGATGATATGTTATCAATCAGCACCTTTTCATTTAAAACAGCATGACTGACTTGTACAAGAGGAAACATTTACAATGAGGACGAAGTGATGCAAACTCACAAACACCACGTCATCTTGGATGGTGCTTGTAGTCAAACAAATAAAGGAGTCACTAACACTGTTGAACACTCTGATAAAGAATCCCCAGGGACTGGTTCCCTGCTTTTTTATCATCACCAACAGGTAATGGTGAGCTTATTGGCTTTGGCGGTCATGCTAGATGTCTGCTGTAGGTTATATGCTGGTTAGGTGCTGCAGTGTCCAGTGACACACTCATAACTCCGGAGCACAAGTCCCTCTGTTTTGTTTCTAATATGGTCAATCTGAAATAATGAATTACTTGATTTGTCATGTCTCATCTGGGTTGTCACCTCTGATCGGTATTTGTCATGATACTTTCTGTACCTATATCTCCTGCTGTAAAAGAGGTCTGTGTTCCTGAGTTTCTGACGTGGTGTTGGTGCTGCACTTAGACACTGACTATGGCAGCTCCCTACCTCGGATATATCACCCAGACAACAACTCAGAGTATGTTCCTGCCTCTCCTCTATCTGGTGTCAAATGATTCTGATTAGCTGATTATCCAATCAGAAACTGTAAAGGATTCTGTAATGAGTGAACCTAAATGTAGCACACAGACAAAGGGAAAGGTTTAACAGGTGGCCTGACTCCACCACCAGGTCAGAGACAATCCAACAAGCATTTTGCTTGAGTCACATCTAGACCTTTATTACATGTTTTTGTCACCTCAACATTAACTGTTAACATTCTAGAAGCTGGTTAAAAAATAGTATCACTGTTGACATGACTGAGAGCCAAACTGCTATAATACACCAGTCAGCCACCACATTAAAACCAGTGACAGATAAAGCTTGTAACACTGATCAGCTCATTACAATACAATGTTCTGCTGGGAAGCCTTGGGTCCTGGCAGTCATGTGTATGTTACTTTGATACGTACCACCCACTACATTGTTGCAGTCCAAGAATACCTCTTCTCCATTGTAACTCTGTGATGGCTGCAGCCTCCCCCAGCTGATGAAGACGTCGCACCACACCACAGAAACTGTTCAAGCTCATAGGGAACTCCTCAAAGAACACAACAAGTGGTGGTGTCGACCTGCCCTTCAAACTCCCTGGGTCTCATTCTGATTGAGATCTACAGAAGGAACAAGCCTGATTCACGACTTCACCCCACAACCCACAGAACCTAAAAGATCCACGGCCAACATTCTGTCGCCAGACGCCCAAACATCGTCTGTGCCTGACAATTCAGAGCTGCTTTGGTGGCACAATGGTGGTTTTAATGGTGTGGCTGATCAGTAGGAAGCCATGTTTTCAACAGTCGTACATAAATTATTATCCACCTGGCCCACAGTAAATCCTGCTGGCTCAGCCTCTCCTTCAACAGTTTTCTATGCTCAAAAAGGGCTATTCTGCTTATTTGGCTATCGCAGGATTAAAGCTCCAAGGCCTCTAGAAGAAAAGAACAGCTTGCTCCTCCAGATCTGCTTCCTCCTTGCTCTACATTGGGGAGGTGTGGTGCTGATCAGGCAGCGCTGACCTCCGATCCAGAATATGTTCCTGCCTCCCTTCTATCCGCTGCCAGGGCTGCTCTCATCACCTCCCACTCAGAGGAACTCTTCTCGCCTGACACTGAGAACCAAACAACGCCAGGCTTTCTTTGACAGATGAATTTACACATTGGAATTCGGTCTCAAGTTATTTGAGATTGGCAATCAGCAAGAGCCTTGGAACAGATACTAGTAAGATATCCCATATGTCAGGTCAGAATGTTGTATCAAAGTGTGGTGTTGAGAGGCCTTCTTGGCCTCATGTGAATCATTTATTTCTAGCCCAAGTTGATTTTCCAACCAAACCCATTAAAACTGCTAAAATGTAAGTGGCGCCAGAACAAAAGTTTTCATGACTGCTAAGAGACGTGCTTGTTTTTGAGGTGATTTAAGTTTTTGGGTATTGGATGTCATGCCCATTTCAATCCACCAACTCAGTGGTTCAATGCAACTACCAACATTTACTCATGTACTGTACATTCTAGGGATGCTGATCATTTTTTCTCCTGTTAGAAAATAAGTCAAAATGACATCCTTCATAGAAAAAGTACACTGGGAGCCTTTGGCCCTGTGCATCTGTTCTGATAAACAAACTACTAAGTTGATTGTTTCTGTAATAGTGTTATATTTTATACATAGTCCATGATTACATACCATATACATTATGTTCATGCTAAAATTTATTTATTGGATATTAGTTCTTCTTGCACCACTGAGAAACACTAAATGGTAAATGGCATGGATTTACATTTTGCTCTTATTCATGAGGGTCAAAGCTGTCTTCACTTTGGCTGTATAGCTCATTGAGTTAAGGCGTTGCCATGTCCCACAGGTCGCCAGCAGCGGTTGTGAGTCTGGCTCATGGCCCTTTGCTACATGTCTCTCTCTCATCTATACCCTTTTCCCCCTGTCTCTCTCCCTCTATAAATAAAATGGAAATACTCCCTGACAAAAATATATATTTAGATTATATATTTTAAAAAAGCTGTCTTCACTTTGATTTATAGTCTGAACAACCCCGTGATTAGAGAACACACTGTGCACGCTTGTCTTTTCTGAAAGCATGTGCAGACAATAAGAGAAAGTAATTTATTCTTGATTATCCTGATGAACTATTAAGCTGATGGTTGCATCAAGGTGAGGGAATGTAATTCAGTTGTAATTATTGTGATCATTGTGTTGAAGCTACATGTTTATTATTTTTGCAGCATATAAACAAAAATCAAAAGTACATTGCAATAAAATGATACAGCCATGGGGAGCGTAGAGGGGCAAACATGAATCAGTCACCACCTGCACTGCTTAAAGCCAGACTATTTGACTATTTCCTGGAGGCAGAATAGTGCAGACCTGGTTCGTTTACTCATTTGTGCTGCATTACTTGTCACGTATCCAGTGAAATATCACATTTAGTGGATGGAGAGGCACACAGCTTTCTACAAACAGTCCGAGTTTCCAGAGGAGGAATTCTGACTACTTTGATGACTTTAGTATTTCACTTATTAGTTGTAAACACGATGTTTGGGTTTCACAAGCCTGACCAAGCTTTATGAAACTTGCATGCTGGTTGGAGAACTACTTTAGAAACCAGGACACTGTGAACACCTGATCCATGTTTCTGATCATTCTCTGATGTGTGCAGGTGTGTATCTACTCAAGGCATATTGCAGTTAACCAGTAAGATGAAAGTATGACCAATACACTGAAACAATGCATGGTATTGTCTCCTGTTTTCTAACTGTTTGGTACAAAAATGTGTGGCTGAGATGTTCAAAACACATGACTGATCCAACACTGGATACTGATGCAGTCATGCCGGAATACGCATAATTACTGTAGGTTGCTCATGTTCCATGCAGACTCATCAGGGTCTGTGCACACGCTCATAGATATGGGCAGATTATACACACACATCCATCCATCCATCCATCCATCCATCCATCCATCCATCCATCCATCCATCCTTCCATCCTTCCATCCATCCATCCATCCATCCATCCATCCATCCATCCATCTTCTACTGCTTATCTGGGGCCGGGTCGCAGAGGCAGTAGTCTAAGCAGAGAGGCCCAGACTTCCCTCACCCCAGACACCTCCTCCAGCTCTTCCAATGGGACCTTAAGGTGTTTCCAGGCCAGCTGAGATACATAGTCCCTCCAGCGTGTCCTAGGTCTACCCCGTGGCCTCCACCCAGTGGGACATGCCCGGAACACCTCCCCAGAGAGGCGTTCAAGAGGCATCCGGAACAGATGTCCAAGCCACCTTAGCTGACCCCTCTCGATGTGGAGAAGTAACGGCTCTACTCCGAGCTCCTCCCTGGTGACCGAGCTCCTCACCCGATCTCTAAGGGTGCACCCAGCCACCCTACGAAGGAAACTCATTTCAGCCGCTTGTATCCGGGATCTCGTTCTTTCAGTCATGACCCAAAGCTCATGGCCATAGGTGAGAGTAGGAACGCAGGTTGCCTTTCAGCTTAGCTCCTTAGACACACACATAGAAACCACAAATTGTGCTTCATACATCTTCTTGTTCAGACCAACACATTAAGCAGCCACAGCACCTCACTATTCAGCTATGAATATTAGTGGAGGCATTGAATTTCAGATTCGTCAGATGATTAAAACAAGCAAAACAAGCTGGAAAGAAGATGACAAGAGAAAATATGATCCAAAGAGAAAGATCTGAGGCTGAAAATGACAGTGAACGTCTGCTGCTGGATGAACCCGTCTGTGTACTGTAAACAGTTTGTGTGAGGATAACACGGCAACGGTCTGGATACATTCACATGAACTTGTATTTATGCTGTTGATGCCCTTAAGGGGGTTTTACTGGAGAACATGATCACTTTGTTTTTTCTGCTGGCGGTGGTAAATAAAGACAGGTTTCCATGCCAGCACAGATCTGCTGACAGCCGGCTCATAATGAAGCCTTTCTCAGGACAAACTGGAGAATCTCTTCTTCTTCTTCTTCTTTAACCATAAACCCAGTGTGTCCTGAATATCCAGCCGGCTTTCACTTTAAATGCCCTGTATTTAGGAATAATGGGGCACAGTGTGATATATGTTTTGGCTGATGTTCTACTGAAGAAAGCAAAAGAATTGTGAATCAAGAAAACAGTGCCTAGCCAAAACTAACTATTATTCTGGGGCCCAAACAACTGGTCTGAGAGCTCGATCTGTCCTGCTTAACAGAATTTAATAAGGCGCCACACTTTTTAAAAGTTTACCCCACAATACTGACGCTGAAACTAAATCCAAAAGTTTTGAAAATCTGCATTTTTTCACAAATATAGATTGTGATTTTCATCTATTCAATTATCATTTAAATGTATTCTTTATTTAAAGCATAGAGGTGATCAAGTAGCTGTTGGTGCGAAGGGTGGATGACATTAGTCCTGAGCTCAAGCTTTGGACACTGCAGGGTTCTCTTGGTTGACATGCCTTGTCAGGGTTGGATGGAGGTAAAGGACAGTCTCCAGGGTCTGGTGTGAATTTCCCATGTTTAGAAAGGGTGACCAGAGAGGGTGTTCAAACTAGGGAGGAAGGTCTATGTTGCTGACCCTGACCTGGCCCTGGAACAGTACACCAGCTCCTTACCCTGTCAGTGTTGTTGTTGGTCATGGAAATTTGCCTATCTAGTCTGCATGTGTGTTGTAAACCTGAAGAACCTGAGCCAAAAACATGCTGTTAAACTTCCTTAATTAACTTAAACAGCATGTCCTTTTTACTACTGACTGCTTCACAAAACGAAAAAAAATGGTCTTAATTTTGTGAGATTTGGTCAATAAATTTTATGAACAAGAGTTTCTTCATCATGGAGAAGGTTTTGTTGGCCTCGGTATAAAGAGAAGAGTGTTGGCTCACCTTTACTGCTGTTACCCAAAGTCTTCTCATCAATCAATCAATCAACCTTTATTTATAAAGCGCTTTTCATACAAGATGCAACTCAAAGTGCTACCTTTACATCAGAGGACTTTGAAAAGATTTGGAAAAGAATCTTGGAAAACTATCATCTCACACCTGCTCACATCTAAAGACAAGTTGTAGAGTTTTTAGTCACAGCCTACACTGGAAAAAATGCCCCTCCCAAAACTTGAAAGTCGACAGGATTGGTTCAATTTGTTTGTTACGTACGAAACACCACGAGTCACCACGAGCCACCCTCGCCCAGCGTGTTGCCCAAACCCCCCCAGCCACTGGGTGTCTTTCCCAATAGGCTCCTGTGACAAAACTGGAAAAAATGCCCCTCCCAAAACAAGAAAAAAAACTTATTTCAAGGCACTTTTACCTCGAAATAAGTGAAAAAAATCTGCCAGTAGAACAAGTAAAAAAATTTGTCTTAAAACAAGTCCCTCCATCTTGCTGAAATGTTACTTTTAAAGTGAATTTATCTTAAATCAAGTGGGTTGAGAAATTTTGACTAAAAATAAGATGAATAAACTTGGTAAGATGTTGAGTTTTTGCAGTGTAGTCTCAGACTGAGATTTTAGAAGACTGTGAATCTTGCAGGGTCATTATTTACAAGACGGGGTCTTGTATTGTTGTATTGTATTTAGGGCTGGACCTGAATATCTGAATATTGGTCATTGTGGTGGTATCCGAATAATAATTTTTGACATCCGAACAGTCGTACCTACCCAACAAGGTCTTCCGTATCTGAACTCAAAACCCTCAGAGGAGCCAGTAAAATGTAAGTGTGCACAGAGGAAATGTCCTCTTGGAGTCTCGCATCATTATAACAAACTCTGAGGCAGATGTGAAGCTGAATTAATGGGCACAAGCCAAGTTTATGGCCTCCTCATTCTCCCAGCTCTTTACAACATTAGGTAATGTGCTGAGAAGCTCTTCCAATGATGGTTGGAGGTATCGCTGTGGTGGGCACTAGGACTCAGCTTCACCAGAGCCCTGACTCAAAGATGCTTCTGTGTGAGCAGTTCTGGTCACCACAGGTGTGACTGAAAGGATTTTTTTTGTCAGTTTTTAAGAGTATTGACCTTTTTGTTTTTTTCTGTTGCAGTTGCTTGTAAAAGCCATTAATATTCCCTTTTTACTGTGTGGTTTTTTAGCATTACAAAAAAAACCCTCAACAAACTGCAGTGTACTGATGACAGTCTCTTTATTGTTGGCCTTGACAGGCAACAATAAAAAGAACAAAACAAAAACAGAAATACAAAGGATGTCCAGTTTGTCATTAGTCACAGAAACTAACTCTACTAAAGGCACAACCGACAAGCAAGGCTGTAATATTTTAAAACATTAGTTTTAAGATGGATGTTAAACATTAACAGCAAAACATTGCTGCAAATACCCTGTTACGCCCAGCCTAGTGGTTACTGCCACGTAACATGAAATGCCATCTTTCACAGGAACCAAGCAGCAGACAACGATTTCAAACAAAAGGATGCTCGATTTATTCGTAGTAAAAAGGTGTTTAACAAAGGGCGACTGATTCCGAAACAAATCAGTGAAACTAAAAGAGTGAGCTAAAGCCAAAACAAGAAACAAAACCCCAACCTAAACTTCCCATCAGACTTACCTAACAAAACCAAAACTGAGAAACCAAAAACAGGAGCTTGCCTACCTAACTAACTTAAACAGGAGAAAAACGATTACAAAAAGGTGGCCGCTCACTTCTACCAACAATGTCTGTACACAGATTTCTTTAGCCCACAGGCTGTATTCGAACTGCCGGTTGGTTCAGGTGAAAGGATGACAAACGCTGCATCTGCCGCTGTGCCACCGGCGGCCACGTCCTCCTTCCGCCTTTTACGGGATTCCGCCGGTACGTCAGCCAATCCCGGGCGGCCTTATCATCCCTCAGCAGCCAATCCCCGACGCGCAACGGCGCATCGATTATGTGCAGCGGGTCATTCTCCCCAACCTGCTCCTCAGAAGAATACAGCCCATACATAAACACATATACAGAGAAATCATCCTGCACACGACCGCAGTCGTAACACCCTCTCCCCCAAGAATTAAACACTCCCCTAAAGTGTTTAATTCAAAGAGGACCGAGACAAAGCGTCGGCCAAAACATTCTCGGAACCTTTTTTATGGCGAATCTGCAAATTAAAGTCTTGCAAAAGGAGGGACCAACGCATTAGTCCCTGGTTCGAGTTTCTCATCTGTGAAAGAAACACCAACGGATTGTGGTCTGTAAAAACCTGTACCGGCTGCGAGCTAGAACCCAAATAGACTTCAAAATGCTGCAGGGCGAGCAGCAAGGCCAGCGCTTCCTTTTCTATGGTGCTGTAGTTCACCTGGTGTTTATTGAACTTTTTAGAAAAGTAGCAAACGGGATGGTCAATTGCCTGCTCATCTTCCTGCAGGAGAACGGCACCTGCACCCCACACACTGGCGTCCACTTCCAACTTAAAGGGACGCGTCACGTCAGGCGCAGCCAGAACGGGCGAGCTACACAGCAGCGCCTTGGCTGACTCGAAGGCAGCCTGACAAGCTGGGGTCCACACAAAACTCCTCAATGGACTAACTAAAGCAGTAAGAGGAGCGACAACTTCAGAAAAGTTCCTACAGAACCCTCTATAGTACCCACACATGCCGAGAAAACGGTGTAATGCCCGTTTCGACTGGGGAACAGAGAACTCCACCACAGCCTACACCTTAGCTGCAACCGGGCGGACCTGGCCACGACCCACCTGTTTCCCCAGATAAGTCACAGTACCCTTCCCAAACTCACATTTAGCGAGGTTCAGTGTGAGAGATGCCTCGCGTAAACGAGTGAAGATCTCGGACAAGGTTTTCATATGCTCTGACCATGTAGACGAGTAGTCGACTACATCATCCAAGTATGCCTCGCAATTTTTCACTCCAGCCAGAACTTTATGCATGAGGCGCTGGAATGTAGCGGGAGCATTTCGTAGTCCGAATGGCATGACTGTATATTGAAGGAATACATCAGGTGTCACAAATGCTGAAATTTCTGATGCACGGGGAGTTAAGGGAACCTGCCAGTAGCCTTTTAAAAGGTCCAATTTGGTGACAAAACTGGCAGAACCCACCTGATCAATGCAATCCTCCATCCTGGGTAGTGGATAGGAATCTGGCTTTGAGACTGCATTTACCTTTCGGTAATCATTACAGAAGCGAGGTGTGGCGTCTGGTTTTGGAACTAGCACACAGGGGGAACTCCACGCACTGTGGCTTGGGACAGCTAACCCCTGCTCAACCAGATAGCTCACCTCTTTCTGCATTAGGGCCCTTTTTGTCGGGTTAACCCTGTAAGCATGTTGTTTTATTGGTGGATGACCCTGCACATCAATATCGTGATACAAAACAGAAGTTTGTCGAGGATGATCAGAGAAAAGGAGTAAATTCTCCTCAATCAGCTGAATGACGTCAGCTCGGGAAGACTCGGACAAATAAGACAAAAACGATTCTAAATCACTCAGCACCTCTGAGTTTCACAGACGAGCAACTGGCAGTGAGCCACTTTTTTCCTCCAAACCATCATCAGAAGGACTATACTGTGGAGGAGCTTCACACATCACAACCACCGGGACAGCAGAAGGTGGCACTTCTCGCGAGAAGTAACGTTTGAGCATGTTGACATGACACACACGGGATTTTCTTTTACGATCTGGAGTTTTAATTACATAATCTGTGTCACTGATTTTACGTTCTACCACGTATGGACCAGTGAACCGACACTGCAAACTGGAACCGGGCAGCGGCAACAGCACCAGAACCTGGTCTCCTGGTTGGAAAACTCTCAGCACAGACTTTTTGTCAAAATGACGTTTCATTTTGGTTTGAGCCTGCGCCAGGTTTTCCTGAGCCAGCCGATAAACATGGTGGAGACGTTTACGGAAAGAACTGACATAGTCCAGCACATTATATTCATCCTGCGGAGACTCCGAGAGCCATTTCTCCTTCAGGAGATGCAAAGGGCCACGCACAGTGTAACCGAACACAAGATCACAGGGACTGAAACCTAAAGATTCCTGCGGAGTTTCACGTATAGCAAACATGAGCAACGGAAGACCCTCATCCCACTCTCTTTTGGACTCAAAGCAAAATTTACGCAACATGGATTTCAGCGTTTGGTGGAATCTTTCTAAAGCACCCTGGGACTCCGGATGGTAAGCACTCGAAGTTTGATGTTTAATGTGTAACTCTTTTACAACCTGTGAAAACAACTTAGACATGAAGTTAGTGCCTTGGTCAGTTTGAATTTCTTTTGGTAACCCAAATGTCGAAAAAAACTTTACAAGTGCTTTCACAACAGGTTTAGCTTTCAGTGTGCGCAAAGGAATTGCCTCCGGGTACCTAGTAGCAGCACACATGACAGTCAGAACATACTGATGTCCAGATTTTGTTTTGGGCAAAGGGCCTACACAGTCCAGCAACACTCTCTCAAACGGCTCCCCAAGCACCGGTATTGGACGCAAAGGTGCCCGCGGAACAGGCTGGTTAGGCTTTCCTGCTAACTGACATGTGTGACAGGAACGGCAGTACCTGGCCACGTCTGATTTTAAACCGGGCCAAAAGAAATTGCGCAACACACGGTGGTAAGTTTTCTTAACACCAAGGTGTCCTGCTAAACAGGAATCATGTGCAAGGCTAAGCACTTGTAGTCTGTACTCCACTGGCACAGCTACTTGATTTACAGCACGTAGCTCACTAGAATCAGGGCTCCACCTTCTCATCAGCACACCTTTATCCAAAAAGAAGACAGGTGAACTGTTGTCAGCATCTCCTGCAGAAGTCAAACACAGGGTTAGAGTCGGATCATTTTTCTGAGCAGTTATCAACATGTCACGATTCACATTCAAACTCAATTCTGCTACACTAGGAAACAGATCAGTTTCAGTTTTACATTTCCCCTTATTCCCACTTTTTACAACATCTTCAGCAACACAGGGTTTGTCATTTTCCCCTAAGGAGGTCATAAATGATTCAGACAAGTCCACAATTTAACCAAGTTTACGAGCCTGTGCGCGCGTAACTGCGCACACAGGGAACGGGTTTGGCACAGAGAGATCAGCGGGAGCGGATGCGGACGAAACGGCGATCGGAACATCGGCGACAACGGGGGAAGGAAAAACTTTTCCTCCGGCTAAATCGTTGCCCAAAATAAACGAAACACCACTAATTGGCAACCGCGAACACACGGCTACTTTCACATGTCCTGTCACCAGCGGCGACTGCAAATACACCATATGCAACGGGGCTCTCAGCACAGTCATCCCAATACCCCACACTAACACATCGACCACACGAAGTCTCACTGGTCAGTGGCAGGACATCACTCAACATCACCGAATGACAGGCAGCCGTATCACGCAGAATTTTAATCGGCACCTTATCCTTTTCATCCCCGGTAACAGAAACAAAGCCTTGGCTAATGAACGGCTTGACACGAGCATCAATGTCTGAAACTTCAGGCTTGGCCAAGGACACCGGTTTAATCAGACACACGCCCGCGGGCGGTTTATTTGGTCTGGATTGCCCCTTTTTTCTTAGAGCCGGACAGACTGCAACCAAATGACCTGGCTCATGACAGTAGTAACACTCACGGGTTTCAGCGGCAGCTGGGGAAACGTTTTTCCGCGCAAGTTTAGGCGATCGGTTTTTCCGTTCAGCCACAAAATTTGGACTACGCGGGGCCTGCAAAGGAAACACATTTTTATGAGTTAGAATAAACTCGTCGGCAAGAACAGCTGCTCTGGCGACAGACGCAACTTTTTGCTCATTCAAATACACAACGATGTGCCTGGGCAAACACTTCTTAAATTCCTCGAGCAGAATTAACTCTCTCATATCTTCTAAAGTTTTCACATTACACGAATGGCACCATTTATCAAACAAAACGCTTTTCTCGCACACAAATTCAACGTAAGTCTGGTTGGTGTTTTTTTCACGATTCCTAAACCTTTGCCTATATGCCTCAGGAACGAGTTCATAGGCCTGCAGGACAGCTTTCTTTAGAGTTTGGTAGTCTAAGCTCTGTTCAATAGATAGACTGGCACAGACTTCTTGAGCTTTACCTACAAGCTTGCATTGCAGAAGCAAAGACCAGAACTCTGTGGGCCAGTTTAAAGCAGCAGCTATGCGCTCAAAAGCGCTAAAATATGAATCCACTTCGGATTCACGAAACGGGGGGACCAAAGCAATGTGCTTACTCATATCAAACCTACCTGAGGAAGTGGATGCAGTGCTTTGGTGACCGGACACTGAAGTGGGAGCGGCAGGCTGCCCCCGCTCAAGCTCCAGGGCTCTGATGCGGAGATGCATCGCCTGCACTTCCAGCTGTCTGTTCCTTACCTCAGCCTCTTTGATTACTAGAGTTAGACGTAGATCCTCCGTAGCCAAGCCTCCCTGAACACCAGGGGCCGGCTTACGTTCCACGCCAGCAGGGACGCCACTGGAAGCCTCAGCCCCAGCCGCATGCACCTGCGGTGCGACTACCGACTCACTCACCTCACCTCTAGCAGGGAGCACACCAGCGTCCACCAGCTGTTTACCCACAACGCTCTGCATCTCTGCTTTCCGGGCATTGTAAGACACACCGACATTAAAATGACTCGCAATGATTAACAAATCGGCTTTCCTACAGCTGTCAAATTTCTCCCACGAGGGACTTTCAGCAAAGTCATCTAATGAGAAATCCGCCATTCTCATTCCTAAATTTCCCCCACGCACAAGAGAAAAACACCAACCAGCAACAATATTTACCCAACTAACCGCGAAACGAAGCGAGAAAACAAAGGACGAGCCCCCAATTCATGTTACGCCCAGCCTAGGGGTTACTGCCACGTAACATGAAATGCCATCTTTCACAGGAACCAAGCAGCAGACAACGATTTCAAACAAAAGGATGCTCGAATTATTCGTAGTAAAAAGGTGTTTAACAAAGGGCGACTGATTCCGAAACAAATCAGTGAAACTAAAAGAGTGAGCTAAAGCCAAAACAACAAACAAAACCCCAACCTAAACTTCCCATCAGACTTACCTAACAAAACCAAAACTGAGAAACCAAAAACAGGAGCTTGCCTACCTAACTAACTTAAACAGGAGAAAAACGATTACAAAAAGGTGGCCGCTCACTTCTACCAACAATGTCTGTACACAGATTTCTTTAGCCCACAGGCTGTACTCGAACTGCCGGTTGGTTCAGGTGAAAGGATGACAAACGTTGCATCTGCCGCTGTGCCACCGGCGGCCACGTCCTCCTTCCGCCTTTTACTGGATTCCGCCGGTACGTCAGCCAATCCCGGGCGGCCTCATCATCCCTCGGCAGCCAATCCCCGACGCGCAACGGCGCATCGATTATGTGCAGCGGGTCATTCTCCCCAACCTGCTCCTCAGAAGAATACAGCACATACATACACACATATACAGAGAAATCATCCTGCACACGACCGCAGTCGTAACAACCCGCTAACCCTCAAAGAGGTCAGTCTAAAAACAGCTAAAAGTATTACAGCACCGAGGCGTTCCTATTGGGTGGGTGCCTCAACAGAGTCCAGTCCATGCATTGGCTTTTTTTAAATGATCAAGTGTGGGTATCCCACACATATAACGCAATATAAAATGTACAAAATGGGTTTCTCACACTCTGACATTTGCACACAAAAAGACGGCTGATACTTATTTTCATGCCCTTTGGCTATGCTCACCTGTCTATCAGTTTTGGGCAGCAGTCACACAGAAACTCTCCTCTATCTTGGACTGCAAGATCCCACAATCTCCAAACCTTTGCTTAATTGGTGATCTTACGACAACAACTCTACCAGACACTCAATTCCAACCCACGGTTGCAGCTCTCGCAATTGCCAAGAAAACTATTTTAGTTAACTGGAAAGATAAGAAAGCCCTCAACATCATCCATTGACTGAAATTCCTGTATGTATGTGGAAATGTGGGTGTGTATGTCCACACCATAACTTGAGAACAAATAGAGATAGCATGATCAAACTCAGCACAGATGTTCACCTTGACCTACCCTTGTCATCCATTAATTTTGGGGTCAAAAGTCAAGGTCACAGGGCTACTTAGTGCAAAATCCCCTTATAATCTACTACTATAAGCTTGCAATGATGAACTCTGGTATATCTAAGGGTAGGACTACCACATTGCACCTCTTGGCCTTGATCTTGACCTTTGACCTTGAACTTACTGCCATCTGTCTGTCTGTCTGTCTGTATGTAAATGTGTGGGTGTGTGGGTGGCTATGTCCACACCATAACTCGATAACAAAGACAGATATGATAATCAAACTCAGCACAAATGTTGATCTTGACCTACCCTGGTCACCCATTAATTTTGGGGTCAAAAGTCAAACATCAAGGTCACAGGTCTACCTGCCATGTTTAGGAAGGCATCCAGCGTGGGTCTGTATCTCACTTGAGTGCATTCTAGTTGCCATTTGCTCTGAACACCCTAAGGAAAAGCATGTAGCACATTAATTTTATGTTAAAGGTTTTGGTGTCAAGATAAATTACAAACAATTTCAGTGCTTAAACTATCACAAGAAGTTGGAGGAAGCGCACAACAAAATTTGCTCTCAAAAACAACTTCTACATTTCATTCGTCCTACTGCTTTACCATCAAGGCAGCCTGTAGGACTCTTCTACACTAATAGAAGAACTGACTGCTTCATTGTTTCAGAGAACCTGACTGACTCAGTGGAATGGACACCCACATTGGAGAGTGAGGATGGTAAATTCAAACTGTTTGCGCATCTTGCTGGTAAATTGTTCCTGCCTGCTCTGAATCTTGTCCGTTTTTTTATGAGTTTTAGTCGGGATGGCTTTTATGGCAGCGTGGTTATTTTACAGGCCCCACCTGACGGAGTAATGCAGCGTTGATTCCACATTCAGGTGGAGGAATGCAGCCTTGTTAAAGCAGCAGAGAGCAGGAGCGATGCATTCCTGCTGACTCACGTAAACCAGGAAGATACACGAACAAGGAAACACAAAGCTTGGAATAAGAACTAAATACAAATGAAACTAAGGTTAAAAAAAAACATATACAGCATGATTCAGTTACTAACTACAGCAGGAATGGAGCTCAGAAAAGGCCACTGACACAAAACTGAAACTGAACTTTAAACCTTACAAACACAATGATGTAACACGACCATGACACCTGATGAATGTAGGTCCTAATTTAACTTTCCTTTAAGCTCTGGTTCAGTGTCTGCTAACTGCTCAGAGAAATATCTGTCTCTAGCTGCTAAATGTTTCACTTTTCTTACTTATGAGAAATGGTACTGCTCAGTTAACAGTTTGTCTGCTAAGGTCCATGAGAAAATAAACATAAATTGTGTCTAAACTGAAAGATGCAGTAAAAAATCTAATCAAAAGCAAGATGTTATTTTCCCCTAGTGGTTTCCTCTTGTTTTAAGTTGGTGCAGAGTGTCACCTTCACCTTACAGGAAATGATGCTGCATGTAATTCATCACTGGGTTGGTATTGATCTTATTGACATCAGGTAGTGAAGGATCTGTTTCATTACAGCTCCACGTTCCAAGCATTGCAACACATTACATCATATTCACATCTAAACATTTCTACGAGGTTCAAACTTACCAGATGTATACCCTTCTCTTCCCCTTACACTACCTGCATGTTTGCAAAATCCCCTTCATTCCTAAAAACAACAACAGCCAAGCTGCAA
The DNA here is from genome assembly GCA_024666655.1 of Dascyllus trimaculatus. Taxonomy (NCBI): domain Eukaryota; kingdom Metazoa; phylum Chordata; class Actinopteri; family Pomacentridae; genus Dascyllus; species Dascyllus trimaculatus. The sequence goes on from CM045448.1 coordinate 34,077,336, forward strand.
CCTGCCACGCTGAAAATGGCAAGTTTCAGTGAAGGCTTAGATCATGCAATAAGGCTGTTTGGTTCTTTCAGTGAATTTGTCATGTTAATGACAGAGCTCAGCTGCCTCTCTACCAGAAACATCAGGACTGGCTGTGGAGGATTATGAACACAGTGGCCACAAATTTCATGCTACTCGCTGTGGTCTGAAGAGGCTCAGCAGGTATTTAGTTTGATTAGAGGCATCATTAGTGGTTAAAGACCAACTTATTTTTCAGGAAAAAAGGTCAGTGTTTAGCAACAGAAAGACTGTGGTGACTTTGTTGGTGTGTTTTGATCCAGGTGTGGATCCTGATGCAAATACACATCAAACATTGTGTATGAATTCTCTGACTGCGTACTCATTATACACCAATCAGCCACAACATTCTGACCACTGACAGGTGAAACAAATAACATTGATCATATTGGTACTACGTGGTGTTCTGATGGAAAACCTAGGATTTTAACATCCATGTTGATCAGACTTAGACACCCAAATAAACATTGTCCCAGAACAAACACACTCCCTCATGCAAATGGAAATCCCAAATGTCACTGGCCTACCCCTGCAGGAAAATGCACCCCACCACATGGAAACAACATCAACCAATCAGGAACATGTTGAGGAACATGACAATGGCCCAACATGTTGATTTGACCTCCAAACTTCCTACAGCCCATTCTGATCATGAATCAACAGGATATAGTGGAACAAGTTGGATTGACAGAGGCCCCACTGCACAAGCCAGAGTACCCAAAGGATCCAGTGCCAACGTCCTGGTTCCAGACCCCATAGGACACCCTGAGAAGTTGTCTTGTCGGTGTCCATTGGTTCAGAGCATTTTGACCACATAAGTTGGACCAGCGTAATATTAGGCAGGTGCTCATAATGTTATGCCTGATCGATGAGTGTACCCAATCAGGCACTTACATATATATATGTAAATATATATGTAAATATATATATATGTATATATATATATATATATATATATATATATATATATATATATATATATATATATATATATGTATGTATAGTCTTACATAAAGAGTGCTCTGCACAAAAACCAAAACAAACAAAAAACAGTATAATTAAGGAAACTCTTTTAAGTGTAGGAAGTGTTATTGTAAATACCAATTTAACCACAAATAGCATTTGACCATTTAAAGTCTCTCTCTGTTCATTGACTTAACCTTTAAAACTCCTCTCATCATGTCATAAACGCCACAGATTTTTCTAGCAAGGTTCCGAAAGTGAAATGGGCCTCAGATGAAACCTTTATTTTATTTAATGTCACCTCACTTTTTACATGCATTCCCAAATCTGAGACAGTGGAGAAAACGACTTCTGCAAGACAGCTATCTACAGGACAGAACCAACCTATCACCACAACCAGGTATGCACCCTGCTGGATCTCTCCCTGACTCATAATGAAGGTTTCAAGACAGAAGCACGGCTGCGCCATGAGCTCTCCAGTGTCACCCATTGTGGCTAACCTGTACATGGAGGAAGTGAAAAACAGAGCACTAAGCTTGTTTAAGGGAACAACTCCGAGCCACTGGTTCAGATATATGGACGACACCTAGGTCAGAATCAAAGCCCAAGAAGTAGAAGCCTTCACAGAACACATCAGCTTGGTGGACAGCAACATAAAGTTCACTGGTGAAGATTTAAAGGATAACCAACTGCCTTGTTTGGAATGTGCATGTTGAGGAGAATGGAAGAGTCAACACTGAAGTCTAAAGAAAGCTACTGCTGTACAGTTTCCACCAACCACTGGAACATAAGCTGGGGCTCTTCAGAAGCTTTAATCCAACGGACTGAGAATGTCCCTACAAGAGAAGGTGCATACTCACATTAGGAAAGCACTGAGAAACCATCATCAAATCAACAAAAGGAAGAAGAAAGGAAGAACAGGAGGAACAACATCACATTCCATGTGCAAATTTAGTATCTGAAAAACTTGAAAGGATTTTCTCCAAACACAACATATTTGTGCACTTCAAAACCAGAAACACAAAAAGTGGCTCAGCAGTCTTATGCCTGTGAAGGACACATGCATAAGTGACTTTCTGAGTCACTTATGATTTAGATTAATATCATTTGTTATGTAAAATCGCAGTTTCACAACCATTACTTACTAATAACTGTTTGCACAGTTGACTTTGGGATCATTAGCTGTTTTGAAATGGCTCCAGTGACTTTCCTGACTTGTTTAATTCAGTGATTTGCCTTTTCAGATCTTTGCTAAGCTCCTTAGACCTTCCCACTGTGGCTAAGTGTAATGAGTGGATCAAAGGGGCCCTATTTCAATTATCTCAGAGGAGTCAACAGCTGTAGTCAATTATTATCACTCATGAGAAGTTTTAGATGGCATGCCACTACTATTTGATTAACCAAGCAGGTTTTGTCACTTTTCTAAATACCTATAATAAATCCATGAAAGAATTAAAGTAGGGTGATAGGAAAGTTGTACACACTAAACAGAGTTAAGGCTGCACGGTGGCTCGGTTGTTAGCGCCGTCGCCTAACAGTTAGACAATCCCCGGTTCACATCCAGGCCTGGGCCTAGGATCTTTCTGTGTGGAGTTTGAGTCTTCTCCCCATGCATGTGGGGGTTTTCACCGTGTATTCCGGCTTCCTCCCACATGCTGAGGTTAATTGATTATTCTAAATTGTCTGTAGGTGTGAATGAGAGTATGCTTGGTTGTCTGTCTCTATGCGGCCCTGTGATGGACTGGCGACCCATCCAGGGTGTCCCCTGCCTTCACTCAAGTCAGCTGGGATAGACTCCAGCCCCCCCGTGACCCTACAGAGGATTAAGCGGTGTATAGATAATCGATGGATGGATGAACAGAGTTGGAAGAGGAGGGGTATTAACAGGAGTCAAACATTAATTTTTCCACAGGGCCTCCTAAAGGCTTAATTGGGCCATGTCAATAGTCTTTATATAGTTTTCTATTTAAAAAAAGCACCAGTTCTTACAGCCGCCACTTCCAAAAGGCAGCAGGGTGGTTTGAAATCAGATCAGCTTTGTCCTGTCTGCTCCCTAACTGATTTATCTCATACAAAAACCAGATGGACGGCAGGTTGGGTTGTATTCAGGAGCCTGCCACGTTCCCAGTACTAAAACCTGCTGCCTGTGTAGAAAAGTGTGGACTGCAGAATGCCTGACGGAAGGCCGAATTCAAAAAAAGACATAAATCACCATCCATCCAGGGCTGACTGCTAGCGTGCAGAGAGGCTGTGTGACTCTGGAGTCCAGCCAGGAGGAAACAGAGAAGCGCTGCCTCTCCATCTGTGGGCTCTGGTGAGCTCAAAGTGAAACCATATGGGACTGAGGGCCAACAGGAGAAAGTTCATGAGATTTTGAGTGGGCACTAAATGTAACAGCACTTCTTGAACTTTTATGAGGAACTCCGGCAGGCAGAACATAATAACCCTAAATGACTTTACAGCCTGGGTCAGTTAATAAGATCTGCTCAGGTTACAGTCATGAGGCCTGTGAGGAGATGACACGACAGAGGGAAGGACTGCAGAGCGCTGTATTTCATTCAGCAGAGTGAGGTGATGGAAAACTACCTTAGTACTTTTACCCATGCAGGAAATAACATGATCTGAATTTGTAATAAGAAGGAAATATAGAAAAGTGAATTATTTTTCTTTTGCAAGACTAAGCAAGAAAAAGAAACAGTTACAGAGCTCATGCCTCCACAATCATTCACCAGATTTGTTATTGTTATTTAAGTGCTTTACTATCACAAGAAATATATTTCAAGAAATCCTTTGGAAACTTCCGGATCTGCACGATGAACTTATTCACTGTTTCGTGACTCACTGCCAAATGTTTCAACCGATTTTCACTGAAATCTGTTGAAGCAATTACAGAAAAAGACTCGTGATTTACATGTTCCACACAATTCTGCACATGTTTAGGTCCTACTGTTATATAATGTACATCCCCTGCACATTCACTTAGCAAGTCTTACATTAATTTAGGCAAAAACTAAGACCATAAACCTGAGAGCCTGACAGACACATTGGTGTCTAAAGTCACATCACTTATTACCTCCACCAAGGAGGTTCTGTGATGGCCGGCGTTGGTTTGTTTGTTTCTTCGTTTGTTTGTGTGCAAAATAACTCAAAGAGTTAATGGACGGATTTGGATGAAATTTTCAGGAAATGTGTGAAATGGGACAAAGAAGAAATGATGACATTTTGATCACCGTCTCCATCCAGAAACTTATCAACAGCATGAAGCCTGTCCAATACCAGCTGACAAGAAAGAATTATTCCAACATTATGGACTGAAAACAATCCTGATGACTTCTCTTCATTTTTCTCTCATCGATGGACAAAGTTTTGCTTTTTTCTTCAGCACCTTCTTCCTCTTCTGGGTTTTAGAAGTGGTTGGCAAACAACAGGTTTTGCTTGCTGCTTCTTGTACTCTGTTATTTATTAGGATAATGTGTAACGCTTCCTATACCACCACCTTCAGCCTTGTTAATTCTCTTTAAAGCAGTCAATGGAAACGAGCCGGTTTTGAGTTTTTTTCTTGCAACAACAAAAAAGAAAGAACGCAAATGCAATAAATGATATTAATTTCACACCATGGGGTCTGATGCCCTGAAATAGTTATCTAAAAATCCCCTTTTTTATGAAAATTGTCACATGTTGCCGTCCATATTGACTGATACCAGCAAATCATTAAGCAGCCTATTATTTCTAGGAGATGTTTGTGATGCTCATAAAATGAATGTATATTACACTAAACACGTTTTAGTTACACTAGCTTTAGGTGCAATGAGGTCAGTAGGTCTGGATTCTCCGTAGTGCCTTGTATTCCAGGCCCTGACCTCCCTGGGGCTCAGAGCAAAATTCAGCTACCCTACAGGACCTGTGAGCCGTGTAAACCATCTGCTATTGTCACACAGTCCCACACACTGTTCCCACTACAGTCCTCCCTCTTCTGAAACAGCCAGATCCATGTGTCGGTCAGAGTATAGACACTGACCGTGGGCATTCCCTTATGGCCACACTGTACCACCTTCTAATGGTGCCTCTAGCATGAGAATGACAAAAAGGAACAGTTGTCTGACTCCAATAGAACATCTTTGGGATGACTGGCAGCATGAATGTGCAGCTGACAATTTTGCACAAAGGGTTCTGATGCAGTCAAGATGGAGCAGAAGTTTCCAACATCTTGTGGAAGCAGAGAACTGAGAGTAACTGGAGGTCTGAGTCAGCATCAGCATGGAGTTCCTAATGAAACGCTTGCTGAGTGTAACACATGTATTGTTGTTTTATGAATGAATTTTATGTTGTAAAGATGATGCTGCGGTTATTTACTTTTTATGTTGTGGGGCAGTTTAATCAGTGTCTTTTTAGCCTTCATTGATGTAGTCTTTTCCCTTTCTCACACACGTTGTATCCTTCTGGTGAGATGATTGAACTGGCAACCTCATTTCTCTGCCCTGCAGGCCACCTCTGCATCATCTAAATCTGCAGTAACTAGTCTGAGAGATGTAGTGAATACAAAGCACACATTCCACTTTACAAAGTAGTATAAACTGGAAATACTCAAGTAAAGCACAAGTCCCACAAAATTCCACTTAACTACTTACAGGAGACAGTAAATTAAATGACAATGTGGTAGAATAAGGGGAGAAAAATGGGGGACACACAAAAAACAGGCACAGCTCTCAAGTCTGAGACACAAATAAGTCTGCTGACAGGCAACATTTAGAACCTGAGTTGACATGTGAACTGCTGCGGAGTCCTCAGTCTCAGTCTGAGCTGCTGTTCAGAGCACATATACAGAGCAAACACGCCCCCTACTGACCATGGACCTCCATATCAGCAGTTCTGAGCTGAGCAGGAGCAGCTGCTCACAAATCATGTAACTCCTCCTCCAGGAGACACTGTCCAGGCTTCAGACGTGCAGTCTTGTCATTGGGATTTTTCATGGCTTCAATGGAGAGTCGTTACATTCTCTGTGTTAATATTTGTTGGACATCTGACCTTGGTGCATAGACGATGGTTCAGCAGGATCACCAAAAACAGCGGAGTGTGGTGTGATTCAGTGTTCTTGTCTTATTTGTTCTGATTGCTGTGACATGATTTACCCTGGCCTCCAGTACAAAATATCATCCTTCAGTGGCTTCCGTCTAAAAATATTCAGTATCAGTTTTCAGAGAGCTATGTCAAGGAGGAGCCACCCTGAACTCTGACCTCTGACCCCTCAGAGACCCAACATTAGGGTAAATGTTCTGCTGCTGCTTCTTCTCTCACTGCAAATAGATCTTAAAAAACTACAGTGAGGGCTAAATACAAATGATGCATTGTGCTGGACGACTAGGAAAGCACAGTTTGTGAATGAAGCCAAAGAATCCACAGCAAGCATCAGTACGGCTGGTAACAAAGAGACAATGGTTGAGACAATGTTTAAAAAAGCTGAACATTTACAGATGACACCTGGAGACTTCACATCCAGAGCAGTTACGTCAAGTCAACTCAAGAGTCCAGAGTTTCCAGAACAGACCTACAGTGACTGATGATGTTTCACAAGAACACAAGTGAAAAGAAAAATGTAGAGAAACCTGTTAATTGTTCAAGAACTAGAAGTGCTGTGCAGGACGGTGTGGCTCTACTGGAGCAGCAGCGGTGCCTCCACATGCTCATTCTGCCTCCTCTGCTGCCCTGCAAAGGCAAACTGCTGCAACTACAAAACTGGTCAAATGAAGCTGATACCTGGCCCTGACTTTCTGCTCTCATCCCTCATCATACAGACATTATCAAGCCACAGAAGAGTGTCACTTTGTGAAAAACATAACTAAAACACAACAGCATGAACAATGCATCATTATAATCTTAATGAAGACCAGGTAATGCCAGATAAGCTGGTGCTGCTAACAGTGTACCACCTCTTCAGCTTCCCAGTCTAGTGAAATTCATGTTGTTTTAATTGATTGAGCTATACTTAAATTCTATATTTATACATATTTAGTTAAAGGCTCATTTGTTTAAATGGCTCCTTTTTGAAATGAGTTGAATTTTTTTTAAAAAAAAGCTGCACCAAGAACATTTCTGTTGCTTCTATTTCTCTGTGCCCTTAGATTGAAACACAGTATACAGTCATTTAAAAGCATCTTTCTCCAGCAAAGTCAGTGGTAACTAATAGTTCGCCTTATACAGTACTACTAAACCAAGTTTTTATAACTTAAAAAATCTGTTACAAACTGTGGATAAGAGCCTTCCATCTTCCAAACCCTTTTTTCCTGTTTATGAGGCAGAACTGTCAGCCAGCCACAGAGCTGCAGCTATGCATTGTTTCCACTATCCATCAATCTGTTGAATAGTTTCTCAATTAATCAAGGAGTTGTTTAGTTTATTTTTTTCATTTCACCCTAATAAAAGACTCAATGGAACAAATCTCAAAGAATTCAGTATTCATCAGAGTAATTACAAACAATAAACAGTGTAAAGGAGCAGACCTACGTTATGAGTCTGATATGATGATGCACAAAAACTGAACACTGTAAGACTTCTACACAATGGGAGGTTTTAATACTGGAGTAATTCAACCATACATATTTGACCTGGAAACCAATTCTGTATAATATTATCACAGAGCCCCACCCTGCAAGTTGTCAGGATTGAACCTGCATTATTTATAACCGCCAACAGGGGGCGGCTCCTGCAGTTGTAATTCACAGTCAGTGGAGGATACTGTCAACAACAAACAAAACCACAGCAAAGAGTTTGCAGTGCATTTTTATAAAAGATGGAAGCTAGTTAGGCTGCAACACTCCTGCTGTGAGGGTAGCTCACAGCATAGTTTAAACATTACTCATGTAGTGTACATGCAAAACAGGCCTGCCAGAGTCCCAGCAGCACCTCAGAAGATGCCTAACTCAACAGGGGGAAACAGTGGATCTGGCAACCCTGTTGCACATGTGGAGTACCCTGGTGGTGGTGTAGTTTCTGCCTATCACAGACACTTTCCTCTGCATTAAGAACACCATCTCTAGTAATGTTGCTGATTTTTGGAACTCAGGGTACATCTTCATCATGGACTTGCTCAGCAGAATGAACAGATCTTTTATCGTTGATCTGCTTCTTTAGGTTACCAAGCTGCCAACTCTTCGCCTGATTATTCGCCTCTATCAGCTCCATTCCTTATAACAAAGTTCTATTTTGCTTCTGGAGCGTCTCATTTTCTGCTTGCAAGGGGTTTTCACTGAAAGATCTGATTGTAATGTGAGCGGGGGAAGAAGTTCTTTTTCCATTCCCTGTGATGTGGTTGTTGGTAAGGCCTTGTTACTTTAGGTTCTTTAAGCTGATCTCTGATTGCACTGTTCTTGTTGTGTGTCTGTGTGCAGCTTTTCCCAGCAGCTGCCTGCTCCTTTCTCTATTCATTTTTAGTTGTCAGCTCTAAACTTCTCCCTCCGTCATATCTTTGTACACTTGTCAGAGAGTTCATCATCCACTCATAATCTTAGCTCACATATGCGTCTGCTGGCAATACTGACAGTGATACAGGGGATAGATATGTGTGTGTGTGTGTGTGTGTGTGTGTGTGTGTGTGTGTGTGTGTGTGTGTGTGTGTGTGTGTGTGTGTGTGTGTGTGTGCTGGTAGGAACAGGAGGATGTGACCGTTAGACTGGGATGGAGAGGAAGATCTGAGGACATCTGGTGGATGGGTGGAGAATGGAAATGATGGCAAGGCTTTATAGAAACTCAGGGCGTGGGGGGTAGAAAGACAGTGCTGGGGGAGTAACTGCACATTATTGAGGGATACTGTTGCTCTATAGACACCTGGTACAGTTTCATAGTATGAATGCTGTTATGACCAGGCCTGGTTTGTTTCTGAGGTGAATCTCTCTGTGTCTCCTGTCCGTGTATTGTACTTTTATTCACTCCATAATTATGTGCTTCACATAATAGAATGCTAAAACAATTGTCATTACATAATGCCAGACAACAAACCCAGCTGTTCTGACAGTTGAAGCTACATTTCAGAGCAGCTGTGAGACGAAGCCCAGCCGACCGGCGAAAGAGGGAAAACGCAGTGTTTTTGGAAGGCAGTCTTGGTGAAGTCACATCATCCCGATATAACTCAGAGGCATCTCCTTCACATTCCCCCGGAGGCTATGAGGGTAAAGTTAGCTTCCGAGGTAACATTAGAGGCCCCGAAACCTCGGGGCCCCCGGCACACTGGAGGCCGAGCTCAGAGAACCATACAAGGAATATGAGTGCATCTGTGTGGGTGGGAGGGAGGGAGGGAGGAGGGGGGTGTATTCTAATCCAGCAGTGAGTTCAATATTAAAGAAATCAAAGGAGAAACAAAAGAACTAAAATCCCATCATCCCAGAACAAAGAGCTCTGGTCTTGAGCTCCACGGTCCATGAGAGGTCAGAGACGACATACCTTCAGAACTTACTGAGATAGATATATCTACTGTGATTACAAATCAGACATCCTACTGAATAAAATGGTATTAGACATGATTTGTTTATCTCATACGGTTCCTGAGATAATATAAAAAAGTGTAAACATTCATCCAACCTGTGGATGTTCAGGATGTATGACAGTAAACGAACACAAGCACATGCATTCAACTATAAGAAAAGTAGGATTTAAGAAGAATAAGAGCTGAGAATAAAAGTCTCTCTGTGTCTTTTATGGCTGTGACAGAGAGAAGGAGGGTGTTTGTGTCTCATGTGTATGCATCTTCCACAAACACTTCAGATGCTCAGGTGTTCCTCAATACTGGTCCTGATGACCTGGAATGCTGGTCCAGATGTTGGGATCATCCCTTAATTGAGCAGTTCTTGCCATCATTGTGATTTCTACTCTACTTGGATAGTGTTCAGCTCATGGTTTTAATAGCAAGGCAAGAAATTCCACCAAATAACTTTTAACAAGTCTCATCTGCTCACTGAAAAGAACTCCAGCTGCACTGATCATAGTGTGAACAGCTGTCATGTGTGCACTCTGTGTCTCCAAAATGTGAATTGTTTAGTGCTGCTGACATTTTATGTTTACCACATAGATGATATGTTATTCCATAGTCAGTTAGTCTTTAGTTTTGTTCTGTGAAATATAACAACAATGAAAAAGAACCTCTGGCTGTGAAGGTCTTCAAACTTTTGGCTGGTACTGTATATTACCAGGAAACAGACATTAAATATGAATGTCAATATGTATTATATGAATAAATGCAGACCTTATCATCACATCTGGATGCTTAAAAAGGGAGTGGACTGACTGGCACTGATCCTGGTGACTCCCTGAACTTTCTTTAGCGCATCAGGACAAACTTAAATATACACAAGTGATGTAAGAATCTAATATGAAAGCACTGTGGTGATTCATGTGCCACACGACATGAATGGGACCGTTCAGGGAGATATGATGCACAGTTGAAAAAGCAGAAACAGAAGCTGCTGTACTTCTGGACTGTATTTCTGGACTCTTTCGTGTGTTGATTCTCTTGATTCCTCACTTGAACAGACATTTGGTGTGGCCCACCAGAAACTGTCTGTTTCCTTAATAATTATACAAACCATAGTTGTCCAGACTATTTTATTCTTCAGTGAGGATCTCTTTCTCCACGGCGACAGCTACAAGACCAGAGGAAGCCGTTATATCACTTTACAAGCCACCTGTCAGTGGACGCAATCTTGAGTCATAGTGGTGTGCTGTCTGGAAGCGAATGTATCAGCTTCCTATAGTTCAGTTTTTATATGTCAGCGCAACTGTTGTGTGGTTTTACTCTGAAACCCATTCCAACAGTGAATGCAAGCCATGTGACTCAGATTAAATATACAGTGTGTCCAAAGATGCATGTAAAACTTCAGATTGCCTCCTGCGGTATACAGCGTTGTTCGTTCCAGTATGGGGTGTTTTTGGGTGTTCTGGTACTGTATGTAAGAATACATACATGTAGGCCCAACTGAATCTCCTTATCACATTACTACTCCTCAGGGGATGCACCCTGTAGATTTCAGTAGACTGACCTCTAGCATCACCCTCAAGACAAACTTACATTCACTACTGCTAAGAGTTGAAGAAAGCCTGTAGGAGATGTTGGTTTTCATTGTTCATGTATTTATGACTGTGGCCTGCAGGTCAGAGGGGTTTCTGCCATGGAGAGCCAAAATTTGGTCATTAATACATTTTTTTTAAAGAAAACTTTGCTGATATCCTTACTCTTATTCTTACTCTACACTCATCCATCCATCCATCATCAATACACCGTTTAATCCTCTGTAGGGTTGCGGGCTCTACACTCACTGTTTGGTTCAATTTAGGTTTACAAAAAGGTCATGGTTTGGACTCAAATTCAACCTTGCATAGCATTAACCACATGTTACAGATCACACTTCTTGCTACCTGAAAAAGAGCAATGCCAGTAGAAATTATCTGACCATGGTCTCACTGCATCTATTTATGATGTTCAGGGACTTTATAAAGCTATCAGTCCACTCAGTGCATTGAGAACTGATGCTAAAGGGTACGCTGTATGTTTAAATAGGATGCCAAAGGATTCTAACTAATTGGCTGAATGGGTCAATAGAGTAAATAGAGTAAACAGAATGATCTGATATTTTGAAATCCAAACAAATGCAACAATTGTTCAGGCCTTCTCAAACCAGGATCCACCAGATGTGAGTGTAGTAGGGACACATACTGTGTGAAAAGATTTTATAATAAAGGCCAGAAAGACATCCGGTTACAAATGTTCTTCTGGATATTGTTTTTGGCCCTCAATGCCTTAAAACACACTATCTAACCACATCAACCACCGGTGTTAGATCAGGATATGTCCTTGAACTCACAGACCTGTGCAATATTGTCAAGATTAGCATCCAGTCTCAAAAAGATGCTGAAACACTACCATGCATTTGTTACCTCTTGGCTGGACTATTTTAACTCTTTATCATTAGAATGACCCAATAACTCTCTAGAAAACCTTCATTTGATACATAATGCTGCAGCCAGAGTTCTGACAGGAACCAGTAACAGAGATCATCCATCATCTTAACACCGCTTAATCCTCTGTGGGGTCACAGGGGGGCTGGAGTCTATCCCAGCCGACTCCAGCGAAGGCAGGGGACACCCTGGAAAAGTCGCCAGCCTATCGCAAGGCTACACATAGAGACAGACAACCACTCACATTCACACATAATTTAGAATCATCAGTTAATCTCAGCATGTTTTTGGACTGTAGGAGGAAGCTGGGGAACCCATTGAAAACCCACACTGCACAGAGAGAACATGCAAACTCCACACAGAAAGATCCCAGGTGTCCTAACCGGGACGCGAACCGGGGATCTTCTAGCTGTGAGGCGACGGTGCTAGCCCAACAGAGATCATATTTCTCCATTATTAGTCTCTCTTCATCGGCTCCAATTTAAAATCCTTCTTAAGACACAGTGTCTTCTTTCTTTAAAGGTCTGGTTCTGTTGGATGTTTTTTTCCTTTTAAAATAAGTGTTTTCTCACCACTATCACCAAGTGCTTGCTCAAGGGGCAATTCTTACGTTTCTCTCTATAATCCTGTTAGGTCTTGACCTTATATATGTTATGAATTGGTGCTAATTAAATGAAACAGAATTGAAAACACACTCAGGACCATAGTCCAGCACCATTAAACCATAGCATCATGTGCAAGATATATGACACAGACATTGATGGTACACTTGACTGCAGCATCACACCCACAAATTATGAGAGAAAGCACTGATTTCCTTTCATTATCATTAATTTCATCACGATTAATGAGGCATGTAAAGACACGCTTGCACACTGCACTGACAGAACAGTACATGACTGTCTCTGGGGTGTAACAGCTTTATGGTCTGTGTGTCTGTATAAAAAGAAAAATGAAAATGCCGATTTTGACTGAAATAACAGTGAATGTCACACTTGCAGGTCCATAGCTACCACTGAAGACATTCATTTTATATTTTATAGGCTTGTTTCAGAATGCATTTAAATTTTACTAAGGCCAGCAGAAACAATGAAAGGAATGAATCAATAAAGGATTCCACCCAGCAAAGTTTCTTCCTGGCAGCAGCACTTAGATAATCATACTGGAAATAAAACACCACACTCTAATTAGCAATTTGCACTTAGACTGAACACTTATCCTGGCTTTAAATACAGCCCTGTAAATATGAATGACGTGACACAGGGGGGAAAGACACAAACCCACAGCTGTTATCTTCCACATTTGACTTTATTGTATTTATTCAACATTTTGTGTGAATGTTTTTCTGACTGTGTGGAGTTGAAGACTTTGTGTGTGAACCTGCAGAAACTGTCCCCATTCCTCCCCCCACCCCACTCTCTAGCCAAAAACAAAGTGAAAAAACATCCTCAGACACCTTAACCCTCCTGCAGCATGAGTCCCCTGAGACATGCTAACCCGCTGCTCAGCCCCGTGTGACATAAAGCAATCGCCTGCTTCAACCAGCACATATAAGACACGTGGAGTCCATGTAAACAGAAAGACAACCGGCAGCGATGCGTTTAGGAGGTCTCGAACATCTTCTTCCTGTCAGCCTTGTCCTCAATGTTCTTACGCCAGTCACCCACTGCTTCTGTTGGCTGGAGAGGACATGAAATAACACTTATTTTATGCAGTGAGAGAATGCATAATAGCTGTGGGTTAGGACAAGAATCTTTAGATCATGTCCTTGGACTTATGTAACTGATACATCTATTATTTATTCAATATCATTCAGTTGATTAGTGTTACAATGAATAAACAGATGAAGCTTCATACCAATATGTTGCTTCTGGTCAATTCAACACCTCATCATTAGGATATGTGTAGAATGTGTTAAAAGTGATAAAGTTACAGTGTTAAATCTTATTACTCATAGATCCGGGCATCCTGGGAAATTTGAGACCTTTCATGATTCTAAATGTGATTTTTAAAGGCATTTTGTGATCATCAATATGAAACTTCATGTGAGAATCTTTAAGATGTCTTAAGGATCTTTGTCATTTGTCAAAAATTCTCTGATGGAGGGGGAGGATGGTTGTGTTGGACTTCAGGTTGTCCATAATCCTGGCTACCAGGACTTACAACTGCTGACATGCACTACGGGATATTTCCTTATGTTGGGAACTGATATCAGATGAGAAGTCAGAGATTCAGTCCAAGAAGGCTCCAAATGCTCCAAGTAAGTTTACTGGCAACGGTTTGAACTGTACATGTGTAATGTTACTGTAACATTAAACTGACTGACATGGTGATAATATGTTCTCTGTTCTTTCTTACTATGTTCAGCTCTATGAGATGACATATGTTGTAAATATGTGCTATATAAATAAAACTGAATTGAGCATGAAGGTCAAACTGTAGACTCACCTCCTCTTTCACCTCCTTCTTCACCTGCTTCAGGTTGGACCTCAGGTCCATGGTCACCTTGTGTTTGGAGCCCAGCAGAGCCTGCAGCATGGAGTCAGCAGACATACGCACTTTCTTCAAGGCGGGCTTCTTCACTCCTCTCAGGTCGACAACCTTGATCTTCAGGTCTTCAATCTGTGGGGAAGACGGAGGTTTTAAGTCACTGTTCTGTACTTCTATGTGTTCGTCGTGACTCTGTCAGAGCTCAGTGGAAGCTTACCTCTTTGTCGGCCTTCTGCACTTTGGCCTCGATGTCGTACCTTTCCTCATCAATCTTGTCAATGGTGGCATGAAGCTTCTTGCAGAGTTCCTGTAGATACATAAACCCAAGAAAACCACAGTGACATCCCACAACCTTCAGACATTTTTACAGATCTCCAGTAGCCATCAGCATTGCTAATAAGGTTGCTAAGCGCTAAAGACACACATTGTCAGGGTGGTGTTGACACTGTACACCTCACTCAGTCCTTCACCTGACACACCCGGGTCATTTCTGTCTGTCTTGAATTAGATACATTAGCAAAAGTCCCAAGTCTAGCCTATTAATTATAAGTTTCCTCTATTCTACAGGTTTATTTCTCATCAACAGCTTCTTCTATTAGCATTCAACAACTGCCCTGCTCCCATGTAGTGTTTAAACTTTTATTTCTGTAAAAAGTATTGCAGCATTGGAGTTTCCCTTCTATCGCTTTTCATACAGACTGACAACTAGTTTTTACTTGCATAAAGGTTTAGCCTGCTAAGCTAGGCTAAACAAAAACACAATTTAGCTGCTTTTACTTGTGTTAATAGTATTTCAAATGTAATATTTTAGAGTTTTGCATTTGATTACTGTGTCTTGGACTCTGTTAAATTGTGATGGGTATTTTAAGCTGTTTTCTGATAGATCAAATAATGTGTTGGATAATCGAGGAAATTATTGTCACATTTGTCAAGAATAAAAACGGTCGGCTCTGACTAAACCTAACCAGTCAGTGCCATATTATATGTAGCACTGTGCGCTTTGGTCTTTGTCTGTTATTTAAAGCTGGTGATGGACGATGTGGTTCTAGAAACAAGCCCTCACTCTTGGTTTTCAGAGGTGTTTAAACTGCTAACAAATCTTTTTTATTTTCTTGTTTTTTTTCCCAGAGAAAACCCGACGCCCCCCTCACCATGAGGGTGGCCTGGTCTCCGCTCATGTCTGGAGCTGGACAGTGCTCGGCCATGTAGGCCTCCTTGGCGGCCACACCATCCGTTTTCTCCTGCTCAAGCCAGTTCAGAGCAATCTGGAGGATCAGACTCTGCAGGGATGAAACGTGGGAAAGTCACGTGAGCCAACTCCTCCTGTAAGTGAACAGCACTCACAGATTTGATGCTCTGAGCAGAGGAGTCAGAAGCAGCCTCCTTCAAAATGATGTAATAAAACACATAGACAGGGTCATCTCCAATACGGTTTGAATCAGTGGTTCTCAACTGGTGGGTCGGGACCCAAAAGTGGGTCGCGAAGCAATTTTTAGAGGGTCGCAGAAGCATGGCCTACTCCTCCCCCCAAAAAGTAGTGGTATAAAGTCTTTTATTTTAAACAACGTGTTTCTTATGACACAGTTTGCTTTCAATTACAGGATATTTAGTGGTGGTGACACCAGTAGTTGCCCACTATTAACCTCTAGATTTGGCTCTGCCAGCCTAATGGGTTAATTTATGCTAAAACGAGCAAAAAATAAACCAAAATGTGCTCAGAATCTGTCAAAATGGGCCAAAATATGCCCAAAACTTGGCAAAAAATAAGCCAAAATTTTCCAAAGCTGTATTAAAATGCGTTGAGACGACACCCAAATAAACCTTAATTTGTTAACAGGAACAGCAAATTTTAAAAATCTGGGTCACGACTGATATTAATGGAGACATAGTGGGTCCTGAGGCTGGACCAGTTGAGAACCACTGGTTTAAATGATAAACATTACTTGCAGATTAATCCACCACTGAAAATAGTCCCCAACAAATATGTCTTTCTGTCTGCTAAAGACCAGCTGTTTGAGGAGATGGCTGAGCCTTTTGACAAATGAAACTGTATTCTTTAGGATGTACCTTTGAATTCTTATTCAAGACTGTCAAAAATACACCCCAAATAGTATCAATGTAAACAGAAATCAGTATTTTGATTGCTGTTCTATTGTTTTGTTTGTTCTTTAACGTTACCTTCAGGTGATGCCTGCGGCTGGAAGTCATCTTCTTCCTGTTTGGGAGGAGGTTGTAGTCAGTGCTGATCTTCACATGTCACATTCACCCTATAAAGGGTAATATTCTTGCAACAGGCAAAAATATCCATCTTGATAAAAGGCAACTGAACATTTTCCAGTGCTGTTTTGCTTATTTAAATTATACTTGGCATAAGGCAGATTAATGTGCTTTTTTCAGCCTGACATGATTAATTATGTAGAAAGAAAAGTGCAAACTTGTCACCAGTTTGCTTATTTTTACACTTATGTACAAAACAAATATGAAAATAAAAATTCTAGATTCCATAATTAGCGCTTAAGCATTCAGCACTTTAATGATTAGAACAAAGTCAGAGTACAGTAACCAGGATGTGGCTCAGACTTACTCAGACATCTTGGCAGTTTTTGCAGTTCACAACCTGCATTAAGACACAGATAAGAAAGCAGTGAGTGTGTATGTGTAGATTCTCAGTTATCCAGGTCATGGGAATCCTAAGAGAAGGCAGCTGGACTTCTGTTTCTGTTTGGTTCTGATAGACATTTCACCTCTCATCAAGACACTTCCTCAGTCATAGCTGAGGAGGCCTCTTGGATGAGACGTGAAGTGAACCTAAAAAGAAAACGCTCCCTGCCTCCCACTGAAGATCTCAGGGGCACCAAGGAGAAGAAACTCTTCAGTCTTCTTGACCCCAGCTGAACACCATCCTTCAGATCATGCTGTCAGTGTGAGTTTGCCTGAGATCAGCATGTTCTGCTGCTCTGATGGAAATGGATGGACAGGAATATTTGCGCCGTAATGCGATCTGAGGCCACAGCTGAAGAGCAGCGACGTCGACTGAACTAAACTGGGAGAGTCGGGATCGAGTGTCGCGTCTTGGTGGGTTTTATGACCGGATCAGGTGAAGGGTTAATTTGAAAAATTCTACAGTGGAACATCATCAAATAAAGTTCATCGCAGAAACATTTCAGCTGCTTTGAATGATACAGTAGTGGATCAGAATAAGGTGTCATGATGTCTTTACAGTGCATGAAGGTCACGTTTTGAGATAAATCAGTGTGGTTTACCTGCTGTTTGATTGGTTTGCTAAAATTTTAATTCATCATGGGGACTTGACAGGCCTCACAGAACCAAATCTACCCTATCACTATATTTTTTTTGAAAAATTCAGTTATAACAAATTTTTGACGTGACTCTTTTAAAAAGGAACAGCTAAGAAAGTGCTTCAGCTAGCTATCTATTAAAGTGCTCAGTCCTACAGACACTGAGATGAATAACTGTACTAAAATTATAATTAAGTTCACTAGCCCAATTTCCACATCCATGAAGCCGTTTGAACAACTTTAAAAAGACATTTGTTGAGTTGTTAGTTAAGACCTGAATCATATTTATGTCACTCCAGACTCAACACTTTAAATGCTGAGCATGCCAGTGCAGCAGAGTTCGCCTCTGTTTGAAAGGTTACAATCACTTTCCAAGACCGATCTGCAAACGGGTCTTAAAACACAGCACCATAAAACACAGCACAGTGCAGCTAAACAGCTCTCATAAATTCAGGTCTGTCAGAAAGAGGTCAGATGTCACCGGCAAACATGCAGAAAGCGAGTTCAGGATGTCAGGATGGGTCAAAGGTGGAGAAACGGATGGCTGTGATCCTGTTTTAAACGATGTCTCCTAAAAACAGAGTCTGGCTGGGATGGAGCTGCACTCGACATCATTGTCTGGCTGATAAAATAAAAGATGCTGCTCTAAGAGAGGCTCAGAGAGGCTGCAGGAGAGAGAATAAAAAATAAGGAAGATTTCTCACCTATTGAGAGGAGGAAGGACAAGACACACTTGGTGGAAGAAAAGCAGACACTGCCAAAGCCACAGACAGTGAAAAATGAAATAGGTATATATGGTGGGTTGCGATGTCTCAGCAAAATGCCCAAATCCTCTTTATGGAAATGGATTCCCAGTCAGACCAATGGGCCTGCGAGCTCCTGAAATACACCCGGCCCAGCCCCACCGTGCAAACCGCCCTCCCTGTGAGAGCACTTCTTCATGGTGCACATTCACTGTGTGTTTGTGTGTGTGGAATAAAATGGACATAAAGGCAGACACTTGCCAGTCCTCAGGATTCTCTACAGTAAAAACACAAGTTCTGAAACAGCTTTGAAATCTGCTCTTCTTTCTTTTATGCTATTTCTTCATACAATTTCAACACAAATGCAGCCTTACTGAACACTGCACTGTCACATCGAATGGAAACGCTCACTTGCTTCGCTGTTAATAAAAAATTCATATCAAGTTCTGTTTTCCTTTTTACTGAACCAGTTATTCCAAAGTTCCTTTTGTCATATAAGCACAAAAACAAATCAGCTGTTGTCTGTTTGGAATCAAGTGTCACTTTCTCTTTGAAAGGAGGAGCCTTTTAGGGAACTCAGATCACTGTCTTGTCTGTGTGATAAAACACAGAGTGAGGACATGATTAGCCTAGCTTAGCATAAAGACTTAGCATAAGGGCGTAACAACTGGCTAGGCTCTGTTCAAAAATATACCTACCAGTGGTTGTTTTAGTTGTAACATGCCACCACCTCTAAAGCCACACACTGATTTTAGTTTGTTCAGATTAATAAAACAAAATGCATGTTTATAAGTGAGCTTTTCAAAAAGTCATTTGAAGTTAATTGTAGCATTAAAAAAACAAGAAGTCACTGTACTGGCAGCTTTTTACGTTGCTCCAAGACAGTGTGATGTTCGTGGCTCAATGACAACTGTTAGTGCATTTTAAATGATATGATACGGTTAAATGATATATATATATTAGTGCTGTCAATCGATTAAAATTTTTAATCGCGATTAATCGCATGAATGTCATAGTTAACTCGCGATTAATCGCAAATTAATCGCACATTTTTTATCTATTCTAAATGTCCCTTGAATTATCATTTTATACAAGGAGGAGGCGGAGAATTCGCGTCAGCTGTGTTTAGTCATCAAGTGGTATTACAGACTAGATATGCTACGATGAGAACTCAGTTCATACTGACAACATACACATAACTCTGGTCTTGTCAATCGTCATGCGGCACCCCAGGCCGCCGTCACCTGGCGGAGCATCTGCATCAGCGGCACGCGGTTCGGCACGCGGAAAAGGAGCCGACAGAAAGGCGAGCGAGAATATTGCTGCTGTACCACCACCAGCAGGAGATCCTGTCTGACTCCGACGGCGAACACCTCGCCCTCGACCTCGCCAACCATGCCCCCGCCCCACGCACCCCCGCCCGCGTTAATCTCGCGATAAAAAAATTGACGCCGTTAAAATTGATTTGCGTTAACGCGTTAATAACGCGATATTTTTGACAGCACTAATATATATATACATATATATATATATTTCTGGCAATTCAATTTTACTTTGAATCTGTCTGATAAGAGATCTCATTGACTACTCTATTAGTAGACACATTGTTTTATTGTTCTTCTGCAGGTCGAGAAAGTCCTGGAGAACAATCTCTTCTCCTTATTTTACATTAGAATTTACATTGTAGAATGACAAATGAAATCCTTGACTCGGTGTCCTCTTAATAGTTTTTTTCTGCAGCATATGTCAGAGACTGTAAGTCTTGCACCCTGATAGCCTAATGGTTATGTCGCGTGACCCAAACGCATAAGGGTAGCAGCTGTCCCGGGTTCGATTCCGACCTCGGGCATTTACCGCATGTCCTTCACCACTCTCCCATTTCCAACTCTATCCACTGTCCTATCCAATAAAGGCAAAAAAGGCCAAAAGTAAAGCTTAAAAAAACTCTAATTCTTCTCATGTAGCAACTCTTTTTAAAGTGTGTGTAAAGGCCAATATGTCCTTTAAGTTCCAGTTTGAATGAAATGGAAGTATTACCAAGTGGATAAAAGTAGCAAACAAATTCATCCTTATTTCAAAACATTTATTGCTAATGATTCCATGAAAACCTGTACATTTTCAAGTGGTATCTTTTTGCCGGGGGTTTTAACTGTATACAGCATGATGCTACTGTGTTTGGTTCAGTCTCTCTTGGGGAGGTGACGCATCACAAAAACAACCAAAAAACAACAAAAAAGCGCCTAAGCTCTCGTCCCTGAGTGTCCGCACGGGACATAGACGCACTCAGTCAGTCAGACCTCGGACGGAAACATCTCCCTTGCCGCTGTCCTCGCCAGTTCTGGAGGGTTTTAGGAAGTCTCGAACATCTTCTTCCTGTCGGCCTTGTCCTCAATGTTTTTACGCCAGTCGCCAACTGCCTCTGTTGACTGGAAGTAACAGTGAAGACTTGTTGATACCAGGAACTTTGCAATCGGGATCACATCAAACCAAGGCCACAGAACTCTGTCTTTTTATGTTTTTAACCGTTTATATTCTTCTTTTTTTGCATTCATTTCTCAGAGGTATAAAAATCAACCCACAGCCACTGTCATCCAGTTATCTTTCAGTAATTAAATATCTGTATTATTTCCTTCCTATAGGTAGCTCTTAATTAGCAGAGCAGTAACAATGTTTCAGCTTGTTATGAATATTTTCTGAACTCAGCATTGGATTTTCTCCATTGTACAACCTGCCGTATACTTTCTAATTTTAAGATACAATTTCTATTTGAAGGTGATTTTTTGAGTATTGTTTGTGCATGAAAGAGACATATGATTTTTAGGACTCTTTCAAAGCTCACAGTGAACAATTTAGGACGTTAAACAAGTGAAAATCTATGGGTTCAAAAGGGGGGAAAGGCACAGTGTTTGTATTCTGCTCATGTCTTCAGCAGTATGGAAGCCCATCTCTGCCAGGGAAAAAAAGACACACGAAAAGTTTGGAATGATCATTTAAATTGTCATGGAGATAATTAGTCCAAATACTGGCTTGATTACAATCTCATAGTTTTGACTTGCAAATCAAAATTATTGCATTCAGGGAATCTTGAAAATTTGAAACAACCTGCCCAGAGCTAGCTAGCTAGCAGGATCAGTAGAACATATTAAATCTTTAGGTTTCATTTGAGGAGATATATTAGATTTTCTAACTGATTCATTTGAGTTCCTATTGGATTGCTGTATTACCGTATTATGTATGACACTTTTATGTTTTTTGTGTGTCTGTTTGTTGTTGTTTACCTTTTTCTTGCATAAATTAGCTTCCATGAATTACAAAATCATTTAGAATTCAAAGCATGAGCTACAATATTTCAATATCAGGACAAGGGATGTACAAAACTCAACACTATTGAGCAAATTGAACTGATTCCTAAGACACTGAAGGAACTCTTGAATTGACTAGATATTTGTGTTTAATCACCACCAAAGCAATAAAGTCATTCACTTTGATTTGTTACCATCAGAGAGGTAACATCTATGTAACGCTGAGCTCTTTGGCCTAATGTGAGGGACTTTGATGAAAAGATGAAAAAGGTGGATCAGAAGAGATCTGCTAACTTTCTGAGGAATAAAGACCCCAGCAGTCTGATCAGTGTGAACAGGTTTAGTCACTTTACTGAATTTGCCTTCAGACATCAACATTAATTCAGGTCTTGTGTTCTGTGTGTTTCTTTTGGGGAGTTTTAATAAGCTGAATCACAACCTGTAACAGTTTAAGCTTCAACAGTAACACCTAAATGTTACTGAGGCAAGACCAGTTCTGGATAATTATGAAAGCCTTGTTTCTCACCTCCTCTTTGACCTCCTTCTTGACCTGCTTCAGGTTGGCCCTCAGGTCCATGGTCACCTTGTGTTTTCCTCCCAGCAGAGCCTGCAGCATGGCGTCAGCAGACATACGCACTTTCTTCAGGGCGGGCTTCTTCACTCCAGCCAGCTCGACCACCTTCAGCTTCAGATCCTCAATCTGGACACAGAGAAAGGTTTGTTCAGATGTTAAGACACTGGTCTGTCAGAGGTTCAGCAACACTTTTATTAAAGGAATAATCAAATAGATAATTAGTGTGTATATTTTACTTTTTGCTAAAGCCACAACATTCCACAACACATCTACTTATGCTGACGATGGTATGTTTTTTTATTCAAATTTCCGGCTGCCCTTCTTAAGACCTGGTCAGGGACAACACATGGAAATTTGCATTTTCAGCTAACTCTAGCTCATTTACATTCATTCTTTCACTACATTATAACACATTATAAAAAATGTTATAAATACAGAAATAAACATGTTCTCATTACAGGTTGAGTTAGCCTAATTTCATTCAGCATTTCTCATGCTATGAAATATCACCTGTCATTCTACATGTTAGACTTTAAACATGTTAAGTGGTTGAGTGCTTATTACTGTCCATTCTTTGGAATGACTTTCAAATCAGACGCTCATCTCTTCTGTCATGATGTTATAAAAATAGTGCATCTAAACCTTCCACATGAGTCTCTCCAAAATAAGTGGCTTCAGGTATGCCGTTCCCTACTCTTCTATTCTAAGAACAAAGGTATTTAATATCCATTGACATATTTTTCACCTGAGCAGCTGATGTGCTGCTGCACCTTCACAAATGCAGACTGACCTTTGCAAGAGTGGTTTTCCTGGATGGTACAGCTTATAGGCTTTTTTTGTGTGTCTTTCCTTTAACAATAATACATTTATAT
Source organism: Dascyllus trimaculatus (assembly GCA_024666655.1). Taxonomy (NCBI): domain Eukaryota; kingdom Metazoa; phylum Chordata; class Actinopteri; family Pomacentridae; genus Dascyllus; species Dascyllus trimaculatus. The sequence continues at coordinate 34,100,577 of CM045448.1, forward strand.
TTAAATCAAAGGAGACTTCAAAAAAAGTTTGAAAAGCAGACCTGAAAACAGTTACACTTGATCCAATCTGTAAAATCCATCAATTAACTAGAAGTGCAGGTGGAAAAGAGCAACAGTACACATCATTATTACTGCACTTCACAACTCTTACACTCCATCTGCCTCAGAAATATGGAGGTTTCCTCTCAAACTGGTGTTTAATACCATGAGTTTGTGCTCAGCGTTACTCCTGATACTTCTCTCTGAGTTAAAAAAACAGTCACTCTTGAGAGCTCATGATCCTCAAACCAAGTGACTGATCAGCCATGATGTGATTTACCTGCTTCAACAATGTTTGCATTAGGAAAACCAACACCTTACAATAAAACAGGTCACTCATTAAGCATATAAACACCTTAAGACTCAAGAAATTAAGTCTTAATAAAGTTACCTCTACAAGGAAAAGGGCTGATTAAGTGTTGCTCTAATGACTAAAATGATATCTGAACGCATGTTGATATAATCAAATCAGTGACAAACAGCTTCCTCGCTCCTTTCACCTCTTTGTCGCTCTTCTGAACTTTGGCCTCAGCGTCGTACCTCGCCTCATCAATCTTGTCGATGGCCTGGCTGAGCTTCTTGCAGAGTTCCTGTTGGTGCACAGAACAAACACGTTCCTTCAGCTCTCAGTGTGAAGTTGCAGGTACATTTACTCAAGCGCTCTACTTCTGCTCAGTTTGACGATACTTTACTTGAGTGTCTTTATTCTATGGTACTTATATATATATATATATATATATATATAAATAACCTGTGCTACGTTCATCTGACCATTGGGACGTTTGATCATCTTGAGATCTCTGAAATTTTGAGAAACTGTCTCCCTGTAATAGCATGTAAATGTTCACAGGTCCTTCATGCATTAATAATGATAATAATAATACAATGATGAACCACAATCAGTTGCTCTATTTTGCATATCAAGCACTTTTTAACTTAAAGTGTATGATGGTGCTAATTTAAATAACATTTTGAATACATGCATTTTATTTTGAAAGGATTTTTTACAGTGTAGATTGCTACTTTTAATTCAACTTCTCCCAGCTCGGAATAAACATGAAACTATGGTATGCATAACAGACAGACACCATGCCATTATTGTGTTATGACTGAGACTTTGTAACACACTTAATTTAGGTAATTAGTGTGAGAAGGTTTGGTGGGCATTGCAAGAAAAGGACAGGGTGAATCTCTAAGCTCATTTGTACAATTTCTACTTCAGCAGTGCTGTCTCAGAAGAGAGTTTTAGTGTCCTGTGATGTTCCACATTCCTTTTATTAGGAAGCTGTTCCACCATAACAAGCAAATATGTCTGGATTAATGTTGAGCAGCTACAGAAATGAGAGAGAAAGCAGTGAGCTCCAGGTTCAGTGTAAATGTAGTGTAATGTTTTGGTCTCACCATGAGGGTGTTCTGGTCTCCACTCAGGTCAGGGGGTGGGCAGTTCTCAGCCATGTAAGCCTCCTTCGCAGCTGCAATGTCCTTCTTCTCCTGCTCAATCCAGTTGGCAGCGATCTGCAGCATCAAACTCTGCAGGGAAATGAAAACATGAATGTAAAAAATTCAAAGGAAGGCACTAAACCATGCTTTATTGAAAAGCACCAGGAAGGTTCTTTTTCTTCTCACCTTCAGATGATGCCTGCGGCTGGATGTCATTTTCTTTCCCCTGTTAGATGAAGGTTAGACAGCTGTCATCAGGGCTGATGAAGAGGTTTTATCATGCAGTAGCTCGGCTATATTGGTACATTTCAAATTTGCTTATGTTTTATTCAAATGAACAGCCGGTAATGACAGACTTGACACTGTCCAAAAGGTGACACAACCACCTTCCAGCACCACTAAATATCACAAAATGACATGAAGGATGTACCAAGAAATAGCATACAAGAACACAAAATCATTTTTACTCTTCTTTCTGTACAACAACAATGCACGGCTCAGGAGTGCTTGTAGGCAGATTTTGTTACCTTTGAACTGAGCCAGGCTAGCTATTTCCCTCCAGTGTAAGTCTTTATGCTAAGCTACGCTAACTGGTTACTAGCTGTAGCACTGTATTTACTGAACTTTCTGTGTTCCAAAAGGCTGTAGTTAGTTTTTCTCACCTCCAATCGATGCATTTAAAAGCAAGAATTTGGTGACTCTCCTACAGCAACACGAGGTCATTGGCACCATTTCCCTGTTTTTACAGTCTTCATGCTAAGCTAGGCTAAAAAGCTCCTGGCTGCTAAGTTTACAGCATAGCCACAAATGCGGTAACAATTTTTCATTTAAGTCTCGGGCAGAGCAAGAAGAGGATTATTTCCCATAATGTCAAACTATTTATTTTTTTAAAAATGCCTCTAGAATGATGGTCTTTCACTTGTTTCAGATGAATAATGCATGTATTTAAACATTTAAATATTCAGGGCTGACAGTACTAACACACTCATCTTACTGTAGTAAGATTCAAATGTTTATTTGACTGTAAAACAATTGTAGAGACTATCCGTCTATTTCTGCACACATAAAATAGCAACATGTACAGCTGCTGTCAGCGCTGACCTTCACCCTGACCTGGTGCCTTCACATGTGTTCACATCAGTTTAGAAACCTCTCAGAGCAGAGCAGCAGCGTGTCTGGACTCAAATACCTCAGCAACTATTAGACTGACTGTACTGAATTAATGTGCAATGGAATTCATGTTGACCAGAGGATGAGCCCTAATGAACTGGATCCATGCATTAGGCATGATCACCCTCTACAATGGCAAAGTTCAGAGGGGTTATGTTGCAGGTTGGGTCACATAGATGCTATAACCTCCGAAGAGAAGATCCATACATCTATACACGTCAAAGTTATACCAGAAGTGACTTTGTGATCAGTCATCTGACTCAATCATCAGTTTATTAAAGGTAAAAATTAAGAGTTGAGTCTGACAAGTTGAGTCTAAAACATCCCCTGTCTTGCTTGAAGCTCAGTAAGACTATCTCAGAAAAGAAGAACAACAACAAAATGTGTACTTACTCAGACATTTTGGCTGTTTGTGATGTTCACACCCTGTTCAGAGAGAGAAAGCACTCCGTTAAGCACGAGCAGACAGCTTAGAGAAAGCACACTGACTCTATCCCAAGCTGAAGTGGACACGTCTTGTTGCCTCCCTGTTATCAATCAGCCACCCTTTGACCTCCAGCGGGAAAGTTGATACTTTTTACTATGATGGAAAACTGTCGTCCAGCTATCACAAACCGGCTAATTTTGGATGGGTGGGGTTAGATGCCAGGGCCCTGGCGCTCAACAGTTGCCCCCTCTGAAGACATTCTGCCTGGAATTTAGGTTGTTGCAGCAAGCCAAAGATCTGAGCACGAAATGCCACCAGCAAAGGAACCAAATGTGGCGCCAAGCATGTGGTGAGAGCAGTTAACACCAATTCCAACATCCCGCAGGCATGCAAAACACTGGCTGACACCAAGCTGAGCTGAGAAACACGTTCAGATCACAATTTAAAGAATCGGACACCATAAAAACGTGTAAAGACGAAGGCCTGTTCTCACGTGAACCCTGAATAAATAGTAATAGTCAATCCCACAGTTGCAAAGCTCGATCTTACAAATACTAATTAGGTCCTTCCAGTTATGACAACAACTGTAAGCTAATCCTAATTTCCAAATAATTGTTTTGTCTTTTAATCAGTGCCCTACAAGTCACCTAAACACGCAAAAATGTGAAATATGTCAACAAGCAAGGAAGCAGTTCAACGCCTGAGAAGGACAACATTTGACTGAATATGTACACAAGTTTCAATTAAACTTCCTTCAAGTAAAGTCCTTTCTTCAGTTTATTAGTGCCAGTTTACTTTTTTCCTCAAGAAATTACTGTTAAAATAAGACATGCATTCATCTGTCCCTAGATTTGAGATGTTGAGCTTTAAATATTCAAACTCCAAGCTGGTAAAACTAACATGGGTGGTTTTTATTCTTTTAAAAATCTATTCACAAAAGTGTAACCAACCCAATCCAAGCTGCAGCCACACCAAAAAACCCCCAATTCCTGCCAAACTGGATTTTCAATAAAAGTCTTGTAGCGCCAGGATCCAAACTTTAACGCGTCTGAACGTCCAGTAGTTTTCACCATGAAGCAGAAGGTGTCCTTCAACTAGTCCAGCAAGTCTCTGATCTGATTTCTGTGATTCTGCCTCTCGGGGCAGCCTCAGAGGTCAGAGGTCACACCTGCAGCAGCACCTTCAGAAAAGAGTCCCACACACTTAAAAGCACCTCTGCAGAACAAACAGAAGTCCCACCTGTCAAGCTGAGCTCAGTGTGTATTTTTCCGAACGGAGTGAATAAAGCCGGGCTGCAGGAGAGACTCTCACCTACCGAACGTGACGAGGACGAGCAAGGGAACAGGAAGGGGGGGAGACACTGCCAAGTCCCTAACAGTAAAGATTAAAGGGTATATAGGGTGTAAAGTGCTGGCTCAGCAAGAAAGTCAGCACTGTTTATGGTAACAGAGCCACTTCAGACCAATGGGCCGGCAGGCTCCAGAAATACCACCACAACTCTCTGAGGAACCTCATAAATTTCTGCTGCAGGAAGCTGCCTCCCTGGACTGGATGCTGCATGGACGCTATCAAGTTCCCTCCCTCAGAGACAAGTGAAGAGGTCATTGTTACACAACAGTCCGGCAGTGCAACCGACATAATTAATGCTCACTGATTCAGTTTCCCTTACAGCAGTGAGAACAGTGTGAGGAGCTGTTAGTCTTCTAAACTAGAAGGCTCAGAAGGCTCAGTTAGACAAATTGAAACCTTTCAAGGCTACAGTTTTAGCAGCCAAACAGCCAATATGAAGAGCAGGAATAATTACAGCAGTTTGTCTGATAAAAACCATGCTAGGTGTCTTTTCAAATGTGCCAAAATTAAAAATTCAATAATCATCTCCATGTAAAAGTCAGTTAAAGACGTAAACCAAGAACTATGATATATTTAGGCTTCTCCATGTCGAACTGAGAATAGAATAAGTTGGTTCCTTTTAATATCAATGCATCAAACTTTAAATTAGCACTGATCGCTGTCACACAGCAACCTTTTAACCTTCTTAGCCTTTGGAAACCGTCGTCATATCTCGTGCTTTCAGGCAAAAAAGGCAAGAAACTGTTTCACCACTTCTGTTCATATGAGACACTCTGTACAGTCCAGCACACAAAACAATGGCTGTTTAACATGACAGTAAATGAATCTTTAAGAGATGAGGAGAAGCTTCATGCAACAGTGAGGAAAACAGATGAGAAGAAGAAAACTGTCACTCACCGTCTGTAGATCTTTGTGCGGCTGCAGCTTTTTTTATGACCATCAACGAGCGTCAGACAGGAGAACTGGGATTTTAAATATTTTGCAAGAAAGTCACGTTTTCATGACAGAAACTAAAGAGGCATGATGTGCAGGAAAAGCAGCCAGCAGAGAAAGTAAGAACAAGAAGGCTCTCTGCTGACATCTGGTGGTTCAAACTGAGCACAAGTCTCACTCCTATTTGCTTTTGAGCCAAAAGAAACCTGTTAAGTTCAGGTTTAAGCCACTCCTTGACCCTGGAAAAGATTCTACTACTGTTTTTTGTCTTAAGATGGAAGCCTTAGATTCAGACCTAATTAAACAGTAAGAAGACGTATGTGAATCCATTAGAGATGTTTTCATGACACGCAAGTTAACAGCAACGAAACTAAGCAAATCCATGCTAAGTTCACCCTTTTTCCTCTAAATGTCCAGTCGTTGTCTGTAACAAACCGCAGCATGACAGCTTTGTCTTACTCCAAAAAGAAAATTTAATTGCACAAGTTTTTCCAATTCCATGAAAAAGGTCAGATGTAACAGCGGACAAGAGCTGCAGCAGCCCAGAGGGAGGGAAAACGGAAAGTTGGATCAGAAAGTCTTTAAGAAGTCTCGAACATCTTCTTCCTGTCAGCTTTGTCTTCAATGTTCTTACGCCAGTCGCCGACCGCCTCTGTAGCCTGAAAGACGGACAGGTTCAGCCCAGTGATGCATGTCCTGCATCCAAACACCAAGTGAGAGTCTATCAAGTAATGTGACCCGGACTCACCTCCTCTTTGACCTCCTTCTTGACCTGCTTCAGGTTGGCCCTCAGGTCCATGGTCACCTTGTGTTTTCCTCCCAGCAGAGCCTGCAGCATGGCGTCAGCAGACATACGCACTTTCTTCAGGGCAGGCTTCTTCACTCCAGCCAGCTCGACCACCTTCAGCTTCAGCTCTGCGATCTAAAGACAAAAACACACCAACTTGACGACCCATCAAAGCTACTACACACATTCATACAGAGTCTCAGATTGAATGACCACCGGCCAAACAAGCAAGTCATTTTCCTATAAGGTGACAGTTGGGTTAACATTAATGTGGGGAACTCTTCTTTACCACAACACCAAGAATGCTGCTTCGATTTTGTTCAAATCCTTAAAAACGGTCTATTTTTAGACTGAGAGTTCATTCTTAACCATTAAGTAGGTCTTCTAAAGTGCTCCATCGTATCAAGCAAGGTTCAACCATGGAAATGTTTGTTTCAAGGTCTAAAATGAGCAGCCTTGATGGTAAAGGGCGAACATCTGGACAATAGAGGTAGAGTTATGGATCAGCTCAGTTTAAAGGTATGTAGATCTGACTATGCAGGTTTCTGAAGCTTGGTGGTCACATCAAATGCACTTCAGCACGTACAAGTGAAGGACATCCAGCACTGATTGAGTGTCTTTAGTTGAGGAGTTTGTTCAGGCTGTTAATTGTCCAAGCTGCACCTTACTGTTCAGTTTGAAACTAACCTTTGCAAGATCTGTACAAGACGTCATTAGCTCAGCAATCTTTTAATGTGCTTTAACAATCAACGGGTGTACTGTGATCAGTAGCTGACATGATGACAACACTCCTGGACACCAGTAACACTGATTCAGTATAGTCTGGTGACTTTCACTGATAAAGATTCATTTGTTCATCTTCTGAACACCTTCACTAGTTTGTGCTGCAGCACAGAGCGACTGGACTTTGTGGTAAGACTGTGCTTATGCTGTCCTGAGAAGCAACCTTTTACACAGCGGACGGTTTCACTTCCCAGACTAGAATCTCATGTTTAGATTGCTCTTATGTCAAATACCTATAAAGGAGAACAAATAGAATTGTAAAGAGGACACATGCAGTGAGAGTCACAATTACATCAAGGTGTAGAGTGGCTACAACGCTTATGATGAGCAGAAAAGGCAGTGGCACACTGTGGAAGTCTCATGTTCAAAGCAACATAACACTGTAACACTGGCACCAAAGTCAGTATTGTTTTATACATTGCAGTATACTTGAGCTACTGGATTGCAGGGTCATGCAACATGCCATGAAACTGCCCTACCAGTTTCCTACCAACCTCACTTTATCTCAACCACACACTAACATATAACTGTAACTGTCGTCTAGATAACCTAAATATTAGCAATATATATGACAGATGGCATCAGATTAGACTGACATACATAGGCAACAATGTAAAATTGCATATATGCTCCTCAACAGTCATCCCTTGCTGGTGTCAGGATGTGATAAGCGTTATATTTTGATTTTAAATGACTAACCAAATCTTCTGGTAACTTTTTAGCCAAATATGTCATCTTGTTTCCAAAAGTGTTATAAAAATGTTGCTGATGTTTCTTTTGGGTTATTTTCGGAGCACCTACCAAATAGTAGTTAGATTCGACTTCACTATTAATAACTGACATTTTACTTGTACATTTCTATTTGTGATGCTGCTAATTAAAGTAACATGTTATTGCAAAGATAAAATAAGATTTAAAAAAAGGTTAGAAATGTAAAATTCCTAGATGATATACTTCCTTTGAGCCCCACAGTACTTCCTGTGGCTAGACTTAACCAAAATGTTCCAGAGCAGAGATGTCAGAGGTGTTATAGGAACAGCTTGTCATCACACTGACTGACTGGCCTCTTTGGATCAAAAACATATTACATCAGTGAGGACTTACTGGAGTGGAGAATGTTCAACATCCTCACTAGTTTCCATACCTTTTTCTAACCAGGCAGAATGGATTGCTGACTGTTAAATCATTGCCACATTAAGATCTGCTTTGTAAGGACAAGAAAGTCAACACATATGGCAAACATGAGTTATGGTGAGTAACAAGAAATAGAATAGCTTTTGTTTGCTTACAGAAAAGCTCCACCAGGACCTTTTAACATGCACTGATGTAAGCCGGAAGAGTGATTCTGGCTTTTATTTCAGCATATTTTTGTGATAATCCAGCAGTTCTGATGTTATTTGTTCAGTTTTTAAAAGGGAAGAGAATTTTCTCAGGTCAACACATGTTGCTTTAAATAATCAGAAAAGTACATGGGGGCCACCGTACAGCTTGCTGAGTTAAGGCGTTACCACGTAGGCGCACGTCGCCAGCAGCGGTTGTGAGTTCGAGTCCAGCTCACAACCCTTTGCTGTATGTCTCTCTCTCCCTCTTCTCTATGCCCATCTTCACCCTGTCTCTCTCCTGCTATGAATAAAATAACCCCCCCCCCCCGCCAAATAGAGAAAAGTACATGGAGGTTTCCAATGGATGCAATGCTTTCCTAAAATGTAACTTTAAATTTAAGAAATAGAAAAGTAAATACAGGTTGCTGCTCATATAAAGAAATGGCAAAATGACTTATATGACAAATGTGGTTTGTCATTGTTGGAACTGAATTGCAAGCTGTTTTGTGAACTGATGTGTATTGTGGAATCTTTGTCATATTTCTCACTTTCAGACCTCTTTCCATCACCGATCATGTGTCCAGCTCATAACCTGTTGACTTGTAGGTATCAGATTTAGTGCTGTAGTAGACTGTAAATGTCATTGTTAGTCATTTCTATCCCTACCATATGTCAGCCATCAAAACATTACAGAAGTTTATAACCCTCTGCCACCAACCTAGCTCTTTTTCTCTTTCACTACAAGACTAGCAGCTAATTGTGCCTAGCCAAGATTAAATTTAAGTGGAAAAATTCATTTTAGAATTATGAAGAGAAAAGGTTTACATAGTCTTTAACAAAACCACACACTGCTCACTCTACAGCATCTAACTGAAAGATGTACCTCTTTGTCTGACTTCTCCACTTTGGCCTCAGCGTCATATCTTTCTTCATCAACCTTGTCAGCAGCCTGGGCCAGCTTTTTGCAGATTTCCTGTTGGTGTGAAGAAGAGACAGATTTTCTCTGAAGATCAGCCCATCATATTGAAACAAGAGATTCAAATTTTCATGTGTGTCACTGTTTTTTTTTTCACCATCAGAGCCGCCTGGTCACCGCTCAGGTCAGGGGTAGGGCAGTTCTCCGCCATATAGGCTTCTTTGGCAGCTGCGATTTCAGCAGCTTCCTGCTCGAGCCAGTTAGCAGCGATCTGCAGTATCAAACTCTGCAAGAAAACATGCAGGTTTAACACTGGGGTTTTCAAAATGTTTTCTGAAGCTTCATTTTGGCTAACTTATGAGCAGAAGCAGAATCTGATTAATCTAAGCTGTAAGCTGTTTACCTAACATGTTAGCCATGGATAACAGACTTCAGCACACAGCAGACACAAAGCAACACTGATTTTCTAGGGGATACTAAATAAATTGCAGTTTTACCTTCAGATGATGCCTGCGGCTCGATGTCATCTTCTTTCCCCTTAAATGAATAAAAGTATGTTTTTATTAGCAACATTAAGAGATTCTAGCAGAGGTCCTTCACAAATTGTTGGATGTAAATGATTTAATATAATATATTCTAAGTAGTTCTCAAACAGTTCCTTCACTTGTAATATTTTTTTAAAGCATTCCCAACAGAAGGAACATATACTTACTCAGACATCTTGAATTCTTGTTGGTTCCAGACTCTGGTAATAATCAGACAGAAATTAAAAGACAATGAGGACGTACACATGAGACAGCTGATACTCTGTGTTAAACCCCAAACTAAGCTCTAGAAGCCAAACAGCACCACAGTACCACCCTTCCACAATTTATTTACAAAATGCTAAATGATGCTGGAAGATAAAAGTTTGAAAATGTTTGACCAAAGAAGCAGAAAACTGAAACATGGAACCAAGCATTCAGTGAAACATTTCAGACACAGCTCGGTTAGCTGTACTTCAGTTTGATCTGTACATCTAAATATGTAAGACATTTTTAATAAGCTTTCAAGGCATTATTTACACCTGGTATTGACATGTGCAGCTTGATTCATTTGTCCAGATCTTAATGTGGCCAGCGTATGCAGTGACAGGGTGTATCTCAGGTCAAGTAAAGCAATGTCGCAAGTGGACGTCAGAGAAGAGGAGTGAGGTGAACTTTCATCCTGTTATTAGATCACAAAGTGAGTCTGACCACCTCCTAATGTGATCCAGGTGATCTAGCTGGATCCTAATGTGTTCTCTGTGTATTTACATCCTGCATTAATCAGTTTCCACTGTCCAGATAAGTTATCCAGACACAGATCAGCTGAATTATAAACACTATTAACATTAATTCAGCTTTGCATATAGTGATAATAAGTTCTGTACCTCACGGTCAGAATGATGTTTTGACAGGAAACATCAGCTCACATCAGGATTATAACTCAGATCCTTGAAGACTGATTTGAAACTTTCACATTTAATATTTACTCATCATTCTCTTCCTCTCTCTCTTTTAAACAGCCCTTAGAAACTGAACACATTTTAACATGGCTTCCTTAAAAATCATAACTTTGTATTTGACCTTTAACATGAACATCTGATCTTTTAATAAATATTGATCCCTAAGCTCTGTGGCCCTTCTCCAGTTTCTAGGGGACTTGTGTTGTCTTTGGTCATTTCTCTAGTCAGGAATAGAAACTTCAGGGTCCCTCAGTTCTGAGCCAACAGGGTCACTGCTAATCTTGGCTCAGGTTCAGAGGTCAGCAGTGACATTTATGATGAGCTCTTTAAGAGCAGCAGCATCAAAGCAGATTAGCTGATCTGACAGATATCTAAAGAATTAAATGCAAGTGCAGACATTATATGCAAATACAGAATTAATACAATATTTTTAAGGTGTTTTTTGCCTGTCAGTGAAATATGGTATAAAATACATTAAAGAGGCTGCTGGTGTTTGCAGCATCTGTGATTACATCACTTGTTTTTACCGTTAAGCCAAAAGGTTCACAGCTCTCAGCTGTCAGCAGTAATGTGATATCTGGGTCATCTTTCACAGTTAAAGTTTGTAATTCTAAGTTACATAGAAAAAAAAGCAGAACCCATAACCTCTTTAGGAGCCTGACACTTAAGTTTCGCCTCCAATGTAAAAAAAAAAAAAAGAATATTATACATGTTTACATATTATATTGGGTTTATCCATGAATATGGGAAACTTACTAAGTTTAGTTTTAGTATCATTTCAAGAACATCATTGCACAACTCAATGTGAGGCCAAAAACAAATCTAAGACATGGAAAAAGTAGGCTTTGTCACATGTAGGTCTTTAGATATGTCACTGGACCTACATGTAGATCTGTTTTGTACATTTGTGTAAACCGAAAATATCCTGTAATAAGCAGAAACTGCACAAGACTGGTTGTATTCTGAAAAGGTGAACAAGTTTAAAGTTTTTTAACATCACCTTCTCTTCAGCCACTAAATCCACAAAGTAAAAGAGTTTCTCACCTACAAAGTGACGATGAGGAGGGCAGCAGAGACTGACTGAAGGAGTGGGAGACAGCAAGGGAGTCACAGACTATAAAGTAAAATCTAGAGGTATATATGGGCTTGGTCTGGGTTCAGCAGTTCCTCTTTATGGCCATGAGGAACTTTCAGACCAACCAGGCCAAGGAGCTCCTGAAATACCTTCATGCTTTGACCACCCACCTCATAAATTCTCCTTCAATGGCATCTGGTCAGTCTGAGGTGGTCAGCAGTCCACTGTTGAAAAGGTTAGGATGTCAGTCAGATGTGAAGAGATCTGCAAGAGGATTCAAGAAAAATGAAGACTTAACGAGGCTTTGGAGAACTCAAGGTCCTGGATAATACACATGGAAGTTACCATATATACTCTGCCCACTTTATCAGCCGCACAGTTAATTTCACAGTGAGCGCTTGTCGCTTTAGAACCTCCTTCCATTAGCTATTTAAAAGGGTTACTTTGCACACCGTCTTAAAGCTCCAAAAAGAAGGACATTACATAGATCATAGCAACATTTAAATTCTAAATGCTGTCTGAAACAGAACTAGGTCGAGAAGTAATATGTTATTGCCACAAACACCAAAACAAGGATAGCTAGCTAATATTAGCATTTGCTAGCTTCCGTTCCTCTGGCTTCTCTAGCTTGGCTAACACTACAGTGATGGTGACTCAGACTGTCCCTATTGTATGAAAAATATAATATACAGAATTCAGAGAACAAGCTAGCAAAAAAAATAGAATTTAAATGATATCTGTTACAGAAGACAACCAGGTGGAAAACAATATGTTTATGGCCTCAAACTCCTAGTAAGAATAGCAAGCTAATAAGCATTTGACATGACAGATAGCTTCTTTTTAAAAAAAAACATTTCAACCTTTTAACCAAGATAAAAGTGTGATTATTTAGCATTTTTACAGCTACCATGGGGTTTGAACAGTATTAAAATCGGTGGAGACCAGCTACACTACCCGTTTATTGTCTGTAAATGAACACAGCTACGCAGGTAAAAAGGTTAATGTCCACCTCCAAGTTGTAATTCAATAAGTAACTCAGACATGTTGTAAATCTGTCATATAACTACTGTATTTTACTTTCCATGAAGAATTTACATAATGACCTGGCGACAAAATGACAGCAAAGGTCATGTCACTGCTATGCCCAGAGCCGGCTCACCCATTAGTTAATATAGGCAAATGCAATGGGCACCATGGCCTCCAGGGGGCGCCACAAAATCGGGAAAAAAAATCACCTTCAATATAATTATGTTAAAACTAGTTACTACTATTAACTCTCAAAATGGAAAAGCTCACATTGATTCAGATGTAAAGCAACGCCCAGTTAATATTACTACAAAACAATGCTATTCTATTTTTTTTTTGTAAGTGTATGTAAATCACCGATGGACGGGGCGCCATATAAAATCTTGCCGAGGGCGCCACATTGGGTAGGGCCGGCTCTGGCTATGCCTTAAGAACATCTAATGCCAGCTACTACAACAGATGGAGAACTAAGTAACTTTAACATTTAGTATTTTCCTGACTTTTATAAACCATATATATGATTTCAGTTTGGAGAAACACCAGGACAACAGGTTGTCCTTGACATAATTGTCTGTACAGGAGCCAGTATTTACACATTTGGTTTAATATGAGTGATTAGTGAGATGATCCATATTGTCCAACCAATTCAGTGTCCTCATCACCTAATGGAAGTTAGATAAAATTTACACTTAATCACTTTGTGCATCTTGGCGGGGCCAGATGTATCTGAGCTTAGATCTTATATCTTGTATATATAAATCTTATACCTTAGATCTTGTATCTGATCTCAGATCTCATCTGGATTTTACCTGGATATGAGACACCTGAATAGACAAGTGTAAATGGGGTTGGGAAAGTGCCCAGTGTTTCAACCCGTTCATGTCATGGTCTGGTCTTGACTGCTGCTTGTGAGATGTTTAAAAATATCTTGCATAGCCATACCAGTTCTGCATCCATTAAATCAGTGCTTAATTATCTCAAATTTAATCAGTAACAGTGTCAGGTTCCCTATTTAGGTTGTTTTTTTGGTTTGTTTCTCCTGTCCTCAATCCTTCTGTTAACCTGATTCCTGCTAACATGTTGAAGCCTTCATTTAAACACCAAACTCCTGCTGATGAATTCACCTTTCACAACATACTCTCAGGGTTCTGCATCTGTTCCAAAAACAGCCTAAACCTCACTAACAGCTTTAAGACTAGACTGAGATTGTTCTAAGAAATGTCCAAATGCACCTGCATCTATGACTCTGGAGAAAGATTGTTAATATTAAACCAGCCTTGATTAAAAAAAACACAAACAAATGAAAAAACAGCTACAGTACCAAGTTGTAATTACAACTTGGATAGAAGATGTGAACATGATTTACATGTCATAAACGGGCAGTTACTATGAGTACAAAATGGCCAAAACACAGCACTGGTGCGACTTGACTTTGCTTCTATGGTTAACTGCTCCAAAAAGCTCTTAACAAAAGGTCCTTGGTTGGCCTACCTTGATCTCTGTGACAAAACAACACCTGATCTACCACAAACTACTGCCTACTTCTGGCCAACATTGTCGACAGAGGTTTGTTTATCTCATTTATATACAGATTTATGCAGAATGAGCGTTCTAAATGTCTTCCAACCATCAATGTCATAGTAACTGTGTTAAGAGACATATTAAAGAAGTACCTTTTGACTCGTGTCCATCAGAGCTGTTTCAGTTCACGACAACTGAAAACACAAAAGAGATGCATTAAATTAAACAATAGAAAACACGAACAACAAGAACATGTAACAAACTGAAAGCAAAATGTCATGTAATGTAACATATATGAAGACTTAAACTGTTGTGACTTACCTTCTGTGGGACTGAATAGACCCATTTCATATATGCATACTTTTACCAGTGGAGGAACAGAGTATTAACACCTTGAAGTCAAAATGGAAATTGCATAAGAATGCTTTTGAGAAAACACCACAAAGTTAGCAGAGGACATTAATATGTTAGATGTTACCCAATTTGCTCAATGCATTTGTTAAAATTTCCTCCAAAAATCTTGTCATAACCCTTAATTTCATTACTCTGCAAGTCCAACATGTGTAAGGTGTCAGTAGTGGACTGCAGACTGAAAGCAGTGAACATGAAAGGAGCACCAAGTGTGGTGCAGGAGGTCCTCTGCTGACACCATGTGGTTGATGTGAATAATCTTTTCTCTGAGTCAGTTCTACATTCAGCTCGACTCAATCTAAAACCTCACTGCTCTGGGTACTCTGGTGAATGTAAGAAACAGGTGTGGTGATGCTCCAGCAGTACTGACATTTAGCACATATTGTATGTGAGCCCTGCTGAACAGACATGCCACACTTGACTTTTTAAATAGTTAAGAAATATTAAACATTAAACATCTTATTTCTTAAACGGCCTACAACACACTATAATGTTGTTGTAACCAGATAAAAGATAAACAGATAATGGATATAATTTAATATCCAACATGTCTTCATAAAATAGGTTAGGGTGGCTTATAATGCTACATTAATTAGCATTTCAAATGTCATTATAGCTATGTACAACTACATTTTGCTTTATTGTAAACCATTTGCTTAATGTTTATATATGCCTCTTCCATGCTAAAATGGGAACCCTAACCCTAATTTTGAGTGGTGTTATCATATAGGTATATAGATATAAGTTTTCTCAATAACTGAATGCAGGTCTGTCAAGTTTGAAACTGAGATTTGAGTGAAAATACAAAAAGGCATTGAAAATATAAAAATAATATGCTATTAAATATCTATATAGTAACCCCCAATGAAAGACGTATTTTTTAACAAAATCAAGATTCCTTTACTGTTCTTTCGAGGGCTGTCGTCTGTGTCTGTTATCATCACATAAACTGAAGGGGATGTTCAGTTTAGATGAATGGTGCATCTTGAGTTTTATATAAATATATAGGTATTTTTTCAGTGTTACATTCATAGACCACATCTAAAGGCTGTGAAAACAACAGTTCAATGGGGAAAAAAAACTATTTTCCGAAACCATTAAAGTGGGAATTACAATGGGACGTCTCAACATTCACTTTTCACAGCTCCCTGATCACATGAGACACGACAACCCCAGATGTTACTGTTATACAGTACTAGATGGATCCCAATGGCATCGCAGTAGCAAGTGTAATCACTAACTGGATTATGTTCAGAGGCCATGTCTGTTGGAGTGAATCAAGAGCTACATTTATGCACTACACAGTACATAGTGCAGCACTTTGACACTTGAATCTGGGGTTAGCGTGTGGTTAGCCAACAACAGCAAATAGGCTAAAGTTAGTAAAACATTGTGTTTTGGTTAAACTGCAGACTTTTGATCATTGCATGGCAATGATGTTGCAGTTAATACAGAGAGACTGTATTGCAAAAAATGCTTCATACTGAGTAAACCAGTGAACATTTCAATGATATCTTCAGTATGGACATTTTTTCACTTGCCACATACATGAATGCACAACATTTTCTCTTAGCGTCAACAGAAAATGTAATCCTGGTACGTTTAGTTGCAAATAAACAGGGTTGATGCATACGGAAACATGGATATTGTGTCTTGTCTCTCAATGACATGCACAGCACTACAAAGAGCACAGCACAACCTCAATAAAGCTTGAACAAACCTGCAAACAGAACTCATGTTGGGATAAATGTTCAGTGGCATTAATCAGCTGCATCATGATGCTTCTCTAACACTTTGGTTTTGAGCTTCCAGGTTCCGCTTTTGCTCCTGGTTGTTTAAATTCTTAATTAAATAATGATTATGATATCGAAACATGTCCTTGCTACAGGAAACACTGTACACTAGATTTGAAAATCAGCACGAATTCTGTTACGTCTTTAACATTTGACGTAAACAAACACAGAAAAACAAGCTCAACGTTGCAATCCCTCACTGGATCTGATCAAGGTGTGTCATGTGCTTAGTCTGCAGTGTTCTGCATCACTGAGTCAAAGACAAAATATCTCATGACAGCAGACGTAGGAAAAAAACACATTTATTACAAAAAGACTAGGAGCAGGAAGTTGTCAAAAGTGAACATCAGAACAGAGGGAACATGACGTGGAACTGCAGAGAAGTGTGTTCTTCTAATATGGAGGTGGTGGTGGGGGTGGGGGTCTTTACCAATCTAAACCATTCGCTATACAAATGTACAATAACAGAGCAGGCTGAAACTTACAGATTTAATGAAACAAAAGGTATTTCAATCCACTGAAAAAATCCTGAAATTCAATAAAAAGTTCTAACAGCCCAGAGCAGCTACAGGAGCTCAGTTAAGTTCTTTAGGCAGCCTCGAACATCTTCTTCCTGTCAGCCTTGTCCTCAATGTTCTTACGCCAGTCACCGACCGCCTCCGCAGGCTGCAGGGCACAAACAAGGCACCACATTCAATTACAGTCCACCCCTCGTCCACTTACTAAACTCTGCATGATCCTCCTCCTGCAAAGACTCACCTCCTCTTTCACCTCCTTCTTGACCTGCTTCAGGTTGGCCCTCAGGTCCATGTTGACCGTGTGTTTGGAGCCCAGCAGAGCCTTCAGCATGGCGTCAGCAGACATACGTACTTTCTTCAGAGCTGGTTTCTTCACTCCTGCCAAGTCCACCACTTTGATCTTCAGGTCATCAATCTAAGTAGATCAAGAAGTTTAAAGGTGAAATTGAGCCAGCAGTGTAGCTGCTATGTGAAGCATATATATATATATATATATATATATATATCTATAATAACAAATCAACCTGATGGGTGTATGGTGTGTTTCAGTCACGGTGTACCTCAGAGCCTGACACTGGCATCGTAAATTTAAATAACTTTAGGTTAAACCAAAATTAATTTGCCTTTTAAAGAAATCCCATAGCCCCAGTAAAGCTGCTGTGCACTTGCAGTTTTTCATGTTTCTTGGCAGGTAACTTGTTTCAAGCATCTTGGAGAACGTGCCACAGTTCTGTTAATTTAAGCTATCCATTATGTTGAGTTTGAAACCTTGTGGACACCATATCAGCCATTTCATTCTCTATGATTTGACTGTATTTCTGGGCTCATTGTCATGCTGCAGAATGAATATGGGACGCCTCTCTGGTGGATGACAAAGTATTAGGAAGTGTACCTCTTTGTCAGCCTTGGTCACTTTGGCCTCCAGGTCGTACCTGTCCTCATCCACAGCGTCGATGAGGGCATGCAACTTTTTGCAGGTTTCCTGGAAGCAGAAACAGAAAGATGTTTACATACTAAAAGCTGCACTTGATGATGGCTGTTATACAGTAATAATGACAAAATACTAGAAATAAAATCATCAAAGTTTTGACAGTCAAACAGAGTTTTTGGCCGTACATTTAGGATAATTCCAGTAAACTAAGACTACGAGTCACCAACTAAAGAGATGCTGAGGAAGGAATGGTACAACTCTCAGCGGTAACACCTCTCACCATGAGGGTGGCCTGGTCTCCGCTCAGGTTGGGAGGGGGACATTTCTCAGCCATGTAGGCCTCCTTGGCAATGACAATCTCCTTTTTCTCCTTTTCTATCATGCCCGCCGCAATCTGCAGCATCAAACTCTGCAGGAAAGATTAAACATCAACTGGTTAATGGAAAGTAGAAAACAGATCCATTTGTTCAACGGTTTTTAGGTCTTATTTGAGAAGCTGTCTCCCTACACGTGAACGCTGATGTGGGTTTTTTCCTACAAAGTTCAGTAAAGGTTTGTGTGCAAGTCATTTATTAAAATGTGTTGCTTGTCTCTAAAATGTAGAGCACAGGTACTCAGAGATTTGATTGGTAGCCCATATTGTACATAAAGTATTCTTTCATCAGCCAAGTAATAGAGGTGGTTCATGTGGTTTAAGCATGCATTATGGTTCGGCCCACAAGTTTCTGCATCCACAGCAGGAACTTGTGGGCCGAACCTTTCCTCCGCTGCTTGGACATTATGCTGCAGTCAGAGTTTAGGGGGTTGTCTGTGCCATCTCAGGTCTAACCCTATTACCTGCAGTGGATAACAGGGCTTTTATATATATTGTTAATAGAAAATTCTAGTGTTTACTTACATACAGTGAACTCATATCGCTTTGTCTCTGTCAGTACAATGAAACATTACCAAGAGAAATGACATCCAGAACTATAAAAATTAACACTGAATTAATTTCATGAAGTAAAAATGTTTTTCTGGCATCTAATTTGCCACTAGCTAGAATGGTAAGCTAGCTAGAACTTGTCAGCTAGCTTCACCTTGTGATGGGCTAACATGTGCAACTAAAAAGACAGAAGTAATTGAGGCATTTTATGTGAACAAACAGTAAATGTAAGGCTACATCAGCTATTATTGCATCTTGATTAGGTGTAGTTTAATTGTTTTTTTTAATAAATGTATGTACATTACTTTGTACCTGTATGTACAACAAAGTACCATTGTTTTATTTTCACTAGCTACAGTAATAAAAGATGAAACGTCTACCTAGAAGACTGTCAGTTAGCTTCAGTTAGCCGGCAGCTAAATGAGGCTAATTTATAAAGCTAAAAGCGCACAGTTATTGAGGTGACTGTGAGGTCTGTTAGTGTAACGCTCAGCTTAAATAGTGCTGTAACACGATTAGTAATAGTTTTTTTTAGCATTTAATTACTCTGCATGTCCTTTACATTTTGGTAGCCTATATCCTGTGGTTAAAGTGAGATTTCACAGGTGGGGGAGCCCTAAGATTCGGTAGTAGTAGTAGTAGTCTGCTGAACTACTGCCAGTTTGGACTGAATAATTTACAGTGGAGGCGGAGCCCTGATCCGAGGTGGGAAGGAAGGCTCCGGACCACTTTAACCGTTGGGTATATCCACATTTTTATGGATTATACTTTATCATACTAAATCATACTATCTGGATTGGATGAAGGCCACCACTGGTAATTCAGAAAATCCTACAAACAGCTAGAAGCAACAAATATAACTTTAGCTCTTCCTAACATTTTACAAAAAACATATATTTATTCGGTCTAACCAGTTACAGACATTGTCTTTATAACAATGAAGTTGTGTTTTTATGAACATTTTCGTTTGTAATACAACTGAAACTGTCAATCAATATGGCAATTGGTTGTTTTTAAGTGGGTGATTCACACCAAAACTCGAAGAGTTGGCAAACCCTGTGAGTGTAATACTTTTCCCCACTATTTCCACAGTGTTCACACAGTGTAGTCTGAATGGGCTTCCAGGATGCAGAAGGATCATTCTACAGAAATGTCCACTTTTGGGATGGCAAGTGTCTTAATTTTTTTTCACTAACATTTAAATTTGACTACATTGTTACGTCAGTCACTGACTTTATAAATACACATAAATAAAAGATTCATGATTTTTTGTACATTTAGTATAAGGAAGGTAACACCAGTGACAGTTTTCATGAAAAATGCATTTTACAAAACGGCTGCTACAGAGCATTAAACCACATGCTGTCAATCACGATCTGTTCACTAAATTATGTAATTTAATACATTTGTATTTAATGTGGTTGCAATTCCCTGCCACTAGAGTAGGTTACACCAGTGACGTAGACTAAGAGCTTCATATGAAATCATGAAATAAATGTTAATATTTCTGAAAACTGAAAAGAGACAATGGTAAGACAATGGCCCTTCGTCATAGATCTTCAGGAAAGAGGTCAAAGGAAGTCAAATGATGCCATCAGTGTGATTTCTTTTTCCACAATAAAAGACTTTTGTTGCATGGTAACACCAGTGACATGACTGCAGGGGACTTTTTAAATCTATTTTATAATACTTATTTGGCATTTTGCTTTAATATGTCATTTATATAATATATTTGATAATTATTTTTACATTTTTGCGTTTTGAAAGGTAAAAAAACATATTTTAAACTCAAAATACAGCACCTTCCCTCCATAAATGACTGTGGGGAACAAGCACATTTGTGGTGGTTGGGGTTCTAAATAATTGATTAAAAAGCAAATATTACCAATTTGATGGCTCCAAATGGTGTGATGGTTCAAATAATATGTTTTTTTTTTAAATAAAATACTAAAAAAAATGTAACAAACTATTTTTTCAAGAGTAATATCTCTCTAAAGGCTGGGGACAGAAAAATGGATGTTTCTGCAGAAAGAGCCAAAACCACCACAAATCATCAGGTGTTGATGAATTTAACAATGATCCACGTTATCAACATCATGTAACAGTTTCTGTGTATTTGAGAGACTGAGCCAGCAGGTGGTGCCCCGCAGCTTTAAACTGTCTCACGTCAGCTGCTGCTTTAGGTTTCTGTCTACTGGGACAGCTGGGATGAAGACCAGTAGGATTACCAGGTCAAGTCAAGTCAGTGTGAGCTCATATATACTGTTACGCAACAATCATACAGTGATTAACACTGCACAGTACAGGGCAACAGTGAACTAATTCCCTCATAAATCCTGAAAATTAACCAATAATTGTCTATAAATTACAACGATATTTTCCAAGAACATCTTTCACCATTACATGGGGAAGGCAGAAAGTTAAAAAAAAAAAAACTGAATATATATTTAAATATATTTGAGGATCTGAGAATTTAATTTTTTTAGGAAATTATGAAGTAAGGTTCAGATTCTGATCTGCTTCTGAAGTAAACAAGTGAAAATAGCTCATAGTTTTCTAGATAGACTGGCATGTAGTTTCATTTGCCGATCATCAGATCAATTTGAAACACAAACTATGGATTTTCCTCTGTAGATAAAAACTGGTCTACCACTAAAAATCTGCAGTGATACACAAAATCAGTTAGATTAATATTTACAGACATTTACTGACCAAGCAGGTCAATAGAGAGTTTTTAATTAGTCTTCTAGGACACTCTGGCAGCTGTAAATGCAGGTCATTAGATATCCTTTTTCCTTAGAAACTCATACATAACTTTTTCTTTTTAATTTGGGCTAAAGTGCACAGGACTTTCTTGCTGAAAACCTTGAAATTTTCAGCTTAATAACAGCTCATTTTAAGGACATCATGTAGAAAACTTTACTAGAATTAGCTGCAAACAGTCCAGTAACTATATCAGTACGACATGTGTGTGTGCGGTGATGGTTGTGCTGAGTGTTGTACTGAAGCTACTGTATCTTCTGTGGTGACATAGAAGCACTGCAGGTTCAAACATAGGTGCAGCTGAACATACCCAGAGCACCACAGACTCAACCACAGACACAGCTGAAGTCAGAGCAGTCATCATATCCAGTCACAGAATCACTGTCCCAGCCAGGCAGAGCAGCTGCAGCTCAGAGCCAGCAGCTGTATACTGTCAGACATCTGACTCTCTGTCCGCAAAATTGTTCTTTCTTCAGCTGTTTTCTTTCTTTAATCGTTTCTTAAATCTGCTCTTTCTTTGTTTTAGCTGTTCATAGTGTAGATGAGATGAGAAATGCAAAAGTTATTGTTAAATATAGCAAAAGTAATCCAAAGAAATCCACACAGAAGACAAAGGCTGCCTGATGTACAACTACTAGACACTAATCAAATCCCCTCCACAGAGAATCACATATTGAGGAGTTGAGAAACACAAATATCCTGTTATAATTCATTGAATAAACTCTGCAAATATGTTGGGGAATTCCTTGTGATTTCTATGGTAACAAACTTTTTTTAGAAGGTGGTTTAATGCAATGTCCCACTGGATGAAACTGACTTTTTAATGTTACCCATCAGCAGCTTCATGCTGAACGACTGGAACCAGTACCAAGCTGCCAGTTCAGCTCAGACACACACCAACAGTGGGCGTCATACCTTGAGATGATGCCTGCGGCTCGAAGTCATCTTTTTCCTGTGAGGAGCACAAGCAGCTAATTAGGTTGTGTGTTCAGAATGTAACAGACAGAGATGGAAAGGACCTGACTTCAGTGCAGTTTAGAAGTTTATTGTTTTCCTGAGGGTTTCAAAGAGAAGACGTTCAACCTTTAGTTAAGGACTACTGATGTTTCTGAACTTAAATTTAAATCACATATTTTTACTCTACAGCACTGGTTTGTTTCTGTGACATCTGATAAAACATCTAAACACATTCTTTAGTAGTCCAGTGAAAGGTTCTCCTTTATTTTCTATTATGAAAATCAATAACACGTAATGGAGAAGCGGCACTTACTCAGACATGTTGGCGGTTTCTTTTCTTTACAACCTGTTTGAAGACAAAAGGAAACAGAAGAAAATTCATCATCAGCTAATCATATGAGAGACTCTGCTGTGGATAAATGTGTCCTGTTCAAACGCTTGATGAGCAGCTGAGTGGTGACAGAGCTAAGTTTGGAGTTCGGGTCAAATGTCGACACTGACGCCTGCGATAAGCTCCCTTATAGGTGGTCAAAACTAAATATCCTCTGGGAGTTAACACTTCAATTCCTTTCACAGAGAAGAATCTCTGCAGCAGAATGTGCTGCGGCAGCACCATGGCTGCCAGCACTCGTCAGTCCACAAACCTTCACACACTCCAAAAGCAAACTGGTCTCGACGAGGCAGCCGGTCCCAGAATCAGATTTCAAGAGTTATTTTTACAGAAATGAATAAAACTGACTGGTTACAACTGTCATGTTTTTGTAAACGAGTAAATGCTGGTGTTTCATTTTATCTAAATCTCTCAGTTTTCCAGTTCAAAACTTCAGAAGATTCCAGTCCAAGCCCAGAAATCAGAATTCAAAATTTTCAAAATCAATCATATGCTAAGCAAGGACATAAAAAAACTAAACAAACAAATAAACAAACAAAAAAACAAGTTGTGCCCCCATTGTCCATACTTTACTTTCCACAAGGACGTTAACACTGAGCCCCAGAAACACTTTAAAAATCAGTCAAATCCTTAAAAGACTGCAATGCACTGTAAAAAAAAAGTCAAATATGTCGTTGCGGCACCGTTATTCCCAAACCAAAGGCCTTAAAAATACAAGCTTCACCTTAAAAAGCAACAATAAAGCAACAGTTCTGAGTCCAAGCTTAGATTATGTTAGCTGCTTCTATTCAAATTTAAAAAACACTTCTTCAACAGTCAGTGGAAATCTGTGTTTTGTTGAAAAAAGCATTGAAAATGATCCAAGCAGTCACATCCAGAAGACCAGAGCTAAAATAGTCAAGCCTGGAATCTCTAAACTCTACGAAGAAGTCCAACAATTACATAGAGTTGAAAAAATTCATGTCATTTTAGCAGTTCGGAAAATAAGGCTGAACACAACATAGTGGTGCAATCGTGCAAAAAAACTGTAGTTTACAGGAAAAACACAAATATCAGAAATTTCCAAAGCAGCCAAACGGTCCAAAAGTACACAGTAGAAATGAATAAGAGCATCATCCAGCCTGAGCTCATTAAAATCTCTGTGCTGTTCAAACCCTTGATCCGTCGTCTCCTTCACCCCGGATCACATTTCCCTTCGCTTATTAACGGAGCCCAGGGGTCAGGACTTTCATCACCTTAGCACTTCACCAACAGGTTTCCCCCAAAAACACTAACAGACTCCACACAGCAGCCGTTCTGCATCCATCTACAAGCTCTGGTGAGACATGCAGAGAGCAGGAGGAGGAGGACGAGGAGGAAGAGAGGGAAACTGGTCTCACCTACGACGGGACAGAAAGTCAAGGAGAAGGGGAGCAGCGACCGGTGGCAGTGGGAAGAAGTCATCCCTGGGGTTTATATACGAGGGCTCTGATATGGATATGGAGCCCCTGTTTATGGAAATGCAGGATCCTCAGACCAATCGGCTGGCAAGCTCCTGAAATACCATCATCCCCTGCCAAGTTCACCCCATAAATTAGACGTCATCAAGGAGGAGCCTGATTTCATTTTGGAACTCTGCTCGGTGCCACCAAGACGCTATAAAAGGGACGAAAAGGATGATGATGATGATGATGATTCACATTCATATAAAACCACCAGAGTCCGATCACTTAACCAGATGAGCATGGGACTGGTGAAAGCAGAGCGGCAGGAGAGGCATCTCTGCATTCTGGGAAGTGTTTTTGGCCTGTTATTGTCTTGAAGGTGCTTAAGAAGCCAAAGTTTAAGCGATTTTATCACTGGATAAAGTAACTGCAAACAAAGAGCAGTTTTTTTCAGGCTGGATTTGGGAATTATTTATTTACTTATTTGGTAATTTACTTAAAAGGTTCAACAGAAGGATCAGTAGTACTTTTAAAATTTTTTCAAAGATTTTTTATCAGTTTTTTGAAAGATATTCCTAATTGGATGCCAACTCCATGTTTGTAGTGTTTTGGGGAATAATCTGCATCACATTTCATTATCTTTATTTTATTTGTTTGCTGCTCTAAGAATGAACAGTGTTCTTAAAGTCAACCTCCATCTGTCTTCAGAACTCACAGAGTGTCAGAGCTCAGCGTGCTAACTGCAGGAACATGAATGTCTCATCACTAACTGAACGCAGGTTTCTCATGAAGGACACGTCCTCTAAAGTTGGCGTGAGCTCAGATCCCAACATCTCCCTGCTGTCGCCTCCATTTGCAGATTTCAGCTGTGGAGTCTCACATGGTTTTCCTGAAGGCTATAACCAGCAGATACTGCTTCCCCACAGCTGCCTGACACCTCGAACACAGGAGGAGGGTAAAGGTTGGCCCATACGTTAATAAAGAATCAAGTTTTTACACTTGAAAACTTGATAGCCTCACGAGTAACTCCTAAAACGATGCAATCTGATGCTCAGTGGACTAAAAATAAAGAACTAAATATTGCTGATGTCTGCTGTTAGTACCTACCTATAGGTTTACCTTGATGCCACAGTTAAGGATTAAGGCTTAGTCTTATGTCTGGATGATTAAGATACTTTTAAGGGTTTTAAAGGAGAGCTTTAGACCCAAGACAACATCAATATCCAACATCTTTCTCTCTTCATCTCTTATTGTATATATTATTTGATGATTACAAGGAACAAAGAGCTCTTAAGGAATAAAATACACAATATGAATTGTATCAAGGGCTCGTGTTTACCTGGATTCAGAAGATGGACCACAACACCCGAGGTTTAGTGATCATCCGATCATTAAAATATAGTTCCAGGAGTCAACAGTTGATGACGTTCACTCTTCTAAACACCATCCTAATTCATAACTTCACAGAATTGGAAAAGTCATTGAAATCCCATCTTGATTTTCCCAAATATCAAACTCAAAGGTGCAACGAACCTGCAGCGATCATCGGACGGACTGTTATGATTCAGACACAGGCTCAAAAGACAGAAACCACCAATGAAACTTTGATATCACTTTTAACTATTGCCCCAAATAAAGTGCTTAACAAGCTCACATCTCTGCCGTCTATAAATATCACATAATTACTGGCTGGCCTGGTTAGCATTTCATCTTGGGTTGCTGATCTGAGATGTGGATCTGCCCTCAGAAAGGCCTCCAGACCTTTCTCTGGCTGCTGAAGGCCCTCTCATATTAACACTTGTGCTATAAAAATATGTGGGCATGATTTCAGGTAGGCAGACTTTCCATGAGGGTAAGGTTACCTGATGTTTTAAATTAATCTCTGGGAGGATTTACCTGAAAAAGAATGCTTTCTGGCAAACAGAAGTTTTCTTCTACAGGAAGCTGGTTTGCTAAACACTTAAAAATTCACTCACTTTAAAATCTTCTCCTCTTTATTTTTAATCCGTATTCATATAATTTTAGCTTCACATATTTAGACAACGGGCTGCACGGTGGCTCAGTGGTTAGCAGTGTCACCTCACAGCTAGAAGATCCCCGGTTCGCATCCCGGTTAGGACGCCTGGGATCTTTCTGTGTGGAGTTTGCATGTTCTCCCTGTGCAGTGTGGGTTTTCACCAGGTACTCTGGCTTCTTCCCACAATCTAAAAACATGCTGAGGTTAACTGGTGATTCTAAATTGTCCGTAGGTGTGAATGAGAGTGTGCTTGGTTGTCTGTCTCTATGTGTGGCCCTGTGATAGACTGGTGAACTGTCCAGGGTGTCCCCTACCCTCGCCCGAGGGCGAAGCTGGGATAGGCTCCTGATTAGGCTTTTTGTTTTTTGAAGTATCTACAGAATGGATGAGTACAAAACTTGTTTCAGACAGTCAACGAACCCGGAGGATATACTAAAGTTAATTTCAAGTCAAGTCTGACTCTCATTTAGTGTCATCCTCGTCATCATCATCATCATCATCATCATTGTCATCATTATCATATGATGACACCTAGTTGTTTAAAGTTGTTTCAACCTAGTTGTTTTAAGTAGATAGATAGATAGATAGATAAATACTTTATTCATCCCAGAGGGAAATTCAATTATTCAGCTGCACACTGACATCCGCACCACAGTCACAGCTAAGAAGTAAGATAAAATAAAAAGGTAAGTGCAATAATAAAATAGTAAAATAGTAAAAGTGCAGTGACACTGCGCAGTATAAAAACAAAAATCAGTGCACGTAATAAAATTACTAAAAGTCTACCCCACTATTTATGTCCCCTCTCCCCTCCTCTCCCCTCCCCTCCCTTGTGATGCATTAAAAAGTCTGATAGCTCTGGGCAAGAAGGACCTCCGGAGTCTTTCAGTAGAGCAGTTCATTGACAGCAGCCTCTCACTGAAGCAGCTCCTCTGCCCCATCACCAGCTCGTGTAGAGGATGGCTGCTATTGTCTATGATGGAGAGCAGTTTGTGCAGTGCTCTCCTATCAGCTACGGACACCACAGATTCCAGCTCTGCCCCAATGACAGAGGAGGCCTTCTTTATCAGATTGTCCAGTCTCTGTGTGTCCCTTTGTTTGACGCTGCCCCCCCAACACACCACCCCATACAAGAGTGCACTAGCCACCACTGACTGGTAGAAGATCTGCAGCATCTTTTTGCAGACATTAAATGATGACAGTCTCCTCAGGAAGCACATCCTGCTCTGCACTTTCTTGTATAAAAAGTCACAGTTAAAAGACCAGTCCAGTTTGTTATCCACCTGCAGGCCCAGATACTTATAGGAGGTAACCATCTCAATCTCCTCGCCACTGATGTTCACAGGCAGAGGAGATGGGCGGCGCCTCCCAAAGTCCAGTACCATCTCCTTTGTTTTGGAGGTGTTGAGCTGCAGGTGGTTCAGGTGACTCCAGGTGGCAAAGTCCTTCACAAGGGACCTGTACTCCCCCTCATCCCCACCCCTAATACACCCGACGATGGCAGTGTCATCAGAGAACTTCTGCACATAACACAGTTCGGTGTTGTGCATGAAGTGTGCAGTGTATAGGGTGAAGAGGAGGGGCTTTGGTTAATTTGGTTCTACTTTTGACATTAGTTTTATTTAGTCCTTAGCTTAGTTGGATTAGTTTCTGCCCTGTTGTTATTCTGCTTTCTGTTAAAAAAAACTTTGTTAAAACTTTGTTAAAACTAAGCCTGCTGCCTGGGCACATCTGCAATCGCGCTACTGATGGGACAGAATTCTACCAGATTTCAGCGCAACAGGTTGTGCAAAGCTTCCGTGTGTCCCGGGAGTGTGTGACTCCCGGGACACACTGACTACCAAATTTCAGGTCCCTGGTGTGATGGGACCAGGGACGTCCTGGAGAACAAGGACACTAATTAGCGCTTGTGTGTCCCCTTCCACCGTTGGTTGGTCACCATAACCCCACCCCCAGCCCCTGACGTACTCGGTACTTAGCTCTGGACCAGCAAAGAGTTGGTGCTTGCCAAGCTCCAGTTTTTAGAACCTGGAGTCGGTGCTTAGGAGGTGGAAACACAAAGAAGTGGAGCTAAGTCAAACTAGCACTGGAACCAGCTCAGTGGAAAAGGGATAATGGAGTACTAAAGACATCCTTTGTGCCTTTAGCTGATGGAGACTCAAACACAAACCTCAAAACATTAAGTGGGTGTAAAGTTTAGTTTGCTGTGTGTAGGAGTCTTTCTTCTGAGTTTATGAAACACCTGCAGCATCAGACAGATGCAGGATCCACATGAGTTGTAAGTAATTATAAATCACTTCTAATCATAAACAATCCCAAACATGGAGACGGTATCTATCAGGATTAGTTTGCAGCAGTTAACTAATATGTGAATGAAATGTGTCCTCTCTAACCACTAAAGTAACCAACATATAGAAACACTATGCCACACATATTACACATAGACAGAATGTTAGTGTTGAAATAATAAACTATAGATATTTTGCAGATGGGTGAAATTTTTCTCCTTAAGTATAGCGGCATCTCATCTCCTGAGCTATTTTGAACAGTGGTCCTCCAACAAGCAAAATGTTAAGTGTACCTGTATTCGTCTATGCACATCAGATAAATGGTAACCTTCACTGTAAAATAAGAAACCAAAATATATGAGTATGGGGTTTCTTAACTCTCATACTGACGTAGTTTTCAACTGGCCTCTTTGCAGCAATAGCATGATAAGAATTCATGAAATTCATTCATGGCTTTTTGTTTTGTTCTGCCACCGACCAGCATAAAAGAATCAGCATGGCTAGAAGCATTTAGCATGGCCGGACTATAGGAAGGAAGGCTTGGGGAAAAGGTGGTGACAGATCTGTGTGAGGCGCAGAGATGACGGAGTCTGAGTCATGCTGGGAATGTGGCGGTGGAGGGCGACGCTGGGGGTCAAGTTCATGGCTCCGTCAGAGAGCTGGGCAGGTGTTTTCTGCAAAGATGCTCCACTTACAACTCGATCCCCAGGAATGTTCTATATCTCAGGTCTGAGTTTGGAAATGCGAGTGAAGCGTGTGGGCTTTCCTCACTATGTGACAGCATTAATAACTATATGTGTATGTTTACATGGAGTTTGATTCCTATTCCTGATGCTCGTAGTATCTTTCTCAGATCCAACCACCATCTGGCTGTGTTTGTAGCGTGGAAGAAGTGTCTCGTGGGGATGGTTGGTGGCTGGATTTACTGCCTGTCACTGGCAGGTCATAATACCATACCTAACAATGCATATATATTAGAGCCAGACGAACCTCTTGGCACTATTAAAACAAAACCTTTAGCTCATCTTGTTGAAATGTAGCTTGAAATCATTTACTAACTTTGATTTGTTTCTACCTGAATTTTCAGGGTTGATTTGAGTCACGTGACTTGATTTTACACATGTTCAACTGTGCTAAACTGTGCTACGATGAAAACTAATTCCCCTGCACCAACAATTAAGAGTTAAGTGTTGGTGCCTTCATGTAAAAACATCTGATTTGCAGACAGTGACAGAAATATGACCAGGACCATGGTTCAGTAGTAAAACTCTTCCATCTCACTAGATAACAACAAAGGAAGTGTCTTATTTGAGAATAGTTTGGCCATCTTTGCCAGCATTTAACTGACTGACCTTTCTGGACTATCTCAGTCACACCCATGCTATATACTGGAGCTCAGTCAAACCAAAGATAGGAACAGCAAAGTTGGAGATGGAAGTTTAGTCAGACTTTAGTCATGTAAATTGCTATTTGCTCTTAAGGGAGGCCGGTGGTACATAACATTGGATGGTGCAATGCGGGTCAGATGTCAGCACTGGTAAGACATTACACAAACGGTCAGCTGATGAATTGACGTTGGTCATAGGTGAGATCTCGCTTGTCTAAGTTCACCAGCTGTGAACTAGCAGCAGTCCCACTGAAACAAATCAAAACTGCAGCCTGAAGCACTGCTGATGTTACCCATCCATGACACTTCTGTTACTGTGGAACTGTCTGACAGTAATGCTCGCAAAGTTCAAAAATACAAACCGATGGAGAACTCAGAGTAAAGTGAGTTGTGCTTATAGACAAATGTAAATGTCCAAACTCAGCTCACACAAAACATGACAGGGTGGTACACCCCAAACAGCGAGAAGCACCAGTACTGATGTTTTCTGTACCGTGGATTCATTCATCCTCACATAAAAGGTGAAACACTTGAGTTCTAGTCAGAACAGCCACAGACTGATCGGTCTGGGATATTATTAAAGTGCTTATATTAGTCATTAGTAGTGCGAATCAAACACAGCCTGATGTGGTTGTAGGAACATATAGTACCTCTTTGCTGCTAGTCTTTGAGCAGCTAATCACACTTGCGTCACATTTTCAGGATTCAGAAATCAGCAGGATAGCTGAAAGCATCCTTATTTGCATATATAAATACAGAACTGTGGTTAAAATGTATTATATCAATATAATATGTTACATAATACAGAAAAACAGGAATGGTTCCTGTGGTCAGAACCAGCATAAACATTTGGGCTGTCCTAAAACCACAAACAAGGATCTGTGATGGGATTTGGGCCAAAAACAACAACAAGTAGAATGACAGAAGCAGGAACAACAGGTGCAATATGTGGAATAAAAAATATGAACTCTGCAAAATTTATATATGGAGATACTCCAAATGGGGGCTGCACGGTGGCGCGGTGGTTAGCAGCGTTGCCTCACAGCTAGAAGATCCCTGGTTCACATCCCGGTTAGGATGCCCGGGATCTTTCTGTGTGGAGTTTGCATGTTCTCCTTGTGCATGCGTGGGTTCTCACCGGGTACTCCAGCTTCCTCCCACAGTCCAAAAACATGCTGAGGTTAATTGATTATTCTAAATTGTCCGTAGGTGTGAATGAGAGTGTGCTTGGTTGTCTCTATATGTAGCCCTGTGATAGGCTGGCGACCTGTTCAGGGTGTCCCCTGCCTTCGCCCAAGTCAGCTGGGATAGGCTCCAGCCCCCCCGCGACCCTACAGAGGAATAAGCAGTGTATGGATAATGGATGGATGGATGGATACTCCAAATGAAGGGATTGTATTGATGATTACAGACAAGTTGTAGATGACTGAAAGCCAGTAATGCAAACAGTGTGATGGAGCTTTACATGTTATCTTCTTTATACTAACATAGTAATAGTTTAAAACTTGAGCAGAGTGCTGCAGATAATTTAGTGAACTACTGTTATTACTGCTCCGTAAATAATGTAATAATAATGATCTATACTTTATTAGTCCCCCTGGGGAAACTCATTCTCTGCACTTGACCCATCCATACTAAGAGCAGAGGGCTGCTGCGGAGGCACCCGGGGATTAAGGTCCTTGCTCAGGGGCCCATGGTGGTGACTTAGCCTTTTGCCAGTCTGCGGACGCGAACCGAAAACCACCCGGTTACAAGTACACTTCACAAACCACTAGGCCACCACTGCCCATGTGGATACATATGTGTGCTGGAATGCTGTGGGTGCAGCAGAGGGTTATTTTTGATTTGTTTCTTTTACACTAAATCCATCAGATTTATTTTTAAATACATTCATTTTATTGATTGACTGTTTTTCCCAATTGTCAGTGGTATTAGTATTAGTACTGAGCAGCCCATAAATCCAATAGTATTCTCACTGACTACCAAATTTCAGGTATTGTGACATCCCTATTGGATATATATGATAACTCAGACCTGTGTGAGAATAATCATCTATAAAAGTAGTAATTAATAGCTACTGAATGTTAGAACAGTGTTGTTTTAACAAGTTTGATCAACTTGATGGTCTAAACAGTGTTCAGTGTTTGCAGCAACATCTTGTGGCTATTAGAGGAGCTACAGCAGAACACAGTCACTGCAGACACTGACTTTTCAGCTGCTTTGGCTGCTTCTTAGTTTGTACTTCTTAGAACCTGTTCACAGCAGCACTGCTGGTTGTTCTGTTTGCCTGCTGATCAACTTGATCATCATTCAGATTGAAAAAATTAAATAACGGGCTGAAGATCTAAGCCATGGTTAGTAGTTCACAGCCTGTGACATTAAATAACACCAGTGTCCTCCTGGCACCCCTCTACACAGACAAACATGAGAGCAGGTGCTGTCAGTCTACCAGGAGCAGTTTGGGTGTCAGTTTCCTTCAGAGGAGGAGACTCACCTTCTCTTCAACTCCTTCTTCTCTCAGTTCAGGTTGGCCTTCATGAGGTCAGGGCTCCCAGCCAGGGAGAGAGAGGACTGGAAGAAGAGGATATATAAATGTAATGTAGATACAGCCACCCTGCAGCTCCAGAGCTTTCTTTATTGCTTCCCCAAAACTGCATATGCTGTAAATTCAACTTTAATTCACACATCAACTAGAGAATTTTAAACTGAAAAGAATCCTAAAGAAGAATGAACTTCAATATTTGTCATGGAAACAAATTCACTCAAGTGTCTGCAGTCACTCATTCTAGTGTCTAAGTGACTGGAGTCATTGTAAGAGTGGCACGCAGCACACCGAGGACTATTTCTCACATTAGACTGTAATTAAAATTGTCATCCAATATTTCTAATCTAACGCTTTAACACTAAGGCCTGCTGGAATGCTGTATTTAATGTAGACATGCTGAAGTATGTGACATTGAGAGCAGCTGATTTCACTGATTAACAACTTTCATTCAGAGAGGAAGAACTAATCAGTGAAATCAGGTGCAGCCTGCTTGACTGAAACACAAACCTGCCGCTTGGACGGCAGCTCCTGTCACAAAGAGTCAAGTAAAGTAAATCCTACTGTATAATATGGCTGTGTTTCATTAAGCTGGAATATTTCTGCCCATACTCCATACTGACGATGAATAAAAAAAGGAAATCATTTCTTGATTTACTTGCTTTTAAATATGCATCACATCATGGTTACCTGCCCTGCTTTGCTCACAAGTGTTGCTGAGAGGAGGCTGTTGGCTGTGAACAGTTTAGATGTTAACACAATGCATCCCTGACAGAAAACTCCACACATGGAGGCAGAGAGGTGTGGTGGAGACACTCATATCTGGCTGACAATGCAGCTACAGTGCTGTTGCTGCCATTTTCTGTGCTCTTATCGCAACATAATCCATATCGTACCCTACAGTGTCGCCATGCTTCCTGTTGACATTGTGCAAGAGCAAATAAGGTGTTTTGTTTTCGCCAGGAATGATTAGGCTCCATAGACTGTATATAAAACATGGAGCATAACCTTCAGGTCTGAAAGTGAAGCCAGCATGAAAAACTTCTTCAACATGCATTCTTCCTAATGGCCAGTAAGCATCAGCTCCTCTTGTTGTGTAAAGAAGTCAGATTGTATAGAAGTCTATGAGAAAATGCCACTACTTCTCTCTTGATCTGTTACCTCAGTGAACATTTCCTAATGAGTTTGTAGTCTTGATGGCTAGCTTCTAAACTTTGTAAAAACAGCATGTTTATTTTGTAAAGTTGCGTTCCATTTAGAGTAAAATAGGCAGAATGTGTTTTAGGGCAGGGTCACCTTGTGATTGACAGGTTGCTACTGTATCCCTAATGTCCTCAACTTCTCAGTCAGACCTGCATCACATCCAGTTTCAACAGATCAAGATGCAGACAGCCAAATGCCAACCTGGTGGTCTCAAAACAGCAGTCCACACACCAGTGGGTGATGTCATGGTTGCTACATCCATCATTATACAGTTTAAGCCCTGATCTACTGGTTAAACCTTCAGATGTGCACTAAGTAAAAAAGCAAGTATGTCATCACAGTCACTGGCTGTGTGCACAATTATAAACTACAAGTATGTCTGATGAAACAATTTGCTGAGTTTTATTGCAAAGACAGAGACACAGACACTCTCCGTGAGCTCATTCATTCTCCTCTGTAGGCCTGTATCTCTAAACAGATGAGAGATGTTATTGTGAGGTGCAGCCACAGTTTTACTTTGAGCAGTTTAGGTCAGCATAGTGGACCTTGCAAAACACAAGTTCTCCTCTCTCTCCAGATGGCTCTGCCTCTCCGTTCTCTTATTTCTAATTTTGGCAGGCGTGAGTCTAAGTGAAGAGGCAGCTGATATTGCAGGATATGATACAGCCGTCAGCAGAGGTCAAATATAACCTGCTTTAACTCTGAGGAATGAGATGCCAAACACACAAGACATTGTTGAGGCTGGTGCAAAGTGACTGATGGGCCATCGATAATATTCAGCCACCCAGTGCACCCATAAACAGACTCCCTTTTTGGCATAAAATCATGTCATACTTCACTGTCAGTGCAGATGAGAGGCTGACAGGATGAGGATTATTATGGGACTTAACTGCTGTAACGCTGGATGGAAATACGAGCCTCTGGACTAAATGGCTCACAATCTAACAGTTGTTTCTTGTTCTTAATCCAAGATGATGTACGACTGTTTGGTCAGCAGATAGACAGCAAGTCATGTATTCTCACAAGACCTGGAACCTGTCAGTGAGTGAGGTCTGATACAGAAGCCTGGAAACTACTACAGCATTTCAATATTGTAAATATTCTGCACAGTAAGAAGGACTGTGCTGGAGAACTAGTTCAGTTTAATGAACAAACATAGACATTAGGTCAATGTGACAGCACAGAAACAGAAGGTTGGGGTGGTGGAGACAGCTATTATTTGCCATTTAATCTTATTCAATTCAACAGAAAATCTACAATTAAGGCAACTGATGTAATGTGGTGATAATGATGCTTATTCACTAATGCTGTTTCCATTGTCACATTTGCTTTTACTGATGCACCAGCTTCCCATAAATTCATCCATATACATATAACATATAAAAAACATATACAACTTTTTTGTTATCATTTGACTTTTGGTTCAATTTGCCCAGAAACCAAAACTCTAAAATACAAAGTCAAAATCAGGGTCTTTAAAAAAAGATCCACGCTTGGGTGAAGTGGAAAAATTGGTTTCTAAGCAATATGTCTTGTACATCCCTCAAGTTCCAGCTCCACTGGAGAGATGAAAAATGATGAAAGATGCACAAAACTGTATGCAAACTAAAGTGTAGCATTCCTTGAATTAATTCAGAAATCAAAAAGTCATCATTGCGCCCTCCACATCTTCAGTGGTTCAATGACTGCATGTCCCCTTATGCAGACCTTGATGCATGCATTAATCCAGCTTTGTGCAACATTTAGAAAGGAAGAGTCAGGCATTGATGGCTTTGCTGTACTGCTGTGTGAATATAAGGGGGCAGTGGTGGCGCAATGGGGTAAGCCCAGGGCTGCCGATCAATGGATCTATCCCCCACTGTGGCCACTGCTGGGCCCCTGATTAAAGCCCTGAACCCCTGACTGCTCCCCAGGTGCTGCACCTCGGCAGCCCCCTTAATGTGTGTGGGATGGGTCAAATGCAGAGTTGAATTTCCACAAGGGGATTTATAAATGTTTTATTATTATTATTGTTATTAGCAGCTGATGATATCAGATGATAAAAGTAGGAGTGTCTAAAACTGAACCATGCCCCATAAACTTAAGAATGACAGCAGGCTGCAGCTGTAATAGAAGTATGTAATGTAATGTAATATTGTTATGATGGTGGGATGTGTCTTCTCTCTTCTCCTACACTCTTGTCTGAAAGAAATTGTAGGTGTGCAGACGATTTTACAGTCAAAAATAATCTTTAAATTATTTTAAAACCTCACCACAAACACTGACGTCTGAGTGCTGTCATATCTTTCAGTAGATGCCAGTCTGCTACAAGGTATCTGCTGACAACAAGGGACTGACGTGTAATCGGGTTGGTAATGTGCTGTACTCTGTGACGACTTAGACATTACAAACTGTGTTTCCATCCAAATGTACTGTTATTTTTAAAATATATTTGAGAAAATTGACATAGAAAATGCAAATTACCATGGCTTTCTATCCACAACTGTTTAGTGAATATTAGATGTTGGTTTATCAAGATGGTGCTGGTGCTGCTAACTCTCTGGCTAGCTGCTAATACACCACTGGAGAAGAAAAGGATGCAACAAGAGACTGTGAGTGAAAGAGTGCCAGTCAAACATGAAATAGTACAAACTATTTTATGAGGGGTGATTGATAAGTTTTGAGCCTGACCAAGAAAGAAGTCAGAGTAAATTTCACCAATGCTTTATTTCTCAACATGATCTTCTTGCAAGTCCACACATTTCTTCCAGCGTCACTGTTGTGCCTTGAACCAGCCTCATAGAAGGTTTCATCCTGCAGGAAGTCGTTTACTGCAGATATGACATCATCATTAGTGGTTAATAGGTCCCAGCAAGGTGCAGATGAAAGTCGGACGGAGCCAAATCTGGGGAATAGGGTGGATGCTGCATGAGTTCGAACCCACATTTGTGAATTGCAGCCATGGTGACAACTGACTTGTGGACTGGAGCATTGTCCTGATGGAACAGGACACCACTTCTGAGCTTTTCACGATGCTTTTCTTAGATTTTCTCCCACAGTTGCCGTACCAGGGAAGCATCATATTGCCCTTTCAGGACAATATAATGCTTATCACAGAACGGTCATCAACTTGGTTCATAGTTACCCACCCTACCCTACTTGACTCAGGTATTGCACATGCATTAATGCACACAGTCAGTCCAGATTGAACTCAAACTATCACAACATGTTGCTCTCTCAGAGTCCTAAACATTTTGATCAACAAGTCTTGCTTCCTTGGTCAGGCTCAGAACTTATCAATCACTCCTCATAAAGGTGAGAATTATGACATTTCTGTGTAGGTGTTACTGTGTGGAAGGCTACAGCTTCCTCATTGTTCAACACTGGAAGCTTGAGGCACATTTAGAAATATCAGAAAGGTTTTAAATGTATGATCCAGTGTGAGCAAAGGAAGGACAGGGTTTATGTGCAACAGGAAGGTGAATGAGCGTACCTCTGCACCACATCAAACCGGGTCACATTAAAGTTTTCTGATCTGCAAGAAAAAGAAAGACAAACCAGTGACTCACAGGATAAGAGTTACTTTAAAATCCAAAAAGATTAACATTTGAGTGAATAGCTCACCTTTTCTTCTGGCTGGATGACAAAACCCAGGACTTCTTTACATACAATACAGATTAACGAATTAGAAATTAAATGTAAATATCAGAGAATAAATAAGTTAGTCACGTGTTTAACCTGCTATAAAATATGATGTTCTCACTTTCTCTGTCCTCAAACACACCAAGCAACACACCAAACTCCCATCAGGTCAGAGTAGCTTTGTAGCTGATCATAAACACTGTAATTTAAATGTAAGATGGACATAAATTCTAAATGTACACTTTGTTGGTTGAACTTGAGTTCAAGCTAAGTGTTCACAAATTCAACAAGTCTGTGAAGCAGATGAACATGAAGCATTTGTATTTAATGTGACAGCACAAAGACGAGGAAAGTACATCACATTTTCTTTTAGGAACATGAAGATGAATGAACATGTTTAGTACAAACTGTCGACTGATTTGTACTTCTGCAACAAAGGAGCCACAACTGCATGTTGGGAGAAGCCTGGTCAGTGTTCATGGATTTGATCTTTGTGTTTATAGAGACACTGTGAGCTGGGTTTCCACTCAAATGTAATTTATTCTCTCCAGTTGGGTGTCGTTAAACTGCTAAAGACAAATGTCAAAAGCATTAAGGAAATATGGTATTTCTGTTTATACATTACTGTGTGGAAGGTTACAGTTTCTTCTTTGCTCATCATTGGAAGCTTGAGCGACATTTCAAGTCAACTCATTTCTTGGAACAGTTAAAACGCACCAACTGTAGTTTGAGAAGGTTGGTAGGTTGGTAGGTTCACCAGTATTTTGCTGCAGAAGCACAAGTCAGGCATTACAGAAGAAACGCAGGATAGTTTCATCACTCATGTACTAACTGACCGCAGTACATCCAGTACAAATACATCACAGTAAAGTTTCAATACAGGCAAAAGCAGAAGGCAGCTTAGATTCAGCTGAAGAGTTTCCTCCAAATTGAGATATCCAAAAACCATAGAACTATCAGGCTTAGCGCTCACTACAGATTTTCCATGTCGAAACTCAACTTAACTCAACACATGCTCTAAACAGAAACACATGGGATCCAATTGACAAGGTAAAGGCCATTTATCACTTACTGTACCACAACAGAAGCTTAGAAAGCACTACATTTTTTCTCCAGATGTATACCTTTGGATGATTCAAAAGTCAAAAGGTCAAAGTGAAGGTGGATATGTAGCATTTCGGGGTAAAACTCTTCAGTTACAAAGACATTAGACCTGAATTCTGTCCTGAATGTCACTCTCAATCCCAACAATCGATGACAAATCACATTTAACTATCAAACATCTTCTTCCTATCAGACTTGTCTTCAATGTTCTTACGCCAGTCACCAACGTCACGCAACTGCTTGTCCTGCAAACAAACAATAATTCTGTTAGCTCAGAGGCTGATCTGAAAAATGTTACAATATGAACAAAATGCTGCTCATGCTTTTACACCTCCTAGTGGCAAAACATGATTACAAACAAAACTTCCGACCATCTGTGGTTCTGTTGGGTTTAGACCCTCGTGCAGATGAACCAGGCAGAAGCTCACCTCCTCTTTCACCTCCTTCTTGACCTGCTTCAGGTTGGCCCTCAGGTCCATGTTGACCGTGTGTTTGGAGCCCAGCAGAGCCTTCAGCATGGCGTCAGCAGACATACGCACTTTCTTCAGCCGGGGCCTCTTGAACTTTCCCCTCAAATCCACAATCTTAATGTTGAGGTCCCTGACCTTTAAGAGGATTCAGGATAGAAGAAACAATTGCTGAATTAAGGATCAAATTATCAGTCAATAAATAGTAGTGATGCATCTGTGTGATCGCGAACAGACAAGCATTTGTTCTGGGTGCTAGTTTAAGTTTGAGACACTAAGTTTTAAGACAGAATGAAAATTATGAAAGGGGGGGCGGGAGGGAATATTTATGCAGTCATTTACTTTACTTAATATATTTTTCATTTACATAATTTTGAAAAAATCAGTTTTCACTTAGAAATTAAAGAGTTTTTTGTTTTCTTGCAAATTCTTGTCAAAAATGTCAAATTATGTTGACCATGATTTCATGTATAAAAGCAACAAAAGGGTGAAACAGTCAAAGCAGGTGAGCACTTTTTATAGGCATTGTAGTAACAAAATAGCAAAAAACACAAAAGTCATCACTGCTATGCAGATAACAAACTAACATTCAGTGTATTAATGTGATGAATGGACTTCAACGAGTGTCTCACCTCATTCAGCACCATGTCGAGTTTAAACTCTATGCAGTATCTCTCCTCTTCACTGATGTTAATTTCCGCATGAAGTTTCTTACAAAGTTCCTGAAGATGAGATAGTAATGTTAGGATGTTTTGTTGAGATACTATCAACCTTAAAAACACAAAACCTCACTAAACATATACACTTGCAAATGCATATGACAAAAAAAAAATAACTAGAACTGAGAAAACACAGGCCCGTAGACATAACCCAATCAAGAAATTATCTTCACCAATCTGACAGCTAGTGTTGTGTAATTCAACAATGTTTCATTCATAAGAAAAAACCTCTTGAGTGAACAAACTGAACTGAATCACTTGTGTTCATTATTCAGTTCAGTTGATCTGTCAGTGAGTTGTGAGTGAATGCACAGGCAAACATTCAATGAGTGAGGGATTCAACTTATCGGATCAATTCAGTGAAATCCTGACAGACTGAATCACTATCACCTTTGTTCTCTGGTAGCCGGACTGCCTTCTCTCACTGTGAGTGAACAGAGCATGGTGAGTGAATTGTTCACTCCGAAGGGAAGAATATTTCTGCCTTACAAAGTCGCCAGTATGTCTAGTTGTATTAATGTGCTCTCAGTACTCACTTTAAGTCAGCTTGTCTTATTGTGAGTGCTGCAAGTAACCAGGTTAAAGCCAGTTAAAGAGCCTGTTTCATGGCTACTTACTGTATTTAAATAGGTTATTGGAGTCGGTAGGTTACTGATGAGGGAAATGCGTTAATGGTAGAAATCTGCACTACTATATGAACTTATGACAGCTCATTTTCCAACACTTCTGACAGTGGTCACAAACTACTATGAGGGCTTTTTAAAAGGTTCTTGCATTATTTTTCAATACTGTCTCCTTTAACTTCAATGGTCTTGGTTCAGTGATGTTCAAGCTTCACTACTGCTTTGCAGAAGAAGGTCACGTCTTGAACATCGAGAGTTTTCCAAACAGAGAGGATGACTAAATCATCAGTCTGAAAATGACGACCACACAGGTGGGATTTCACTTTGGGAAACAGGAGTCAGATGGTGCAGTTCAGGTGAGGAAGGTTCAAACAGTTCAAAGCGACATTCAGCTGCCTCTGGCTCCTGTGCTGTGTGGACGGATGCTTTGTCCTGGAGCAACAGCAACCACCTTCAAGCTTCCCTCTCTTTTGTTCTTTAATGGCTTCAAACATTTGAATTTGTGGACGGTGATATTAAGCTAGCTCTCTGGTAGTCCTTCTGTGCTTGGTTCTTTTATTTGGTAAACAATCAGTACAAGAGTCAGCATAAGATAAGTGTCACTTACACAATCTTATTGGGTCAGTTCTCTGTGTTCTTTACTGTGAGTACATACAGCTTGGAATGTTTTATGGTGATTCATGGTTGCTGACATGTAGACTTTAAAGTCCTGACAGTCAGTGATTACTCAATGATTACCTAATAAGAATAATTCTTAACATAAGCACAATTCTTCTAACAATAGTATACAGTTAAGCTCCACAATGGGAATTTCCCCTTATGTTTCCGGGTGAAGCAGAGAAATCTTTAAAGTACCCTTGTAAGACAGCAAACATGTCCCAGTGGTGTCCGTCACTTCTTTGTGCCCTCTGGAGACATTTGCATTGCGGTTTGTGCTATTTGCAGTATTTCACCATTTGGTTGTGGTTCTGGACTTGCACATTGTTTCTGTGTTTGGTTGTTTTTTTCTGTGTTTGCTGCATTTTTACAAATCTCTGCTCTGGTATGGTCAAATTGGTAAAGATGTTTTCTTAATTTGCAAGTTTCTTCACTATTTGCAGTGTGTTAAGCTCTCAGGACAAGCACAGAATTCTTACAAAGTGTTTTTCCCAGCCCGACCTGGACTCAGACAGTCTGCATGGGATAAATTTTGGGCCAGTAGGAAGTGAATTTGAATTCCTTATATTTGAATGTAAATCATTCAATCGGAACCTGAATTGATCGGTTTGAATAATTGCATTCAGTTGAAACATTTTTAAAAAAAATTAAATTAATCTGCGTTCGACTAGTTCTGCCTGACGCCAGGCCCCGGATGTGTGGCACAAAAAACTGAATTCGAAATTTGAAACTGAAATGGAGAAAAGTGAAACTGAAAAGTGAGACTGAATTAGGGAGCTGAATTTTTCAACTGAATGAAATACAGTTTCAGTTTTACATCGATACACATTCAAACCAATAGATTCAATTTCAAATGAGACCATTCAGATTCAGATTTTAAAAGCAATTATTCAGACCCATCAATTCAGGTTCAAATTGAATGGTTCACATTCAGATACAAAGAATTCAAATTCACTTCCTACTGGCACAAAATGTATCCCATAGTGTGTGCTACTTTTTCTCACCACAAGCTCGTCCTTGGAGTATGGCAGCTCCAAAGGAGGACATTTGTCTTTCAGGAACTTCTCCCTCTCCCCAGCCTTCACTGTTGCTTCAGCATCCAGCAAATTGTTCGCCACCACCAACATACAGCTCTGAGGATTGAAATCACAAGAGGAAGAAGGTGTAAGAGGATGCAGCAGAAAATACCCTGGCTGCTCTGCTTTGCATA
The DNA here is from genome assembly GCA_024666655.1 of Dascyllus trimaculatus. Taxonomy (NCBI): domain Eukaryota; kingdom Metazoa; phylum Chordata; class Actinopteri; family Pomacentridae; genus Dascyllus; species Dascyllus trimaculatus. The sequence continues at coordinate 34,142,803 of CM045448.1, forward strand.
GCAGAAGTATTCTTACCTTCAGAGTATGCTTACGCCTTGCAGACAGCCTCTTCCTGCAGACAAACACAGAAGATTTGTACCATTATGTTTTAAATAAATTCATAAATCTATCATTGTTATTTGTTGACCTCTGACAAAATGATTGATGTGGTGATTACTGCTTCACTTCTTTTATTACAATTATTATCACATTACTTATATACTGAAACCATAAACTTCATTTTGATCCATACCAAACAGGATCTGTCCTGTTTACAGATCACAACGATGCATTAATGTTCATTTAACATCAGACAGTGACTAAGGATTGGATCTGCTTCAAAACACAGTGCTACACAACTATGTGACATTTCTAAGATACTTTAGAGCATCTTAGCATAATATGATAAGTGTGGCACACTGCCCAACTGGAGGCTACTGCTAATATGATAACCTATGCTAACGAGACATTAGCATGCTATGCTAACATGTTGACCTGCTAGATTTTAGTATAAGTTTAGTATAAGTATAAGTAAAAGAACGTATGTTAACATGTTAAAGTAAAAATTAGCATTATAGAACACAACACATTACATTTTAAACCCTAACCCCAAATAAAATCACACATTTTGGGTCATTCTACAGAAACTTCCACTTTTGGGATGGCAAGTGTCTTAATTTTTTTTCTCTAATATTTAAACTTGGCTACATTGTTACATCAGTCACTTACGGAGCCCCTCTGGGATTGGATGAAAAAAAATAATGCGTGGCCACGCATTACTATCCCGTGGCCACGAGATAGTTAATGCGTGGCCACGACATAATAATGCGCGGCCACGAGATAGTTAATGCGTGGCCACGAGATAATAACGCACGGCCACCAGATCATTATTGCAGTCATCCCATGCAGACTGTTGGACAAGTTTGATTTAATTTCATTTTATTTTAATATAGGAATGAATTACAATAGCTGTGTCTCAATTCAGGGGCTGCATCCTTCTAGGCTGCATTATTCGGCCGCACAGCGGTGCGACTAAGGCTGTCCCATTTCATTAAAACTTCAAGACTCCTTCAAATGCGGCCGATGAATGCGCCCTTCTTTTCCGCAAATTTAAAGGATGCATCGATGTATCCTTCGTAGCCCCAAATATCCCAAGATTCATTGCGTGCCGGTGACAGTTCGATCAACAGCTGGAGTTTTCACTGCTGACGGCTGACAGAGAAGATGGATGGAGGATTCTAGTTTTAAATATTAGTATTATGTTACAGTTCACTCTAATAGTACAACTGTTGAACACATTAAAATTTGTTTTAAAAAACGATTAAGTTACGTTATTGATGAGCCGCTGCAGTTTAAAGCGTTTACTTTCCAGTTGTTTAGCTTCAGTGTTTAAGCTTTATTTTACAGAGACTGTGGCGATTTTTTCTGACTGTGGCCACCACGAAAACGACTTATTCATAAATATTCACATAATGATTCCTTATTTAAATTACTATATGAAGAAGAAGTAAAATGGTTACTAGGTCACTAAATCCTACTGGAGCTTCTATTGGTGGTAATCCTCTCTGTAGACCAGTGAAAACATGACTCTCCTCACTGTTCTTGGTTTACCTCCACCAAGTTATCTGATAACATGTTTAACATAAATTATATTTGGTTTCTGTTCAGACAGCATGTATTTAGTGATCCTCATCAGAAACACTCAGCCCAGAGATTGTGGAGATTTATAATATTTGAAGTTCATATCGACGTGGATGTCAACAGATTTAAACCAGCTGTGGACGCTTCCTGTTTCTCAGACAGTTTAGTCCCGAACCATCGTACAGAACAAGACCCTCAAGTCTTCAAGGATATAAAACATATTAAAAACAAAAATTACAATTTCGGGATCAAATCTAGTCAAAAATTAGGTAAAATTACACCGTCGTCTTATCCTGATTGTCGGGATGAAAATTTGTTTATCAGGGTTGCTAGGCAACAAAGAGCGGCGCTACGAGACGTCATAAGGCAAGCAGGAAGTTCATCGTAGGCTAGCCCATAGACATATATATGTCTATGGGCTAGGCCATCTCATTTAAAAAACGCTCATTATCTCGTGGCTACGTATTAACTATGTCGTGGCCACGCGTTATTATCTCGTGGCCACGTATTAACTATGTCGTGGCCACGCGTTATTATCTCGTGGTCACGTATTAACTATGTCGTGGCCACGCGTTATTATCTCGTGGCCACGCATTACTATCTCGTGGCCACGGGATAGTAATGCGTGGCCACGCATTATTTTTTTTTCATCCAATGTCACCAGAGGGGCTCCGTAGTCACTGACTTTATAAATACACATAAATAAAAGCTTCATGATTTTTTTGTACACCAGTGACAGTTTTCATGAAAAATGCATTTTACAAAACGGCTGCTACAGAGCATGAAACCACATGCTGTCAATCATGATCTGTTCACTAAATTATTTAATTTAAAACATTTGTATTTAACTTGTTTGCAATTCCCTGCCAATAAAACAGGTTACACCAGTGACGTCAACTAAAAACTTCATATGAAATCATGAGATAAATGTTAATATTTCTAAAAAATTGAAAAGAGACAATGGTAAGACAACGGCCTTCTTCATAGATCTTCAGGAAAGAGGTCAAAGGAAGTCAAATGATGTCATTAGTGTGATTTCTTTTTCCACAATAAAAGACTTTTGTTGCATGGTAACACCATTGACATGACTGCAGGGGACTTTTTAAATCTATTTTATAATACTTATTTGGCATTTTGTTTTAATGTGTCATTTATATCATACATATGATAGACATTTATACATTTTCACATTTTGAATGGTAGAAAAACATATTTTTACACTCAAAATGCAGCACTTTAACTCCATAAGTGACTGTGGGGAACAAACACTTTTGTGGTGTTGGGGTTCTAAATAATTAATTAAAAAGCAAATATTACCAAGTTGATGGCTCCAAATGGTGTGATAGTTTAAATTATATATATATATATATATATATATATATATATATACATATATATATATATATTTGAATGAAATACTTAAAAAAAATGTGACAAACTACCTTTTCAAGAGTACTTCTCTAAAGGCTAGGGACAGAAAAATGGATGTTTCTGTAGAAAGAGCCCCTTCACAATCGGATGACTTGCTGTTTGGCCTGTTGGCCTGACTTTACATTACACTGTACAGTCTTTAACCACATTTGTACGGTGTTGTGCTGGACAAACAGGACAACACGGATAAAACTGTTACTCACTCAGTGGCCATGTTAGCTGCAGGATCCTGATGTTATCTGGTAGAAGAAAAAAAGCAACACAGAATTAAAAGGATGTTTTTTAAAATCTTTGATAGGTATTAAAAGAGGCACTTCTGAGGCACATTTGTCTGCCATCTAAAACAACGGACACACTTTAACGAAAGCAGCTGACACACAGAACAATTCACTTCTCCTGATTTTATTACCCAGGTGACACCCACTTCCTAATGAGGCAGCATTTATAAAGGGTTTAGAAGCTGATATAGGTGGATATATTAATGTTAAATAAATAGTAAATACTAGGATACTGTTTACTATCTGGAGAAAAGCTGGACATACATTTAACACTAGTTAATAATATGTACAACTGCAGACCCTTTATGCACCATTTATTAACTTGTACATTGAGTTTGACTAGCTTTGGATCAGACGGCAAAAAATATTACAAATAGACAGAGAACAGTACAATATTAATGGATTGCTGATGGTAAAAGCTACTTTTATGGCATTTCAAGTGTCCATTCTGTTGTTTGAATACACAAATGAGTATGTCCTGTTTTGGCCTTGTCCACATTAATATGGATATTTTAGAAGATAGTTTTCTCTATGTTTGGGCCTCCCATTCACACGCAAACAGCATTTTGAAAATTGTAAATTTGTGTGGACACATAAAATGGAGAGTTTGGAAATGATGATGTCACAGCTCAATTGCTCATGCTCACTGTTGCTATGTGATGAACATGCACTGAAAAAACAAGGACTTAACAATGGGGGATGTACACTATACTGCCAAAAGTATTGGGACGTCTGCTTTTTCACATACATGAACTTTAATGACATCCCATTCTTTATCCGTAGGGTTTAATATGGAGTTTTTCCACCCTTTGCAGCTATAACAGCTTCAACTCTTCTGGGAAGGCTGTCCACAAGGTTGAGGAGTGTGTTCATGGGAATCTTGGACCATTCTTCCAGAAGCGCACTGGTGAGGTCACACACTGATGTTGGACCAGAAGGCCTGGCTCTCAGTCTCCATTCTAATTCATCCCAAAGGTGTTCTGTCGGGTTGAGGTCAGGACTCTGTCCAGGCCTGTCATGTTCCTCCACACCAAACTGGATCATCCATGTCTGTATTGACCTTGCTTTGTGCACTGGTGGGCAGCCATGTTGGAACATAAAGGAGCCATCCCCAAACTGTTCCCACAAAGTTGGGAACATGAAATTGTCCAAAATGTCTTGGTATGCTGAAGCATTAAGAGTTCCTTTCACAAATTTTTGTAGAAGTAGTTTGCATAGGTGATCTATTTTATACACCTGTGGCCATGGAAGTGATTGGAACCCCCGAATTCAATTATTTGGAGGGGTGTCCCAATACTTTTGGCAATATAGTGTATTACTGGTTTCTTTACATTTGGTTAGGTTTAAATATTACAAGTTTTCAACTTAAGTTGGCACTGCTGCTCTGCATTGCTGGCATGTAAAAGCCTCTGTGTCTACATTCACATCTGCAGTGTAAAGTCTGCAGAAATAACAGTGTTCTTCTCTGATATTTAATGTTTTGATCTAGGCTTGCCAGGCATGTTTAATACAGCACTTGTAGTAATTGTTTCTCATTCCGCTGTGTATGTAGATGTTCTGCAAAACAATAAATGTGTGGACAGATTTTTTTTTTTTAACAGAGGGTTAAGATATCAATCTGGAAAAATATTTGCATCAAAGTGAGCAAGGCCGGAATGGTTTAGTTTAATAACATGGCTGTGTGTGGCTATTATTCAGTAATAACCCCACTATGGGGAACAAGTACAGGATTTCACTCATACGTTGTCAGATTTTGCAGTTGTAACTGCTAGTATGATGTAATTTTCAATTAGCCATTTGCAAAAATCAGTCAGCCTCAGGCAGACATCAATAAGTCATTAATAAACAGTTTTGTGCATCGCCAAGTCTGCAGTTAGAAGTCTGTTAATAATCAGTTTACTAATGAAATTTGATCCAGACGTCCTGCAGCTGTTTTGCAGAAGTAGACAAACAATGGAGGGTCCTGATGAATTAAAGAGTTCAGCAGACAAGCAAAAATGTGCTGGATAAAAGTTGTTATTATTCATCTCATCACTGACCTACAGAGCATTAGTATAATTTATTAACCGTTATTAAATCTATTATCCACTAAGTCTAATATCACTAAGAGGCATCCACTAGTCTATTTTTCTGTTTTATTACACTGAGGAAGTGCAGTCTCTGCTGGCTTCCATTCATTCCTTACTATGAGCTTTCCAGTTGCACATGAACATCACTTGGGTTATGAAATGGTTTTGAAAATACCACAGATTCATGGATCAGCAAACACATGTTTTGCTTCTGTGTATTAACAGCGTAACTCCTCCTCTGGTGCCCCCCTCAGGACTCATGATGGTATCTCTCTGCAGCACTAACAAGGCTTTAGACTTCTAGTATTGTTTGCATTGAGAACACAAAGACTAAATCTACGACTCAGGCATTGTAATCATGATGCTTTCATACATGGCTTCCGTCTGACAAGCATAATAAATGTTATAGAGCTTTTCTGCTGACAGTGGTAGTAAAATTATCTGGAAGGCTTGTTAAAGTAAGTTCCTGGTGCCCTGTCTGTACAGAGCTGTCCATCACCCCTGTCTTAAATCGCACATCTTAGCATACCGCTATACAGCATTATCTCACATTCGCTCTACAACAAGCTATAAATGTAAAGCTAACAGTTAAACTCCACATTTTCATCTGCGTCAAACTGCTTCATGTCTTAAGTCCTGTCTGCTCCCTTTAATTCCCCCCTGCTGCAGACACTCACCTGTCTCACATTTCATGTTTGGATCATGTTAATTCTATCTTGAGACATCATGTTAATTCCAGGAAATTTCATGGAACTCAACTTTGTAACCCAGGCCGCGTTAATGCCTTTAAGGACCAAACCACTATATTTAGCTGCAGGGCTCAAGGGACACAAGTCCAGCGCTGTGCAGTAAAACAGCCTGACAACTAGAGGATGGAGGGCCATGAAATCTGGTTCAGACATTTACGATTCATTTACACAGGGTGACTCATAGGGATGTTGATCCTCTGACTATTGTTTTAGCTACACCTACAGGTCAAAATTTAGACTTTATGATACATTTAAAATGAAGTCTGAAGTTAAAGACTGCTGGGAACATGCTAATCCTAGTATGCTGACATAATGTTTGTCAGTATGTCACGCTAACATGCCTACCTATAAGATTTTAGCATAAGACCATGCTAAATGACAGCATGTTAACATCTTTGCATGCTAACAGTTTGCATTGGAGAGGATTAGAAGATACCTCTAAGCCTATGTCTGTAGATCAATTTCTCACTATTGAGGCAGCTTTGATTTGATTTGAGTTGTTAAAATAACATCTGCTGCTGTCAGAGCTATGTTACTGTTATATGGTAATACAGCAGTAAGTGCAGTCTGATCAAATTAAGTTTGCATTGCCAAGCAACAGCAACAACACAACAACATGTTAACAATATTAGCAATGATAATAATAATAATTCACTATAATGGATGAGTTGTCTTATCCAAATCTCTATTTCATACTATTGTAGAAGTATTAGGAACACAGGTTGTCTGAAGGGTGGGCAAATCGACTACTGAAAGTCAAGCTTGAACATTATGCCAGAGCTTTACATAGTACAGTACTAATATAGAGAACACTGGGGTTAAGCGCAGATTGTGTTAACTGCTCTAAGAAACACAACAATAAAACCAGTAGAACAGGCAAAAGACCTAACCAGGTGATTGAGCACCACCAAAAAACTCAAAAAGACAAAACCAACCAAGCCTGTGGTCTTGGCCGTTTATCGGAGAAAACTGGAGAAGTCTCTGGGATTTTTATTCACTTGGGAAAGTTGTGTGTCAGGAAAATTTTGCTGTTTCCATGAACTTTTTCTTATTTGTGCTTACAAAAATGTTCTGAAAAAGAGCGTATCTGTGTTGTAAAAGCAGTGAACCCATCCACTCCAGCCTCCTGGATGAAGTCAAACTCATTCCTCTTCTGCATCCACAGGCTGATCCACACCAGCCGTGTATCATGAAGCATTTTCTTTACATCTGTCGCTCATCCATGTAATGGAACAAATAGCCTACACTTCTATTTTTACACAAGTTTAACAGTGCACACACTCACTCTCCAGCGTAATTCCTCTGCTGTCTGCATAGTGTCAACTAATTCCACACCAAAGTTGTAATGAGTGACGTTTCTCCATTGGTTTTTGGGTTAAATCATACTTAGAGAACTCTTTGTTTAGTTCTCGTTATGGAGAGCAGTCAGTCTGTCAGCCAGTCATCCTTTTCTATATTTTTGGCTTTCGGTAACTTTAACTCCAGCACCACCACGAGGTGGTTTTAAGTTAAGTCTCAACAACTACTGAATGGATTGCCATGAAACTTGGTTCACAAAGTTATGTTCCCCTCCTAACTTTGCTAATCCTCTGACTTTTTCCCCAACCCAACCATCAGGTCAAAACTATAATTAGTCCCTACTCTGGTTTTAAATACCTGCAAAAACTAAAATATTTCCATTAGCCTCAGCAGATCTTTGCCTTTAGCTTGCAAATGAGTCTCAGATGCTTGGCAAACAAAACAAAAACGATCTGCACAGATAGATTTCACTGGACTGGGCAATCCAGCCGTTAAAGTAGCAGCCTGGAGACACTTCCAGAGGTCCTCCGAGGCTGGATCGTCACTGCCTTGGCTGCTTGTAATGTTTAGGAGCTGTGATGGAGCAACGGATTAAGACCCTATTTCTGGAGTCACAGCTGTTCCTAACGTCTTCATTATGGAGCAAAAAATGACAGCGGGCTCGTCTTAAAAGAAAAGACGTGTGACAACCACTGCAGGCATCCCAAAACACATAGCTGCCCCCAGAACAAATGGCTGTCATCTGTAAACCAATAAGAGGAGAGCAGGGGGGGTATCTCCAGGGCTGACAGTGTATTTTAGGACACTTGAAACTTGGAGGACACAACAGCATGTTGCTCTGGAGATGGAATCATATCTGCAGGGTTATATGCGGACTCTGATTTTTGTCTTCTGCAAGTGTGTGTGTGTGTGTGTGTTATGGGTAGGATTGTCTCTGGAGGGAGGATGGAAGGTTTCACAGTAACCCAACACCTCAGAACATCCCTCAGACGACCAAGACATTAGAGCATATCACGAAAATAACTTGCCGCTGGCTGACCTCAGAAGCACAACCAGTTCAGCTGCTCTGCACCGCGAAAAAAAGCAGGACGGCGCAAAAACATTTACGGAAACCAAAATAGAACCAAAAAATGAAACTAAATCTGATTTACATGCTTCCATGTTGGAAGAAGCTTATTTTTAAAAGACTAAACTTTGCTGCACAGTGACATGAACCTGTATACATGTAGTAGTTGTATAGGTAACTGACTTTGTTAAGGGGCACGAATTATCCAAACTTAAAAAATGTAAAAAAGATGAAAATTATGACAAAAGGGACAAAAACTAAAACACAAATGTTCTCTACAGCTTCTCTGTTGCGGAAATCTTGGTGAAATAAAGATTCAGTGTGACGTAAAACCTTCAAATTGCCCCTGATCCTACAGCAAAAATTCAGATCATATCAATCAAGGGTTGAGATGACTCAAGATTACAGAACGAACTTGTGTATTGGAGGAATGCTTGACGTGCTCTAAAGCTGTGTAAACAATCGTTGTTTGTTGCTTCTGGAGAAAACAGGCTAAATTTGGTGAGCGGGGATTAAGCTGAAGCGTAAAGTGAAGACAAGACACTGAGGTTGGCATCTGCAGCAGATTAGGGCCGGTTTTCCTCTAAACCCCCCCCCCTCCTTCCTTCCTCGGCGCTGACAGGAGGATAAACACCGACAGATCGATTTTCAGGTTCGTGCCTTGTAGTGGTGTTGCCTTTCAGCGTGCCACATCACCAGACTGTACATCACCACGGCACGGCGAGCACATGTCGACACCGAGGACTACTCCTTTGAAATCCAGAAAAATGGCTGTATGGTGATAATAAGAGCTGTAATAATCGTATTTTAGAAAACCAAAATCTTTTCATGTCAGCAGCAAAATGTGATCCTATGCAACACTGAAATCACATCAGAGTAACACATCCACTTCAACTACAATGTGTGTAAAATGCTAAAATTCACCAAATTCCAACCGTGACTCGCAAAAGACATCAAACCTCCATGAACATTTGCTGTTTTACACTGAACTCATCAAAATAACTGAAATTAAACCCTGCCTTACACTACATAGTCTTGTAAACATAAAATATTCTGCAACCTACAACCTAAAACCTTCCACTGACACGTTTCATCTGAACAAACACGAACACGACCCAAGAAAATAAAGACATTTACAGCTGCTGCCATGCAAACGACCAAACCACGACACGACTTCATGCTTCATCCACTGAACACACTAAAACACACACAGGCGGATAAAGAGTTCTTACCTTGAGCAGGCAGAGTTGTTGGAGGCACAGAGACACAGACTGAGTCCTGGGCAGGCGAAGTGTTAAGAAGGTATATATTGCAATCTCCGATAGACCTCCAAATCCTGCACTTTCTCTTTATGGAAGTGGATTACTGGTCAAACCAATGAGCTGGCAAGGTCATGAAATACAGTACAGTGTCATCTGCCCCCTTCCTCGGCTCGCCTCATTATAAATAACCCGCCCTTTAAGATTGTTATCTGTATTATCTTGTGCCACCAAGCTTTTGACAGACAGAATGCAGGGAAGTGATTAAACCACACAGGCATTTTATAATCCACGGTTAACATGCTGACAGAGATCGTTTAGAGGTTTGATATATGGCACGAGAACACTCACTGACAGCTATAAGCCCTGCTAGTAGAGCCAGCCTTTCCTTACTTATATGCGCATTACAGATTATGCTTTTAATTTGGAAAAAAAAGTCTGGAGGAAAATTGACTCACATTGTGCTTTTAAGGGCTTCTGGAAGGAAGACAGGCAGATAAATAAAATAATAAGCCTCTCACTGATGTGAACTCATGATGATGAATATCAAACATATGTGGTAACATCTTAAATTGAAATCCCCAGAAGCATTTAATAGAAGCTTATAACACACTATAATGTAGCTGTAAGCAGATGAGGATATTTTAAATGTTTAACAGTGCACAGTATTTGCAAACATATCTACATTTTTCAGTGAGACGAAGCCAAAACAATATAAAATTAAATTAAAATGATTTTAAAAATGACACTTACCTCCAATCTACGTACATCAAATCTCTCATATTTTCATGTCAACCTACAAAACATCAGAAGGCTTGTCTTTGTTCAAAAGGTCAGGTCGTTTAACTGTATCCTTCCAGTGAAGCAGCAGACAGATGACCCTCAGCTGGACTTGAACGATTCATCAGAGGTTTAACTGTTTAACTAGATCAACCTGCAGTCATTGTTCATCTGTTAGAAATATGGTTGTGTCTCAGGTTCCCAGCAGAACTCTGCCACGGCCACCCCTAATAACACCCTGCCCACCCCTGTCACCCCTCCAAATTTGATATGTCAGATTCATTCAGTGAAGCTCTGATGTCCAAATGTCAGTGAATCATACTGACAAGTGTAAGTGAATGTAGCATTAGTTGACTGTGACAGCTATGCCTACAGCAACAGCCAGTCCATAAGCTGTGCATTTAGCTGAAGGAGGCACACCTACAGACCTCTCCAAAACACCTCGTTATTGCAATGAGGACAAGAGTCGAGTCAAATTACAAGTATAATGAAAGTAGGGTTCAGGATTTGAACAAGCAGCGGCCAGGAGTGATGAAAACTAAAGCCAATGCAGAAAGACCAATAACTACAGCTCCTAGTTAGATGTTCTGCCTATGGGTGTATTTTTTCCCCCTCAGGTACTCTGCAGCCTCCTCTCCTGGGCTCTATTCAAATGCTGTTGCCCAGTAAAACTAAAATGTTAACTGCAACTCATCAGTATGTGATCCCTACATCTCATATTGACACTGTCTCCATCTACCCTTTATACAACAACAACATAATAGAACTCCTGTAATTCAGTTAGGGCTTTTGGGATTGGAGGGGGGCCACCCCAAGAGTTTCATTGGCCCCATCTGGACACCTCAATAAACAGTTTCTGGAGGGACAACTGGGAAACGTGGCACCAAAACTGATTGTCATTCTAAGCAAAGAGGGGCTTTCTCAGCATCAAATCATGGCTGGACTGAAGGTTCCTGAGGGCAGTTCATGGAGCTCTAAAACACTAGTGAGCTCAACAACAGAGGATCAACATCAAGCTTTGCTCACTGAGAGACAGAAAAGTCGCTTCATCACAGATACAGATTTTGCTAAAGAAAGAACCCAAGACTCTAATCAGCAAAAGTCCTAGTAAAAGTATTCTGTCTAGTCATGTCTCAGAGGGCAAAGTGTCCCTAAACCACCACTCAGGAGGGAAAACAAGAACAAATGCTTGGGGTGGGTAAATACATATTAGCATTTCATAGTGGATGACTGACCATGAAGGATTAGCATCCATTGTAAGCTTCACCCTCTAGTTCACATCATAGTAGAAACAGATTCATACTGCAGCACCTCCAAAGCTTCGACTTGAAGACAAAACCCCAAGGAGCTCTGACTGTCAGGGACTTTCCTCTGAAGTCTCTGACCTCAATGCCTTTGAATATTTATGGGCCTCTTGAAGACTGACAAACATTCCTGACATGACAAGAAGTTCTATAGAGCATTGTCACATTATGCTCGGGCAACATGGATTATCAGGTCGGAACACTGGTGGAGTCCATGCAGATCAAGTGCTGCTGCCATTAAGGCAAAAGGAGAGCAAGCAAGCATTATGATATTCTGAAATCCATGCACATTTTAATAGACTCAGCTTCTATCTCAAATTATTAAGCTGATATTATTAATTGGAATATCTTCAGCAGTGAGTTATTTGGCTTCACTTTACATTTACTGAGAGTGTCCAATAAGAGGAAACTAGAATGCACTCAAGTGAGATGCAGACCCACACCTAAACATGGCAGGTAGCCCTGTGACCTTGACCTTTGACCTTTTGACCCCAAAGTTGATGGGTGACCAGGTTAGGTAAAGATCAACATCTGTGCTGAGTTTGATTATCCTATCTGTCTTTGTCATCGAGTTATGGTGCAGACATACACACCCACACACCTAAATACAGACATGTAGACAGACAGACAGCCATGTCCGCTCTACCCACGGCCGCCTCCATCGTTGCGGGTAATGATATTTATAGAATCATTTAGGTAACAGATGATTTATATGATACTGTTGGGGGTCACATTTCTCTGTGTCACCATAAAATAACACCTAAAATGAAGACGTGTTGAAGATGGCACCTCTGGCAGAGAGTTTTAAGCATTAGTCAGTCAGTCTGACACCATTAGAGACTTCGCACATTATTAAACAGAACCAACCAGGAAACAGAACTCAGTCTGTAGCACTGAACTGAATTCTGCTTGCTGCTTTGTCATGTTCCCATACAGAAACTCCACCAGCTACATTTTCATCCACTTGCTGTATTTGAGTTCACCTTCAGCACAGTCATCGTGGGTGGTTATGGTTTTCCCTGGCGGGGGAATTGTTTTGGTGGAACTTTTGCAAGCGTGGAGGTGACCACTGTCATTGGAATGGGTGATTCACCCCTTAAAAAGATAAATGTGCTGGGCGGCTGTACAGCTCAGCCATGTGGGCACAGGTTGCCGGCAGCAGTCGTGAGTTCGAGTCCGGCTCACGACCCTTTGCTGCATGTCTCTCTCTCTTCTATACCCCCTTTCACTGTGTCTCTCTCCCACCAACAATAAAATGGAAAAAAAACTCCCCCCCAAAAAATATTAAAAAATAAAAAAATCATTTTTTCAGTGTGGAAAAATGATTTACTGTATAATTCAAATCCTCTGCAAAACTTAGGTAGGTTGCTTGCCTGGTCCTCCAGTTGTTGCTGTTTTCCGTGTTGCTAATGGTACAAAGCTTATTTTCTGTTTATCAGTGATTCAAATAAATAATGATGATGATGATAATGATAATGACACTGAGTGTGCTAGAGGGTGGAGGAGGTCCCTGTTGGCTCATATGGGAAAGATATGCTCTGATATTGGGGATGTTAATGTCTGCGCCTGAGAACTGCTACCTAATAGCCTTGGTGGCCAATAGATGAAGGCAGACAATGGTTTTCTAGGCATAGGCTTTTTTTGTTGTTTTACAAAAAAATTTCGAAAATATAAATGGCCGTCAAAGAATGATATGATGAAAAATATTATTATATATGACAGAAATTATACTGAAACTCGACAACAATTAAGTTTTGAAAACAAGAAGTCATGTGGTGTGTGAATAAATTAAAAACTAAATAATGTGAAAGACAGGCAAATAAACTAATTTAATTAATATTTAATAATTCAGTAGATGTAATTTATATAGTATGGAGCCCTCAATAAATATGTACACAGTAGAGGAAAATTATATGTTTTTTAGTTCAATAAAAGCTGATTGTCACCATTTACAGATGTGCAAGCCTAAGTTACAGACTGGTTGACAGGGTGGGCCAGCTGTTTCCTTTCACATGGATTGTTCATACATAAAAGACCAGTGTGTGTTCAGACTTCATTTGTGTCAGTCACTGTATCTGTTTAAGCAGCAGTTTGAATATAGAAAGCAACATAAAAACCAGAGAACTGCCTCTGAAAGAAGACATAAGAAGAGAAAACACAAAACCACAACACAGAAAAGTTCAGTGTGGAAAAATGATGAAGAAAATAGAAAGCACTAACGGACTCCAAAACAAACACAGAACAGATCACCATCAGAAAACAACTGCAGCTGATGACAGAAAAATGCCTAGAGCTGTGACGAGTCTAACACGAGCAGGTGTCAGAGTATCACAATCCACAGTTCACAGAAGACTTGGACAGCAGAAAGACACAGAGGCTCTACTGCAAGATGCAAACCAGCAAGAGTCTGGAAGGCTGGGATAGCCATGAACCTTGATCGAAGGGATGGAAAGATAAAAGGGTGAAGAATGACAAAGCATTCCAGGTTATAAGCGTGCATGGCTACTTCTGGAACGGATCACTCATCTATGCTGGAACAGATGATGGCAGCAGCAGGATGAGTTTAGCAATATACATACATATTTTATGTGACTATTTATAATGTAGTTCCCCTAGTCTCAATGACCACACCTTTGTGCTGTAATCACAGACTGTATATCAAAGATGGATATAGCGTCCGGGTCTAAACAGCTCCAACATGAGAGTACCTAAAACCTGCATTCTTTCTACAGGCCAGCAGAGGGCGACTCCTCTGGAAGTAGAAAGAAGTCTGATCATGTCGCAGCTTAGGAGAAAATGACCCTACTTCTCTCTTGTTTGTTAACTCAGTAAACATTGCCCTAAAGAGTTTAAGGTCTCAGTTGCTAGTTTTTGATACAGCATGATGTTCATTTAGCAAATTATGGCCCCATTTAGAAGAAAATACATGATAAAGCAGAGTGTGTTTTAAATTGGGGTGATGACGTTGCCAGCTAAGCTTAATCAGCATGGCTGAAAGTAGTTTACTACGTCAGAAGCTACATTATTAATTTACTTATTTTACATTTAATTGTATGTATTTGTTACCTACAGATGGTGAAATACATGTAGCTAGCTGGTTGTCAGTTAATGACAAGCTGCCTGCTGGTGTTTGCAGAATGCACTAAGGACTGGTGCATGATGTCATGGTCATATGAAAGTGATTCCGTCAGCAACACACACATGTCCCCTTAATCTGGTGGTGTCATGTACTGACCCTTAGTTTTAGAAAGCTCTGCTGTGCTTGTTGCTTCAGAATTGCTCTGGAAAATGTAGCATGTGTGGACACTACCACAATCAGTCACTAAGGGCTTCATTACTATAGCGGCACTGCTGCCCAACACTGCACACTGCAGGTCAACCAAAGCCTTCATCAGGAACAGGAACTAAAAGGACTGGGACTGGTCAGTTCTTAGATTTAAACTCCTACTGAGCAGTTGCCCTTGCTGAAAAGGAGAATGAAGAACAAGAGCCTCTACAACAAACATCAACTGAAGGCCTGAAAAAGCATTTCCAAGGAAGGTACTAAACGGTTGGTGCTATCATTGGCTCACACACTTGCATCCAGTTCAGAATTAGGTTTCTAAGCAGTCATTATTTTGACATACTTGACCTAAGTCCAACAGAAGATTGCCCACCATGCAGTGAGTTTTCATTTTAATTTTAATCCCAAAGTTTGCAAACACCTGTCTGACAAGTCGAGTTCTCAGATGTTTGCATATCAAGGTTTTTAAGATTTTAAGATTGACCAGTCTGTTGGTCCATTTTTCCACAAAAACTCACCATGCAAACGGTACTTCCAATGCAGACCTGTATTTCAGCCATTAAATCTCTTAACACCAGCAGAATAAGGCACTGTGCTGAACTAGGACTTGCAACAATCATCTCTAAGGAAAATAAATTAGAATTTCCAAGTAATAAATGTCATAAATCATAATATTCACGTGTGTTATTTAGGAGATTTCTTAGACTGAGACTAACTACAGCATCATTAATAAAAAGATTACACTTTACATTTTATTCTCTTAAACTCTGTAAGTATAGAAGTTAGACAACTGTTAAACTGAACACTACCATTTTCGATGGTAATCTTTCAAGGCCGTGCCATTCCAATAAGCAAGACGAAACAGGTCCTTCAGCAGATGCTGCTAGTTTATTCAAAGTTTCTACAGCTTACAAGGTGGTTCAAAAATGAATTTGTGGAATCTAAACGGGAGGTAAACCAGTAAAATCTAGTCAGTGACAGAGACTAAAAACGCTGTTGGTGCTTAGTTTAAGCCTCAGCCTCAAACATCTTCTTCCTTCCATCCATGCCGGATTTGTCTTCAATGTTTTTGCGCCAGTCACCGACATCGCGGAGTTCCTTGTCCTGAAACACCAAACAATCAGAGCAAAGTCAGGTGGTTTCATCAAGCTACAGCAGTCAGTCAGGGGTTTTGTGAGCTGAGCCAAATACTCAGCTGCATAACGACTGGTCTGGTAATCCTACTTTCCTTTGAGTAAGGACATGACAGACTCTAGCTTTCATAAAAATTCAAAATTAGAAGCAGGGTAAGATGCATACGGATGAGCTGCTAGAGAACTGAAGAATAATAATAGTGACTAATACATTTACTTGGTGCTTTTTGTTGTTTTTGATTCTTTCATATATTTATTATAAGTCTTTTGGAAATATTACAAAATCTACTGGGACTAAAATATACATATAGCAATCTGAGCTGTCAGTTTTGGTGATGTAGACAGCTGTCCTAAAGCATCCATACAGTAATGCTGATACTTGGTTAAATGGCCAATTTCACCTCAACTACGGGCTTTTGGTAGCCGTCCACAAGCTTCTCCTTTCAGGTTTTTCTGAAGAATGTGGAGGTAATCATCCTTCACTATTCCATTTAGCTTGTGTAAAGCACCTTTTCTTGGTCCATGTGATCAACTGCAAACTTCAGCTGAGCCTTAAGGTGCCACTTTTATTGGAAGGGCTTTCTTCTTGCTTGGTGATGTAAACCACTAGGCTATGGATGTTGACAGCTGTCTTCCAGCAGCTTCTAATCCACTGCAGACCTGATTTTTGGTGATTCTTGGTTGACTGTTGACCATCCTGACTAACTGTGTCTCAGCAGCAGGTGATAGTTTGTGTTTTCTTCCTGATCATTGCAGTGACACAGCTGTACCATGCACTTTATACTCTTTGTACAGATAATTCTGGGATCTGTAGCTGCTCTGAAATGCCTCCAAGTGATGGTCCTGATTTGTTCAAGTAAATGATTTGCTTTTCTGGATCTGTGCTGAACTCCATAGATTCTCCCAATGTAGCATTTGTGGAGTCTAATGAGTGGATCAAATGGGCCCAGACAGCTCTGTGTGTAGATGGTGTCCCATCAGTAGCCTCCCTGGGGGCCCTAGGAACACCACTGACTTACACTCTTCTTTTGATCACAACTTTTGAATCATAGAAGACCAAATCTATTATCTTCTGTTTATTTTTTTATAAAATGAGATGTAATGTCAGAACTATGTTGCTGTAATTTCAAAACCAGATTACGCAACGACATGCAGGTGCAGAGAGAAACAACTACTGTCATCGCTTTGGCTAAGGTCTGTTGTGTATTTTCATACGTGGTATATTGTGAAATGACAGGGACTTTGTGACCTACTGAACCAAGAAGCAGGAGTGTAACATGGATGAAGAAATTAGTAAAGATATTACTTGACAGAAGTTTGATCTGTCCTCTTTGCATGATTACTTTGGTGTGCACAAATATGCAAGAAGAATCATTAAAAAGCTTTATTTACTACGTGCTACACTCTGCTGCAGTAAATGCTTTGTCAGCTGTTCGCAAACCAAGAAGACGAGATGTAAATTTGAACTCAAGGTACATCTGTTGGTCTGCCGGTTAAAGGAATGTGTTGGGAGGACTGCTGCATTCTGAATCCAGGCTTCCCATGTCAGATTTGTAAGGTTCTCTTTGTGTGTTTCTTTGGTTTGTTCTTTGTGTTTTTGTAAAGTGGAATGGAATAAAGGATCAGGATTAAGACTTTTAACATGGGTGTAATGTAGCCAGTGATGATGACTGGAAGTAAAAATCAAGAAAGTGAATCAAGCAAACTAAAAATTATCATTTGCATAAGGTCACTAAAAATGATAACGGTCATTTTGTTATGGCCATTAAGTTTCGTAGTTGACTTTATCCACAGGACACTGCCTGCTAACTCCAACATTACTGGCTGCTCCTGTCAAGCACACAGATTTATATAACACACATAACTCACCTCCTCTTTCACCTCCTTCTTCACCTGCTTCAGGTTGGCCCTCAGGTCCAGGTTTACTGTGTGCTTGGAGCCCAGCAGAGCCTTCAGCATGGCGTCAGCGGACATACGTACTTTCTTCAGGACAGGCTTCTTGAATTTGCCCATCACATCCTGAACTTTGATCTTCAGGTCCTCGATCTGGGAAAATGGAATGCAAAGTTCACATCAAACAGCTTCAGCCCAGTTTGACTGGTAGTCATTAGGACAGTGATATTTACCTCAGAGCAAAAATACAAACTGAACAATGAACACTGCAGGGTTTCTGAACCCTAACTTGGACTTGGAATGTAAGAGTGTTCAGTAGAACAAAACATATGTGTCATGTCTGTTCTTACAGCCTTACCAGTTTAAAATGGAGCTAAAACTGTTTGTCCTGGGGGTGGAGGTACAGAAAGAGCTCTGGGGACAGCATTGTAGCTTAAATCTTTTCATATACATTTAAGCAAAGTTTGACACGATAAACTGACTGCCTGTGGAAGATTTCATAAAAATAAATACAGGTAGCTATGGTACAATGTTTGGAGGCACAGCCTGAGTTCATAAAGACAAACCCACTGAGGGTTCTGCAGGGGTTAACTCCTACCTCCTTGTTGGCTTTGTTGACTTTTGTCTCCAGGTCATATCGCTCCTCATCAATCACATCGATTTTGTGGTGAATCTCCCTGCACAGCTCCTGAACACGGACATAAACAAGTGGTTAAAGTGCAAATTACGTTTCTGAGCTGTGACCCCGGTAACATCTATCGTACTGAGCTGTGCATTACAGGACATACAGGACAGTCCAGTCTATTCGGACTGTTGGTGTCACAACACACCAACGATAACGTGATATATGAAAATGAAATATTAATACGTCATATAAACACACATATGGTCATATTATATAGAATCCAGCATTGTATCTATCTGAATGACACTTCAGCATAGCAGCAACATACAGTACAGTTGTGGTTACACTCTCTCTCCATCTTGCTACACTTG
The DNA here is from genome assembly GCA_024666655.1 of Dascyllus trimaculatus. Lineage (NCBI taxonomy): Eukaryota > Metazoa > Chordata > Actinopteri > Pomacentridae > Dascyllus > Dascyllus trimaculatus. The sequence goes on from CM045448.1 coordinate 34,161,964, forward strand.
TGTTTTGAGTGTAATTACGTTGCCAAAAAAGACCAACACCCAATAGACAAAGATGAATTTTTCTCAGATGTTTTATAGATGTAACAATATTGTTATTGTAATTTTTTTTGGCCATGACAGGCATCGTAGTGAAAATCTGACATTGTGAGATCCCCTAACTTGGGCAAATATACATGTTTCTGTTCTCTAGGCTCTGTGCAGTGCATGCTAATGGGAATAAAATAATGGATACAGCATTAAACGAACAAATTTAATTTGGAGGTGAAGTCCTTTCAACAGATTATGCTCAAATAAAAAAAGGTTTAAAAAGTTGTTGGACACTTCGCTCCCTAATGTTTCTTGGGGAGCTGTGAGCCATTTATTCATGCACAGAAGAGCTCACATCAGATATAATTAAGAGCTGAGAGGTGAAAGAGGGGAAGGCATCAATATGAGGATTCTATGGACTAGTGGGACAAATATAAACCTCTATCAAAATGGTGTGAAGAGGAAAATGTGGACAAATAGCTTGGGCATGTGCAGCTCCCAGTGGAATTCACTGCTGACAGAAGCAACAAGATTAATAATAATAATAATGCATTGGTTTTATACAGCGCCTTTCTAGACACTCAAAGATGCTTTACATTTCATTATTCCTTCACTCCATACTCCATGGTGGTAAGCTACAGCTGTCCTGGGGTAGACTGACGAAGGCAAGGCTGTCAGGCTGCTCTATCTGCCCCTCCGACCACCACCAACCACTCACTCTCACATTGCATCCACCCAGGCTTCCTGGTGTTCCCTCACGGTCTCCCATCCAGGTACTGACCAGGTCCAACCTCACTTAGCTTCCCAGATCTGACGGGATCAGGCATCCACAAGGTGGTATGGGCACAATTAAAGCAGAAGTAAACATGAGCGTTCTATGTTCACTTTCAGTCAAATGCATGAAAACTCTGTGGACTCATCAGAGACTGACTGCAAAGGATTTTGACTATGAACTGAATTTAGTTTGACTTTGTATTTGTCCAATGTTTGGTACTATGTGATAAAAGGGGTACACTTCTCAAACTGTTCTTTAGTATTGACAGAATCTACTCACATTAAAGCTGAGTTTTTAATGCTGTACTCATTATTTCATTTCAGATTAGATATACTAAAGCAAAGAACCATATAAATGTGTATATGTTCTTCCTCAGCACATAGATGTGGTGCTGCTTTGGGACGGACCTGCAGCTCCTGCATGCTCCTGGGCATCGATGGAGGAGGGCAGCTCTCTACCATGTACCTCCTCTTCTCCTCCTCCCTCTCCTTCTCTTCCTCCTCAAGTAAACCTTTGGCAATGGACAGCATCAAACTCTGGCAAAAACACAGCCAGGGAACGTCAAATATCACCGCACACTGAAAACATTCAGACAGTTTTGAGCCGCAGTGGTTTCTATGTCCACAGCTTGTAGCAGGTATCTGAATAGTGCTGCCAGCTCACTGTGGAGATCGAGTATAAATATATGACTGTAAAACAAATAAAGGACCCTTTTACCTTCAGTTGATGCTTGCGACTTGAAGACATCTTTTTCCTGAAAAAACACAATTTATTTGTGAAACCACTTGAAAAACACAATCTATGATTCTTCTAATTTTACAATGTTTGATAAGATTTCATAGATTTACAGAAGAATGGGACAGTGAATTACTCACTCCGACATCTTGGCGTTTGCTTGGCTTTAAAACCCTGCAGAAAAACAGGAGGTTTTCCACTTGGAAATAATAACAGGTGAAGGTACAAAGACAAATGGACAGATACATAAAGGGCATTTTTTCAGATTCACAGAAAAGTCATCAGACTGAGGAACAGTCCTAGGATGCTTCTGTTTGCTCTTTTGGAAGTAATAACTTAGAGGTAACACGACACCGACTTTAGCATCAACTGTCCACCCCGAGGAAAAGCCTCATGGCTAAATTAGGACAAAGATCTGGGGTCCAGTTGTCCTCCCTCGGGCACCCTTCTAATGAAAGCTCTGTCATCTGGAAGATTATCAAAAAGCACCTGATACCTCCTCTGTTGATGCAAACATCTCAGACACGACCTCTGAAAATAGAAGCTGAGCAGGACAATCCAGATCCCTGCATCCAGACAGAAAGCAGACGACTAGAGGCTCTGCTCTTTGCAACAATTCATGTGGATCTACGTTTTTAACAGAACAAACAAAAATAAATCTGAATAAATCCACCACAAAAAAATGGCACAATCTGCACTGATCCCAGGTCTGCAGTCTGATCTTTCTCTACTCCTGATCCGGGTCCTTTCACATCAAGCGTGCTAGCTACTCAAACTGAGTCTGATGTGAGTCTGTGGACATATCTGAGCAGAATAACACACAAAAAAGATCTAACATTTTAAAGGATTATGAAAACTTGTGGGTGTATCTTCAGAATGAAACGAACAGGTGAGCTGTACTACCCACACGCCAGGATTACTTCCAAAACACAAGCAGATCCATCACACCGGTTATGTGGGACAATTTACAGGAGGCTTATTTTTGTTGTGTGATTATACACTGGAGTTTCTCTTTTCCTTTTTTTTCTCACCACATTGCCACAAAAATATTAATATTACTACGAAAAATATGTGACTAAGACATACTCAGCTTTTCAAACCAGATCTGTTATCAGCATAAAATGTTATACTGAGTTCTACATAGCATTCCCACATGTCAGATCTCAGGTCTCTGAACTGAACTTCCTCTTTAATTAAATATCAAGTACCTGTCAGGATCAGCTGCTTCTTTGCTCACCGTAGCAACAGACACAGCAGCAAAGACATCAGACTTTCTTCACACAGCCAACACATTTTCCTTTTTTGTTTGCTCGTTTAAATTAACCCTTGCAAACAGAAGTGTCTCTCAGTTAGGTGTCATCGCCATGCCAGGCTCTTACAGCCACAATGATACCCACTTCTGTGTGTTTCCATTGACACTGTTTCTTTCTTCTTCTTGAGTTTTAGTGTCATACAATGGTCCAATTGGTCGGAATAATTATTCACATTTCACAGGAAACACTTCCAAGTCCAAGTTCCTCAACATAAAATGCCAGCTGCTGTTCATGCAGTCCTCAGTTAGACTGTGCAGAGGCAGCACAAGCTCTGGAATCATTCAGAGTTTTGGTCCTCCTTCAAATACAAACCAGATCTAGGGTGTTTTACAGCATTCAGACATCATATTATATATTGATCAACACACGTTGCATTGGTCTTGATTGTATGCATGCAGAGTGTGGGCATATCTGTAAGAAGCATGAAGCTGAAGATGATCTCATTAAACATATCCATCAGGTTAAGCACCAGATCAGACAGACGCCAGCAACAAACTCTGGGACTATCACTTTCCAATACTAGAGTCCGTTTACAACAACACACCTCATCACGCTGCAGGGTGACCACTTCAACACCCAGATTAACCGGATTCACTTTCAAAGTTTCCTCTTCTAATGAGATTGCACCAGGTAGGAGGTTTACAACTAAAACAACCACATGCTGTATTTACAGTGTGGAGCTGCATGACAGGACCAGAAGCCTTGTATAAGATCACACATCAAACTGACCAGTGGCAGCACAGAAAAAAGAAAGAGGTTTCTCACCTTTTGGCTGCAGATGGAACCAGAGGGGAGATACTGATTTGGGTAGCAGCTCAGTTTCTGGCATTATAAGTTGGTATATATTGCATTCCCCATGGGCAAAGGAAACCCCAGCTTCCTCTTTATGGAAGTTGATTTTCTTACTGTCCAATGGGCTCAGCAGCACCCGAAATATTATCTCTGACCTCTCATGCACCCCTTAAAATCTCCTCCCTTTCTGACTATTATAAATAACACCATCTTTGTTTTGCCGATTGCCTTATTCCTTTCCTAACCCCTAAAAGGAAGTAGCTCCTGGGCCTGGAGGTGAAACTGAGCAGAAGTGGAAGCAGAGAGGAGGCGTATCAACGAGATGTGACTCAGTGCACTCAGTTATTATCCCATATGAACACTGGCATCCTCGCTGGATGGAGCAGGGCTGGGCTCTGAGCGGCCAGGGGGCAGCAGTGATGAAAGGTGAGGAGACAGCAGGTGGGAGTGGACTTCCAAGACGCTCATTCAAGACACACCAAATGTATGCTGTTAACAGGAGCTGGGTCGTTGCACACAGGGAGACTTGCTGTAATAGAACCACTGTGGATTAATGATGTGAATGATTGTCCACATTGCAGAGCCGGTTCTTTTTATTCTGTGCACATCAACGACTCGTCTTTTAATCAGTTTACTATGAGCTGCAGACAAGTTGGTCAGCACAGCTTCAGGGTGTGTTGGCTCCCAGTCTGCTGTTTCTGGCCTACACTGACTGACCTTCTTGGCTCAGCTGCAGCTGATAAACTGTGAGTCTGTGTGTGACGGCTCATCCTTATGAAGTGAAGAAAGCTCTACAGTTTCATTTGCCACTGAATCCTCAATGATCTTCTCTGTGTTGGGAATAAATGACGTTTTAGGTGGGTTATGTGCACAACACACTCCGGAGACGCTCATGTGGATCCTGCTGCTGTCTGATGCTGCAGGTATTCAATAAACTCAGATGGAAGACTTGTACAACAGCTGGAAGCAACAAGTTAATCTTCCAGTGAGGTAGAAAGTGAAACCAACCCGCCAGACCAGAAGGTGCCATATTGTATTTGCAAACTTGCAAAAGTGCAAACAAACACATGAACAGGTTTAACTTACCTCATTAGAGTGTTCAGCTGCAGTAGAGCACATCCAGGCCTGGCTTCAGTCGTTAATGTGCAGCGGCAGCAGAACACCTTCTGGTCTGGTGGGTTGGTTTCGCTTTGTACCTCACTGGCCAATTAATTTGTTATAACGAGAAAATGATTTTGTTTTCTCGCTATGACGACAAAATTATGTCATTATAATGAGAAAACGGAGGAGAACTATCTTGTTTCTGAAGCATGGTCGTTTAGGGCTTCCATACATTAATACTGTGTCATACTGCATAAAACTCCTTTTAGTTTTTGTTGTCCCTACTTCTAGCAATGATTATGTCGTTTCCTTAGAGGTGCAGGACCTTATATTGCAAGCAAAAATGACCTTGCCGTGTTCAGAAACTGCTTGGTGTTCAGAGGGTTAAAAAGAGTGAAAGTAAGTACACACTGCCTGTCCACACTATCAGAGCACACCACATGTATAGCTATCTGCCAGTGTTGAGTTCAAATGCCTTTCGACTGTACAGTTCCTTTGGCAACACCATAACAACTGTTAAGTAGTACATCTGTTTCTTTAATATTTCAACAGTACAAATTAAATCTGATTAAGAAACATGACATGAGAAAAAACATTGCTTCACATTTCTGAACATTGTATTCATTGAGAACATTCTGGGCCACTGAGAAATCACCTGAGAGAACAAGTTAGAAAACCTATTCAGTTTGATATGATGACTTTGACACAGAGCATTTGCAATAAAAGATAAAACCAAAGCCCACTGATTCTCCGTCTACTACAGCGCCTCATATGAGCTCTAAAACATCTGTCGAGAAATATAGCATCTTTTTTAGTCTCATCACCACCTGCATTAATAAAACACGGTACTGTGCACAAATGACTAGCAAATATATCACAGCAAGAACCACTTTACACAAATGTATGTTCATCCTTTTTTTGCTCAAAATAAAACATCCAAAAATATTCAACATTTTACAACATATCGAGAAGTTAAAGTCATACAAAGTGTGCAAATGTCACCGTACGGTCACGAGACGACTCCAAATGAAGGCACCATACTTTTAGCTTCCACCCCTACCACACTGCTCACATGAACTGCACTGCCAGGGAACAATGTCTCTTGTTGAACTGTGCTGTACAACTTATTCTCACTGAGGCTGCCCATGCACTACAGACATCTCCAAATAAAAAGAAATCCAAGAGAAATGCAGAAAACAAACCTTACCGTTGTGCTTTAATGCTCTATGTAGATGCAATTTGTCTTTCCATTCAAGGGAAAATTCACCAATTAGCTAATGTCTGTCTGGCTAACTCTGTGCCAAAATGATTTCCTATTTGACCATACAGCTATATGGGTTGGGTCATGACCAGTTTTGCACAAGTGGCCGAACAGGACGCAAACCAGTATCCAACCAGAACCAAACTTTTACCAACTAAACTCAAGTGTTTGTAAAACAGCAAACAAAATTAGAGTAATGTAGTGTCTTAGAAGGTTTAAGAGAACCGTATTACGTGGGATAACACAGATTAATAAAGAGTAAAGGAAAAACATGAACCCTTCAACCCTACAGTGAGGACATCTGAGGCTCTGCTATGCTGTTGTTTCTCAACCAGGGTCAGTAGAGAAGTGGCCGTAATACACCTGCACATTGTGGTGAATAGCAGTCTGGACATGTAACAGCATAGCACCAGCAGATGGAATGTGGTTTTACTTTTAAAATGAGAAACCATCCTCCTTATATCCAGATTCATCCAGGTGTGTTTTTTATTATTTTAGTTTTAATGCCCTCACCTAAACAAACTACATTAAAGGGAGGAGGCAAAGTTCATATAATCTGGTATGGAAATTAATCTTCCAACAACTGTTTGTACAACATCATGTTGAAGATGGGGCTGGACCCGAATATCCGAACATTCGGTCGTTGTGGTGGCATCCGGATAATAATTCTGAGATCCAAATGCTCATGCGCATCCCCTGCCGACTGCCACTGCTGCCTTGGCTCCACTCTACTGTCATGAAGCATTGGTATATCTCAGTCACTTACTGTGTTAATAAATAATTTTATTCTGAGTCATTAACCCCCACGCCCCCACCACACTAGCCGAATATTCGGATGTTCGTCATTAATTGTACCCACAGCACACAAATTGCTTTTCGGACCAGCCCTGGTTGAAGAGTAAATACACTGAGTCAACTATGCGTGTCTGCTTATATTCTCACAAATATAATCAGATTGTCTGACACTATGTAGATTAACAATATATCAATTCATCGACACATATCTGACAGAATGAAATATGATCAAACTGACTGTTAGCTGTACCCTCAGTTGGCACTGAGTGCTTGGTTGGATTATGTGGGACAACAAAAACAAATCTGTATTAGGAAACTAAAAGTTTGTGTTAAGACTAAAATGTGGATTATTCTCACTGCTGCTCATTCTATGTAACTGTGGTAACAGTGGAATTTACAGCTAACCATCATTTCTCACCACAGGTGTGAAAAGTCATCCACTATCCTCAAAAGACACAAACAAATAAAAGGAAGTACTTTGCATTTAGGACAACCCCGTGAGAAGTGCAAAATCATCTCTTGCCGTGTAAACCCTGAACACAGTTCAGTGGCACGGATATATTAATACTGATAAGAGATGCACATCACCCACCTTCACTGCACACACTAAAGTTCAGATTCACAGAGCCACAGTCAGAGCACCAACAAACACACTTTCCCAAACAAACTGCCTGAAAATGGGGCTACAGTCTTCCTCACAGAGGACAGGTCTGGTCATTCATCTTCCATCAAGTATGACCTCAGAAAACACACACAAAAGAAAAAAAAACAGCATGAAAAGGTCACAAACAACAGACGCTGGTCAGATCTATAACATGCCCAAAAAGCATATCAATCCGTAATGTAGTCCACTCAGTTATGAAAGTTCCAATCATGACAAATGTATGCGTGTCCACCAATCTTGGGATCTGCAGCAGAGTTGCAGCTTTATTTCAGCAGGGTTTAAAACCAACTCCCTATTTTTTCCAGATCACAACAACTACTATATCCACATTAACATACTTCACCTTGTAGTGAGATGTTTGCAGATCTTTGCATGTGTGTACTGATGGCAGTTCACAACTGATAGTTTCTTAAATGGATCTTGAGTGACAGCTTGTGTTTGGATTTCACACTAAAAATTTGATTGAAAATCTGTTGGGGGAAGGAAACTGCTCTTAAAACAGAATTCAGGCTCAGCAGCAATAAAGCCAGAGATCCCAGTCTCTTTGCATCTTGGGCTCTCCCAACATATTCACAAATATAATGCAAGGTGATGCAAAAAATGTAGTGCATGCAAGCCATATTTCACCAACACATTTGGTGAAAAGCACTCAGTGTAAACATAACTGCGCTTGAAGAAGTCCAAAAAGTTCCTCCTTTCCAGACTTATTTAGCATTTCAACTCTGTTAGGATTCTGTCAAGCTCTGAGAATTGAGTAATGGCATGAATTGAGCGTCAGGCAGTGAACAGGATACCAGCAGATAAAATCACCCTACAGAGACTCCGATGTTCTCAGTGCAGGAAGACTCCAACAACTGAAGCATACTTTGAAATGTCATGCTTGATTTCTAAATGGTTATCTCTGTCCAGAAACAATATGGTTAAGCTTTTCTTAAGCCTGGAAGGCAATTACACACCTGCAGCAGTATTTCTGTGCATCAACACATAACCACCCAACTGTCAATTCTATACAGCACTTACTGCATGTAGATAATCCGCCCACATTTGGTATCACACATTAACTTGGTATATAATATAAACTGACAGAGGCTATCACCCTTACAACTCTTGAGCATAGTGCTAGCTCCATGTGCTCTACACACAGCTCTCCAAGATGCATTTTTGTTCCACATGTGAACAATCTAATGACTAATTTCCCACCCTGTACTGGTATGACATCAATAATCTCCTGAGATCACCCGTTTAGAAATTCCCCTGATATAGAACACCAACACAACAGCATGGCACAGAACTGAAGCAGGACTATATCACTATACAGCCAACACTATTAAATTATTATACAATGAAACCGGGTACACTGAAGTCTATTGCGAATAAGATCAGTGAGGATGGAGGGGAAATCACAGCCAGGTCACATTTACGGGTCTGGGGAGGAAATACATCGAATTTATAAATTTACAACCATTGAACTTAAGTGGTGACAATAATATCCAGTTGACCAGTCTACAGGAAGAGGTACAGCTGCCCTTGGTTATCTTTAGGAAAATATCTAATACCATGGGAGGAACAAAGAAAGCCTTGAGCAGCAGCCGGAAATGTTGGAAAAGTGAGTCAGGTCCATGCCACTTTGCGTGAGATGGCCTGTTTGAAGCATTCTGGGTCGACGTTGCCACCAGGCCGTAGCGCTCTCTCCAGGCTCACCAGCACATTTTGGTGGCACTCTCTGATGTTGACCGGGTACTTGGCTCTCAGTAGCTCATAGGCAGCAATCAGCCTCATGTTCTGCTTTACCATTAGATACTGGATGATACACGTCGGTGCCAGAGAGAAACCATCCCGACAGTGGACCAGGACACGCTTTCTCTTCTCAGTGGAGGCATTGATGCATTCGTTGATGTCCTCAAAGCAGCGCTGCTTCAGTGCCGGGCCATCGCCCAGAGCATCTGGCACATCTCCAATGTCCACCTTGAGGCGGGACCAGCTGTGCCGGGCACCACGGGAGCAGGTGCAGGGTATGAGGCTGAGAGTGGGGCCCGGTTCACCTGGAACACTACTCATGTCGATGATACTGTCGATGTTGTTGCGGCACAGTGTACGCCCGTTGTATGCTGCGTTCAGATTCCCGACATAGATGTAGTCCGTCACCTTTGAGATGACAGGTTCAGAATACTGGAAGTGCTCAGGACCGCTGGGCTTGAACTCGGGCGTATCAGGGCCCCTGGCTCCGGCCGGCCCCGTGGCAGCTCTCCTACTGTAGTTACGCAGCTTCTTGGAGCCCGAGCGGGACGGAGGGTTTGAGTCGGACTCTGAGCTGCTGTTCCAGGGCGGAGAGAAGAGAGAGAAGCGGCTGGAGGATTTGCTCTTGTTGAGGATCTCCACCGGGCTGGACAGACCAGAGCTGGATGCTGTGGTAGAAGCAGAGGCGCAGAAGAGGGACGCTCGCTCTAAAGAACCTGTGCTACTGGCAGCTCCTGCACTGTGAGCCTGTTCCATCTGCAACAGACAGACACATATCTGACATGTATCAAACAAAGTCCCATCCAGACCAAACAATTTCATGACTCCAGCAGTCGAGTTGTCAAGTTGTGTTGAATTTAAGTATGTCGCATAGTATGGTTTTAAAAGCACAGAAATTGAGAATGACTGAAATATAGGATTTGCAGTCAGTTTGTGATTTAAATAAGACAAAAAATAAATTACCAGGGAATAACAACATCCAAGTCCCCTTACAGAAATCAGCCCACAGAAACATAACTGTAGTCTGTATGACTCTATCTACGTAACTCTGTCTTAACGCTCAACTGTGGCAGCTTCTGGACAGTAAAGTGCCTCAGAAAGCAAGACGAACTTCTTGTCAGTTAACATGGCACAGGGCTTTGTTCTGGTATACTGCCGACTCTTGCTGAGGACACAGCAGATGTGTGTTTGTGGACATACCTGAGCTTTGAGGTTGTTCTTCCACTCCTGCGTCTCCAGAGCCTTGAAGCGTCCACTGCTGTCGGAGGAGACCGACACACAGAGGGGCCGGTGGGCTCTGGGGGGGAGCTGGGGGGTGAGGGCCACGGGGACGGGCCTTGCATTGGGGTGCTCGCTCCTACTCATCATTAGATTTGGACAGGAACCTGAGAAACACAATCAAAAACTAAATAACAGAATAATTTGTCATATCTGGTAGATAAGAGTGTTGCTCACTAATAACAGCTAAAAAGTGTGTGTGTTTTTTGTCGTCACGTCAAGTCGCAATGGTTTCTTCCTCTCCTGTTTTTACCGCGTGTGTGCAAGTCTGTGTGTGTCCTAGCCCCGTCCCACATACACAGATAGGTGCAGAGGAAACACAGGTAAATATAACATTACTCAAAATGATGACAACTTGAAAAGTCAGTGTTCATTCATTTAAAATCAAAGAGAGACACACATCAAACGCTTGCAACAATGTTTAGATTGGTGTTAAACGTCAAAGGGACATACACATGAATAACAACACCCATGGTTTCCCAGCAGAACATGGCTGATCGATGAATATATGAAGAATATTGACTGACATATAGATTTGGGATTTTTCTTGTCCCTGGAGGATATCACCTACCAGCACATTCTGAGCGGGTGATGGATTGAATCTGCAGAGTGTTCTGGGTTTTCAACAGGCTGTGAAGAGTTCTCACTATACCTGTAGATGAGAGGTCACCTTGAAGTAAACTTATAACCCACACACGTGGCTCAAAAGTGATCATCATTTACAGTTCAGAGACGACATTAAAAAGCACCAGTCTTACCGATCTTTCCATTCTGCTTGCAAAGCACCTTTTGATCCAAAAGTTTGTGTGCGCTCAGGTCTTTGTTCCACTCTTCCTCGGCTTCCATGTTCCGCCTCCTGCTGACACAGGCACATAACCCCGGCTCAGGCGGCCCGTCATCTTTTGCAAGGCGAGCAACACTTCAGCTCCATCAGACAGACATGACTTCAGCTATTCGCTTCGTAGACTGTCTCTGCTGCTAGCATCACTGGCTAAGTTAGCCGCTAACAGTGTGCTAACTAACAGTTAGCCAACCAGCCAGCTAGCTCACTGTGTGTTAATAATATTGTTGAGCTGATGGAAGCTCTACTCGTCAGTTATTCCCAGTGGTTACGCAAGGCTGCAACAAACTACAGCATGCACAGCTGAGGGCCGGACCAACATGACGACTGAAGTGGTTCACTACTGTCGTCTCTAAAATTCGGGATGTTAGCTTGAACGCTAGCAAGCTAACCGCTGTTAGTTAGCATAAGTATCCGCTGTTTAATGCTCGTACGGCCGCTGCAGCTCATTAACATCAGCATCAGCAGCAACTACAGCGGCATAATGCGTCTGTCAGCTGCTCCGCTAGACGGGATAACGTCGGTGTCAAACGCCACAAATGTGGTAATTTATTCGGAGCTCCAGTGACTAACTGGCTGGTTCCCAACCAGCACCGCCAGCCAGCAGCATCACCACCGTGGGCGCGAGCCCGACCCCCTGCCGCGCGGACTCAAATGCGGCTGCTGCTTTGCGTAACTTCCGCCCTGAACCTGGTCTGACAGGAGGTGTGGTCCAGCCATCTGCAACCACTAAACAAGACAACTGGGATTTAAATGAAATAGGTCATATTTGCAGAACACAACGAGCGGAAGTAACTGTAAGTGATATATGAAATCCCTGCAAGGCAAAATACAGGGCACAGTCAGAAGTAAACGTGTGTTTGATTACTAGTGCAGCGTCGCCCAGGTGGGCGGATTGAGTCTGTTTCTGAGAGAGTTCAGCCTGGGCCAGGCTGGTTGTTTTCAACAAAAGCACTTCCGAACGCATCTGTAATCATGCGACAATATGATAGGCTATTCGTGTTTTTATATGCAACTCTTGAGTCTAAGTCAGGCCAATGGTACACATTTCAGAAAATATGATATTAAGAGCAATAAAAGTACATGAATAAAAACTAAAGGGTAGGCTACTACTTACATAAAATAAACTAGTATTTAGCAGAGCTCGTCTAGTGACGGCCAGCTACAATAAATAACTTTGCCTTCACAACTGATGAAGCCGACTTTAAAATGCTTAAAACTATGCAGTAAAGCTTTTAAATCATTTGAAGGCCAGCGATAACCATTTCTTTATAATGATCAGATGGCAAATATTCAGCAAGTGCTGAATAGCAACTCTTGTTCCTTTTTGTCAGATTGACTGGGAAAGGCTGTAGAAAAGCTGTTATCACAGCAACAACAACATTAGTAATCAAACATCCAGTTGTACATCATGATCATTGCTTTTCATGTTACCCCTACAGAAACAGTACCCAAGAAGGCTCTGTGATTTATGTGGTTTTTAATTCAGTCAAAGCTTTTACTTTCACCATTTAAAGAGCCTTTTAAATGCCCCAGAGAGTGTTTTTATACTTAAAAGTCAGAAAAAGCTTTTGTCCAAGGCAGCTTACACGTGTGTGTGTTGCTCAAAGATGGAAAGGCCTTAAGCCCTGTCATTATAGCATTACTCAAACTGTTTAAAGTCTGGTCCATTCAATTGTGGAAAATTAGCAACAATAACAAACAATTCATTTCCACCCCGTGCATTTTCATCCATTATTAATAATTTACCCAGAAACAAATCAGAACTTTGGCTGATTTAATCACCATCAGTTTGTAAATAGAATGTTGTTGTGTTCCAAACAGCTGTTTATTATTTGTTCCCTTCAACAGTGTTACTTGACCTGCCTTAGCTAAATAAGAATATGCCTTACAGAGAAATCAGAGAGGATGACAGCACACATTCATATTAGGAATCTAAATAATCCACAACATCTACAATATTGGCAAATGGTGTCTCATGATGTCTAAAAGTGATGTTACAGCTCTGTAGCATCACACCATCAGTGTAACGCATCTACTCACCGTGTGTGTGTGTGACGCTGTCGATTCTCAGTGTGTCAGCAGACTGACTGAAGCAGCAGCAGCAACAGCTCTGTCCTAAAACAAATATGTTTGAACTGATCCGGAGCCTGTTTTTCCTCCCTGTCTTCTGCTTCTTGTATTTTAATTGGATGGCCAGGCCTCTCTCCAGGTTTCCTGGTAACACACTGATCTGCTGATGTCACTGCTCTCCATAATGAAGTGTGAGTGTATGTAGCTGCCTTTGTCAGTAAGCAGGCGGAGAAATTCACAGAAGATAAGCCTGACAATGAAGGCCACGTCTGCCATGATGTGATCAGGAAGCACTCAGCTTCTCTGCCTCCTTAACTCTTATTGGATTATATTATTAGCCTGTTACCTCAAATTATCGTTACTTTAGCCTTCTTTATTTTAACTGAGGTGTGGTCTGAGTTTTTTGTTTTTCTCACAGCCTGTCTACCAACATGGAGGAAGCAGAGGGTCCACTGGTGTGTTTACTGTAGGTGTCACTTCTGGGAAGCTGTCATGTCAGTCGTCCAATCATCATATTAGAAAAGGACTGTTTTTTACAGCATCTAAAATGATCTTTCATGGTTATTAAAAAGTAAAAGAAGCATTAAAGACCCCTCTAGTAAAAATCAAGTGTTAGAACCACAGATTCAGACTTCCAGGGTTTCATATGTAACAAACATAAGGAGACAATCCTTTCAGCTTCTTCAAAGCTGGAATTGAGCATGTATGTCTGAACTAGTCCAGTATCACAACTTTCCATTGTGTAGTGCAGAGTTGTAGGTAAACCGGTGTGCTCGAGCTGCAGCGAGCCACAGACAACTTCATGAATCCATTGTAGTATATTGTAGAAGAAGTCGTGTCTGTCGAGGACTTTCCTGGGCCCAACCCTCATTGTGGTTGCTTCCTCTCTTACTCACTTTCTCTGTCCTGCGTGTGGATGTGGCCACGTTTGGTTTCATTTGGTTTACTGCACCTTCCAACACCTCCCACCACAATACAACCACAGCTAGACCACTGATGTCACGGGTTAACACATTCCCTGTTCTCTGTTGGCTCATAAATACTCTTTTGCTGGTGTACTTTTCCTATGTTTGTCACGGCCTACCTGCTTGGTTCTACAGTGTACATTAGATCAGATAGATTCTACAAAACATCCTCCAAACACAGCTCTCAGAACAGACTTAAACAATCCCATATATCTGGTTTGGATCTGTAGCCTCCACTGCTCTGTGTGATGTAAAAATGAGCAAGCAGCATTTTCTTGGTCGAGCTGTGAGGTGACAAAGCGGAGAGAGGATCTTGTGTGATGTGAAGTGTTATGTGAGTGTGGACTGGAGGGTATGGGGTGCTGCCATTGGGTGGGTGGGACATTTGCATTTCAAAGACACTCTTCAAGGTCCTCAGCTCGTCACTGTCAAGTCTGTGGTGTAGTCGGTGGCGCCAGAGGAAAGCTAATGTTGTTAACTTTCGGACATCTCAGACTCGGTTTCTTAACTCTCAATTTTATAATGATGAATAATTTTATTTATAGTAGCGTTAGTTCTTTTATCCGACAACTCAGTAAAGAAAAGATGTATTACCTTGTTGACATGATTCGACCGCTTCTGCTGTCATAATAAATGAACAGAATCAATTTTTTAATGTTGATTTTCTCCAGTTTGCTTTAGCTATTAGCTAATCCCAGCCTGTGACATCACACATGGCAGTACCTTGATGCAACACATTGCGATGCTGCTTTTCACACAACACAGAAACCAAATGTTTTTGACCTCCAAGTGTGATGAAATGGTTGTAGAAGTCCTCCTCCAGCTAAAATGAGATCATACTTCAGCATCAGGTGCTGGCAGAGTAAAAATCAGACCCGCCCCTCGGTTCTCGGCTGGTTTGTGCTAGCAGAGCTCAGGGACTGTTTAATGAAGAGGATCTCTGGAGGCCTGAAGCAGCAGGAAGAGCCACCTGCTGAACTCAGCTTGATTGCTCTCCGTTCCTCCTCCATCTGTCAGGGGAAGAACTAAGCTCTTTGTCTTAGTGCTGCTAACACAACTTCAGTCTGCTGCTGGTGATAGAAGGAAATTCATTAGAACATGATCAGGTAGGACACTTTCTCCTCCAAAGGCATTGACCAGAAGTAATTGTGTTTGCTGCTTTCATGACTTAAAAATTTCAGCTCCGTAGAAATTAACGAAACAATTTTTAGATAAAACAGCCTATCTTACACCTTTTCTCTATATTTGTTGAGCCACCTCCCATTTTACTAGAGCTGGTCCCAAATATCTGAATATCCGAATATCCATTCATTGTGGTGGTATTCGGATAATAATTTTGATATTCGAATAGTCAAACGCGCCACCACCGGGCGCTGACGAGTGCTGCCGAACGTCGCCAAATGCTGCCGAGCGTTGCCGAGGCTGTAGTGTGCCGCTGAGCGTCCCCGAGGCTCAAGTACGCCACCGAGCCTCTAGAATGCTGATGTGGTTGTAGTACGCAGACCTGCCAACTCCGGTGTCACCCCCTCTCCCGGCCGACACCGCAGGACAAACTGAATATTTGAGTATTTGCCGATCACATCTGACTTACATCTGACAGCATTCTATATTATTTTTCCTTTAAACAAATTCAGTGAAAGGACAACTATTGTATGTTTGCTGAAGCTTGACATATTTCGCATTGTTGTTCAAAAAACTATTTGAAATACATCAATGAGACACACTGCTGCACTGACTGATGTGTTTTTCCTTACCATGAACACACATTGTTGTGGCAGACCAGAGCACCAGATGTGGATTAATCCGCCATGGAAAATAGTAAGTCCCCCCAAAATGCACAGTTCCTCCTGTCAGACTTTCAGTATTAAAGATTTTCAAACATCTTGCTGGGTTTCAACTTTTTCACAGAACTTATTAACAACAGGACAAAACATGGACAACACCAGACACCATCTTGCAGTGGGATCAGTACCTGTCATGGTTAGGGCTACATACGCCCCTGTCCCCTAGATGCTGACGTTGCGACCCATGAGGCCTCGATGAGTAATCCGACCACATCCTATCTTCGAATTCAGCCTTTAATTTAATTCCAGCTACCCATCTGTAAAGTTATGTGACTTTCTCTCATGGTTGTGACACTATTGAGTTGACAAATGTGACCCAACAGGCAGACACAAAAACACCCATCCAAAAGAAATAAAAACCACCTTTGTGGGAGCCCAGCTACAGTACGTGTCTCCAAATGGTGCCAAAGCAAGAATGGTGCATTCTATTAAAAATGGGAAGTTGGAATTTTGGGGTTCTCACATATAAGTTTGACCTTGAAAGAGCACTGTTGTTAGAGTTCTGACACGTGAAGCCAGAAAGAACATCACCAACAAAGGCCGTGTAACTTGTTGTTACCAGCTCGTATTGCTAACATTGGCTCACCTTAAAACAAATGTTTTCCTGAAGGTAACATGTGATGTGAAGTAGGTAGTTGTGAGAGGAATCATTATGCATAGAATGACATCTCCGTCACAAATGAATTCTACAGTCTGGTTTGAATTCACCGTGTCATCTACGTCGCCCCATCTCCAAAATGTCTGTAGGCATGGGTCAGAGTTTTTCCCACAGACACACATCCTGTACATCAAGTAGATCCCAAGCTTTGCATTGGAAGTGGCCCACGCCTCTCTCAGACTCTTTTTTTGTTCATATGGAGCAGTCATAAATGTGGCCCTGGCTCATCACATCCTGATGAACATGGAGAATTGCTGCTCACCTCACAAAGATGTCAGGTAGCTTGATGCTCTTGTTGTCAGATAAGATGTGTATAGATACAACAAGCTCAGCAAGTCTTAGCCTACACCTTTTCACACTACAGAAATGTTTATGTTGTGTTCTTTTGTATTGTCTTTTTCCCTCTTTTTTTATTGTGTCTTAATTATTGTCTATTACTGATTGCAGACCAAAACACATTTCAGTTTCAGTGTGATTACATTAGATAACATATTTATTACATATTACTGCAATCTTTAAAATATAATTGAGCGGCTTGAGGGATAGTGTGTTCATACAGGAAACAACAAGTGCTCAGATTTGTAAAATACAATTTATAATTTTAGGATTTTATATGAAAATATAATTGTAAATCTTGATATGTAACACAATGTAATCAGAAGTGATCTTTAAATGATATTGGAATCTCCCCTTACTGGTTTTGTGTATCTGAAATGTTTTCATTTCGAACCCCACCGTGTGTTCTCGACCAGTTTGCTGGGGATTGGGATCTTCTTTTTCAGGGTCAAGGTAGAGTTGACCTGCTCAGCCGACAGCAGGCTGTGCCACTGAGCGACCGGCCGCCGTGGGTTTGACAGCATGTCAGCCCAGTGCCTCAGCTGGTTCCCCGTGGCATCGCAACCCAGAAAAATCTTCCCCAAAGCGTCGTTCCTGGTTATGTCGTCATGGTCCCACACAGAGATGACCAGGTTGACCCTCTGAGGATGACAGGAACACAGGCTTCAGTCTAATTTAATCTAAATGTTATCTTAAAACAGGTACCTAAAGCAGCCTATTAAAGGAAAACACTGGTGTTTTTGCAGGATATGTAAGATTTACATGAAATTATTTTCAATACTTCACAATGGTCTAAACAGCACTCTCCATTTCTTATATGTCTTTCATTGCTTCCAGGCAGCCACTGGTTTTCAGTGATTTTCTTACAAGATGATTCAACTAATTTACAAGGTAATATAATGTATGGTGTAATTGATGATGATGCTTTTAGGGAATAAATCATCATGGAAAGGACTGCACGTTAAACTTCTACTCTCTTAGATTTTCACCAAATGACACACAAATTTTAATACCACTTATGGTTGGTATAGTCTGTGGTTAGAGATGTAAAGATCTTTATCAAAACGATGTGTTTATGTAGAAATAAAAGAAAATAACAGACAATATATTGTTGAGGTTGTTTTGTTTTTTAAATGTTATCAGCATCAGCCTGAAAAGTCAGACTCTTCTTTTTATTTGACACTGACCTGAATTTGTTCAAATGCCACATCAAAGGTGAAGGATTCATTGTAGTAAGGGTTCAGAGTCTTCTTTTTTATGGACGTCTTCCTTTTCTTCCACTTCCTCTTGTCCAGAGCCAGCTGCACCTTCACGTATGGATCTACAAACACCAAGCGGAAAGAAATCCCTCAGAGATCAGTAAATGTGTTTTCCTTATACCTTTAGAGTGTCCATGTCCAGTTCTGGTGTAAAATTTGTCAGTGGAAATTCAGCCATCCATCCATCTATCCATTATCTATACACCGTTTAATCCTCTGCGGGGGGGCTGGAGTCTATCCCAGCCAACTTGGGCGAAGGCTGGGGACACCCTATGGACAGGTCACCAGCCCATCGACAGACAACCAAGCACACTCTCATTCACACCGACAGACAATTTAGAGTCACCAATTAACCTCAGCATGTTTTTGGACTGTGGGAGGAAGCTGGAGTACCCAGTGTAAACCCACGCTACACAGGGAGAACATGAAAACTCCACACAGAAAGATCCCAGGCGTCCTAACCGGGATGTGAACCGGGGATTTTCTAGCTGTGAGGCGATGCTGCTAACCACCGAGCCACTGTGCAGCCACAGTGGAAATCAAGATGATCAAATAAAACATAGAAAATATTTTCCTGTGTGAGGATTAAAAGCAGTCGCAATATATTATTATATTGAAATAAATTGTTCAGATATTCAAAAAACAAGCAACACAAAAAAATTAAATAGTAAAAAGAAAATATTTGGTTCATGCAAACCTTCTTCTGAATTTGAAACCCAGGAATCCATATAAATCCAGTAAAAGCTAATTTACTGACTTTTTCTGTCAGTTTTGTCTATTTGAACAATCAACTTTGATCCACCAGCTTAAGAGATGAACTTGGTATCCCACATTAAGTCAGAACTGCGAAATTCATCCAAAGCTGAGGAAAGAAACAGTTCTAGTCTAGGATAAGCTTTTCTTCTCATGGTCCAAAAAGTATCTGATTTGATGTTTTTAAAAAATCATTTAAGTCATTAATCTGGGGTTTTATAGCTCATATAGCTCTTAAACTTCAGTCAAGCAACCTTTATACTTCTCTACCATCGTTACTGTTTCTGTAGTTGTAGAGCAGGTCTGTCCAGCCCACCATGACCCCCAGTCAAATGGTGACCATGCGTGTTCTGAATTAGCAGAAATATAAGAACCCTGAGCTAACCCATGGGTAATCTTTTAAGAAGTTACTATTTTGGATATGAGATCGTGTCTCAGGCTGACCTGAACTTCCTCCAACATCCATGACCTTCAAGTTTTTGGCCTCCAGGATCACCACAGTCAGTTTGCTGGCAGTCGGAACGTAGCGCAGAGAGAAGCAGATCTCCCCCAGGTTTTCTTCCTGCAGCACATAAATGTGACAATGAGGCGTGTGTCCATCTGTGGCAAACTGAATTTTATTTGGAACCACAAATGCAGAGAGATCCTGAAAGAAAACCTGCTCCAGAGTGCAGGCGCCTGTGAAATGGTGGAATAACTTCAGTTTCTGAGTGTCTCTGAGTGTCACAGTCAAAGCTCAGACATAAACTTCACAGAACCTCTGTGGAGAAGCTTGAAAATGGCAGCTAATGGATGCTTTCCACCCAATTAAGAGGATCTTTCAGAAAGACTGTTATAAACTACTTACTGAGGTGACTGTACTTATGTATATATGTACCTTGCTGATTTTGATATTTGATATTGGTAAAGATTTCATAAAAGAATGTAAAATTATCAACCGGTAGAACCCACTACTGTGTTTGGTGGTCGTTTTTTTCCATTGGCACGATGTTCTGGAATACAAAGGCCATAAAAGAAGCAACATATCTCCTTGTTCATTCTGTAATGAGCTGAATTCAGTCAGGAGATATATTCTGTAAGGATTCTGTAAATACCTTTGAAAGGAAAAGAAACTGGAGTACTAGTGTTAAAATTCACTACTTCCAATCATGAAAAGCACTCAAAAAGAAAAGGGAAGAGAAAAAGGGACCTCAAACTTGGCAGGCTCGGCCAGGTCCTGCCACTCCTCGATGACGTGGTTCCAGTCGACATTGGAGAGCTGCACCCTGAGCTCACCGATGATATCGTGTTTGGAGAATCGGTTGAAATCAAACACCTTCATCACCACCACTGACTTCAGGAGGGTCGACTTGGATAGCTGGGAACAGACCACTCGGGTTAGAAACAACCATCTGTTCAATTTAGGGAGCTGTAGTTTCAACAGCAAGTCAGTAAATAGTGGAAAACTGTGATTCTTGAATGACAACCTCCAGCACCAGGATAAACATTATTTAATGATATGCCTTAATAAAACAGATGTATTTTTATATCTACCATATTATGTTCATATATAATTACAAAGCTACTGACAAAACATTCAGTGCAGGTTGTTTATCCGTGACTTCAGATCAAAAGTCTTTACAATCACAATTTCCTTTGGAATTAATAAAATTCTGTCTTATCTTGGCCATTTACATCTAACCAAAGCAAGTGCTCCACCAACTCCTCCCTACCTGGAAGGTGAATTGCTCGTTGTAGACAGGGTTCAGTGTGTTCCGGAACACTTTGGTCTCACAGGTTTTGGACTTGTCGGGGCAGATGTACACCTTGACGTACGGGTCTGAACTACCTCCTATGTCCATGGCCTTCAGGCTGTTGGCTTGTTTGAGTCCCACTGTGAGCTGTGAAGTAAACAGACACCTACTGACTCCAAACAATGCCTTGAGTTAAAGGGGAACTACACTGATTTCACACATTGAAGAATGTTACCAGTTGCATTAGGAGTAAAGCAGTGTGGGTAATGGAGGTGACAGGTTTAGACAGGGGGGAGAATACATTGACTAAATAAGACCATATCTGTGTTTCTGCAATGATGCTGATGCCTTTTTAAAACTGTATTATGAGTCTGGCAATGTTATAGAGGTGCACTGCTACATCAGAGGTTAAAAAGATTGCAGATATCAACAACTGGTCATGAGTTTTATCACCTCTGACAGAGCTGCATTGTAATCCAGTGAGTAGAGCAGCTTTCCTCTCTGCTTTTTGGTCGAGCCGTAGTCAACATCCCCCACATCTGGCTGAACCTGCCAGAGGAGTACCAGAGGCACATTAGCTCAGATTGTTCATGCAGACAGCGACACCAGTCCAAGCCATTGTAGACGGCAATAAGCAGAATCGGATTTGCTCTACTCCTTCAAACTTTAAACACAGAGCAATACATGGCTGCACGCTTTAAATACAGTGAAAGATCACATCGCACTGGGACCGAAACAAGAAACACAGAGCAAAATGTCATTACGTCATCTGTTAGGCAGCTGTAGTTGCTGGTTCATTTTCAGATTAGGAGTGCACATTGGAAAAAAAAATCAAAAACAAGACAAAACTAAAGCAAAACATGAGCTTAAAATACAAAATAAATGTCAAAAAATATTGTCTACATCTTGTCTAGTTGGAGTTCTATAAAGACATTTCCCCTCTGAGCTTTTTTGTCATTCCACTAACAACAGGTTAAATTATTCAGTATTTTACACAAAAAGGAATATGAAAAAGTCCAAAAACTCAACGTAGATTTGTGTACCAGAACTTTATTCTGTATTTTTTTCCTGTTGTCTCTCAAACCCTCTCACAAGCCCTCAGATATATCTTGTGACCTGCTGAACAGACTTGAACCTTAGGTTGGGAGGGACTGGACTAAAGTATATAACTTAGAACGGCTTCCACCTCGAAGCACATTTATTTATTCTAAAATGACTGATCTAATCATGTCAAATATAAGGGTATAGCAGCTAAAGCATACCCACCATGTTGTCTCCTGACAACAAATACCTACTCGTCTGACTGAAATGTGCCTGGCTACTGTGTATCTAGTGGGGACATTTGTGTTCAGGCAAGTTCACTATTTCCTGATAGTTCTTGGACACACCACCAGAGAATCGGGTCGACTCCTCCCATGGCCCAGCCCCTGACTGAGGGTGTTTAAAGCACCTGTGGGACCATGGCTGCCTGTTGTCTCAGCCTGATGGTTTCCACATGAGCTCCTCTGTGACTTTGAGGTATATGTAGTCAGGATTGTTTCAGAGGTTTTGGCTGTTTCAAAGAGTATTCATTCATATGCACATGATGATAAGGTTGCATTTGTTTGACAGTCCCCTGTTTGCCTCATGGTTTTCTGTTTGCCTGAGGTTTGTGATACCAAGTTTGTTTGCCTTGATGTAATGCAGATGCTGTCGATCCCCTCAACTCTGCGTAGCCAAGACAGTTATACAGTTAAACCATGGGATGGCTTATTCTGGCCAGCAGTTAACAAGAGTGTGATGGTTTAAGGTCATCTGTTATTACATGGTATAAACCTGTGTGTTTTTGTTGTATTGTAGTTTTTTAATCGGCTGCCTTTGGTTGCACTAGCTTTGCCTTAGCTTTGCTGTGTTAGCATTCATTATGTACTTTAGATTGAGCCAATTGGGGTTTTTTTTGGTGATTATCCCCTTTTAGTGGAGCTGGTCGCCGGCTGGTGGCAGATTAGGCATTATAGTGTGTTTTTCTTTTCTGTCACAGGCTATAGTGTCAGAGCACTGGGGCACCTTATCTTACAGTTTGTAGTGATTGCGACTTGCTGTGAGCTCACAAGTGGTTGGTGGTTTATAGCACTCCTGGATCATTTAAGTAACTAGCCACCTCCTCTCCCCTGCTGGCTTCTGTCCTCTAACTGGGCTAATTTTAGTGCTCTAGAAGTGTTGCTTTTAAAAATAATTGTACTGTTAAATAGAATAAAATTAATGTAACAAATATGTTTGAGCTTTTTCATTGATTCTATTTGTTCTATTTTTCTTTCGGTTACTCTTGCCTCACTTCCATACATCCAGCATTCAGTCAATTATTCAGTCAACTATTCAATGAATGTTATTTCTTCTGATCTTGAACCACATCTGTCTTTTATTGAGTGACCTTTAAGTGACTAAGGTGGTGGCCAGATTTAATATAATAGTTCCTGGGGTGAGAGTCCCCAGGTGGTGTTGTGGGGCTTTTCTCCTTCTCCCCCCATTCGTAACCCCGCCACATGTAGGACTGTAAATCCATTCAATTCAATTAAGTACAGTTTTTACAATTTATTGATTTTGATGGGTTGACTGTTGCCATAAGAAATGACTGTTGTAAATACTAATAAACATGTGAAGCCCCTGGTGTGTTTCCCAGAATCGACCTCAGAATCAGATTCACACTGCTCTGTCACTCACCAGCGCTGTGGTTGTTTTTCCATCCATCCCTTTTAGATTGATCTGCTCATCCTTTCTCTTGTGCTGCTTCTTCTTCTTGCCTTTGCAGCAGCACTTGATGCAGATACACAGACAACAGAGCAGAATCAGCAGACCACCAGCCACAAAGATGGCGTAGACAACCCATCGAGGCACTGTGGCAGAAAAGACAGGCAGGAGGTTAGTTGGGTGTGATGTTTATTGTGTTATGCACATATAGAACTAGTTTCATGCATTGCTGTCTGATGGAACACAGGTGATCTGCACTGATGGCCTCAAACAAGTCTCCCTTGGAATGAACTGGGGATAAAATAGGTTTGTGATGGGTCTATATTATCTTTCCAACACAAACATGCAATATTTATTTTTGGAGATTTTCAAAATGAAAGGAGATATTGCAGACAGCCCTGTTCTGGAAGTACAGTTTCTGTGAATTGTTCTCATTGAAAATCTTGGTTGATTTATTTGAAGCACAGCTGGGATCAGCATGACATCTTCCTTGCTTCAGTCTAAATCATTATTGTTTGTGTGATTCTTTGATTTAAAAACCTGAAGATATAAGATGTTTACTACTAAAGAAATGTGTTTCAGTAAGAAACATTCAATCACTAAGCTCAAAATTCTGAGCCGCTAATAATGGGTGCCATCTAAAAATGATGGTCAACTAAAAACACAATCAGTTCACTTTAAAATCAAGCCTCCAACTGTCCTTTAGTTAAGCTGTCATAGGTTTAGACTGCTGGGGGGCTCACATGATGCACTGGGCTCCTCTCCTCTTCTCTCTGTACTGTTATATATCACCATTACATATGACTAACCTATGTTTCCCCCCGAGGTTCTGTGTCCTGCTTGTTCTCTCCTGGATGTCTCTGGATCTGGAGCTCCATGTCCCTGATCTGCAGCTGCTGGCCTCACCACCTGCTGTCCTCCCATCCCCACCCCAACCTCTCCTGCTATCCCTCCCTCCCTCCTCTTCCCCATTCCCAACCCAACCAGTCGAGGCAGATGGCCGCCCTCCCTGAGCCTGGTTCTTTCGGAGGTTTTTTCCCCCCCTTCCCCATCATAGGGGTTTTTGGTTCCTTCCCACTGCTTGCTCATAGGGAATCCAAAAGCAACTTTGGATTGTTGGGTTTTCTGTTTCCTGTTTCCTGTTCTTGTTACAATGTTTAGCGCTATGTGACGACTTATGTTGTAAATATGGCTATATAAATAAAATTGAATTGAATTGAACTGGCTTCTTCTCCATAGCAACAGCAGCTGAGGCTCATGGGTGCTGTTTGGTGCCATGGTGCCAAAATGATGAGCAAAATGCAAATTCACAGAAAGTGAGTTAACATTATTAAAACTGTTAGCTGTAGCATCATTAGTCCTGTTTCTCTGTGCTCAGGAACGTTAATGATATTGTTTAAAGAGAACTGGAAAATGGATGCAGACTGGTGAAAACACATCTGCAACCAGGTGCCCCTCTGATTATACTCTATGCAGATGACACAGCCTTTCACGTGGCTTTTCTTTCAGGGTATGTCAAGACTGCCGTGAACATTCTACAGAGATCTCTACATGATCTCAAGCTTGTGTGGAGTTCATAGATAAAATTTGTTTTGTTCGCTAGATCCCATAACTCAGCTGTTCATCTCCTTAAAACAATACATTTATTGAAAGTGATGATTTACGTTGTTAAACATCAGAGCAAGTAAACTCAGACTTTTACCTTTGAGACTGATCTATCAGTTGAAAAAGAGGAATCTTTCCAACAGGAAGAAAAATGGGTTGGTGTGGGTGGAGGATTGTTTGGGTGAAGGTGGTGTTCGGTAACTTACAGGGGATCTTGTTGAGCAAGTCGTTGAAGAAGTTAGCAGCTGGGTTGACGGTGCTGTTAGTGCTGGCAGAGGTAGTGAAGGTGATGGTGGTGGGGTGATCAGTGGCAGTGAAGTTTGTTACGTCAAGTTCCATGAAGGATAATGGCTGAGAAGAATTTGGTGGTTGATGGATGGGAGACATGGTGATGAGGAGGATGAACTTGTGGAAGCCAGAGATGTGAAAACAGTTTCAGGTTATTGTCTAGAAACAATTGGAGGTATTACTTCCTGTAACAGCCGATATGAGATGAGACTTAAAGACTTAATTCTGAAAATACAGAGAAATTCTTGCAATTGATTAATCATATGTCTCAAGCAAGCTCATATAGAGTTTCTGCTGTGGCAACTGGTTACTCTCTTAATGTTAAATCTATAGTGGCTGTGTGAGACTGACCCGGTCATTTCAGCAGAAGCCCCCATAACACCATGCAGTATGTTTACATTAAAGTGACAAAGTCCTCTAGTGGACATGGTATTTATGACAGGAGCAAAGGAAGAAGTGAGGTGATGAAATTACATCACTATGGTCTCCAATAGCAGGAAGGTTGGGGTGGATGGATGGGTGAATGCACAGAGCATTGTGGAAATACTGCATGTAGCCCTTTCTGGTGGCTCTCTGTGGCATTGTCAAAAAAAACTATGAAAAACTATTGTTTTAAACATTTTTTTATCATTGTTGTAGGCTTAAAGCAATATTTGCATTATTCAACTGCAGATATGCAGACAAATAAAAACAAATGTTTTAACATTTCATCAACTACAATGACACCATGTTTGCTGAAAATGTAATATGACAGGACATTTCCAGAACAAGCACGAAGCATTAGTTGAAACTTATGCATCTGGGGATAAAAGAGGGAAAGCGGTTTCAGACCTGCTTTAGAAAGCAGGGACATAACAAGTCACCAAAACACGTCCAACTAAAGTGTCCAGGAAAAGGGAAGCCCAGCCCAGCAGCTGCTGGAAGATGTCTACACACTCAAATACAAGCTGAAATCATTTGTGAGAGATGTCCAGAGAAGCATGCTTTCTCACCACTGTTCTTTGAGAGTTCAGAAAAGGACACAATCACATCATGCTTTGATTATTTACAATGTGCGATGATTGGAATGCCAAACTGCATTTGTGGAAATACTCAGGGAGTTTTGGAAAGAAAAAAACTACACCTTCTTTCCTTGTCACACCCATTAATGTTTACCTATCCCTGTTAAACAGGTCAGCATTCATGGGACTGGCCGATACAGTCAACAATAACATAAGGGTATGCAAGTTGAAAAGATGGGCTGCTGAGCTCAGACTACATTCCTCAGGTTATTCTTGCTCAGAACAACAAATGGAATGACACCAAAAAATATTCTGAAGCATTAACTACATAAAGTCCAAATATGACTCCTGCCTTACAGATGGGAGCCAGCAGTCCTGTATGGAGGTCAAAGTCACATCTCACAGCCTTGATACAGAAAAGATCCTCAGAAACAGAAAACTCTTTAAAATAGTGAGACTACTATATGTTACTGATTATTATTTTTTCATATTTTATCAGTTTCAGTTCAAGTTGTGGTTTTCTCAGTGAACTGAAGGAGCCTGAACTGATATAACTGTTTTGTGCTCATCAGGCCCAGTGGGTTAATTGCTGTAAGCTCCATTGCAGAGAAAAAAACCCCAGAAAGGATTGCTTCTCTACTTATGCCAGTCTCCACTAATAATAATAATAATAATAATAATAATAATAATAATAATAATAATAATAATAATAATAATAATAATAATAAATAAATAAATAAATAATAATAATAATAATGATAATAATAATAATAATACATTGCATTTATTGAGCACTTTTCAAAAACTCAAAGACACTTTACAGGTTAAAAACAAACACAAATACAGATACACAAATCAAAAAGAAAACTGAAGAAATACAGTTGAAAGTGTAGTAGAAAACAAAAATTCATGGTAGAAGTCTATGTAAATAATATATTGTGTATGGTCTGTATAAATTTGGGAAGATTGCAAGTTGAAAGCGGAACAGAAGAGGTGTGTTTTTAATTTGGTCTTGAAGGTGGCAGGGTCAACGGTATCACGGATGTGTTGTGGGAGTGAGTTCCAGAGGGAGGGGGCAGCAACAGAGAAAGCTCTGTCCCCCCAGGTTCGGTGCTTGGTCCTGGGGACGGTCAGGAGGTTTGAATCTGAGGAACGGAGGGTACAGGAAGGGGTGTAGGGGTGGAGCAAGTCCTTAAGGTAGGAGGGGGCCTGGTTATGGAGTGCTTTATGGGTGAGTAGGAGGATTTTGAATTTAATGCGGTATTGAACAGGAAGCCAGTGAAGGTTCTGGAGGACAGGAGTGATGTGGTCACGGTGACGGGTGTGAGTTAGGAGGCAGGCGGCAGAGTTTTGGATGTACTGAAGTTTATTGAGAAGATGGTTGGTTGAGCTGTACAAGATGCTGTTACAGTAGTCAATGCGGGAAGTGATGAAAGCATGAATGAGGGTTTCAGCTGCAGGGGAAGAGAGAGAGGGATGGGCGAAGGCGGGCGATGTTCTTAAGGTGATGGAATGCTGTTTTTGTGACCAGTTTAATGTGTTGGGAGAAGGTGAGTTTATTGTCAAAGATGACTCAAGGTTGCAGCAGTGGGGTGAGGGTGAGAGAGTGAAGCTGTCAAAGGAAAGGCGGAAGTCCTGGGCTGTTGAGGTGAGGGAACTGGGACCTATTATGAGAATGTTGGATTTAGCACAGTTGAGTTTGAGAAAATTTGTTTTCATCCAGAGGTTAACATCAGACAGACAGTTTGAGAGGGTAGAATGGGCCTGAGGGTCGATAGATTTAGTTGATATGTAGAGTTGAATGTCATCGGTGTAACAGTGAAAACGGAGACCGTGGTTATGGATAATTTGACCGAGGGGGAGGAGGTAGAGGATGAAGAGGCCTCTTCATCCAACAGTCAGTTTTGTGGAAATTAACATCCCTAATTACAAAAATGGGAAATGTGCTTTATTGTAGTTCTGTAGTTACATAAATACACCAAAACATTGCATTATTGTCAACAATATAAAACTAGTTTACCAGAGCCACCCTGTGGTAAAATATATGAACATAAATGAACATATGCTCATTCAGCCCATTAGTGGTGAAAACAGGCTAATTCAGATTGAAAATTCCACCTGCATTTAAATGGTTTAGATATTTTTTTTCGTGACATCAGAGAGATATGTTTTTTTTCTTTATGGCCAAATATGGCTCTTCAGACAGTAAAGGTTCCCGACCCCTCTATTAGGGAATGGTCGTGCCTTTAGATGAAGGTAAACAAGCAAAAATATCAGCATAAAAGTTGCACGACCATTTGTTGTCATGCAATTTTTTTGATGGTGAAAAACTCCCAAGCTGGAGTTTGAAAGTTTCCCAGCAACACTGACGGATAAAAGTCAAACAAACATCAGAGACATCAAACTCTGCTGACATGGCTGAGTGGAATTCCTCCTGCAGGTCTACACCATGAACAAACAGCAGCGGTACATTAACCCAAAGTCTGATTACCGCTCTGATAACAGCACTCCTCACAATGCCACACCACTGTTTCTGTGTTACCCACCAGAGGAAATCCATTAGTCAACAGGCCTGGAAACAACACAGACACACTCACTGTATGTTCACTATGACCTGACCCCAACATTAACCCAATCAAAGTCCAATCTTAACAGACATACCGCGTATAGTTTCCATATTGTGGCTCTGGCAGGCAGTGAATCGTATTTAAAAGAATTACTCCAGTCCTATCTGACACAATTGTAAATTTGGGGGACTCACACTGATAGTCATAATAAAGCAGCAGAGAGTTTAAAAAGCTGACTTTTGGTCACTAGTGTGGGTCAGACTCAAAAACACGGGATCCTCCTTTAGCTGTAATGCTACCAAAACAACGCTCCACCATTTTTTTCCTCCAAGGTAGAGAAAAAAATATTCATATTTTGCATAATCCAATTGAAATTCATATACATTTTAGGTGCTAGAAGATCCAATCATACAGTTATATGTCAATAAAAACAAACAGTTGTCATGTGATGTTTAAGGTATGTTAAAGGATTTACAGTGTCAACTTATGCACTGAGCAACATCCATCATTGATACACCGCTTAATTCTCTGCAGGGTCGCGGGGGAGCTGGAGCCTATCCAAGCCAACTCAGGCAAAGGCAGGGACACCTGGACAGGTCGCCAGTCTGTCGCAGGGCTGCATTGAGCAACATGCAAGAAAATATTCCACCTTGCATCCCACTTTCTAATGAATTACATTCTTTTCCTTTCTTCTATGCGTGACCTAGTACAGATGAAAAAGCAGCAAAAGATTCTTTCATTTTTTCTTTTCATTTACTAATACAATAAAATAGCTTCCTCTTATCTGAAGCCCTTATTTATGCCTGTTTATTTCACAACTATTAATGCTGGAGTCCATCAGTGATGGGGTTTAAAGTTGGGTTGCAACACATTTATCTACATATATGGCTTAGTTAAACTATTGGTTTTAATGTAAAGACTTAATCAACTATTCATAAATTCAGTCTAACATTTGATTATATGGTAAACTTGCCACTGTAGCCACAACTTAACTGTGCCCCTATACCTAATCAAATACTACACACCTGGATCCTCTACTTACTACAGTGCAACTCTTGTTAAACCTTTTGAACTTGTGTGACATTCACTTGTCCATGACAAACCATAGGAGATAGCAGTAACTACCAGCAGGACTAGATGGATGAAGTGCTATAGCTGGAGCGCTAATCGCTGACTTGCTTGGCAGCTCAGTCAGGCTAGCTCTTCTCTGTGTTCTTTGTTCTGTTGTTACCTTCACTTGTCCCTGGTGTTCCGTTTACATCTGCACACCGCTTCACTCCAAAAAACATAATGAAGTGACGGATCAAGCTCTCAGTGGTTAGTATCTTTACTACAGGTTAAAAGGTGCTGCATAAGTGTGGACAGTTAACTACTTACTAAATGCTCAACATCTGTTAGTCCTGCTGATGTACAAACAACAAGGTATGACTAAATCAAAGTAAAAAGTGTCCCATAGATTAAAGCAGGAAGTGAAATATTTCACTTACTTTTGCAGAGTTTTACAGAAGTGTCGACATCCCTACTTGCTCTAACCAGACGACTGGCTGAGACTGGAGTGTTTCTGATCTGTATCACTCAGAATATGAGGCATTTGCATTGGAGAACAACTGAAAAGGAAGGAAGTGATGCCTAGTGCAGGGCCTGGACCGGACTTTTTCAAAAAACAATCCTAAAACTGTTTGATCAGAGAGAGGAAATGTCTCCTCCCTCGATATACAGCCAGTCTGTTTTCACTGTAATCAGAGGCAAACCCCATCATTAACAGTCCATCTGAAGCAGGCTTCAGCAGGAGGCCACACTCTTTCTCATTTATCAACTCAAACCCTGGAAGAGGTCAGTGACAACAAGAACACCTCCTGAATTAGAAAAACTAATGGCAAATATGATAAATGGTGCCAAAGCCACCCAGACCTGCTGTTGGAGTCAGACTATAGAACATTCATGTCTGATAAGATGCTCAGTGTGTCACATTAGATAACTATCATCATAAATTCTTGCTGACTCAGGTAAGAAACATGGCACAGTAGACATTTGTCCTTGACCAGTGAAGGACCAGTGTGTATGATGTTGGCTGTCTTGACTTACGTAGTTTGCAACAAGAGAACAGACAGCTGTCTGACCTTTAACCCGCCCAAGGGAAGTCAGAGACTTGTCCTGAGGACATTGCAGTGTTGTACAGGCTGTGTAGCGCCATGCAGAAAGATGAATTGTTGCCACAGTCTTACAGATTACTGCACTCTGGATGGTCCTTTTTCAGTTTTGACCAGTCTAACTTTCTCTGCTACTAAGAAACAGCCCCATGCTGCCGCCACCAAGCTTTCTTTCACGTACAGCCTATGGTCCAGTCCTTTCACTTTTATACAGGTCGACTCCAAAAGGGTTCAACACACAACACAAGGAAAATTAATGCAAACAGGATACACTGGTAGGTCGCCGGTTTGAGTCCCTGGACAGGCAAGAGGTTGAGGTGGGAAAGTGAGAGCGACCACTTGTCATAGTCACCACCACTATGGGCCCTTGAGCAAGGCCCTTAACCTCTGACTGCTCCCCAGGCGCTGCTCCAAGTGTGTATAGTTAAGGTCAGCCATGAATAGGATGGGTCAAAAGTAGAGAAGGAATTTCTCCAAGGGGACCAATAAAAGTTAAATTATTATTATATTATTATATTTGCAGAAATCTCAAAAAGGGTTTCCACTTCGTCATTAAGGGTTACTGAGTATAAAAAACCCCAAACTTTTTTTCATTTAATTTCAGTGATGAAAGAGGCATTTTGATTGTTGTCAAAGCAGTAAACTGTCATTATGGACAAGTTAAAGTGTTTCATCATCACACAGACAGTAAATGTGGCTGAAAAACGTGTGATTAACTGAAAGCCCAGAAACAACCCAAAGCTGTTCGCATATTTCATACATACATACATGTGAAACTAAAGTAGCATATCGACTGAAAATATCTACAGGGTTGAAAAACACAATGAAACATTTGTAGATTTCTCGAAGACATTGTTGATACTTGTGAAGTGAAAGAACACTGGACAAAGGTAAATTGGAAGAAAGAAAGAGAGATGCATGTCTGTGCTAAACAGTCAAGCTTCACAATCAACAAATGCAAACACTTGTGCTAAATTTGAACAAATTTCCTCCATGTGTTCCTGTTCCTGAAAACCACACTGACAGACAACCAGAAAACCTAATACCTCTGTTATCAGCTGTTATCAGTGCAGAGGCATACAGATATTTGTGGACAAAGAGGTGAAGAAAAAATGCCAAAAGACAGCAGATAAGACAAAGAGAGAGAGAGAGAATAGTAGAGGAAGAGAAAAAATAAAGAAGTGCAGAAAAAAGAAGAGAAAAACATATAGGACAGGATAAAAATGACTGAAAGTCAAAAAAAGTAGTGCCAGAAAGAAGAGAAGAAAAAAAGAAAGGAAGAAAACAAAATATGACAAACAGACAAAGGGGGGAGAAAGAAAAAATAGAAGAATAAAGAGCAGGAGAAAGGAAGAGGTGAATGAAAGAAAGGAAGACAGACAAACAATAAGGCAAAACATACAGAAGGAAAAGTGGATGAAATAAAGGAAGCAAAAAGAAGATAAGATAAAAAAAAGAGAGTGGAAAAGAAAGAAGTGTTGTAGAGAAAACAGAGTAGAGGGTCAAAATGAAAGGGAGGAAAGAAAAAACTATGGAAGTAAGAAAGAGGACAACCAAATCAGGAGGTTTGTAAGGGGAAAAGGAGAAACAGGAACAACTAGGACACACTCCAGCGAGATGCAGACCCATGCTGGATGTCTTCCTAAACATGACAGGTATCCCTGTGACCTTGATCTTTGACCCCAAAATTAATGGGTGACCAGGGTAGGTCAAGATCAACATCTATGCTGAGTTTGATTGTCCTACCTGTCTCTGTTATTGAGTTATGGTGCAGACATACAGACCCACATACAGACAAACAGACGGCAGTAAGTTCAAGGCCAAGAGGTGCAATGTGGTAGTCCTACCCTTAGATATACCAAAGTTCATCATTGCAAGCTTATATAGTAGATTATAAGGGGATTTTGCACTAATTAGTGACCTTGACCTTTGACCTTTTGACCCCAAAATTAATGGGTGACCAGGGTAGGTCAAGATCAACATCTGTGCTGAGTTTGATCATCCGGTCTCTATTTGTTCTCGAGTTATGATGCGGACATGGCCACCCACATACATACATACATACATACAGACCGACGGCAGTGACCACCCAACCCATGGCCGACTCCGTTGGCGTGGGTAAAAACAGAAGATGGGAAGATGAAATGAAATGGAAAACAAGGAGAAACAAAGAAGAAAAGATGAAGGGAAAAAAACTAAGACATTATAGAAGATGTAAACATTTTCAGATAGAGGAGAAAACAAAAAGACCCAATAGAAGTCAGGCTAAAACAAACCAGAGAAGAGCGATGGGGGAAAGGAGGGGGAAGAAGCAAGGAAAGAAGGATGGCTGAAGTTGGCTGCTGGCTAACAGTGAAGATGTTTACATGCTGCGTGACCACAGACAAACCAAGAGCCCATGCGGCTGCACTTGAAACTAGCACAGCAGGTTTCCATGTCAGAACTCTAAAAGTGGAGCTTTGATCACAGATCCTCACCGCACTGTGTAATTCTCACATCATCAGTGTCTATCGGTGTGACATTAATAAACAGCTGACAGACACACAACCACACCATACAGATACAGACAAGAAATCAGCAGCAGTACCTGGGTGTAACCACGAGTTCCTGTCCAGAAGTTCCCTTTTAAGTAAATGTCATGTCTTCTCCTTTTGTTCAGTCGGCTGTTAAATGCGTCCAGCCTGACTTCAGTCGGCCATCTTCAACTCGTAAAGTGTGTCGACTTGACCTGCAGCAGCCACCACACCTGCTGAACACACACAGCTACCGATGCAGTCAGTGTTCAAACAGAGGTGGAGCTACTGGAATACCACATATTTAAATACATGTAACTGAGCAACAACTACTGAAACAACAATCAAGTCTGGTGGTGATCCTCATCAGTGGAATAATGAGTCTGCTAAACAGCACTCCTACTTAGGATGTAGATATTTTAGGATGCTATCTTATGTTTTTTTTAATCGTTTGGTTCATTAATGTTGGTCTGTTTTGTAACCATGGGTGACAGTAGAAATATCTCAACAGCCACTGGATTCATGATTGAGTGGTGTCGAGCTAAATGTCTCCACAACTGCAGGATGGATGGCTGGGACATTTGGCCCGGACGCTCACATTCAACTTAAGGGGAATTGTAACTTTGGTGATCTGTAACTTTTTACCAATGAACACATACAGTACATCAGCACACTGTATACATTGTTTGAAGGGAACCATTCTTCCATTTTCTATACCTGTTTACTGTGTGGAGGGTAGCAGGACAGCTGGACAGGTCACCAGTCAATCACAGGGCCATGTGAGAGACCAAGCACTCTCACATTCACACCTACAGCCAGTTTATTATATCAATTAACCTCAGCATGTCTTTGGACAGTGGAAGGAGGCTGGAGCCCCTGGAGAAAACGCATGCAGGCGTAGTGACAACATGAAAACTCCACACAAAGATCTCAGCTGACCTGGAAATTTTAGTGCAAGACCTTTGTGAGGCAACAGTGCTAACCACTGCACCTACATATGTGTTGCCCTTAAGAGAACCTTCAATCATATAACGAACTGGCCAGTGCCAAAATTCCAGCCCTTAAACGGTCATTTGAAGTATTGATGGAGTGCCTCAAAATGCAGAAATGTCTTCACTACAATGGTTCCACACCATGTAAGTGGAACAGGTACACTCACACATGTTCAGTGGCATCCAAAAGTCTGAGGCCACATCAAAAAATCTGTTCTATTTCTATGTAAACCTGGAAATAACCAGGAAGTTTAGAAAGATTTAAAAACACTAGAAGTTCTAACATGTGGGCTGCGATGTAGCTCGCTGACTTAAGGCTTTAGATTCAGATTCAAAGTTTTATTGTCAAGTGCACAGTAAGAAACACGTTACCATGTGGGGCACTGGTCGCCAGCAGTCATGAGTTCAAGTCCGGCTCACAACCCTTTGCTGCATGTCTCTCTCCGTCTCTCCAAGAGAGAGAGATATCAATCTACCTAAGTTCTTCCTTCATATATTATCTTTCTTGAACATTCTTGTACAATATATGATTGCATAATAGTGCATAATATTAGTCTCCTCAAATAAACAGGTTGCATGCTTCCATATCAACCCTCACCACACTGGATTTAAGAAAAGAGAGTATTTCTTCTTCTTCTTCTACTTCTTCTTCTTGGACGTTCAATTTTATAGTTAAAGTACATTCAGCTGACAGTTATTATTTAAATTAAACTATAACTATCGACGAGTATGTGAAGCAGGTTAAAAATAAAATATCTTTACTTCAACCAGCCGCTATCAAAAACAGAATATTTTAATTTGAAGGCGGAAGTAACAAACACCAGGCGGAAGTGAAGCAAAAACGTTGCTAGCCTTAAATAGCCGTGTCCCAATTCAGAGGCTGCATTCTTCACGTTAGTATAAGGATTGTTAGTATTACTATCCTTGACGTTAGTAGCAGATAGAGAACATCTGCTACTAACGGTAACTTTACCGATGTGTGGAAGTTTTAGTAGATGGTCGTTAGGTCGCATCTCTGATGACTATTTCATCAGTTAAAGTAACAATGAGTTTAGGTCAGAAACTGAGAGAGTTAATCAACGAGCGATTAAATGCAGCTGCTGAAGAAATATTCACAGGGTTCGAAAAAACCATCGTCCAGTACCAGGAAGAGACGGATCGTCAGCGCAGACTGCTACATTTCTGGAAACTGCAAATAACATTTCACACAACAGGTATGTAAGACTGATGGTCTGAATGAACTGACTAATATGACTCCTGTAGGCTCCTCATCGTCTGAGTTACATTTATTTTCAGACATGAATTCCGCTGTTGCATCTTAACTCATTGACTTTTGCATGAGCAATTTTTGTATTTGCCGCTTCGCCGTTGCTTTGGTAAGTCAACCATAATATGTAGACGCTTCCGCCATATTGGACCGTCACGATTTCCCAGCATGCATGTATTTTTTTCTTCCTTCAGCCAGGTGTCATATATGGTAATTTAGCACACATGAAATGTACAGAAAGGGTTTTATTTATTTTGAAAAGCTACCATTTCTCTTTCCAACTTATTCAGTCTGACACACTGAAAAATATATTACCAGTACTCACTTATGACTTACTAACTGGTCAATAATGTGACAGGAAGTACGTCATACTCTTCAGTACACTTCCACAATGTAAAAGGCTTTCTTACATTTCATATCATATATAACAATAAATAATAAAGTATGTTATATATGATTAAAAACAATATTACGAAAGGAAAATAGGTCAAAGTATTTGAGTTCACATTATCACAGTTATTACTAATAAGTGGCCATTTCTGAGTAAAACAGAACAAAATACAGATGAAATAGTGAGACACTGGCAGTCAGTCTGCTTTCTATAATTCTAACACAGTGAAATGACAAAGGTATCCTGCAAGACAGACAACTAAAAATGATCTAGTTAAATTAATTGAGGCATTACAGCAGTGTCACACATTTACATGATGTATCAAGATTATTGTACAGTTTAAATATAACGCAATGTAAGTGTGGTATAGTATAGCATGAGCTGTAGTAGTATTAAAACAGCAGTTGAATAAGTATCATCGCTAGTTATTTTTAGTTGGACTGTGATGGCCAACTAGTTAGTGCTCAACATAGTATTTCAATAGCAAAAAATATAACCTTACCTGTAGGTTAAAAAAAAAAAATCTCTAAAATCTCTAAAATCTTGAATCTCTGTAATCTGGTTTGGATTGCAAAACGATTTGTACAGCCCCAAGCTGCAGTCTAATCTGACTGCAGCTTGGGACTGAGAATTATGTCAAGGTGCCTGGTCTAATATGGAAGCAACATTGATGTGTTATCCAGCAGCCAGTGTGGCGTCCATGTATATTTATGGTTTATGGTTTAATTCATCCATTATGTGTTTGATGTGTGCATTGTAACGAGTACCATGTCCATTTCCAGCAAAAAAAAAAACATGTTATCTTTTTTTTTTAAATATCTCAGATTACACTATTTCTGAGAAAACAAAAAGAATCACTGGACTTTCAACATTCCGTTGGTTCTACAACTAGTCGCATGACACACGGTTCATCAAAATGACTTTATTCCACATGTCTCATCCAAGAATTCACCAAAAATAAGTTGTTGAGCAATTTCAATTAGAATTTATGTCAAAACTGTGCCATACTGCCCAGCTGTCTCTACTTCTAGCTGAAAAATAAGGCCACAGTGACAAAAAATGTGACAGGAGCCAAAACTGCCTAGACAGTGCTTGGGCTTCAGATGATTATCTGTACTTGCTCAGATGTGCGTCACCTATCGTCACCTTTAGCAACCTTCTTCTTGTGTCATCTTGCCCTCCAGACTTTCCACTGCAACATGTCCATGAGGAGAATGTTCTTGCTGAGCAGAATCTCAGTAACCAGGAGAGGAACTCTAGTCTGGACCAGGAAGACCCAGAGCCTCCACAGATGAAAGAGGAACAGGAGAAACTCTGCACCAGTCATGAGGAACAGAAGCTCGTACTGATGCAAGAGGCTGATTTGCTGGTTCAGTGCAAATTCAAATGTGAAGAAATATCCCAAGAAATATTTCAAGTTTTCGAAAAAACAGTCAGTCACTTTGATGAAGAAATCGATCGTCAGCGCAGGCTGCTGGATATCATCTCGAAACCACAAATATTGTTGCACAAAATAGGTATGGAAAACTATGATTGTCTTAATGAACTACCAAAGGAGTGTGACTAATGTAAGATCCTAATCAGGCTTCAAATGCAATACAAAGCATTTATTTATGTCTTATCTAAAGTGTAAACATGCAACATTAAACCTACAGTGTGTATAAGACATAGCGGACGTTATTTACATTCTTAGACTACAGCAGTGTTTCCTTTTGATACACTGCTTTGGGGTTTGGTGGCCATTGTGCTTGTTTTTTTCAATGTTGTTCTTTACAGACATTTTCATGTAACTTTCAGATGGTCAGGATTGACTTCTACACGACTTTGACTTTAGATCAGTTAACGGTTGTTAGAAAGTTTTCATTGCACTAACTGTAGACCACTGTGTAATGTAGTGGTCTTTACTTAACTTGTCTGCGCTGCTCACATTTCACAATACGAGTTATTTTCTGAAATGTGTTGCTGAATATAAAATCAAAAGAGAAAATATGTTTCAAAAAAATAAGGTCTTTGACATTTTTAATATATGATATGTTCATTTGTACATTTACTGTTTTTACTTACATTTTACACAGTATCCAAACTATTTAGAAACAGGGTTATGGGATCTAAATTGAAATTTTTAAACCTGAGCTGGTGACTGCTGATACTGATGTGATCAGATGATGGTTTTACTGGAGAAGACGTCTTATTAGATAATCAACATGGCGGCGCGGACACACGCAGCTTCTCTCTCTCCCGACTCCACACTGAGGGTTTGAAGAGTACAGCAATTTCGATGCTCTTTATGTCCTGTACATATCGCAGTATCGACAATAAAAAGACTTTGACTTTGACTTATTCTGTTGGAGTAGTTGCAACTATGGAAACACTCAGTTAACTCTGATAGTACAGTGGTTTTAATGAGTGATGCTTCTTCAGCCTCATAAAAAATCTCTCTTGAGTGTGGACAGCAGTGTTCATTTGGTTCTGTCGTCAGTTAAAGTCATCCAATTACCATTAGTAATCACTTGCTGATTGGACTTGCTGTTTGTCATTTTAACTGACAACAGTGACAATCAGCAGTGACTGAAAGTAGAAAGCTGCTGCCTGAATTTTTTGTACACTGATCTTTGCGAGCAAGAGTGTCAAAACTCAAGAGTCATGCTCACTTTCTTTGTGTGCCACATGCTCATACTGTAGAGCCCTGCTAATGGTTTAACCCTGTGAAGCCCAAAACCCATTTAAAAGTCATAACAACTTTTTAAAAAATATTCAAAGTAACACCATGTATCAACCAGTAAAAGCAGAAAGATTTTTCAGATTTTCAACATTCAGATGGTCCTTGAATCAGTCATGTGTGACATATGGTTCATCAAAATGAGTTTATTCGACATGTCACATTCAAAAACCCACCAAAGGTTGTTAGCACTAAATTCAGTATCAAAACTTCAAATTATGCACAATTGCACAACTGGCAAGCAATGACTGATTTAGCTGCGACTGACAGTCAAGTCACATGACAAAAGTTAGGATGACTGTTCAGGTGAACTGCAGACTGTGTTTACACAAATGAGAGAGGAGACTGAATCAATAAAATAAATGCAGCATGGCTAAAATACAGTAGAAAGCAGAGCAACTTGTCAGCAAGTTGTTGGAAAATCCACTCAGCATGATGAAATATGTTTCTAGAGTTGATGTGCAGAGTAATATGAAAAGATGCTTGTCTAGGTTTGTTAAAATGGAAATGGTTACCGAACGATTGTAGAGCCACCATTTTCCAGTGTTGGTAGAACCTGTGGACACTTGGAAAGAAGTTGTGCATATTGATTGTAGTTTTTCAATTGTTTTGAAAAGGTAAGAGTCAAAGAAATTCAAGTTTTTTCAATTTATGTCAGAGCTGTGCTATACTGCACAGAAGACATTTCGGAGCTCTCTCTACCTCTAGACATGTTTGTGCTGTTTCCATACAGGTATGAGACTTTATATTGCAGTAAAGAATGAGCCCACAGTGAGGAAAAATGTGACTCCCCAGACAGTGCTCGGGGTTCAGAGGATTAAATGTCTTTGCTCGGACGTCTCTTTCCCTATCATCATTTTAGTAACTTTTTTCATGTGCCCCACTGTCCCTCCAGACCTCCCACAGCAACATGTCTGTAA
This sequence comes from Dascyllus trimaculatus, assembly GCA_024666655.1. Taxonomy (NCBI): domain Eukaryota; kingdom Metazoa; phylum Chordata; class Actinopteri; family Pomacentridae; genus Dascyllus; species Dascyllus trimaculatus. The sequence goes on from CM045448.1 coordinate 34,202,044, forward strand.
GGAGGAGAAGGATCTCACTGACCAGCAGCTCTGTAACCAGGAGAGGAACTGTAGCCTGGACCAGGAGGACCTAGAGCCTTCACAGATTAAAGCTGAACAGGAGGAACTCTGCACCAGTCTGGACCAGGAGGACCCAGAACCTCCACAGATTAAAGCTGAACAGGAGGAACTCTGCACTAGTCTGGGCCAGGCGGACCCAGACCCTCCACAGATTAAAGGGGAACAGGAGGAACTCTGCACTAGTCTGGACCAGGAGGACCCAGAGCCTCCACAGGTTAAAGAAGAACAGGAGAAACTCTGTACCAGCCAGCAGGGAGAGCAGATTGTACTGAAGCAAGTGACGGATACCTTTCCTTTGACTTCAACTGATGAGAACATTTACCACAGTGAAATAGAACCAAACGGCGGCCAACTCCTCTCTTACAATTCACCAGTAGCTGAGAGCCCACATCAGGAAGCAAGCGAGCATGTAGACTCATGGCCAACTAGAAATGCAGCACTGAAGCCAAATAAGAGCCATAACGGAAACAGCAGTCACAGTAACAATGTAGACAACTCTTTATTGTCAGAAAGTCACTGTGAAACTGATGAAGGTAGAAAGTCCGTAAAATGTGATGTTTGTGGAAATGCCTTTAAAAATAATTACCAAATCAAGAAACATCACCAAATCCAAAAAGATGTAAAACCATGTGCTTGCAATGCATGGGGAGAAAGTTTTAGTTTTAGCTCTCTGCTGAAAGTCCATACGAGAATGCACAAAAGTGACAAACAGTATTCTTGTGAAATATGTGGAAAATGTTGCAGTACAAGTACTCATCTGACCGCCCATATGAGAATACACACAGGTCAGAAGCCGTATTCTTGCAAAACATGTGGGAAAAGTTACAGTCACAGTAGTCACCTTACTGTCCACATGAGAACACACACAGGTGAGAAGCATTATTCATGTGAGACATGTGGCAAGGGTTTCATTCAAAAAAACGATCTGACTGTCCACATTAGAACGCACACAGGTGAGAAGCCTTATTCATGTGAGACATGTGGCAAGGGTTTCATTCAAAAAAACGATCTGACTGTCCACATTAGAACGCACACAGGTGAGAAGCCTTATTTTTGCAAAACATGTGGGAAACGTTTCAGTGACAATAGTAATCTGATTGGCCACTTGAGAATACACACAGGTAAGAAGCCTTATTTTTGTGAGACATGTGGCAAAAGTTTCAGGCAATGTAGTCATCAGACGGCCCATATGAGAACACACACAGGTCAGAAGACATGTTCTTGCAAAACCTGTGGGAAAAGTTTCAGTAAAAATAGTGATCTGACTGTCCACATGAGAATGCACACAGGTGAGAAGCCTTATGTTTGTGAGACATGTGGCAAAAGCTACGGTCACAGTAGTTCTCTGACTGTCCACTTGAGAACACACACAGGTCAGAAGCCTTATTCTTGTGAAAGATGTGGGAAATGTTTCAGTAGAGGTAGTGTTCTGACTGAGCACATGAGAACACACACAGGGGAAAAACCTTACCCCTGCAACACGTGTGGGGAGAGATTTACATATGCAGCAACAATGGAAAGTCACATGAGAACTCACACAGGTGAGAAGCCTTACCCTTGCAACACATGTGGGAAGAGATTTCGATCTGCAGCAATACTGAGAAGTCACATGAGAACTCACAGGTGAGAAGCTGTAGTCCTGAAACAACGGTGGAAACCAAGCTTGAAAAAACATTGTTTTTCAAAACATTCACATTGTTCAGGGTAAAAGTAGGTCTTGTATATTTAAAGCGCAGTTAGGCCGCTTCAACAATGATTTTGTGGGTTTATGTTTTCTGAACTCTAGTCAAGACTTAATAAGAGCTTTTTTTCAACAGTGACTCTCCCAGAAGTCTTTAATTGGTGAAGAACAGACAACAGCTGCTGTATGAACAGTGCCTCCCATGTCAGCTGCTGAAGCTTGTACCTCCTTCAGGAGTCATTGTCTTGTCTTGGTGGCCTCCCTCACTAGTTTCTTTTTTGCGAAGCCACTCAGTTTTTGAGGACGCCCTTCTCTATGAAGAGTTACACATGTGCCATGTTCATTCTGTTTCTTAATGATGGATTTAACTGTACTTCAAGAGACATTCAGTGACTTGGACATTACTTTGTAGAAATCTGACTTCACTTTGACATGAAAGTCCTTTTTGTACAAATTCTTGTCAAAACATCCAAATTAAATTGACCATGGTTCAGTGTTGAAAAGAAATAAAAAGAGACAAGTTCTAAGGGGAGTGAATTCTCTTTACAGGCACTGTAATGTTTTATGTATAATAAATGAAACTGAACAGGAGTTAATCCACATCGAAAGACAGTTTCACAACAAGCTTCATAAATGGTGATAATGAGGCCAGGCAGTAGGGCTGATTAGCTCTGTAGAGTTTCACTCCTATGAAATAATATGATGATAAAGAAGTACATTATCAAACAAATACAATAAGTACTGGGATATTCTCCCGCTCACTCTGCTCCTCCCCTCCTCCCTGCTATACTGTGAGTGTAGCACCGAAGTTCACTCAGCAGCTCACTGCTGCAGCAGGATGTCAGAGAGGAGCAGTCTGGTGTTATTTTACAGCTGCAGACCAGAAAACTGCAAGCTGTGAGGTTTTCAGAGAACAAATAAGGTACGGTAGCAACACCACGGATTTATACAAACACCTAAAAACACAGCCAAAAGAGAAACAGAGGGAGGAGGAAGGGAATCCCAAACCACAACCAGACCTCCAGCACTGAGACAGAAGTCACTGTCAGAAGCCTCTCAGCCAACAGGATCCAGGTAGCTGCTTTATAGAAGTGGAAGTAGGATGCAGTCATCTGCAGCATTAGTTCATGTTATTTTTCAAAGTGTAATTGGTCTTTGTAGTTGTAATATTAGCAGACTGATTAAATATAGACTATTCAGACAGTCATATAATATACTCAACCAGTTGAAATGAATCTAGATGAATGATTGTACTGATACTGATATTTATATTTAAAGATATATAGCTCAAACCTGAAATATGAATATGGCTGAACATAATAACCTTTTTGTGTTAACTGTCAAAGGACATTAGTAGTACTACATTCCTATATTTAGGCTACATGCAGATAGGATATGGAGTTATTTATTTTGTTATTTCAGGTAATTCTCCAAGAGCTATGGATATCACAAGGAGCCTTGCTGAAATGACTGTAAAGGACAGCGTGAAACCTCCCATGTGTTACTCCCTCACAGTGAAGCTCTGCTTTGTCAGATGTTTAAAAGGATGCAGACAGCATGTTGTGGAGGTCCATATGTGTTTATGCGCCCAGGACAGAGTTCAGGGGTCAAACTGGGAGGAGAAGAGGTTAGGTTTAGCTTCATGGTCTCCTCACTGCCACAGAGAGTCTGCATGAAAACAAGGTAAGTAAGATCAGTTGTCCTCCTGTAGCTCATCATAGTGAAATGTGGGAGAGGTTGGTTCAACAGGTGCACCACCTTCTCATATTTTTCATGATGGGCTCACTGAGACAGAGAATCGGGTGAGAAGGTGACTTTCATAGACTTCATACTCTTCACACTGTTGGCCTGCTGATTGATACTTTCAGGATATGGTCAGCTGCCAAACAGGCTCCTTAAATATTTATACTGTGTCCCTTAGAAAAATCTAGACCCGTGTCTGCCACGTTGTTTTCTTTGTTTTCTTTCAGGACTGATGATGGATGGACCCAAAGTGAGTGAATGGAGGGAGGGGGTGACGGAGGACTTTCATGCCCAGGCCTAATTTAGGAGACATAGAAGGTCGATGGATGCGGGCAGTTTGAGGGCACAGCACGAGGATTGATGACGCATTCAATTTCAAAGAGGCCGATAAAGAAAGGAGCAAGCTTCTCTGACACCACTTTATGTGGGAGGTCTTTGGCCCATAGCCAAATCTTTTTGTCCTATCACATCTCCACAGGAAGGATTGAACTGATGGATCGGAGACTTCTTGCTCTTGGGAAGGGAATAGTGGAGTCTGGTATCCCATGGAGCACTGAAAAGGACACAACCCAGAAGAAGAGTTAACATTCCAGACTGTGGATGCGAATTATGGTCCTCGATCGGAGATGATATCGGTGGGGATGCCATGGAGTCTGAATACTTGGTTTATCGGAGGATTAAATAGATGGTATAGATAATGGATCATGATGTCAGACGTTTTCTTAGCAGAGGGTAACTTAGGGAGAGCAAATAAGTGAGCAGCTTTGGAAAAATGATCAACAATGGTGAGAATAGGAGTATTGCCTTCAGAGGGGGCCAGGCCAGTGACAAAGTCCAAAGCGATATGGGACCATGGTCATTTTAGAATGGTTAAGGGCTGCAGGAGACCAGAACTGGACTGATTAGAAGTCTTGCTGCGGGTTCTGACGGAGCAGGCAGCGATGAATTCTGTGTCACCAAAACCATTGGCGAAGGACATTCAATGTACAGGAGATTCCAGGATGGCAAGTCAGGCAGGAGAAATGAGCCCACTAGAGGACCTGGGATCGGACAGAGTTGGGAACAAGCATGGAGTCTGGAGGACCATTTCCTGGATCAGGTTGGCTGGTCTGGGCCTGGTGGACTTGTGACTCAATTTCCCAAGTGAAGGAGGACATAAAACTGATTTTGGGAAGGATGGACTTGGGCTCCCCAGAGGATTTTTCTACTCATAACTGTCAAGATAAGGAATCAGGTTTAAAACAATACCCACTGGGCTTGTTGAGAGTTGGGTCTCTTGGCAGTTTGGATGTATTCCAGATGCTTTTGATTGATCCAGACAGTGAACGGTTGTTCTGCTCCCTCCAGCCTAGGGATGGGTACTGGGCCCCGGTACTAAACGAGCCCTGGGGTGAAAATTTTAAATATCGAAGGATCGATAAGCTTCAACGTCAACAGTTCTGCTAACAATACTTTAGAAAGTAAGAAGATTGTTGTGTTGCACATTGGTCTGAACAATAATAATAATAATGCATTGGTTTTATATAGTGCTTTTCTAGACACTTACGCTTTACATTGCATTATTCATTCACTCCATACTCCATGGTGCTAAGCTACATATGTAGCCACAGCTGTCCTGGGGTAGACTGACGGAGGCCAGTCTGCACCATCGGTCCCTCCAACCACCACCAACCACTCACTCTCACACTGCATCCACTCAGGCTTCCTGGTGTTCCCTCACAGTCTCCCATCCAGGTACTGACCAGGCCCAACCTCACTTAGCTTCCGAGATCTGATGGGATCGGGCATCCACAAGGCGGTATGGCCACTTGAAGCAGACTGAGGCCTTCACTTAAACATGTAAAGTTACACATTGAAGTCTTACTTTACTGCATTTATTGGTTTAGATGAGATAAGCAAGAACAGGCCACAGCCAATCACAGTGAAGTAACAAGAGCAGGAACCTACCAGCAGCACGCCAAAACTGAATTGCAATAAGCTAATATGGGTCCATCAATACCAGGTAGACAGAAAACAGCTGTTCTGTGTGGAGAAACACTCACATATGTTGTAAATCTGATTTTGCACAATTCAGTTGAACTTGTAACTTGAAAATAAGTGAGAATGTATATCCAGCCAGTGGCAGCACACCTCAGTGGCTGACTGAAGCAGGGACAGAAGTTTAAGTGTTTTGACCCACGAAGTGCAATTTTCAGCACATCTTTGACCCTTAAAGTCTACAAATGTGAAAGCACAAGCAGCTCCAGTTTCCTGCTCTGATTACCCATCCTGTTGTCCGGTTGAATTCTTCCACACTGTAAAAAACCAGAAGACAAAAACATCTCTTTCTTCCTTTACAAGAGAAACCACAGGCACCCTGCCAAAATAATATTTATATCTCTATATACTGGAAATAAGTGCTTAAGATGCTCGTCTGGGATCTTTTGAACTATGTGTGGAAAACAAAAGGACTGACTCAAGTCAGTGCTTAGTCACTACCCAAACCCCCTTTTATTATTTTATCGAGAACATTTAAATAACATTAGAACTAAATGTGGTACAGTTTGGATGTATACAGAGGATCTCAATGGGGTGAAACTGATGCAGGTGTTGACGCAGACACACAGCTTTGTGCTTCTCCACTGGTACGTCTGCTGAAGGTGCGACAGCGGCTGGCAGATCAGAAGTTGATGGCTTTACCGAAAGAGGCGGCGAGGTTAGCTTCTCTGAAAGCCTCCGACACTGTCTGCAGGAGGAGGAGGAGGAGGAGGAGGATAGGCAAACAGAAGGTGGTTAAAGAAAAGCACAGTTTCATTTATTTTATATAACTGTTATTTTCAGAGTTAGAAGAAAACTGTAATTTACCAGTTTGAGCAAAATATAAACAGTTGAGAAGTTGTGGCTGATATACAGTTGAATAAAAGCTGGATTTTAATCAGTCAGTTAAATCAGTTAGGTGGTCATCAGTAAAGTAAGTGGCAGTTAGCTTGACATGTGAAAAACTTGTCAAACTAACTGCCACTTATGTGATAAGAAACTACAATTCCTGCACCGTCTCTGTCTTCCACACCTACCGGCCATTCTGTATCCTGCCTCCAAATAATTAATCAAGGAAAATATCTGGAAGGTTCTGCAGTAACGAAAATAGTTATTTATTTATCACACTAGATGTGGAATAACACTCTAACACACAGGGGTCTGTTCTGAGAGGCCCATTTACTGAGTGATCAAGCTAAATTTGAAACCAGTAAAAGCAGCAACAGCTCCTACACATCAGCCCTGGTTCTACATCTGGTGATTTTGGGCTTCTTACAGTTGTCCAGATAAGTCCGTAAACTACATTCTTACAACAGAAACCTGGTTTGAAAAGAACCGGAACATTGGTCTGGACTCTCTGCATTCTGTTCATTCTGCTTGTTTCTGTAGTGGACCTCATGTAAATCTAATTACTGATTATTTATTATGAAAAATGTCAGAAGTCTGGTGTGTGGTCTGGTGTTAACTCACATCAGCTCTCCAGATAAGCAGGGAGTTGACATGACGTGAGCTCTCCAAATGTGCTCCACCGTTACCTCAGTCTGTGTGACACTGTCTGGTTTGGATCGGCCACCAAACAGGACAGGCACAGACTGGAAAGAACAATTAGGTCTGCAGAGAGGCGCCGACCTGCCCTCCATCCAGGACCTGTACCTGTCCAGGGTCAGGAAGTGGGCAGGTAACATCTCTGCAGACCCCTCACACCCAGCACACAGACTCTTTAAACTCCTCCTGTCTGGTAGGCACTACAGAGCACTTCTTTTAACTTATTATTAGTAGTTAGTTTGCTGTTTTTTTGTCCGATTACTGTACATAGAGAGCAAAGATTTATCAGAGTCAGATTCCTTGTTTGTGTGTACGAACTTGGCCAATAAAGTTGATTCTGATTCTGATTCTGGTGTGTGCCATGGGCATAAAATCATGCATCATGTGTTGCACTTGAGATGTCACATTGAAAGTACTTTGTACATGTCGATATCCATGCATAAATGCTGATCCCAAGAAACCAGAGAGTATGTATCTTATCATTTCCCAGCCTTTCAGCTGTGCACTGATGTGTGTGGTGTTGTGATGAACTTGTGTGGTTTGTGTGGAAGTAGGACTTACAGGATGGGCGTGGCAGACCCGGGCGACATCCTCACATGAGGCTCCGTACTCCATGGCCAAAGCAGCTTCATTGATCATCTCTCCAGCTCCCTGCAGGGGAAATCAAACAGCAGCGCATGTCTCAGCTTCTCTTTTGAATAATGCATTTTAATATTAAACACACTAATGGGTCTGTGACAGTGATATTTTTGTGGCAACACCATCAGGACAATTTTTTAACCTAACTGTGGTAGGGAAGTAAAAATGTCCACTATTACCCCTTTTCCACCAAGAAGAACCAGGTGCTAGTTTGGTGCTTAGCTGATTCAAATCTCGTCCCTTCTAAGACCCTGTTTGCTTTTCCATTGGCAAGGAGCCAAGTTGGAGCTATGCCATTGGGTCACCAGAAAACCACTACGCTAGCATCCATTACATAGCAGTTAAACAAACGCAGTGCGTTGATGATAATATCTATGTTTATCTCTATAGATGGTCTTAAGGCTGATTGTGAGGCGGAGGTCCTCCTGTTGCCTGGACACATCCATGATCACGCTACTGGTGGGACACAACTGTAGCGGATTTCAGTTCAACAGTTTGTGCAAAACTTCTGTGTGTCCCAGGAGTCATTCCAATACATGTGTGATGGGACCAGGGACGTCCTGGAGAACAAGGACACTAATTAGCGCTTGTGTGTCCCTTTCTACCGTTGATGGTTGGTCACCATAACCCCGCCCCCAGCCCCTGACGTACTCGGTGCTTAGCTCTGGACCAGCAAAGAGTTGGTGCTTGCTAAGCTCCAGTTTATAGAACCTGGAGTCGGTGCTTAGGTGGTGGAAACACAAAGAACTGGTGCTAAGTCAGGCTCTCAACCTCACTATACTTACCATTTCTTTAATAATTTAAATTTGGCTAGGTGGTTAACAACGGAACACATATTTTACTGCTTTCCACAGACTTTGAAGGTAATTAAATCATGAAGAGTACCACACTGAACAAGTACTGTGTTTTCAACTTTGCAGTAAAAGAAGTACCACTAAACGTTATTACACTGTGATAACAAATGTCCCTCTATGTTTTTGAGGAGATTTAGATGTTTGTTTCTGTTTTTTTTGGAAATTGTATTTGTTTAAAGTATAAAAACAGAAGAAGAAAATGCAGTAAAATGCAGCAGAACAAGAAGACTGATAAATGCCATCTTGAAATGTCAAATGAAATCAGCACTCGCACATTTTTGAAAGACTCTCTGGCCAGTTCTGAGATCAAAAACAAACTCCTGAGTCACCCTCACTTTTGTTACACTCAGTGTATCACTACGCACATCTTCCAGAAAGTTCAACACAAACAGTAGCCCCACAAACCTTTAAGTTGGGCAGCAAGACTGGAAAAAACATCTGATAACTGAAAAATAACTTGGTGGCAGCTTTCACTGATTCATCAGCCAGCTTTACACAGTGTTACAACAGCTGTCATCTTCAGCAAGACTGAAGAAGACAGCTGCTGGTGCGCTCAGCTTTGTTTAGACAGTCGGTCACATGCACTTCGTGTTCAGGGCGAAGCTCTTACTGATCCAAGGATGTGAGATCCCAGCATCCTGTCTGTCTCCTTGTGGCTGAGGATCTTCACCATGCCGTCAGTGTCAGCGTTGGTTTTGGCTCGGCTGTTGGCTGCAAAGGGGAACTTGCCAACTTTGTAAGGGACACCCTGAGGAGGAGAAGGCGAAGATTGAGACTGTAAAACACTGCTGGGCTTTCAGCACTGAAAACAACACTGACTGCATATTGGTTATGCTGGAATATTAGTCATCCTAACACAATGATGAAGCTTCAAACACTGCTCAATTCTGATCTTTAACCTTATAAACCTCAGGCGTTTTCTACTCCTGTTACATTGTTCCTTATCTTTAACTGCACTATCAAGTCCTGCACCTCTACGGAAACAGCACAACCATGACCAGAAGTAAAGAGAACTCAGAAATGCCTTCCAGCCCAGCTTCTGTGTCTTTGTCAGCTCAACAATATTAGTGATTCTTTGAAGTGGCCTTGTGGTGAATTTAAATGTGGAGAAATATTGCCATCTAGTGGTTGACATTACTAATAACAAATTAATAGTCTGAAGCTGCACGAACAAAATATCTCATATAACTGAGTGTTTTTAAGTAGTGGCAAATAACTACGCACTTGGATGATGTACATAAGTCTAATTAAGATCAAAGAGGACTGTGCTGCTACTCTATGCAGATGATGCACTCTTTATTTCACCACATTTTAAAAAATAGATTCCATACTTTGTAGACTCAGATACCTTATACATAAGATTGATTCTTGTCAGCGGTACATAAAACATAATGAACTGCCACAGCTGTAACTGCAAAACAGTATAGTAAGTAGAACTGCTGTACTTTTCCTTATGACGTAGTACATAGCAGAAATTCAATATTATACTTCGATTCATTTGGTGGACAAAACAGAACTACATGTGAGTGACAGTGTTGCTCCATAAGGGGTTGATATGTCGGCTGTGCTTACAACTTGTTTCTGCTGCTGCCAAGAGGCTAATAAAAAATGTAGTTACTGCAGTTTTAAATTAAATAATGCTGCACTCAAAACAGGGCATGATGAGTACAGTGTTGTTTAGGACCCAAGCTTTCAGCAGACACCCCCTGACTCTCACCTCCTCTTTGAGCTGCTCCTCCGTCTTGCCCACCCAGGCCACCTCTGGGTGTGTGTAGATGACAGAGGGAACACAGTTGTAGTCGATGTGCACGGCACCACCAGCCATGCCCTCCACACAGATGATGCCCTCGTCCTCAGCCTTGTGGGCCAACATCGGTCCGGCGACCACGTCACCGATTGCATAAATACTAAAGGAAGAGGGAGAACCAAATGAAAAAAGACAGCAGTATATCAAAGAGGTTGTCTTGGCAGATTCAGTTTAAAGAAATATGAACTGTTACACAGCACCCAACAACAATAAATCAAAAAGGCGAGTTTTACATTTAAAAAAAAAAAAAACTAAACAAAAACGTGTGGAAGAACTGACTGATAATCCCTGTGTCTCTGAAGAATCTGTGGCTTGTCGTCTTACCACAGATGTATCAGTATCAGCACATTCACTGCCCAACAACTTACATTAGATATACCAAAGTATTCTCATATTACAGACTTGTCGTGTTTGTGCCATTAGTGATTTTCATTTTATATTTATATTTTTGTGCTGTGCGCAATAATTTTCACATATTTTGATCAAAAATTTTTAAGAGACTCTTATAAAATAATATTCTAACTGGCCTTGATATTTCAGTAGGGGCAGGGCTGTAGCAATGAGCTCCTCCATACATTATTAAAATAAAGGAAGGAGGATGCGCTGTACAAATAACCTGTAAAAGGCTTTTAGTATTTCGCTTCTGAGATATGACATTAGACAGCCTGTGCTTGATGGTACCTGGGCACTTTGGTCTGGAAGCGGTTGTTGACAGGGATGCGACCCCTGTTGTCCAGCTCGATGCCAACAGATTCGAGGCCGAGGTTCTGGGTGAAAGGTCTTCTGCCGATGCAGACCAGCAGCACGTCACATGTCAGAGTCTCGTTCTTCCCTCCAGCTGCCGCCTCCACTCTAAATCACAAAACACATCAGCTGGGCTGGTTACCAAACAGTGTACACACTCCACCCACATTTTAAAATTCAAGACTTAATCCAGACCCTGATATCGACACAGAACAATCTGATGCTCCAGGGTTGTTTTACTCACGCCACATCAATCTTGCCGTCAGGCCTCTTTGTGGCTCCCATGACTTTGGTGCTGAGCTTGAACTTGAGGCCCTGCTTCTGTAGGATGCGCTGGAAGTTCTTGGAGATCTCCATGTCGATGCCCATGCCACCCACGTGACCCAGGAACTCCACCGCTGTGACCTTGGAGCCCAGACGCTGCCACACTGAGCCCTGCAGGACAGGAGGTCAAACACAAATCACAAATCATAAATGCAATCAGACTTTCCCAGAGATGAGGAGAAGCAGGAAATCTTGGTGCTCGGATGATCAGATCACACACTTCACAAGTAACCAACATATGAATGTGTTTCTGGGTGAATCACACTAAAGTGATTCTTACCAGCTCCACTCCAATGACCCCAGCTCCGATGACAATCAGCTCCTCTGGCACTTTCTTCAGGGAAAGAGCTCCTGTCGATGACACAACGCTCTCCTCATCGATCTAATGAGACAAAAAACACACAAACATTCAGACTGTAACATGTTGGAGCAGTCAATTAAAAATTGCATATTTACAGATTTTGCACTAATCAACATTTGTACATGAACAACAGGTTTAAGCATGAAAGGAGCGGTTTGTTTTATAGAACCACAATTATCCTTTAATGTCAATGCTGCTGTCAGCTCTGCAGAGTAAAGAACTGTTTGAATGTTACAGGCTTCTGTCCGAGGAGCAGAAGCGCTCTATGCTGGACACCCTGGGAAATTGGTTAGTTTTTAAGGTGTTTAGGTGTTCGTCAAACAACTCTAAGAGCAACAAGTCTGAATAAGCCTACATTTTCCCAGCATTTGGTGGATCAATAATTACTAAGGCCAAAAAACTGAATTTATGCTAGCAGACATAAGAATGAACTTAAATTCTGCTTGCAGCTTGAACTTTGCTCCAGCTGTGAGGAAGAATACAGAATGCCAAGTTTATCGCCAGTGATGAGTCTACTGAGAAAAGCCTCATGAAACCAATATCTGTCTATTTTTTCACTGTATAAAAAACAAAAAGCAAGTCATTTGGCATTAGCTTATTTAGTTTACATAAATATTTTTTCATGTTTTCCTGATATTACATTTCCCTGGAAGCAGGTTTGAAGGCGATTCTCAGGAATCCTGCTTCCTGGGATCAAACACTGCTACCAAGTCTTAGTCATAAGAGGCAAAGCATAAGTACAAATGAACAGCAATGAATTGAGCAACCACCTGTTTTCAGTATTTCTATTTGCTTCCCATTATGTTGAAAGACTCCATATTTCTTGCAAGCAAAAAATCTGTGAAATGAAAACAGTGAATGGACACAAATGGAGTCGTACCTGAATACCAGGAAAAGGTGTGACCTCGGAGCCGGTGGCGATAAGAATGTTCTTAGTGTTGATGACCTGTTCGCCCCCATCGGCTGTTGTAGCAGTCACCTGGTTCTTACCAGTCACCCTCCCAAAACCGTTGACATGGGTCACCTGAGGGGAGTGATGTCACACCGTGAACACTCTCACCTGTGGTTCTGACTGCCAGTAACATGTGTAAAGAGACACTAAGACAGAGAAAGAAGCCTGACTTTGTTCTGTTTAAATAGATGCGCGATTCCTCCGGTCAGAGCTTTGACTGCCCCACTCTTCTGAGCCATCATCTTTTCCAGGTTCAACGAGATGCCTGAAACTGACAGAGACACACTTCCATCAGCATCTTTGTCGTGAAGGGCACCTGTGTTTGTTGAAACTCTGTAAACACAACTACAGAGTTATAAAGTTCAGTGTTGTCTCCTCTAAATACCAAGTCAAGTAATGTTTGTAAATCAAGTGGAAAAAGCATGATTATAGGCAAAAATTAAGGACAGGTCACTAATGAATCAAAGCCATGTTTGGTGCTGGCACTTCCACCCTTGAGCATTACAACTTAAACAACCTCTACGTGTAAAACGGCTCCTTTTGTTGTTGTTATAAAGTCACACACAGCTTGGTTCTATCCAAATGTAGTGCACTTTTTGACAAAGTTTTGAGAGATTAGTCCACAGAAAATGCCAACGAACACCTACTTAATTCCACTGTTGTTAGGGATTCAGATATAAACAGGAGGATGGAAACCACAGACTGTCTATAAAAATGGCCCACACATCACCACTTCCTTCACTATACTAAAGTGAAGCCAAAATATGGTGGAGAAGGGTGCTGTCATTTTGCACTGGTGATGTGATTTGCCTGGGTGGCCTAAATATGAGCACACAGCACTTGAACTTCACACAGTCCACCACTGGAATCTGGACTGTCTTGGACTGTTGTGGAGGCTCATTGTACACGTCTCACAAAAAATATTAGTAACTGCAAGCTGTCTAGCAAATAGCTTTATATTAGCGGGTGGTGACGGGGTATTGAGGGCAGGCAGGAGGCAGGATCTTGAAACCACGTCTCTACCCTCTGGTCACTACTGTGCATTGTTCATTTTTCCCCTTTCTTTGTCGTATTATGACAAACAGAACATATTGAGGTATCTTTAGCCATTGCCTGGAAAAAAAAAACAGATGTGGTGGTGGCAACTCAAACTCTTGGAACTGTGACTCTTTACCCTTTCCTGCTTTTTAATAGATGATGTAAAGACACTCTTCTCTTTAACTCTCAATCTGGTAGCCATGTGGCTGGACCAACTCAATGAGCTACACAAAGTCCTTAAAATGTCCCTTTAAACCTCAGTGAAGTCTCTTACTTTCGATGCCTCTGCTTTCAAAGTCTTTGCCGTGAGCCATGTGGTACAAGTAGGAGTTGTTCAGCAGAGCCTGTAGACACAAAACATCCATTAACTCAGCTGGAAAAACTACTCGGACACATGTACAACAAGGTTTTCTTTTCTTTTTTTATAGTTTAATTGAGTGTATTATATTGCTTTTACAGGTTGGCTGGTTGCTAAATGAATTTCCCTGCAGTGCTTCATTCTTTCTCCTGTATTTCATCAGATCAATCTAATGCAAACCTGGAGAAGTTGAAAACGTTTTTGCCAAATGATGCATACAGAGAGGCCTAAATGGGAATCTATAAGATGAGTGAAAGAAATCACCACTGCCAGAGCAACGCTGCGTGTCAGATACAGGTAAGACCAGGTGTTCTTTGCTTAGTCCCATTTTAGTCTAGATTTATTTACAATTTGCCAAACTGGTGCCACTAAAAGTATGCAGAATTAGCCATTAGTTCTCCGGCTTGTGATGTACCCAAGCGTGCACGGACAACTATCACTAGATCACTATGGCAAGAATGTGATGATTCTTAAGTGCATCAGTTTTGAGGTGCACTTTTCTCTATTTCCAAGCAGATTCATGGAAATATATTCACATTTATTTACTTTCCGCTTTGGTATCTCCAACTGAATTTCCAAGTTTATGACAGATTTTTCTTCTTACTGTGATTTTTCTTAGTATAACTCACTGTCTGGAACAATGAGAACTAACTGAGAATAAAACGATCCTAAGCTGTGATGTTATCACAGCATGAGCTTCCCCAAAGTAATCAGAGTACCAGTGTTTAGTTCACAGCGCTGCCTTGCATTGCTCCAACTACAAGAGAACATTCTCATCAAGCCCAAAAGCAGTTTGTTACCTTTGAGGGGATGCAGCCAACATTGAGACAAGTGCCGCCCAGTGTGGCATTTTTCTCAACGCACACCGTCTGTCAAAAGAAATATGTGTATTAAAGGCGTTGTCTGTTTTAATGTTTCTGCAGAGAAAACCTGCATTATTCACCATAGGTAGGTTCTGGGACCTGGGATCAGTAGATTGGAATACAAATTTTACTAAAAGAAAGTAACAGCTAGACTGGTACAAACAAATCAGGTACGGCATTTGTTAGGAAAGTGGCTTACCTTGAAGCCGAGCTGTGCAGCTTTGATGGCAGCGACGTAGCCGCCTGGACCGGAGCCCACCACTGTGACGTCTGCATCAACTGCAGAGAGGAACACAGCAACTTTTATCACAGCTTCAGGGCAGAGCACAGATTAAATATGGCTTTTACTGTGAAGTAACCAGAGAAGAGTCACTGGGAGCAGCTCAGTGAAGGATAGCTGATATTCTAAGGCTACATTTAAAGATGGTCCAACACTACATTTTTCTATTTAACCTTTTTTTACTGACTATTCTTTAGTGTTATAAATAGTGTGAGCTTTGGAAAAAAAATTATGAAAATGTTAACATAGAACAAAAGGAAACATTTACACTGCCATGCTAGAAGTCCTTCTGTTGAGTCTTAATGCTTTGACATTAAATCAGATGCTTCAATTCATCAGAGAGATGATCAACAAAATGTTTTGCATGACTGTTGGATGTTATAACAGAGAAAAATATTCGTACATTAGATTTAATTTTATCGATTTCTTTAGATGACTTCAGCAGTAAATTTAGACTGGGCTCAGTGATTTACATTAAAGAATTAAACTTACTACACTAACTATAACTCCTGTAAACTATATGATATAAAAAGCCTTTCCTTTGGTACAGAAACCCGACCATCTGTATATGATTCACTCTAGAACAACTTACTACCGTTTTTACCTAATAAATAAAATCTATAAAATGTCAAACTGGCTACAACCACAAATTGGAACAAATAGTTCCAACATGTGGCTAAAGTGCATAAGAGAACATGACATTAATAAAGACTGATAAGATATAGTTATCTTACTTGCGGCTTTATCAGCGTAGGTTCTGACAGACAGAGTCGTGGCTCCATGCAGTTTGCAGGGGAGATGGTGGCTCCGCTGTGAAGCAACCCACACAGAAGAAAACATAACTAGACAGTCCAACACAGAATGATCTAACACAGAGTCCCAACACTCTTCAAGAAAGGGGTGGGGTGGAATTTTGCAAAATGTGATAATTATTGAGAGCAATTCAAACAAAAAGAATAAAGAAGAGACACATAAGAAGTCAAAGTAATCAAACCAGTTCAACTTCTAACACCACAAGTATCAGTTTTCAACATCGCCTGCTTGTTATTTGATTCCAGCATTTTCTTTACTACGGTTTCCTTGTACAGTTTCTCATCTACACATGGAGTAAAAACCACAATGAATGATTTTTGGGGAACGCTATAACACAGTCAACATGTAAGGATTGGAGTAAAATGTCAGATTTGGATAATGAAGAAATACTGACAGTGCCAACTAAAAATTTTATTTTCCCTTATTTTGTTTGATTTATACATGCAAAATGCATTTCTTTCAAAGGGTCACAGGCTCTTCAACATTTTTTTGGGTCTTCTGAGCAGCTGTTCACCGTCAGCCGTGAGCCATTCATCTGTCAGCAGTGGGCATCAAACCACCAAGTCTGTAACCTTTCCAGTGAAGCAGACTTATCAGGTGTCGTGCAAAAAAAATGTGATCTTCTGCCGAAAACTGATAATCATCGATGGGATGGTGCACTTCTTGTTAAACCTCGACACCACAGTTGACTAGTTAGCAAATAAATTTGTTAAAGTAGTGAAACATACACCAATCAGCCACAACATTCTGACCACTGACAGGTGAAGTGAATAACATTGATCATGTTGGTACTATGTGGTGTTCTGATGGAAAACCTTGGATTTTAACATCCGTGTTGATCACACTTAGACACCCAAATAAACATTGTCCCAGAACAAGCACACTCCCTCATGCTAATGGTAATCCCAAATGTCACTGGTCTACCCCTGCAGGAAAATGCACCCCACCACATGGAAACAACATCAACCAATCAGGAACATGTTGAGGAACATGACTATGGCCCAACATGTTGATTTGACCTCCGAACTTCCTACACCTCATTGTGATCAAGCATCAACAGGATGCAGTGGAACAAGTTGGATTGACAGAGGCCCCACTGCACAAGCCAGAGTATCTAAAGGACCCAGTGCCAACGTCCTGGTTCCAGACTCCATAGGACACCCTGAGAGGTCCTCTGGTCCATGCCCAATGGTTCAGAGCATTTCGACCACATAAGTGGGACCGACACAATATTAGGCAGGTGCTCATATTATTATGCCTGATCGGTGTATATCTTACCGGAAGCAGGGAATAATTAACAGCTGGCGAAACTGTCAGACGACCAGCCATCAATTGCTGAGCTTATGACATTAACTATCTTAGAAGTTAGGTAACCACTGCAACTTAGCTTAGCGTGCTAACATGACTCGTAGAAGGAGAACAGTCTTTAGAGTCAAATAACTGTCTTTTCCATGCGTTAGTAACTTACACCCCTTTAACCTTAACAGAATACAAATGTCACGTATCCCCAAACATTTAAAATTGTGCGAACTAGCTGGCTTTACCCCTATTCATAACGTGTTTCCCTAGAAAACACTGTGGAAGACAACAAGTTCTCATTATAGTTTAATCATGGACCATTTGATAATATTCCCAATGCCGAATTAACAACAGAAACGTATATAGTTGGGAAAATTATTAAATACATAGTAAGTGAAGTACTTCGTTGATAAGAATCACAAAAATTCCGGATTACTAGTTTTTCCAACGGAGGCTGGAGTTACAGTCTCTCTATACGACTTCAGCGGACCGGAGCTGTTAGCTAACCTGCTAACCAGGCCCTTGCCGCTGGTCTGAAGTGGCTGTTATCCGCAGTATCAACAGTGAGTAAGACCAGTGTGCAACCGGTCCCGACAACACACGCACGTAATTGTGTTAATAACAACCATCCTTACCGTGGCCAGAGAGCGGTATAGCTGTGTCCAGCTCTGCATTTTGTCTGTGTCCCCTCACAGGATCTGTAACCTACAGCAGGCCGACAAGCCAAGGACTCCTCTCATTGCGCATGCGCAGTACCAAATTTGAAAACAACGCATGTACGTCGCTTCTATATGACGTTGAAGTATGCCAGGATTTTTTTTTTTTTTTATAATAAACAATTTTATTGAAAATGTACAAAGTATATGAACAAAGTGCAACAAGCTCAACGCTCAATAATACAAGGCTTCCATTTCATCTAAAATAAATATAAAAAAAAAAAACATATATAAAAAATTATTAATTACAATTCAAATTCATTACATACAGTTTTGGTCTTCTGGGCTTTAGCATTTGTGCAGTATTTCAAAGAGTTCAAATAGGAGGACAGCAATGACTCAAATACAACCAGTTTAGGCTTTTTGTTGAAGTACTTACAAGTGTGAATATGAAATTTAGCAAATATCAGAATTAGATTTAAGATAAAAATTTTCTTTGATGGAATATTTTTAGCAAATATACCAAAAATAATATCTCTACATTCAAGTTGACATTTTACAGTTAGCTTTCTATTTACAAACAAATTTATATCTTTCCAAAAAACTCGTGTATAAGTACATTCCCAAAAAAGGTGAATAATTGATTCTTAGTAAATTATGTTAGGAAGCAGACGGACTGACATGTAAACTTAACAGCGTTATGCCCTGATGAAAGTTTCATCTTCTTTTTAGATTTTTAAAAGGCTTTCGACACAATTGAGAATAAATTCATATTCCATGCCTTAGAGATGTTTGGATTTGGTTCATATTTTAACAGTGCTATAAAAACAACGTACACAAATGGAAACTGCTCGATCAGACTGCATGCTGCCTCTCCTCGTTTGTTCCTGAGACGCGGAGTCAGGCAGGGATGCCCCATATCACATTATCTCTTTTTGCTCTGCACTCAGCTACTCACTGACTCTATAAAGCTTAGTCAGTTAAAAGATATCTCAATAGCGGGCATACAACATTATTTTTAAAAGATCTCTCTCAGGTACCTTTACCTATTGACTTGATAAATACTTTCTCTGCTGCATCTGGACTTTGCTTGAATATAAAGAAATGTGAATTGCTTGCTCTCAAATATTGTGACATCCCTTCTGTTTGCAATATTGCTGTAAAACACACTTACTTATTTAGGAATCATCATTACCAAAGATAGAGAAACCAGATGCAATTTAAGTTTTGACTTGATTATTCACAAAACCCCCCAAAAATTGAACCAAGGGTTACAAAGAGATTTGTCATTGAAAGACAGAATTTTGTTAACCAAAGCTGAGGGAATATCCCGTCTTACGTATGTTGCTTTATTTTTATTTTTATTTTAAATTATTTATTTATTTTACATTTATGTTAACATCTCTGGATGTTTACAAAAAGGTCTCAAAAATGTTGACAAGATGTTATATAACTTCATATGAAGAAACAAAAACCACTATATTAAAAAAAAAAATCAGTAATAATGAACTCATATAATGAAGGTGGCCTTAACTTTTTAGACTTTTACACTTTAAATAATACTTTCAAAATAAATTGGCTAAAACGATTCATCAAGAACCCGTCTTCAACTTGGAATTTCATCCCAAATTTTATTTTCTCTAAATTCAGTGACATAAATTTCCTCTTACTTTGTAATTATAATGTTGACAAAATCCCCTCAAATCTATCCTACTTCTATAAACAGATGCTTCTCTCGTGGTTATTGATCTACAAACATAACTTTTCCCCACATAGTTACTACATATGGAACAATAAAGACATCATATACAGAAACAAATCCTTATTTTTTCCTTTCTGGTTTACTTACAACATTCTCTTGGTTCATCAGTTATTTAACCTAGATGGGTCATTAATGTCAGATCAAGAATTTACATTAAAATACAGTATCTTAATCCCTATTAATGAATTTAATATTGTTTTTAATGCAATCCCTGATGGTGTAATTATGTTATTTAAAAGTACAGCAGGACAGAACCCAACCTACTACCCATTGATCCAACCAAACTTGAAATTGGTCAAACTTGTTTCTCTTCAACACGCAGCAGTAATCGTCGTATATGCTCTTTATTTCAACAAGATGTTGAGTCAATCCCATATTTGGAACTCTTTTTTTAATAACCTGAACTGGGGAAAGATCTAGAACTTGCCAGCTAGATATATGATAAATAATAAAGTAAAATAAGTTTCTTTTAAAATAATTCATAGATTTTACCCATCAAAAGTTTTTTTTTACAACAATTCCAAAAAGACATAGACATAAATCACACTTTTTGTGAAGGACACCTTGAAGATGTATTTCACTTATTTTGGTCTTGCCCCTCCTCCACCAAATTATGGAAAGATATTTGCAACTTGATTTCTACTTATATTGAACCACATTTCTCATATATTGTTTGGCTTCACTGACTATCCATCTGCAAAAAAAAAAAAAAAATTTTATCATTAATCTTAATATATATTTAGCCAAATGGCATATCCAAAAATGTTGATACACTAATCAAAAACCACTCCTTTCTATCTTTGATAATGAAGTCAAACAATATATCAAAACTATTAAACATTCAACTAATATGAAAGCTATTAAGACTTATGATTTATGTGCTTTTTTTAATGTATTTATGTAATATGATATTCTGAAACGTTGCCTCTAAATGCTTGTAGTCCCCTGGCAGTTATTATTGCAATATATTGTATTGCACTGTTCTGCATTGTGTCTTTGAATAAAGTTTATTAAAAAAAAGAAAAAAAATGTAAACTTAACAGGACCAAGCATATAGACCAAGTATTATATATATAAATTCCGCTTCGCAAACTCCCCCCAAGTATGAATGCACTCATAAATGAAATGTCTCTGTTACACAAATGTATAAAAAGCTAAAAATGCTCATGCTCAAACGTTTTGTACACTTATATCCAAATATAAGTTACTATAGGCCCCTGTTTAGTTTCCCTTTACTTTATTTATTTTTTTAATTACTGTTATTTCTGTCTTATTATTATTATTGTTCTTGTATTATTGGCTGGATAAATATGTTTAGGAGGTGTGACTGTATTTTGTTATAGTTAATATGTTCTTGGTCTGTACAACACAAGAATGTCATTGTACTTATTTTATATCATCAATAAATGTTTTTTAAAAAATGTAAACTGTGTATAATATGGTCTGTCCTCAAACACGCCTATGGAACTGTAGAGTATTGGAAATTATGCGTACGCCATCCTTTATGTGTTTTTGTGATGAAAATTTGCATTACCTGAGTGTATTTTTATATGATTTGTATCGCATTAAGTTGTGTTAAATAAATAGTTATTTAATAAAATAAATAAATAAATAAACTTAATCAAGGCCATTTCACAGTAAGCCTGTCCCAGTTCAGAGGCAGCCTTGGCATTACTCACACCAGCACCAAGTAGGAACAGGAGGATGATGTCCAAAGTCAACAATCTCCAGCAAAGAGAGAGAGAGAGAGAGAGAGAAAGAGAAGGAGAGATAGAGAAGATGAGATGATGGAGCTACTGAGGAAAGATATTAGACTGCAGAGAGAGACTGAGGAGAGAAGGGCCCAAGAAAGCTAAGAAAGACTAGACAGACAGTTCTCTCTGCTGGAGATGCTGCTCGACAAATCAAACAGAAAATTCAACAGAGGAGCTGATAACTGAAGGCTCTGCCTCCCATCCTACTTCTGGAAACTCTGGAACCACAAGTAAACCTGCAGTCTGAGAGAGAAGGGCTCTGTTAGGATGATAAGGTACAATATGATCTTTAAGATATAATGGAGCTGGTCATTAACAGTTTATACGTTATAAGCAGGATTTTAAACTCTATCCTGGATTTTACAGGGAGCCAATGAAGAGAAGCTAATACAGGAGAAATCTGATCTCTGGTACTGGTTACTGTCAAACTTCAGGTGACTCTCACAGGAGACCAGACACAGCAGGAAGGACTTCAGATCCTTCAGCTTACTTTCACTGTAGATCTCACAGTGAACATTTCCTGTTACCTTTGGTTATTTGTTTAATAAAATCAAACTTAGATGGATGAAAATTAGGAAAACCCTCCTGACTTCTAGCTGGGACAGACTGACATGGCGACTTTCATTCTGAAACATTTACTTTGGCTGTCTAGAGGAGAAGCACTACTTTTCTAAAAATTACTTCAAAAATATATCATAATCCTGCTTCTGAATATAGTTATTTAACTTTGAGCACACAGTAATGAGAATATTTACAGAAGTCCCTGCAACTGAGAGAGAGAGAGTAACACAAAGTAGTTGAAAGTGCAGCAGGCTGAGGTGGCTGACAGAGCCAGTATGTCTGTAACCAATGCAACAACTGTGATTACACATGAAATTTCCAATTAAGGCTAAATGCATAAGTATGATCATAAAATAACCTGTGATCACCACAGCTTGGCCTGGGTTGTGTCTAATGCAATATGGCTTCACATTGGTAGGAAATAACCTGCATGAACAGGTAAGAAACCAGCAGCCACTTAAGCAGACACAGCAGTGTTTGGAGGGACTGAAAGTAGGTGCTTCTGACTTGGAACAAACTGTTGAAGGGAACTGGATGAAGTCAACCTCTCCAGACAATGTCGGAGATGAAAAAAAAAAAAAACACTGCTCACAACATGGCACAAGACTGCCTGATGAAAAGCATGAGAAGACAATCCTGAGCTCCTCATGAGCACTGATTAAATAGGTTGGATCAGATGGGGTCCAGGGTGTCTGACGTACACCTGAACAGAATTACCAAAGTGTCTGATATAGTTTTCTTATCATGTCTGACATTGGCAGTCTGAATCCTCCTCCAGAAAGATACAAACCAGAGGGTGGAGCATGAGGGATGGAGAGCTGCTTCTTCTCGGTCAGAGAGGAGTCGAGGCAGCGCTGGTGTCCAACTCCAGAGTAACATCTGCTTTAAAATATTTTCAAACCTGCCCTGACCTCTGTAATTATTTCCAGATTTACATAAAAATATGAGTGCACATAGATGTAGTTCAGTCAGGAAGTGGAATCCATGGAGTAGTCATGGCAACTGATTCACCTCCTGATCACTGAAGATCCCTGCAGTCATTAGATTTTGACACCTACAGTGTGTCAGCAGATTGCCAGGTGTTGCTGCTACATCATTGTCTTTCACTGGTAATAATTTAATAAATGTCCAACAAATAAATTTCCTGCCTGAGACAGGAGACAGAAAATGAAACCTCACAAGACAAATCTTGCTGCAAACAATAATTCCTCATGTAATTCCTCGAAAACACACATTTCAGTTTCTAGTATTTGCTTTTCTGTTAACACTGATGAAAATGAAACAGGATTCCTTCATCATGAATCTGTAACATTGTAAAGACAACGTTCTCTTTGTTTCCTAATCAGATACTTTATGGGACATGCCTTCATGTGGCTGCAGTTTGGGATAAATTCCACTAGAGGACATCATCAGCTGCCTCTTATCGCCTATAGACACCAGTTTAGTGTGGTTTAACCTTGTCTTGTCTTGTCTTTTCTTATCTAGTCT
Organism: Dascyllus trimaculatus; assembly: GCA_024666655.1. NCBI lineage: Eukaryota > Metazoa > Chordata > Actinopteri > Pomacentridae > Dascyllus > Dascyllus trimaculatus. Next base: position 34,225,642 of record CM045448.1, read on the forward strand.
TATTTAATCTTGTCTCATCTTGTTGTTATTTTCTTTCTTGACACTTTATACTGAGAATCTCTATTTTTCCTAACAGCAGGCTAAATTCAGCTTTATAAATCTCAGTTCTGGTTTCCACCAATTTGCATTTCTTGGATTTGTATCTGACAAGACATAAAATCCAGTAACCATGTGTAACTTTATTTGTTAGTTTCTTGAAGCTGGATTGTGGTTATGATCTCTTCATGGTCTACAATGAGAAAAAAATGAATATATGTACTTACTTTCTTTTATTGCTGTTAAAATACTGGACTTGCTTTGATGTGTGACCTATGTGCGATGTTTAACTGCAGCAGCATGTAAAAGCCATTTGACCTTGTCTTCGTGTTTGTCCCTGGTGTACTTCGGCGGGATCTGAGATGTGGTGGAACACAGCTTGTTTGGCCTCCTTTACGACCTGCTGACAGTCAAATTCAATTAAAACATAATGCCAACATCCCAGCAAACACTCCCTACTACTCTCAGAGAAACGTTGGCTTTCAAAGTCAATTGTGTCTGATGTGAAGAGCCGGCCCTCGTGTCCCGTCTGGAGCCTTTTCACGTGCTAAAATAAGAGTTTCCCCCTCTTTCCCTGAGTCGACATGAGCAAAGTGAGCACTGTGAAAGGCGCAGAGAGAGCTTCTATTTGATGACTGGCAGCCTCAGGTCTTGTGTCTGTGTGACACTATGGGACACTACAAAAGCCTGTCCTTTCTCCTGCTGCAGAATAACACAGAGAAAAGGAAAGAGGTGGTGTATGATGGGGAGGAGGGGGGATTTTATGGGAAAAAGGGGGGGTCTGGCTTTTGAAACAGGACCGGCGCAGATGCATGGAGCAGAAGGATTAGGCTGCGGGTGTTTGTGACGTTCACGCGGCTCAGCTCGCCCTCAGTTGTGGCCCTTTGTGGCTCCCAGCAGCCTCGGGGTGGTAGGCTGGCAGCCAGAGTGCCAGCAGTGCTCAGTGTGCACCCCAACAATGGCTGAGTGAACCCCGCTAACCTGTGACTCTAAATCCACTGCTTCTCTAGGCACAGAGGATATAATATTTTAGCCACTGACACTCCGTCTGACCATCATCAGGGCGAGTGCGTGTTGATGGTTTTATAACAGAGGGAACGACAACCAGTTGACACACTCTCCAACAAGAATGCTGTGGCTCCAGCTTGCTTGGTTTTGATCAGTCTGTCAGATCCTGTAACTGTTGGAATGAGCTGTGACATCACCAATGTCTTCATTCGACTCCACTGACCACAGTTGCAGCTTTTGGTTGGTGTCATCTTTTCTGTTTGGAGCCAGAACCGTCCAAATAAGAAGTGCAGGGTGTTGCCCTTCTTCAAAGCCAAGACTAACTTGTCGGAAACATTGACGGATCTTCACATGGGCTAACTTGAACTACTTCAGCTTTATCGTTAGGAACCACCTAAAATCCAGCCCAGCAACAGCTCAGGTGCTTGGGAGAGCAGTCAATCATCATCCACACACAGGAATCAGAGCATCCCATAAACCCTCAAATCTTCACTTCATAGTCCCTCTCCGGTCATTGATTTAAGCCATAAACATCTTAGCATATTAAAGTTACATATTTACAAGGTTTTTTTCCATGAAAATAAGCCCTTCCTCCCCTAAAAGTGTTTACATGTATCTCACCATCATCACTTCTTCTAGATCTACGTAGTTCCTCCCTTTATCCACCCAATCCTCTCTACTCGCTGCAGGTCGACCACACCAGCTTGTCAAACTACTCTACACGACACAATAGTAACCGATTCTGAAAAAGAATAATGTTATAGAAAGCTCCACCCTGCACCGTCTCTGTTACAGTGAAAATCCAGGAAGGCTGAATATGCCCTTTTAGGACATTAGGTCATCTGTACGCTGCAGTTTCAAGGTAGAAACACAAATAAACGGCAGTGACTGCTTATTTCACTCATAGTGTGTCTTCCGGCATACAAAAAAATCACCTAACCCAATAACTGAGACACATTCACTGCACTCAGATGATCTCCATTTGAAGTCTAGAACCAACTGATTGCACCTGTGTTGCAATAATAGTTTTACATATTCGCCCATGTGCATGTCTGCAAGAGAGTATCATCAAGATTTAACTGTACTGGAGCCCGTGTGGTTCACATCTGTCAGCACATCACAGAAGCTTCCTCACTGAAGCTACATGATTCCAAAGATGTACCATAACAGCCTGTTGAACAGCCGAACCACTCATATCAAGACCCAAATGTCTGCCCAGTGTGTCTGATCAGCTTCACTGTGCAGTGGATTGATGCAGATTTGGAACTACAAACAAAGCAGTTTGCACACCTCCCTAACAAACCAGCCAACCTATAACAGGTGTACTCTTCTATGTCTCTGCACTTTTATGGCAATAGTTGTGGATGAGTATTTATATCGGTATCTGCAATTACCCAGATATTAGTGCATCTACTTACATGTCAGTTGATCAGTTGCTCAGTATACCAGTCACCACTTTTGTTTTCAGATGTCACAACAACAGTTGGACTGTCAAAACATGTTGCACAGACATTCATCGTTCTCAGATTACAAGTGCAACGGTTAGCGATCTTGTGCTTTTTCCTGCCAGAAGCCACAGCTGACGTTTGTAGTTCTCACTAAAACATCTCAAAACTTTCTTTGATGACCAAAAACCTGCACAACTCAGCTGTAGTTTGTATTTAGTGCTAATTAGCAAAAATTTGCATTGGACAATGCTAGACTTGGTGAAGACGTCTAAAATCGGGATGAATTAACAGCTGATGTTGTGTGTCTGTCTACAGACGTAGAACGAGGAACATGGTTGCAGACTCTCTGACTTGTTGCCTTTCAATCGTCTATTCTCATGTTTATACATTTTGTTTTAATTTGATGCAAGAATATATCATTTCCTGATCCTCGCACATCATCCTAATACATCACCCGCTGCTGAAAGACGAGCGAGAGACAGAGAGGGAGGGAGAGGCACATGTTCTCAGAGTGCATTGTAGAGAGGAATGCCATTGAATTTGGGTGTTTTTTCATGCGCCAGCCTCTTTTGTGTGCAGGCTAAGGAAGTCCATTGTGCAGGCAGACACCCTGAGAAAAGAGGCGAGCTTGGAGCCGTTGTCTGCCGGTGCTTCTGCAGTGCTCAGGCCCTAAAAGGACCTGAATGAAGCTCTGCCATCGGAAGCAGCCGGCCCGAACCAAGAGACAATGCAACCGAGCAACTTTGAAGACCAGTAACAATTAAAAATGCAGCTTCACTATATTAATTATGCATTCATGCTTTTGTCTTGGACTTTTTTTTTCTTGGGAGGGGAGAATGGGGGAGCTGTGAGGTTTAACATTCAACAGGTCTGAGGCAGCAACACATGCAAATTCATCTCCAAATGCTGCTGCTGAAAATTCATTGAAGGAAAAATGTGGGAGTGTGTGTATTTGGTTAGATGTAAGTTTCAAGGGATTAACTGGACTAACAGGAACCTGTGCAATAAAAACACCCTGGTACTCACCTAATAAAGCCAGGATTCTGTGAAAAAGACAATTAAAAAAGCAGTGGATTTTTTTTTTTAATGAAAAAAATGAAAAAAGCGGATCGAGGGAGTTTGGTGAAACTTTCGTTTCATCTTGCAGAGCATGTTGCTAGGAAACTCGGAGTTGCAGCTCGGAGTTGCACTTTGCAGACCCTTTTTCTTTAGGGCCTTTCTCCTCTCTCCTCTCTCGGTTGCAGGCAGAACACACATAAAGCAGCTTTCTGAAGGCATTGAGTTGAATTTCTGTTGGCTGGCTGCTCTGTCAGGTGGCTCTGTTGTGCTCAGACGTGGCTGCAAACGGCTCCTTTCGCACCAGTGGGAAGGTTTATTCAGAAAAAGCCAACAACTGCTTTGAAATATCGTTTTGTTTTGCCTCGTTTGCAAGGGAATTTGTCACTCCGAGGAATCGCAGAGTCACCCCCTGCTGGTCAAAAGGAAAACTGCACGTGTCCAATTCCAAGTTATTGACAATTGTAAAGTACTTCAAATCTGTGGTTACATTATTTATTAGGTAATCTGTAATCCATCTCTGAGCTAAAATGGATAAAAAAATAGTAATGAACAAAGTATAAGCCCATTATAACTGTTTACAGACAATAACTCAGCAATTAAAGAAAATTCCTCGCAATTTACAAAGTTAAGAAAATCTATTTTTTCTCATTTTCTATAAAATATAAATTAAAAATATATTTTTGTAATATTCGTTCATTGCTTGTAATGGTTAGAGGCGGAATGTCCCATTTATTACCAACGTTGACGGAGTCGGCTGATGGTAGGGCGGTCACTGCTGTCTGTCTGTCTATCTGTCTGTACATGGCTATGTCCGCACCATAACTCGAGAACAAATAGAGATAGAATAATCAAACTGAGCACAGATGTTGATCTTGACCTATCACCCAATAACTTTGGGGTAGAAAGGTCAAAGGTCAAGGTAACAGGGCTACTTAGTGCAAAATCCCCTTATAATCTACTATATAAGCTTGCAATGAAGAACTCTGGTATATCTAAGGGTCGGACTACCACATTATACCTCTTGGCCTTGAACTTGACCTTTGACCTTGAACTTACTGCCGTCTGTCTGTGTGTCTGTCTGTCTGTATGTATGTGGGTGCATATGTCTGCACCATAACTCCATAACAATGACAGATATGACAATCAAACTCAGCACAGGTGTTGATCTTGACCTACCCTGGTCATTCATTAATTTTAGGGTCAAAAGGTCAAAGGTCAAGGTCGCATGGCTACCTGTCATGGTTAGGAAGGCATCCAGCGTGGGTCTGCATCTCACTTGAGTGCATTCTAGTTATTTACTCATTTGTTATTTACAGCTACAGTAGGCACACATTTCACTTGTGCTATTATTCTTAATCTTACTACTACATGGTAAACAAAACAGCTTAATTTCATTATGTTAAATCCTATAATTTGGAGAAATATAATAGTGTCACGGAGTGAGTCAGCTAACTGTGAGATACAATTTGACCTTTAAGTTTTTTGCCAGTAGCCTATGTGTCAAATTAGCTCATTTGGAAGCAGTTGGAAGCAGTGGTTTTTGTTTGCATTTTGCCAAAAGACGTACGATAACTATTAATGAATTACTTTAATATTCAAGAAAACTTGGCCCACCCAATAGAGTGGTTGGGACACATACCACATAAGCACAAATGCCCTGTACAGTGACTCCCTGGTCTTTGCTGTTACACCATATCAATCACCTGCTCTGTTTTTAAGAGATTTACTATTTGTTTCCATCATCATATTCAAATGCAATATGAAATGCCCAAAATGTAAGCTTGATGGGGGCATTTGAACGCTGGAGATGACCCACTTGGGTGCATCACAATTAACATGAGATTTATTGTGGACTGGAAACTGGAATGTTGATTTATAATACTTGTCACACAATTCTACTGATGTTAGAAGCATCACAAGTTGGTGAAATGTCAACGAAGATTATATTTTAGTCAGAATACGAATAGATCCCTATTTATAAACTTACAGAAACTTTCTTGGACCTCATTAGTATCCTTCTTTGAAAATTGTGCACATTTTTTGTATTATATTTACTGGCCAATAATTAAGCATGTGGCTGCTGGAGCCATTCAATCACTTGGATCTGCTGAAAACAAAATGTCTACGTCTTCACCAATTTTCATGGCTCTGGGAGTTATATTTCTGGAGATACAAAGCCCTTCAAATGGCTCCTCAGATAAGACGGTTTATTGAGGGTGAAATTACAGCAATTACCCAGGCTTGGAAAATTCTCCAAATTCAGCCAGAATATTTTACAGAACTTGGGTCCTAATTAACAAATAACTAAACTCTGAACAAAATTTGAGATTGTGGAGCATCATGTTTCCTGAATTCTGTCTGATGTGAACAGACTCAACAATTTATATTTCAGTGCTGAAAACCCACCCAGACAGTTTTACCACCATTCACAGAGAATGGTGAGACATGTGAGTCTTGGACTGTGAACAGGCCTTGAGCCATATGATTTGGGAATGAGAATAAATACCTGGGATTCAGTCAGCTAGAACTGAGGAAGCCTGAGGAACCAAAAAGAGAACTCTAGTTGCCTTCTACTGAAGCACTTAAGTTCATCCATGTCACTGTTTGGACTGACTGGGATCTGAGCCTCGCACTGTCAGTTCACTCAGTTTTCTCAGTTCAGTAATTGTGGCACTGCATAGTGTACAAACCTAAAGCCATGAGAGGTCAGTGTAACCTTCCTCTATCCCCAGTCCTGCACTTGTATTACCTGAGTCACACTCACTATTCTGTGCAGCATGATCCGACTCAACCCACTCATCTGATAAGCATCAGGACATGAACCAGATGGAGAGGAAGTGAAAGTGAATGGAGCAGTCAGCAGTTAACCGAGCTTCTGTGTCATACACAGAAAACAACCACAGATCAATTCTAATTAGCTTTGGAAGGCAGAAAACATGCTTGAATGGAGCAGCTGGAGTTTGACCACTGAATAAAATGTCCCATGTCAGAACAAGACTTTTACATTTTTAAATGAGTAAAAGAGCAAAGTGCAAAACTGAAACAGACACAGAACGTCTGAATAAAGGTGAAGAGTTTGTCCACAGTGGTTATCAGATGACGACACATGCAGTTTAGAAATTTCACCACAGATGTCACTAGTAGTTAGTAATTAAAGAATCTGCTACAGTATTGTTAATGCTATAAGCAGTGTTACGCTGAAAATGGAATTTGTGAGTACGAATTTGTCAGCCCACCTGAAAGCTTAGAGCATGAGATAAAAGGTTAAAAATCCCTGTTGAAAAAAACATGCTATGTGACAGTGTTATGGTAATGGTTTGAATAGTTTTAAAAAGACAACTTGGCTGAGTTTAGGGAAAGATAATGCTTTGGGATAAAGTAAATACTTCATTTTAGATCAGGGAGCCCTCATTGTCTTGTTTACAATTATAAACATGAGTTAAAGATTATGGAATGATCTTGGCTTAAAAACACACTGACTGTCAGCTTGAAGAAAGGAAAATAAGCAGCAGTGTTACCATCCAATGCTTCATCAACCCATTCATCCACCCCAACCTCCGTCCTATACCAACTGTGATTCAGTAGCATCACTAACTCCCATCTTTTCGCCTGTAATTCCACTGGCCACTAGAGGGAGATGTCACATGAATATAAACACGAGTCTTCTTGGGTTGTTTGTGGAAATAGCTAAACACTATTTGCTACACGTGGCTTAACAAAACATATGAGTTGCAGTAAGCTGCTGAAAATACAAGCTATTGAAATCTTTATTTATTCATACAGCGCCATTACACAACATAGCTCATCTCATAGCACTTCACATATTAAGGTGAAGCTCTTACCAATGTTAAACTGAGAAACCCAACAAATCCAGAGTTTCCTTTGAATTCCCTTTGATCAAACACTCTCTGATAGTGCGAAAGAACAAAAACCCTCCACTTTACTGACAAAGACAAAAGTAAGTCCAACAGAACAAGGCTCAGGGAGGGCAGCCATCTGCCTCGACCAGTTGGGGTGAGGTTGGGGATTAAGGGAGTGAAGAAGTGGTTAAAGTGGGCAATAGCAGGATACTACAAGATTGTGTTTTATTGGAGAATAGTGTCTTGTAAAACTAATAGCATCTAATGTCCTTCACTAAATCCAGTCGTCATGAAAGTGCCGATTTAATGTTATGATCAGTCTGGCAGCATTATGGCTGTTTTATACTGTGTTTAACGAGGGAAAAAATTGATTTTTTTCCAGAAATTCATAACGTTTATATCAGCAAGGTTAGACTCAATATTACAAACATCTCTATATAAGTGTAATGCCCTCCAATTCTTTTCTGACTAGCCTTGGAATGCTCGTCACTGGCATAGAGGGCGCTAGAGACTAGCTTGGGAATGCTAGACACTAGTCTGGAGAGAGTAGTGGAGGGAGGACGGTATGTGAATTAAGCTGGATTCATTGCTCCTCATTGGTGTATGGTCATGACTTTTTGTTGCGCTGGATGATGCTATGTGTATGTCAAATACTGAGTGGTGTAAAGGTTGACTTAAACCGGAAAGGAAACCACAGCAGGGTTCACAGGAAAAACCAAGAAGCATTATAAACAGTGATCCAAAGTGGCAACAGTCAGCTACAACATGCTGCAAAGCTTTGTATAGCAACAACACAGTACCAAACCAGCTACATGTTTTGCCCTTTAGTTGGCTCGTCGAATAAATAGCTGTGAGTGTGAGGTAAGTGAGTGGCTGACTCGTCTTGCAGAGTGATAAGGAGAAGATCCAGCTGGCCTCTCAGTCTATTAGCGGTTAAATCAGTCACTGGCTTCAACATGGACATAGGCTGCTCCACCTACTGTGGGCTTATTTTTTGTGTTTAGACCCAGATGCAGACACTGAGTGTGGTGAGAAAATGTGTTCTATTATGACAAAAAGTCTCTGAGCTGGAGGTGAAGGCTGAGGGGCTGGCGAACTCTCAGGTGGACAGCTGGAGAATGGTGAGGAGGGACCAAGGGTAAGGTGATGGCAGAGCACATGGAACGCAGGAGCACAGGTGAGTTTGATAAAAAGTATAGCAGGAGAGCAGAGACTCCAGGTAAGTAGGAATCACAGAAGTACTTGAAGCAGAGATACGCAACTGATTCACTGGAGAAGATGCTAGAGCCACTGGGCTACCACAGAGGGAGGGGAACAATCTGGCACTACAGTAGAGAAAATCCCAGGGTTTTCTGGAGGAGCTGATGAGCTGAATGAGTTGTAGGTGTGTTCATCTGCTGTCACTGGGAGTCAAGCCACACCCTCAGTTACACTGCAGAGCAAAAAAGGGAGATCGGAAAAAGGAAGTAGGGGAGAAAAACGAGGGGAAATCAAACCAAAACTAACCAAAAACACTGCACATGATCATTTTGGGCACACCTTTATGCCATATCATTTGACTGGACTACAACCTGTTGTGTTATATAACTTTTTTCACAAAATTCACAACCAATGAGAAAAGATTAAACGGAGAAATCACTGTTACTGAATAAACCTTCATAGTACACTCTTATGTACACCAGTCACATTACTGCTTCCGTGTTGCCTTTTCCCAGGTAAACCTCTGGGGACAGCTGATTAATGCACTTCGCAAACTGACAAAATGACTTCAAGCTGCTGCAGTTTTTCTCCTCCAGCGCAAACAGATTAAACCCAACATTCATGACAATGTGTTGTGGAGTGCAGCAGGGGTCAGAGGTGACGTGTGTTGGCAGCATGTAACTCCCCATGTGTTTCAAATACAAGCTGGAGTGCATGAATGAACGGCTGAATGCAAAGCTCATTAGTGCTGCTGGAGACTGTACAAGAGGAGTTAGAGATCGTGTAGTTGGAGTGAACACAGAAGTGCCTCAACACATTCCTGCCTCTTTATTGAGGTGATCTGTGACCTTGTCTGTCCCAAAATAGAAAGTTTTTCCATTGTCTGTGTGTGTGTGGTGGTCCAGGCTAATACAGAGCATATCGGACCTCTTCTTTCCTAAAAAGGAACTTGTTGTCAGTTGAGAGACCATTTAGTGCTCTTATACTCTCGTCAGGCTGCAGATAAAAGCGAATCAGACCTGTTTTCTGAAGCCTCCTCCACTGGAGAGGCTGGAGAGGAGCCTTTTGTTTCGCTGCTGGTATGCAGAGAGCAGCCGGGATGCACAAAGACGCCGGTAATAACAGTTAATCTTCGAAAAGGTTCAATGGCTGCCAACCAACCAGCCGACCCAACCAGCCGGTTGCGATTCAGAGCCATTGCAACAATGGCGACGAAACATCAAAGACGGAGGGAAAGCAAAGCGGCCGGTTCCCATCACCTAAATCAACAAGGACTGGCAGAAAGTAAACATGCAGCATTAAAAGAGGGAGCGTATCCATATGGATGTAACAGACAGCTTATTTAAACTCTAAATTTGTTGCCCAGACATTTCTGTAATTAATAAATCCATTAACCTTTACAGGTTGCTTCTTTTATTTAGCTGTAATAGATTTTACTGGAATAAACACATTTTTTCGGTCAACAACACACATCTGGGTCAGTTTTGGGGACCATTACATGGTGTCATGTACTGGAGATTTACTATAATCCTGAAGTTCTCTAGCCTGTCTGTGGCTCTCAAGCTTATTGGTTCTTACTGAAAATATAAATGTTAAAAATGCCTCACAAATATCATTTTCACTTTTCCAAGAAGCTTTGCTAATTTCCTAAAGCAGTTTCGCAATGCAGTTACATAAATCAAATATGAGGAAATAGTGCAGTTCTTATGCATTTGTTCTGTTTGCTGCCCCAGATAATTCTGTATTTGAGGTGCTAGTGAATATTACAGAGAGTGTTAACGACAAAGAAGGAACATGTGTAACAGTTATGTCAGAGATGTGATATTAATCTTTTTTTTTTTAAAAATGTTACATGCACTACATCTGTCAGTGGGATACATTCAGTATTGGTTTTATCTTTCATATAAACTTCATTTTCAAGGGACAGTTTTTGTTACTTGGAAATTGTCTCCCATGTTTAAGGTTGATGTTTTATTGACCCATCCATCCACCTCAGTCTACTTCCTCTGCAAATGCTGTCGAGCCATAGTCTCGAAACCTAAAAACCTGAACATGCTGACACAGCGCTGTGCAGAATGGTCTGGCTGCACCAGGGCTTGGGCAGTGCCAAACAACGATGCCAAAAATAGTGATAGGCAAAATGTTGCAGTGGAACATTTGCATGCAAGAAGGTGACCACCACCATTTAAATGGCTAATTAGCCAGAAAATTAGCAAGGTTGCCTTGTTATACAGTCCAAAACTTTGGCAAAACTTAGTTCTCCCAAAAAAATGGTAGCACAATAACACATAGGTATCAAAAGAGGAGGAGAAATGTGAGTAAAATGCGCTACCACTGACAGGTTTATATTGGCCGTGGGTGTTCGGTTAGTGCGGTTGCTCTATAACAAAGGTGGCCCACTTCCTCTTGTTCCTGTCATACTTACAATAGCCACTAGACGGCTTTGTCCATCCCTCCATCCATTATCTATACACCGCTTAATCCTCTGTAGGGTATCGGGGGACTGGAGTCTATCCCAGCTGACTTAGGGTGAGGGCAGGGGACACCCTGGACAGGTCACCAGTCTGTTGCAGAGCCCTATAGAAAGACAGACAACCAAGCACACTCACATTCACACCTACAGAGAATTTAAAATCATCAGCTAACCTCAGCATGTCTTTGGACTGTGGGAGGAAACCAGAGAACCCAGTGAGAACTCATGCCTTAAATGTAAATGTGTGATTTTGTGGCATTTGCTCAAACGACTATGAAGAGACCTGTCCAGTCTTTCAGCTCAACACAAAGATTTTAGGCAGGGAGAAGCTAATTAGAAAAGATTAGCAATCAGAAAGTAGAGCAGCTCACTCCTCATGTTGGTTGAAATCTAGTGGATGCTGCAGGTGTTTCTTAAACTTCTCCTGTTTCTTCATTTCTGTGGGATATCTGTGTTTGATGTGAGCACACATAATCTGTCACTGAGCATGGTGTGCTGCGAACTTGATTCACGAGGTCGATAGTTTGGTTCAACACTTTGTGACGTTAAAGCATGGGGGTCGATGAGGATCCCCAGAGGGTCTGAACCTGGCTGCTGACTGTTACCAGCCACTGAGCCTGACCTCTGATCCCTGTGGGAGGAGGGGGGTCATACAGTGAGTGTGGGGTGTATAATGACACACGATTTGTTTTGTGTGACATGACCTCATTACCTCAATCCATGTATAGATGGGTGGGGGAGGTATCCCCTGTGTGACAACTGCCCTGCTGCTGTTAAAGGACCGGTTCAAACAAATTACAATACAGTTTTTCCAAACCCTTTGCATGATTTGTTTCATTGCCTTTTGCTTTACCTTCTTTTTACTCTCAAATTCTTGTTTTTTAAACAATTGTTCTTCCATTTATTTTGTCTATTTTCTGTTTCTTCTTTGTTTGTCTTTGCTTGATGTCCTTTCTGTTATGACTGTTTCTATTTTCCATGTTTTTTAATGTTTAGTTTGTTGTTTTATTGTATTTTTTGCATAATTTCGACTGGTTTGTTACAACAATGTCACTTTTGACAGAACTGAATTAAATCTAATCAAATTATAACACATCAGCATTTATGAGACAAAGAGTTGTTGTTTCTTACTGTGACACTCCCCATATTTAGCAACCACTTTGATAAGTCTAACCCATCTAACAGAATTAATGTTTGGTTTTTGCAGTGCCCCTCAGTGGTCAAGTCGTGCATTTTATTTGACAACTTCCAGAAGGAGTGCTGAGTCCAGTTTGATGTCAGTGCAAGAAACAGTTGGTGAGATCTAAAATCTGTTTGATAGTGTTTGTATTGGTTGAGCTGAAGATCATTGGCACCAACATTAGTAGTGATTGGAACAAAGCCTGTGCAATCTTTTAAAACCTTTCCATGTAATCTAATATAGCAGTTGCACAAACTGGGTTGACATGTCAGGTTGACAAGTTATCAGACACAAGAGTTATTTGTTGAAGGTAAACATTTGAGCAGTTATTAGGCAGAAGTCATTTTTGTTTAGTGGCCAAATGCTGCAATATAAGATGAGATAAACTTAACTGAACCCTCACTGGGAAAATTCACAATATGCTTTCCTGAGTCTTTTTACTTTCAGTATGTTCTACAGCTGCCCTTACAAGGCACATAGTGTTTCATGTAGTCCGTATACAACTGGGAGATACTACTTCATATTGTGTCTCGACTTTTGACTATCTGGAGTGAGAAATGACTTGTCACCTGTTTGTGCAGTCTCGGTGGCTCAAGCTTTTTTGTTTAAGATTTATTTTTGGACTTTTATGCTTTTGTTAGATAGGACAGTGGACAGAGTTGGGGAAGGACATGCAGTAAACGCCCAAGGTTGGAATCAAACCCGGGACAGCCACTACGCCTCTGCACTTCGGTCACAAGGCATAACCACTAGGCTATCAGGGCGCTCTGCTCAAGCTTTTTCATACTTGTGCGAGACACTGTGACGCATGCAACGTAGCTGTGCGGAGGATTGTGGGTCAGAATGGTTTGTGACATTCGAAATCTTTTTCTGGCATTCTCTACAGTACAGTACATCGGCTACTGGAGCTCACCCTGAGTCTTGGTTTTGATGGATTACAATCAATGAATGTATGAAAATCAAAACCTGTTTGATAATCTTGGTGAAGCTTGGCCTGAAGATCATCTCTGCCAGTTCTGGTAAAGATTGGAAGAAATGTGTGTCATTAGTCAAATAATATAATCCAGTATGGCGGAAAAATCATTAAAATAGAAACTGGTGATAGGATGCATTGAACTTTGGCTTTATCCAAGCATCCCAATGGTACCTCATGTATGAGGTACATAAATGCATCTACAATTTGAGTAACTCAGGTGCACACATGAAACAGGAGTGTGTCCCCAATCACTGTGAGAAAATGACTTACCTATACCAAGGGATGAAGAGTGATATCAGCTGAATTATCATCAGTATCAGCTGATACAGCTTTAAAATGAAAGAAGGGCGTCGGACCAGATACATCTGCCAGTATAAAAGTTCACCGTTTCTTTTAAAAATGTTACATAAAAATAAATATGTCAAGTTTTACATGTAAGTTGAAACATTTTTTTGCCCAGTGAATGAGTAAATTTGCAAAGCATTGTATTTTATATCTGCCTCTGGACTATTACAATAACAGTATGCGTATTAATATGTTTACTCAACTACTGGAAAGACCTGATGTTCTCTGCAATTAGATGTAAAAATAAACACATATGCTATCAGCATTTGGCCAAAGTAAGTTGGAAAATACTGGCTTACTGGATATCAGCAAAAATCCAATATCACACATCCCTACTTTTAACCATTAAGGCCACTATAGACTCCAATGGTACAAGAAGAAAGAAATGGCAAATGCCTTTCTACATTAGCTGTACTCAAAGCACTTTACAGTGTGTTTCTCATTCACCCATTCACACACCAGTGGTGGCAGACTTTCATGCATGGCGCCTACCATTGGGAGCACCTTCCGGTTCAGTGTCTTGTCCAAGGAGGGGGCTGGGGATCGAACCACCAACCTTGCGATCAGTGGACAACCCGCTCTACCACCTGAACCACAGCCACCCCACAAAGAAGAAGGCGATGGATATGATGGATAAGAAAGGGTAGAAACACACCGAATGCCCTTACAGCTTTACTGCTTGGACCCAAATATGGGCAAAGAAAAAATGATGCGGACATCCCAAAATCCAGATCAGATGATCCAGAAACTGGGTGTTAACTCTGCTAACTAATGCATGAGATTATTCACTCAATGTCCATCCATCCCCAGAACCATTTCATGACACAGGATGGCTCTCAGGATTAGCCATGTGTGAATGCGTTGACCTGTATTAACCTGAAGTCGGGTGGAGCTGAAGAACAACACAAAGCTCATCCTAGTCTCTTTGCAAAAATAAAGGGTAAAAACAGAACAACAATAAAAACTGAATGTGCTTATCTGATGTCCTGGAAAAACGCCCTGGGAAACCTTCCCTCAGGAGATTTGTTGTTGTCTGTTTGTTTCAATAGCTGGTGCTTTTTTCCCACGTAACATCATCTGAGGGTGGAACCTGTCTGTGGATCTCAAAAGGATGTTTGCTGTGGCTTTATTTGTGACTGTAAAAGGCACCTGAGTATCACAGCAGCATTAGTTCTTCCATTTGAATGGACACTAAGATGAACATCATATGGATTCATCGTGAAGATCAAAAAGTCGTAATGCCTAAAAGACAAAACAGGCAATCTGTCATTGGATTCCAAAATAACACATGTATTTACATATAAATCAGTCCCTCCAGGAATTCGCGATGTTGCGATCGCAACAATTAACGCAAATTCAACCAATCTCCATGAATTCTGCGAAACCTTTCAATTTTGTCCAATCACCACAACTTTTCCGCAATTTTGTCCCGCCTCCCGTGAGTTCCACCAATCACAGCAGTCCCCAGTAATGCACGTACGTCACCGGATTCACTTCCTTGTTTATGGTTTGAAGATACAGATACGTATGCAACAAAAACTACTGCAAAACAATTCCCTGATGTTCTTCACCAAAGTGGAGGTAAACTGTTTTGCACTCCGTGGAATATTGAGGTGGAACACAACCAAAATTCATCGAATGACAAACATTTTTCTACTGTGAGACACATTAGGAGAATGGGTGAAACCAGCGGACCACAGACCAGACAAACCACCGTGATGAAGCTGTTGCATCCAGATCTGTGGCAGCACTGAAACAGTGAAGGTCAGTTAGATTCATTAACTGATGTGACGAGCTGTGAGCGTGTGTGTGTGAACACGCGTGTGCCAGGATGTGAAATTAACTTTTTAAACTTTTAACATTTTTAATGAATTATACAAAACAAAGGGAAAAAAATGGAACTTTTTGAAAATTTTTTACTGTCTCCCGCAATTTTATCACAACAAATACGCTTCAAACATCGCAACATTCATCGCACTTTTTTAGAAAAGCTCCCGCGAATTCAGGCATTTTAGGAACAACAATCTGGAAAAACGCCTGAGAAATCCTGGAGGGACTGAAAAATGAGCGTACATATGGTTGCCTAATACCTAATGCTATGTTATGGCGTTTACCAAAGTTTCAGCTTAGATTCAGGAACATTAAATCTAGCAGGATCTAACAGGTGAATAGCAGGGTCCGCAATGGACAATAGAGTAATTTAGCCACACATGCTCAAATACAATTCTGAAGAAGAATAATGATGCAGGAAGTTCTAGCTCACAGGTTGACAGGATTGGTTCCTTAAGTTTGCTACATACAAACTTCAGGAACCAGCCATGTGGTGTAGCATTTATGTACGTATGCTTCACCAAAAGCCTGGACTGTGTTGTTGAGACTGTCATTTCAAGGTGAAACTGCTCAGCCATGGTGCTGACTGCTTGTATTTACAGCATGTCAAAATCATCTTATGGTTACCAAAGTCAAAAATTCGATTTTCACAGCAGGAGTTTTTTTTTCCCAGTTCATCCATTTGTCAAGTGACCTTTTGGAATCAGGTAGTTTTGCTATTTTTGCACATTTGAAACTGTGGGTACTCATGAGTCCCAATACGGTTTGGACTTGTAACAACTTTTTGCATCATTGCATCAACACCAATTCGGTGTTTACCCTGGGGACTTATGGATCTGCCTCACAAACGAGAAGACAAAGGTGAGAAACCAGAGGAAATAACAGAAACAGGAGGACTTCCTGCTGACTTCTGATTTCAGACAGAGGCTGAGTTGAACACATGAACAAATTCACTTTGCTCACTGTCTGAACACTAAATTAAATCCCACTTAATTTTGCCACAGTGAGCCTGGATGTTATCAGATCCACCAAGTCTGCAGTCCTGAAAAGACCAACTTTAAAGACTGACTTTTTGTGTAGCACCTCCCTCATGACAAAAGTAATTTAAGCAACAGAAACACCCCCAAAAAATCTTAACTTTGTACAGCAAGCAAAATATACCAAGATGTTAGGTTCAAACATGTTTTCCCCTCTTGCATTTCATATGAGCAGGGTTTTACACAGTAATCCCATATAAGCTGACCAAACACTAGACATGGAAATGAGCCATGTTGTTCTTAAGTGCAGGAGTTTGATGCTCCAGTGTGGGGTGGGGGGCTCCTGCAGGGTGAAGTTCTGCTCCAGACTGGATCCAAACCTGCAACACTTCCATCAAAAATGCTCCGTCACTGCGTTCTCTTCCTGTGCTGATCAGCTGATCAATCAGTGGGTCTTTCACTCTGCGGACAACCTGACCAGAACTGTTCAAACCCCTGCTCGGTTTTCTGCCTCTTCACAGCGGCTTGTTACGTCCTGGAAATATTTCCTGCTCATGTTTGATCATGTGGGTCGGGCACCGTGAGAAATGAGTCACATAGTAAATAGGTGAAAGGAAGAGGGGACAAAAAGTTTCTCACTATCTGCCGTGTTAGTTTCTCTCAAGAGATCATTTCAGGTCACAGGCTCATGCTGGAGGAAAAAATGACTCTCAGCCTGAGTCCACTTTGTAGGAAAGTCATTGAAAATTGTCCGAAAGCACCCAAAAAATCCCTGAATGGCTCCTCTGTGGGAGTACAACTAATTTTATTAGCACCCTTGGAAACATTCAACCTAACAAGTGGAAAGCAGTTTCTGCATAAATTAAAGATAATCCAGAGTAAATTATGCAAATATATTCGCTGTGATAAAGGAGGGGGCGGTGTGGTCGTTTATTGTGAGGTTAAAAAATCTGAGCCAGTGGTTGAAACTGAACTGTGGGACACTTTACTGAAGTGTTTGTGGGGGCTCGGCCTGTGAGGAAAGAACACAGAGATGTTGCATCATCTGTAACCCACTGAAAGGATGAAGGACGCTATGAGAAAAATCACAAACAGCGAGTAGAGTTTGGCGAGGTCATCGTGCCGTGTAATGTTCACCCCCGTCAGCTTTTTGGTTCCCTACGGTTTCAGTTCATTTCAGCAAAAATCAACACGCAGGGACTTGGAAAGATTTGCGGAGAGATTATCCATCACAGCTAACATTTAGTCAGCCTATTTACTTGGCACAGAATGTCAAAGGATGTTGTAACACAATTGAGGAGCCATGGCTGGATTAACCTGATGTAGGGCAACGGAGCAAAAACCAACTGTTGGACCCCCACAGGGAGAGAAGGCCAGTTCTTTGCTTCAATTCTCACCAAAATCTGCTCCCATTCCCCACCAAATGTATCTGTAAGAAGGTGGGACTTTTAGCATCTCTGAATTTACAACTGCATGGTCAAGCAGCTGTTGACAAGCTGCCGTTGCAGTAATTTAACTGAATCAACTTTTTAGTTCGCTTCTTTCAACTATGTCAGTTTACTGCTCAGCTTTGCAGCAAAATCTGTAGTATAAGAAGTTTTCAGATTACTTTCTTAAAGGATATTTCTGGTATATCTGGTACTAGCTGCGAGGAACTTGCTTATAATCACCCCAGTATACACCGCTGCTACACTGTGTGACTCCTCATATGCCTAAATGTCTAGAATGGAAGTGATGATGGCAACATTGGCATGACCATTGAGCTACATACAAATATTAAGTGTACATATCCATATGTATAGTCATCATGCTTCATTTGTACATGTGGAAAGCATACATAGTCTTTATTATATCTCTATTTTTTAGCCTTATTGTACTTTTGTATTTCTTGTCCTGCTATATTTAAGCCCCATTTATATTTAGCTGCTGTAACATGTAACTTTCCCCGGTGAGTCAATGAAGTTTATGATTATCCGTAGAGTAAATGTGGTGCAGTGAAAAGAACAATGTTTCCCTCTGTCCAAATACCATTTACAAGAGTCACTGAAGCAGAGTGCAAAATCTGCAAACATGAGGTTTAATTAAATTAATATAAGATGAGGGCTCCATTATCAAATTAGAGAGACAGGCAGAGTTCAACAAGTGATCATTGATCCATGTTTCACAGGACATATGGACTTACAGGTAGGGTGCACGGCTTTTACATACAAATTAACATCGATGACATTCATCAGCACCTGGTAAATTTCTGTGTTTCAGAGTATGTATGAGATGTCTGTGATGACATTCTTGCGCTGGTGCCCCAGTAGCGATGTGTCTTGCGTCAACCAGTAATGATTGATTTGCCAGAGCTGAAGAAGGGAGCAACTGTACCAACAGGCACAAAATGGGCTACAGCAACTAGGAGTATGGTCCAGTCTATGAAATCCCAGATAAAAAGGAAACTCAGTGTTCAGAGAATGGATTACATCCTTAAAAAGAAGCCAGCTGACAGCAAGACATATACACGGATCAGCCACAACATCATGACCACTGACAGGTGAAGTGAATAACATTGATCATATTGGTACTATGTGGTGTTCTGATGGAAAACCTTGGATTTTAACATCCGTGATGATGAGACTGAGACAGTCAAATAAACATTGTCCCAGAACAAACACACTCCCTCATGCAAATGGAAATCCCAAATATCACTGGCCTAACCCTGCAGGAAAATGCACCCCACTACATGGAAAAAACATCTAAAAATCAGAGACACCTTGAGGAACATGACAATGGCCCAACATGTTGATTTGACCTCCAGACTTCCTACAGCCCATTCTGATCAAGCATCAACAGGATGCAGTGGAACAAGTTGGATTGACAGAGGCCCCACTGCACAAGCCAGAGCACCCAAAGGATCCAGTGCCAACGTCCTGGTTCCAGACCCCATAGGACACCCTGAGAGGTCCTCTGGTCCATGCCCAATGGTTCAGAGCATTTTGGACCACATAAGTGGGACCAACACAATATTAGGCAGGTGGTCATAATGTTATGCCTGATCAGTGTACAAAATAAGCACAAGCCAACAATGTTTGAGTAATTACTCTCACTGCCAGAAGAGGAAGACACAAGTTCTGCACTGCTGGTTTAACATCATCTGCAAGAGGGTTGATCAAGGCTATATCCTGACAAGACAAGAAGAAATGCTGATCTCATGATATCCATCTCTAAAACTATTGTTAAAGCTTCTAAACCACCTCACTTCTCTGAATGGGTGCTTTTCTTACTATGCATATTGTGTGATAATGAAGGTTTAATGTTCTCAGGTCTCTCTTTGAAAACAGATTTCACTCCCAATGAGACTACCCAGTTAGATGAAGTACATAACATACCTAGTAGGTGTATATTAGTTAATTAAAACTAGCTCCACCTCAAGCAGTTACAACTCATGACACACTGATGCAACAAATCTCTGCATATATAATACCATATCAGTCACAGTAGACATTCTGTGTTTTCAGTCAGTACATTTTGCTCATTATACTTTCTCAATTAGGGTTTTAATTTACAGACTTGTAATGTAATGGAGTGTCTCCACTCTGCTGCACTGGTACTAATTCCTCTGTAATGGATCTGAATCATTCTTCCACTGACTGAGGATTGGAGCTGCTGCAAAGGCAAAAGCAGCACAGCAGCTTTAGAGTTTTTGAAAATTGTAATTTTCTCTTCTAGTGAAGCGAGGCTGCTAATGTTACCACTGCCTCCAGTCTGTGTGTGATGCAAGGCTAAACACATCCTGGACACATCTTGCGACCATGTACTGGATGCATAGGATGTGCTCCGGATAAGACAAACAGCACGAGGACATGAATGGGTAAAACAGAGTGTTCCTACTGCAGCTCTGAAGATAATACATTTTGTTGCATTCCACAGACTCAACTAAGATTTACTGTTGTTCACATATTCTCCTATTCACATAAAAATGGACTACACACACACACACACACACACACACACACACACACACACACACACACACACACAGTCGCTCTGCACTCTCAGAGTGAATTGGGATTTCTGGGTCACTGCAGATGTTTTGGTCTCCATTTCAGTGCGGGGTGGAAGCGTCACTCAGGGGTCAGGAGGCCAGCGGCCCTGTGAACTCCACCACACACATTTAAAAACTAAAATAAAACACTCCTCTCCACATTTTCACTCAATTACTCCAGACGTTGTATTAATGGCTCCCCGCTGACTGCAAAGACAACCGGCTGCTTCACTCTGAGGAGACTCAGAAGAGTCGCAGCATCTGATGGTTTTAGAACTGCAGCTCTCTCTTCTAATAATGATAATAATGCATTGGTTTATTATAGCGCTTTTCTAGGCACTCAAAGATGCTTTACATTGCATTATTCATTCACTCTGTACTCCATGGTGGTAAGCTACATCTGTAGCCACAGCTGCCCTGGGGTAGACTGACGGAGGCCAGGCTGCCAGTCTGCTCCATCGGCCCCTCCAACCACCAACCAACGACCAACCACTCTCACTGCATTCAACCTGCAGTGTGAGAGACCAAATACCAGGACAACCGAAGGACACAGAGAGAGTGTAACTGTGTGCTACAGAGTGTGTGTGTGAAATTCATACAGCTGAATGATTGTCTACATATTCTACATGAAGTTCATGGTAATTAAACTGACTATTAACCCACTGAGCTCCAAGCTGTTTCTGTATGTCTTTTTTTTTTTTGCTTCTGTCATATTTTTACTCACTGTGGGCTCGTTTTTCACTGCAATACAAAGTCTCTATGGAAACAGCACAACTATGACTAGAAGTACTGAACTGAAAAGGTCTTTAGTGCTGTATGACACACTTCTTATATATATATATATATATATATATATATATATATATATATATATATATATATATATATATATATATTGGGGGGAGGGGTCCATTTGGAATTGACAGGGTCCAGAGCCAGACTCGAGCTCTCGACCACTGCTGGTGACCTGCACCTACTTGGCAACGCACTAACTCAGTGAGCTATATGGCGGCCCATATGACACACTTCTAATGCAATAAATCATTAAAAAGACAAAAGTTGAATGTCTTTCAATATTTATTCCATGGAGATGTTTAAAAATGGAATCAACGTGTACAACATTTTTCCAAGTTCCCACAGATGTCACTGGAACAAAATGCTCACTCTGCATACTACAGATCTGTCACTATTCACATCTTTAGGGATTTCTAGAAACTCAGCATTTTTCACACAACTCTGCACATCAGGTTTAGAAAGATATGCCACCAAGCTGAATGCATCTTCCTGCAGCGAGCTGACAACTTGCTCCTCTGTGTCCTGTTTCTGAGCCTTGCTGCATTTATCCAGCAGTCTGTTTTCTTTCCATTTCAGTCTCTCTATTCTGTTTCCATACTTGTCTCCTATCTTCTCTGTGTAGACAGGCTGCAGTTCAGATGAAAAGCCACTGAGTTTGTATCTTGTAACAAGCTTCACTAAGGAGTGCAGAAATTTTATTTTTAAATTAGGATCTGATGGGAATTATTTATTTTTAGTGCGTGTAAATGAGATGATTCTGTTGAAATAGAATAATTTAAACTTAGAGCTGGTAAATTTTTCAGATGGAGCATCAAGTCACACATGATTTGTTCATGGCCAGTAAAAAATCTGACGATTCTTCCTGTTTTTACAGTTTCTGGCTCTGACAACTGTGTAATGTTGGTAATTTGTTAAGAAATAACATGCTTGTCAAAACCAGGGTTCAGAGGGTTGAAGAGGATTTAGGTCATTTTGTATGTCTTTGTTATTATTTTGAACTATGTACAAAATCCCACACTAATTTGCTCTAATTGTTATTATTGTGCTGTTAGAGTGTTTTCCAGTACTCTGTTAGTCAACACACGCTGTCAGTTTGAACTGGTGGTTTTAGGTGTGTTGCTATCTGTGGTTGTTTACTCTTCCTCCATGGCCTACAGCAAAGACACACTGTTTTCACCTGGATATATCATTCAGTACGTATCTATATGTTGTGACAATGAAGCTGAATGTGCTTTAACAACACACTGCTCTGTGTATGACTGAACTGTATATGAGTTTAGTGGAGCTTTTACCGGGAATGATAAAATACTACACTGCAAAAACAGACACTCTTTCAGTGTTCTGATTAGTCTTAGTGAGTTCCGTCCAGTTTTTTAGATAAAGCTGACAAGAAGCAAGTCTTGCTCGTGGATTTAGCACATTCTGCATCTAACAATCAACACGAGGACCCTTCAACCCAGGGTGCATTTAGTGCTTGATAAGAGGATTCATGAAAAATCAGCTTTAACCACCCTCAAATAAAAAGTTTGACTTTCTTGATTTTTTGTTTCTGCAGTTTTATTTATTTGTTTAAGAGAAAGGGGGAAACAATGCATATTAATGAACATTTAAACAAACGTAAATATGCCAGATTATAGCCCAGGGTTAATTTCCATCTGTAGACCCCCTGGCAGGTTAATGGTACAAAACACAAAAATTATAAAGAGACACACTATACAAAGACACCATGTACACAGACTAAATACAGGAGAACACAGGCAGCAGAGACATACAAATACAGAGACAGTTAAGCACAGACCATAAACATGTGAAGCAGAAAAGGGACAGTGAAGAAGAACCCAAATAATCTGTATTGCTCCTCCACCTATTGCACAGAGTCCCACTGTACAACGCCCTACTTTTTAAGATATAAATGCATATGTTGCCTCTATTGCACTGATCCCTATTGCACTTTTTGACAATGTGCTTGGGACAGAGTGGACATAATAAAATGAAGAGTATTGCACATGTCCAATTTGTAAACACTGCCCTATAGGCCACTTATGCTCACATGTTTGTGTGTCTCTCAGCCACAGTTTTAAATGCTTCTTAAATGTAGGGAGACTTGTACATTCTCTCACTGGCAGGGAAATACTGTTCTAGGTCTTAGCGGCCTGGACTGACTGGACGCTTTGATAGAAGGCTGTTCATCTGGATGGAGGTTCACAATCTCCTCTGACAGGGCTCGAGTCACTCGTGTAGAGCCACAGATTTGTGCAGTGTATCCACCTCCCTAGTTTCACATGCACTTCATTATTATTAACATTATCAACTACAAACTCATTTCAGCTTTAACTTTTCTTCTCATGTTATGCATTTTTGTTTGCTGTGAGGTACTTCCACACAGACTATGGCCGACAACACACCTCCCCCTGAAACACTGTGAACAGATCACTACAATGATTACAAAAAGAAAAACAACTCCTAACATGTCTTGACAGAGCTAGTCTGGCACGCCAAGATGAGCCTGCTGTCCTTTTTACAGTGAAACTGCTGACAGTCAGGGTATCAGCACTACAAATACAAAGTCTTGTTTGAAATATAGCATCAGTACTAAAGATCACACCCTGGGAACTTCTTAGTGCTGCAATGCTTAGTTCACAGAATTCACTGAACTATTTACCATTAAAAATGTCCTGTTGAGAAATTCTACGCAGGTCATTAAAGTATATTCAGAAATAGCCATTTGAAAATTGAATCAACCTTCACCCCATTACATGATATACTTTTACATGTTAGTACATTAGGTGCTTTTAAAGCTGCAGTAGGCAGAACTTTGTAAAAAAAAAACAAAACAAAAAAACAGCCCTCCATGGTTGAACCATGGTTCTGCGTTTGTAAAACAGCCAATAGGAACAACACCCTCTTCCTGAAAACACCTGATTGGTCCTCTGTCACAAGTCAGATTTTTCACATCCTCAAAAAAAAGAACCAAGAAGAGGTGCAGGAGTGTAGTTTCCTCTAAGACCTCAATACACTGCCTACTCTAGCTTTAACAATAAACACATCAATATTATTATCAAGAATCCCATCCATGGCTTCACTTGAAATTGGATCAAAAGCAAATGTTGTGGTGTTACCCATCTTCACTTAACACACACAGGGGACACTTATTCCATCTGATCAGCCAATCAGAAGGCAGAATGATTCAGAATGAAGTTCTATGTCCTGGCAGTAACCAGTCAGATTTTATGTCTAAAGTGCACTTGTGTGTGGTGTGGGACTGATCTGGGGGGTGAGGGGCCCCGAGAACAATCTACACAGCCCACCCCAGCTCCCCCCCACCCCACACCCCACACCCCACACCCCCCACCCCCCATCACAATCCACTCCCACCCCCCCATATCTGGGTCTGCTAATAGTATTATTTCTTCTCTCTCGCTGTTCTTTTCTCCAACCTTTCTACTCTCAGTACCAGTAAGGCGGAGAGAGAAAGAAAAAAAAACAGGAGAAAGAGAAAATAAATGATCCAGGGAAGAAGGGAGGGAATAGACTGGAAGAAAGAATAAGGAGCTGGAGAGAAAAGATGAAAAAGGAAAACCAAAAATGAAAGGGGAAAGAGATGCTGGGAAGAGAACAGCACATAGAATGAATGAGGGGAAGAGAGGAGAGAGAAATGCAGGGCAGAGGACAGAGGAGTGAACACATCCCACACTGAGGTGAGGAGTCCAGATGCCCCCAGAAGAACCCAGCCAAGTTTAGAATGTTCTGATAGCACAGCAGGGCAGAGGGTGAGCTGAGTGTTTGATTTAACACACATTTATTCAGAAATCTGCATCATGAAACTGTGCCATAAACTGAAAAATGACAGATGATAAAATGTATTTGTGGTATGTATTTGAAGAATGTAAACTTAATTCACATTCAAATAAAATATACAGAATATAAAGTGGACCTTTGTGGTGTGGTGCTCATTTTAACGCTGATTCTGTGGGCTTCAATTTATAATCTGTTTTGTGATAAACAATATACAGGCAGTCAGTGTCTCTGTGTGTAGTCGGTTGTGTGGAGGGAGAGGGCCGGTGTCACGGCGGCTGTGGGCGGCGCAGCGCTCCAGTCTGACGGCTGCTCTCCAGTCAGTCAGTGGCGGAGCGCAGACGGAGCAGCGGAGCGAGACCCGGGATCTCTAGCAGCCAACCAGCCAGAGCACCACCTGCAGCAGCATGGAGCTGTGAGGGCTGCGGGCCGACGGGACCTGCCTCCCCTGAAAGAAATCAGTTTTATTTGCCTTTTTTTAGCGCATCTGTGAGCGTTTTTTCCACAACATGGAGACAACAGGCTGCTGGCTGCTACTGGCTGCACACTTCATCTTCATCTGCCAACAAGGTAGGCAATGATGTAACTCATGATTTGTCCTCACATGACGCACAAACCTTTACATCTCCTCGTATGTTCACGTTTTACCGACAGAGCGCTGCTTTCAACTTGCTGCGCCAACTTTGAGGTGATTGCGCAGCCGCTTCAGGTGAGCTGGCAAATGTGCTGCTCTGCCTGAAACAAACCAAACCGTCTGCTTGTTGTCTGCGGATTCGTATGTGTGTTATAATTCCCACTGTTTCCCTCTGGTTTATTTCCAAATCCGACCCAAAACTGCGGTGCGTAACGCCATTGTGCGTCTTTGGAAACGAGTCCAAAACGCAACTCCTCACGGATTTTGTTTGTCTTCTGACAGAGACATCCCTCGTGTTTTCTGCTGATAATCGCTCCCTGCGTCTCTGGGATCGCAGATTAAAACGTTGTGAGGCGCAGAGCGTCACATATGGGCTCCAAACCGGAGCTGTCATGCATGAAAGGAGAAGTTTGGACACGGTAGTCTGACTGGCTTATTAGGAGTGTCAAAGGCTCTGACAACAACAGCAGCAGTAATCCCAGAACGCTTCTCAGAAACAGATCTGCTCAACTATAAACTCATAGAAATCAGATTTACATTATTTATAAGAATTTAAGAGAAATTTTAAAATGAATGTTGAAGTCAGTGAAAGTGCCAGGCTCCTGTTGGAACATGGAGGTCTGTTATCTCAAAGACATGTGATGCTGAGAGGGTTTTAACTGTCAGCCTCAGTGGTTCTACTGACTTGTCTGCTGTCAGAGGCCATGTTGGGTAAAATCAGCTCTCTAGCTGCCAGGCTGTGGCGACTGTTCCAACCTGCCTGATTGCAAAAATGAAGGGATGCAGGTTTTCACAAAATAACACCCAGCTAGGAGCCTTGATGTTGAAAGACTTCACTCAACATGTGTGGTTGTACTAATAATCACACTTCCATCGTGGCCAATCAGGCACTTGTAAACCTCATTTTCTGGTCTACAGTAGTACAAACTCTGTGCTTGACTTACTTGCTGATGGAAACCTGAGATGTGCTGATGATATAGCAGAAGTGATGTTTTACTGTAGCGAGTGACATAATTGTTGGGTAGTTAATTCACAGAAAATGCTACAATGATCATCTGTAGTAACAAAGTAGTAACAGTTTACATGTAATAATCAGAACCTTCCTGGGTCTCACCTGGTCATTATCTTGCATTTGCATAAGCTCCATTTCCACTGCAGTAACGTTCCCTCAGAGACTAAGAACCCTGGGAGGAACTCAGTTCGTCAACCTGCGAGGATCCTGGAGGTCTAGATGGAGTTGCGGAGAGATTATTTATTTTTAATTTATTTTTTCGGGGGAGAGTTTTTCCATTTTATTGGATAGAGAAAGGACAGAGTGAAAGTGGGAGAGACAGGAGACATGCAGCAAATGGTCTTGAGCCGGACTCGAACTCATGACCGCTGCTGAGGGACTGAGCCTATGTGGTATCACCTTAACTCAGTGAGCTAAACGGTAGCTAGGAGACATCATTTCAATCATTGTTCCTGTGGTTGTATGTGAAATTTTGGGCAGGGTAGCTTTTATCCACTGTGCTTCAACGCAGCAACATGGAGCTACATTTAACACATTAGAGGACTTGTATCTTTTGGTGCTTTTTACCTTTTTTGTTGTCGGGCAGCATACAGAGACAGAAAATGCAAAGAGAGAGCGAGGGAATGACACGCAGCAAATGGGAATGAACCACAGATTGTGGGTCAGGATGTACATGCTACCAGTCAGCTACTGTGACATCCAGGCCTTCTCATTTGTGCAGAGGAAGACACCCAAATGGGATTTAAGACAGCAATGAGAAAAGCTGCCTTAAAATTTTTTATCAAAGGTGGATCAAGATTGGTAATATTTAGCTAGTTAGCATATTTAGATGGGCCAGCGTTACCGTCCCTCTTGCTCCCATTGCCCCCTTTGTGCCCATGTCCCCCTCTCTTCCCCCTGCTCTGTGCACAAGCTCAAACATGCAGACGGCATGTTGGAAGAGTGTCATGTTGATCAGATTTGCAGTTTTGTTGCATCTCACATGAGGAAGAAAACCTCGCCTGTTTGCCACAGCTGTTAGCACTGTCGATTGATTTTTAAGCTCCATCGTGATCAACAGATCCAGTCATGATCTGGGACCCCAAGTCATAGAGCAAAACCCAACCCAGACACAACTGACCTTATGAAACGTATAAAACATGGATCTGACCTGTAAGCTTTCCGTGGGTCATCTTGGTCCACTGAACAGTCACTAATGTTGACATTGCTGTTGATGGTGTAGGTTAGTTGTTAGTTAAACCACAGCATCTGCTTTTCTTTTTCTACATGTGCTACATAGAGAGGCTGTGATATTTGGGTGTAGCTGCTTTCAATTAGTTTAAGAGCTTCTTTGATGGAGATAAGTAATGTAATTGCGTTTATAGTGATTAGTATATTATGATGAGCTCTCGTCTTGCAAAGCCAGACCTGTCCCCACAACACTGTGTCACTGCTGGAGAATGGTCTGACTGCACCTCATTCTAATTCTGCTAAGAACACTCTTATTCTCTTGTTCCATGCTGCTCCATGTACGTCTCTTTCCACATAGCAGTGGAACAGATGCAAGTAGAGCGAAGGAGAGGCAGGTGCAGTGATGATAACTTTGAATGGACAAAAAGATGTTACAGCAATTCAGAGTATCTTAGAATGCTAGCGTGGGCTAATGGTTGGGGCTGGATTCATTTTGTTGTCTCTTGTGTACACAACTTCTGTAGCTGTAAATGAAATGTAAAGGGAGGACGGGTATGTGGCCGGTTCTGTTTGGTCTACGATGCTGGTGTTCCAGTGCAACATCCAGAGGTTGTAAATATCGTACACAGGACCTTAAGGTTAGAGAAACACTCTGATTTAGCTTTTACCCAAAGCAGCTCTTTCTTACTTTAACCAACTGGTTCACTTGCCTAAACCTAATTGCTGATGGTAGCCAGGATGGAACACTGGGTTTTTGAACAGTGACTATTGAAAATGATGACACCACAAGCTCCATTTAAAAGCTACGGAACCCCTAAAGTCCCAGAAGGTGGTATTTTTCTTTTATCTTGTGCGCACAAGTTATTATCTCGAGGGAACAGGTTAATAACCTATCTGTACAGTAAGGCATGATAGGCCTGTAGTTTGGAACAGATACTTAGTTTTTCTAAAGATTCTACAAAATAGCCTCCAATAACTCTCGGGTCACTGCTGGTTTTGTGACAGTTGCACACACACAGCACACTACTGAGGAGCCGCATGGGAGCCGAGGGTGATGTTGCACTCTGATTTGCTGAGCATCTCGGTGTTTATGAGAGAACTATGGCTGTGCATGCAACAATAATCTGTAGTCTGCAGCGGTACTGCCAGTTTGAATTGAATAAGTTACACTGGCGGAGCTCAGCTCTGGAGGGTTCTGGCCCACTTTAACCCCTGGGTGTGTGAAGTCGTTAAAGACGCATATGAGGTTAATAACTTATCTGTACAGTTCATAGCAAATTATCTTGTGCGCAGGAGATAAAAAATACCACCTTTTGGGACTTTAGAGGCTTCGCAAAAAGCTGTTTTGGAGCATTCAGTTATATTGGCTGACTGTCCTCAGCCGTAGGGCTGCAACTCTGGCTTATTTCCATTGTCATTTAATTTGTTTATTTTTATTTTTTGCAGTTAATTCATTAGGTTCATTAAGTGTTTGGGTTGTTAATTGTCAGAAAATTGTGAAAAATTTCTATCAGTGTTCCTCAAAGCCCAACACTTTGCTGATCAGCTCTTCTGTCAGCAACGTGTTTGGCAGATGGAGTATTTGTTAAAATAATTGTCTTTCACTTGGATATTCTTTGGTCTTCTCCTCATTTTTCATGCTTTAGCTTCATAGTAGTTTTTCTCTACTCTGTGACAGTATCTCAGGAACATCATATCACAGTGTTTCAACTCTTCATTGAAGTTAAACAGCACAGCTCTCCAGGAAAATATTCAAAGCTACATTTCTGAAAATGTGTCTTTCCAAATTCAGCGCAACGTATTTGGCATCTTTGAAAACTCTAAAATCTGTACTAGAGTTTAAAATATAATGTCTGTGGGTTTGTTGGGTTTCTGGTCACACAAAGACGTTTTGTGGTAACAGACCCACACGTGTGTCCTGTGGGGTTAAAGAGCTTTAAGAAGTCAATGGAGATGAATTAGGATTTGTCACCATAAGCTTGAACACTGGAAGGGTTTTCCAGCTCTTATCCTCTGGTTTGCCCTCCCAGCCGTACAGTGCGGTCGCAGTGTGCCAGAGAGGACACTGATCTGCTTGGTTGAATCTTTTCGGGGGGTGAGACATGAAACAAAGATTAGGGGGAGAAGCTGGTCGCAGCCAGTTTTAGCTGAAGAGATGTGAAACCTTTTGTGCCGAGGCCAGTGAGGCTGGATCTGTGCTGGACAGTACCTGCAGAAAGCCTCTGGGCTCCCTCACGCCTCCTCCCTTTTCATTTTGGCTGTTTTTAAATGACGCTTTGATGAAATGTCGAGGCACAAAGGAGGTGCCAGCTCGCTGAGGAGGTAGCACAGGAATGGTGGAGAGTGGAAGAAAAGACGCACGAGGAGAAAACTCGGCACCATCTGTCCTCCCAAAAGATATTTGTGAATGGGTAGTGCCAGCCGTGCCCTGTGCTCCGTCTGGGCTCATGGAGTCTCCGGGCCTCTTGTTGTCTAACAGGGAGTCTGTTGACAGATGGCCGTCACAGTAAGGCAGTCTGTCAGTCAGCCACATGCAGGGGGCGGCTGTGGATGAGATGCCCATCACATGCACTGAGGATGCCCACCTCCAGCTGTGCTAAATAGCAGGCTATTTATTGTCTGCCATTTTTAAAAGATCAGCTCATATTTTCTGGCTGGAAGCAATCTTCATGCACCTAAAGAGGTATAACACAATGAAGCTGTTCATCCTGTTGATACTATTAGGAAAAAGAGCCCTTTGTGTCCAAAGTTTAAATATTTTTAGTGGTAAGTCTGCTCTTTTTATATTTCCCTTGTACATTTATTGCTCAAATGGAGGAATATCCATAAATCCATCGTCCAACTGATGGAAGTAGTGAAATCTGATGGTGCCATATTGGTTGGTAGCTATGCTTTTACATTCAGTTGTACGCAAGAATATCAAAATATTTGAGATAGTAAGACCTAACGTCTAGTCACCAGACTAGACGTTAGGTCTTTCACAGTTATTACATAAATACCTGATGGCAGTTATTTCAGCTGACTGTGGTCATTTTTAATAACTAATAGTTTTTTTCTTTAGCTGTTGGGAAAAAAAATGGAGAAAAAAAAGGAAAAAAATGCTGGATGAACAGTACAGGAACTGAAATCTAATCTTTCAGTCACTATTTGCATGTATTTTTCTCAAGGCGCTCAACTGCGCAAAACTGCATTTTGTTGGGCACCTATTGACAATAACGTCATAGATTTAAAATCTCTACTAGACTACCCCAAACACCACAGCACCAGTGTGGGCACATTTTGGTTTTGAGTTAAAAGAAAAGGAAATCTAAGGAGCTGATTTGTCAGATCTGCAGCAAAATGGTGGCAGTCAAAGGCAGTAATATCACTCTAATAATAGAGGCATAACATGAGTGTCATATTGATGATGATATAGGTGGGTACTGTATTAGTTTGTTAGTTGTGTAATATTGCAAGGCCCACAATTCAAACTAGAAAAGCACTCAGAGAGCACAGACCTCCGCCAAGCAGCTTAAGTCCACCCCCAACACAATCTCCCAATGACAAAGTATATTATTATATATTTTTTAAAAATCCTGGATCCAGACGGTGATCTGGATCACTCCCAAAATATGATCATGTGTTCTTTGTCCCATTTCACACATTTCCTGAAAATTTCATCCAAATCCGTCCATAACTTTTCAAGTTATTTTGAACACAGACAAACAAAGAAACTAACAAGGCGTCCCAATTTACAGCTTTCTGACAATAAATAAGCTCCAGGAGATTTCAGCAAGATGAAATAAGGCTAACCTTAAGGCCAAGTACGGTGTAGTTCCAAGTAGCCTAGAGTGGCTAAGTTAGCTAACCAACAGTATGGTAGCTTAGCTGCTTTAC
This sequence comes from Dascyllus trimaculatus, assembly GCA_024666655.1. Taxonomy (NCBI): domain Eukaryota; kingdom Metazoa; phylum Chordata; class Actinopteri; family Pomacentridae; genus Dascyllus; species Dascyllus trimaculatus. The sequence goes on from CM045448.1 coordinate 34,257,346, forward strand.
AAACCTAATATTAGCGCTGGTCCCTGATATAGGAATATCCGAATATCCGAATATTCGTTTGGTTGAGGTGGTATTCGGGTAATAATTGTGAAATTGGAATAGTCCAGTGCGCCGCCGACGAGGGCTGCTGAGCACTGTTGAGGCTCCAGAACGCCGCCGTGGTTCTAGTACGCGGACCTGCCGACTCCGGTGTCAGTCTCCGGTGTCAGAAACTCAAAACGCTTTCCAGTAGCACAGTGTTTAAACTTTGGGTAGATAAAAACAAAAGTAGAAAAGCACTCAGAGAGCGCAGACCTCCACCAAGCAGCTTCAGTCCACCCCAACACAATCTCCCAATAAGAGAGTATCGTTAAATTTTCAAAAAAAAAAACTGGATCCAGACAGTGATCCAGATCACTCCCAAAGTTTCATCATTTGTTCCTTGTCCCATTTCACACATTTCCTGAAATTTTCATCCAAATCTGTCCATAACTTTTTAAGTTATTTTGAATACAGACAAACAAACAAACAAACCAACGCCGGCAAAAACAGAACCTCCTTGGTGGAGGTAAAAGTGTCAGACTTTATTATACTGTACTTGAAATTCTGATACCTGGGTGTGATTAGCAACAATGTCAGCTCTCAGTTTTTATTTCCAGGTCATTTCCTTCAGTCCAACTGGAGTTTATGTAAAAAAAAAACAAAAAAAAAAACAACATTAAAAAGCTGTATTTCTTGGGATGTTTGATTCATTTTCACACACTGTCAACACTGTGGATGCTTCCTGAGCCCTCCTCTTCAGCTCCATACATGTGTTGACCAGACTGGGAGTTTTAGGCCTCAGGAATGTACAAAATAGTGTGAAGCAGTAACTTCCTACTCCTACACCATGACTTATTAATGGCCTCAAGCAGACAGGCCATTCACAAAGCCCTTATCTTAATGAGTGACTTAACAGCAGCTGACAATCTTGTCTTTGTTGGTGTCTCGTTCTCACTTCTCGTCTTACTGCTGAGTGAACTGGGGTGTGTGTCAGAACACCATGACATCACTGTTGGATGTGGTTACAGGTGCAACAAAGCACACATGGTCACAGCCAACAGCAGCCCGAACAGAACCTCAGTGTCCTGGCATTAAACTAACTAAGGCTGGGAGCAAATCTGCTAATGGCAAATCTTCCATTCTCAATCACAATGTGATACTTAAATAGGGCTGGAAGATGTAACTGAAAAATGCATCACAAAATAAAGTTTCATTTAAGTCTGTATCAATAATTACTACAAAATGTGAATGATTGGTTTTTAATAAAGACTAGGAGGAGAAAGGTTTCATTTGAGTTTAATCACTTTATTGATCGTTACACCGTGCTGAGGTTCAGGTTCAGGTTCAGATTAGCTGGGCTGGACCAGGAATAACTGGATGTGTACCCCGACATCAAGCCAGTCGGCCCTTAGAGCAGTCTGCCGGGAGTACGTTGATTGTAATCTGGAGGTAGAGGTGATCTCAGGGTGTTTTTAGCTCGCAAAGCCATTGTTCGCCTGCCCCAGCCTCCACCAGTAAAGGTCTGCGGGTGTGGTCTGGAGCAACCAGAAGCCCAGGCAGCCTCCCACAAGCACAACTTAGGAAACCTGTATGGAAGCCATGTGGAGAGCGACAGAGGGTGACACGGCTCCACTAACAGAGAATCTGATGGCTGTTTATATGGAAGCACACCTGAAGTTTGTTCATGCAGCTGAACTTTGTGTTTTCCTTTGGAGCTTCCATGGTGTTTAACATCATGTTGCTATCACCAGTAAATATCCCCATCATAATATTGCCCAATATAAAAGGTATATCAAATATTAAAACTTGTACCAAATTTCTTTCCACACTTTATTTGAAAAATCGAAACATTTTTTCTACTATACCGTCACATGTTGAACATAAGAAGCTGTAAATGGTGTCTAAGTCCAAGAGTTTTGAAAAGTGGTCAAAACTGTTATTTCCAATTAATTTTCTCTATTTTCAGTTTTCAGAACACACAGCAGCATGTTTATTCGGAAATGAATACTGTATAAAAGCCCCATTTAGACTGTGTTCATCCTCTGAAGAAAGGCACAAACAGGACTGTGGTCACCTCAGATGACCTCCTGCTTGTCTGTCCGTCTTTGTCTGTCCTCACCTTCACATTCATGCCTTTATTTCTTCCTATTTCTAGCCACCTCCTCTCCCCCTGTCCCTTTTCTTTCCTTCATTTTATCCCTCCATCCCTGTCCACAGCAGCTTCGACAGGGCAGACGTCCCTCACTGCCCTGCTGGTAGTCTGGAAAAAAAGAGAAGCAGATTTCCAGTCATGGCAGCAGGGGTATTTGATGACCAGATTAGTGGGTATTAGGCTCAACGGCGTTCACTCAGGCATACACAGGGGCCACTGGTTTGAATCCTCCCGAGTCGCCCCTCTTTTTCTCTCCGCTGGCCCTCGGCTGAATGGAGGCCAGGTTTACGTGGGGAAACAAGCAGCTGGGTCTTCCGCGGAGGTCAGCCGAGGAGGCCGGTCCATCCCTCGCCGCCTCTGCGGGCCTGGCCCGGTGAATTATGCTGTCAGAGGGGAGATTTGTTTTGTAACAGTAGGAAAGGGGGCAACTACAGAAAGAAGGGAGGTGCAAGGGGGTAGATTGTGGAGGGAGGGTGGGGTGCAGAGCAACACAGAAAAGAAGAGGGTGAGGGGTGGTTTCAAGGGGGGGGAGGCATTTAAGCGTGACGCATGATGGCACTGCGATTTGTCCCGGCGGTGGCGGCGGTGAGGAGGAGAGGACGCTGTCACACTGTGAAGCTGGAGCAGAAGTGTGGGAGCGCAGTGTGTTAGGGTGGGGGGTGGGAGGGGGGGGTCCAGGGACTCATACATTCCTCCTCCAGCACCTCGAGGTTGGAGGCCTCACAGACTGATGGAGCGCAGGTTAAGCAGCACTCCTTCCTTCATTAGTCTTCGTTAACACCCCCAGCCTCATTACAGGCCTCGTTTCACTGTGTATGTCCCATCTCTGTTCTCAGGCCTCCTTGTGCTTCTCTGCACTCTAAAAACCATATTCGTCCTAACAAGTCTCAGATTTGGCCTTTCAGACATCACAGCCTGTATAGAAAAAGTAAAACTATGAGGGGAAGCCAGTGTTTGCAAATGTGTGTTTTTGTATTTGTGAGATAATTTATCCGAGACTCACATTACTTTGTCCATTAGCTGATTTTAGGTGCACTAATGGTACATGACCACAGGATCCGTCACTTTAATGCTTCCCATTCAGTGTCTAAGTGAAACGCCCTGCAGTGCATTCTGGTAGTGTCCCATTGCGTTCCGAGAGACGGGGCGTCACGTTGCACATCCGTCATTTGCATAACGTTGGAGTTCCAACAGATTTAGCAACTGCATAGCTTATTTCTCGCCTCAGATGTTTTCAGAAATACTTTCCGCTGAACTGTTGTAATAAAAGCGAGCCACCATGTCGGTCCAAATTGAAAGGAGCAGAGAGAGACCCCAAGTGAAACGATGTCAAATCAGATGCAGTCGGCGTTTCAGCGACCGTAGGGGGATGAATCCTGTGTTGACTCCTGTTGATGAGCATCCAGTGTTGGGAAATGTAAAGACGCTCCTGTGGACACATATTAGTAATTAATATTCACGGTTAATGATTAAACTACAGCCACTGTCACTCCTCATTGTACTTCACAGGTCTGTAGTCAGGCCATCACTGGGGATGGATGTGCAAGGTTTGGTTTATTTGGTTAATTTGGATGTAGTTGGAGGCTACTGCTTTCAACTTGTCAAAGTTGGAATAGGCAGTGTTTTGGGTTGTTTTTTTTTTTTAATCACTGGGCAAAAATTCGACTGTACTGTACTTCAAGTGGCCTGAGAGGAAACTAGACTTCTGCACCTCCTCTTGAGGCTGCTGTTGTTGTGTTCACAGGTCTTTTAACCCAGAGCAGGTGTGATAGTATAAATAGCAGCAAAGTTGACATTAGGATGGGATGGCACTGTTGGTTAGACAGAAGGGTTTTACTCCTCAGAGCAGGGTTTGACTCCAGGTGAGGCCACAAATGAATGCTGACTTTTCGCTTGATTGTCTTTATGTGTGTGAAGCACCTGTCTGTCAGGTGGGCGGAGCTTAAAACAGGAAAGGAAGGAGCTGCAGGAGGATTGTATATTGTACCTTTTGTTTGCCTTCTTCAGATTTCTGCCTGTTGTAATCTCTGAATGTTCAGTGAACTATTGCACAGGTCTTCACGCACTCAATTACTGGATTTTCACTGTACAATAATTTACATTGAAATACTTGAGCTCTGAAGTCTTGATATGACTTCAGAGCTCAAGTGGTATGGATCATCGATCTGCTCCATACCACTGAGGAAGTGGAGCGAGCTATGCCTGGGCAGTGTGAAGCCAGAGGCACCTGTAGTGGTCCTGATATGCAAACCACTGGTCTGACCTGTCTCAGTTAGGCTGATCTACCTATTGGGGGGACCAAAAACTTTATATAAGGTTCACCACTTTCATGATTTACATATATTTTTTTTTATCTTGAATGAAAGGATCAGTTTTTAGTTATTTTTAGTTGTTTTAAGAGAGATGGTCATTGTGTTGTGTCAAATCAAGTCAAGAACTTTATTGCCATATGTTCGAGGAATTTTTTGTGCAGGGCTAAAAGAGCTGGGGAGATGGGAAGGGGCTGGGGAGAGTCTATGTACAGGAAGACTGCTGTCTTCTGGGCCAAGTCCCCGGTTTCAATCTCAGTATGACTTTAACCTGGTTGAAAAAGAAAAATCAGTCAATTTTACTGCTTATCAATGCTAAGAAGTTCCTTATGCTTCCTGATCTCCAGACCCACAGAGCATCAGATCATTCCTGCTGCTCCCCATGAATCCTGCACTGGTACAGGCATACTTAGGATAGTTATTGGACAGAATAGGGCTAATTATAATATAAAGGTAAATTTTAGGTTTGATTGTCTACGAAAAATTAAATTTGTACCTCATGTGATCCTGGCCGCCATGATGACATGATCATCTTAAAGCCTGGTGTTGCTACTGATAGCTTTGAAGACACTGTGAAGTCTTGCTGCTGGTCGCAATGTCATTAATGTGACCAAGTCCTGACAGATCTAACCACACCCCCGCAGTCCTGAGAAGATGGTCTGATCGCCCAAATGAGCTTCTCTTTGAGTTGGTTTTATTTTAAGACGTACTGCTGGGCTTTTTTAGAGGCTCCCTCTCATTACAGCTACACAAGATCAAGACTGTGACACTTAGTCCCCGTCCACATGAAGCCAAAACACTCATAGTTTCAAAAACGTTCTTCATAAAGACGGAGCTGTTTCAGTAAATGTGTCTGTCCACATGAATTCACTTGGCACGCCTGAAAACGATGTAAAACACATGCTAGGCCTGTTGGTGGCGCTATGACGCCGTAACAGAAACAAGCGGAATCTGGCGGCAGGACTTTAGGCATGAAGAAACCTGTATACGATGTAAATATAGAACATGGCAGCGGCAAATACAAGTGGACGAGCTGGTAGGACTCTAGTCTGGACGGACGATGAGGTGGAACTATTAGCAGTACATACGCAGCACTATACGGCGCCATTGTTGTCGTCGTTTTCGGAGTTTGGCGCATTTATGGAGAGGTGGAGCTATGAAGCAAGCGTTGTCAGAAAAAGAAGCGGACAGGGCGTAACAACGGTGCAACGTAAACGGTGTTTTCAGATCTTTGCACTCTGGGACCTAGGTTCAGAAAGGATCGTTTCCAGACCCCCAAAACTCCGGCTTGGCGTGGACGATACACGGGTTGGAGGAACTATTTGTGCGTTTAGGCCTGGGCTCGTCTTCGTGTGGACGGGGCCTTAGTTTTACCAAAGAACCAGATCATCTGCCAGTCTGAGAAAATAATAATATTTTTCAGATCAGTATAACTGGATGTTAAACACTCTCTGTGTGATGTTTGCACTAATTTTTACTGCTGCATCATTCCACCAAATGGAAATCGTACAGGTCTGCTCTGTACGAGTCGTAGTTTAGTGTGTTTTAGTTAAGAAGGAGATTTTTTGCAGTGTATGTCCTCTGGGGCCAGATCTTTTTTCTTTTTTTTCTTGTCGTCTTTGACATTTCTTCAGTCCGGCTCCTTCTCCCCTTTTCTTTCCTCAGCTCTTAATCTCTCATTTTCTCTCCTCCTTTCACAACTTCTTTCTGCCACTACACATCTTCCGTCATCCCTGTTGTCCCGCATTTCTCCCCTTTTACAGCCTAATGCCTTCCCCCCTCTACTGTCCCTCCCCCTTCACTCCCCCTCCTTCCTTCCCCCGCTTAATGTTTTTTAATCCTCCTCCTCCTCATTTGTCTCCCCTCTCGTTTCTGGGCGGGTGAGGGATCAGGGGGTGTTGAGGGTGGCTTGCTTTTGGTTAGCCCACCATCTTGTCCCTGCTGGTGTCCGCCTGGCACTCCGCCACCACCGTCACCCCCCCACCCCCGCCTCCTCCCCCGCGCTCACCGCAGTTCAGGACACTGTAATGGATGACGGAGCAGATCCGGGTGGCCTATGGTGCCTCTAAAAGAGGGGCCACTCACACCGGGGCCCATTGCTGTGGAAAACAAGTGGAGCCCCCGTAGAGTAGCTGGTGGAGAGCCATTTGATTTGTCCTCCACTTTCCTCCACTCCTCAGCTGCCTGCAAGTGTGTGGTCTCTCTTCGATCCTGGACATTCGATGGCCCTCGTCTCTCAACCAGCTGAATGCGGAATTCTAAAACGTGTTGCAGAAAAAGGCCATCGATAAAAGGCCTGCGCGGAGGATGCGGGTCGGTCAAAGTCCTCTTTAGTAAAAAGGCAGATTCGCTGCTTTTCTTCCCCATTCAGCAGCTAGTGGAGGGGATCTAAGCAGGTGAATGTGGAGACGCTTTAGGCAGATGTTGGCATGCACAAAAGGATTCGATGGGCCTCAACAAGGCTTTTCAAGTATTTACAGGACATTTACATTTACATTTCAGGCATTAGTCTGATCCTCTTATCCAGATCAGCTTCCATTGAGTTCAGCAGGAGAATAAGCTTAAATTCAGCGATCACCGACATTACAAGCTAACAGTAGCAGGGGGTCGAGCTGTACAGCACTGTGTCAGGAGTCCAGACGTTCTAAAGAAGTAAAAGAAGAAGAAAATGTTGCTACAGAGTGGAGGATCTGATAAGTTGGTTTTTCAGAGCAATTCAAAATATAAAACCAACAAGACAATTTCACTTGACATAAAGCCTTAAACGCATGACTGTGGTCTTTATCAGCCTGTAACACTGTATGAGTTCATTCATCTCATTCAGTGAAGCTTTCAGCTCTGGCATTCCTCAAACTGTATGTCTTTAACAATGTGCTGGTGTTAAAAGGCTACAAATGATAAAAAGCTGAAATGCTTTATCTAACAACAGACACCCCCAGTGACAATGCCTCCCCCCACCCCTTCACCATAGACACCAGCTCTGTGTGTTACATTTACGCACAGCTTTTTAAATGGGATTATTGTTGTCCTTTTGCACATTTAAAGTTGTTTACATTACATACTATGTAACCCATAGTTTTCAGGTGATTAATTTGCATTACGCTAGCAACCTTTTATTGCCTTTTCAACACAGTAGCATGAGAATGCAGCACCTGGGTTACAGGTTTAGTGCAGAACAGCATTTCCTTTGATTTGGTTGGAGGATTTTGATGTCAAGAGCTCTGCAAGTAAAATTCTATGTACTGCCTCCTGATGATGATTTATTTTTTTGTTAATTTTTATGAATTACTGTTTATGCCATTATTGAATCAGATCATATATAAGCAGATGTACTGCATGAAAACAACAAAAGCATTCAGAATACACGGCACAGTGTTCACAATACATCCCAATATCGGTCACAAGAGATCTTAGGATTAGCGAGGGGTCATACATGTGATGCCTCTGGCCGGTTGGTTTACAGATTATTGCTAAGCTAAGCCTGATTGCCTGGTGTTATGAAATGAACTGTGATTTTCTTTTGAAGCAGTAGCCAAACTTTCCAGTTAAATAAGCTCGTATAAATGTATGTACTACTTTAATACAGTTTGAAACTTTTCTTTAATGCACTGCAGCAAAATGTGCTCATCTTGGTAATCCTGTTGCGGCAAAAACAGATTTATGAAAATTTATCTTTCTCTTGTAAAGTCATGCAACTAATTGATGGTTTATATGTAAAGAAAAAGATGGTTAAAAACATTTGATGAACACAGCCTGCCATGATGGACAGTTGACCTGCAGTTTCAGACTCTTTCAGTGCTGAACAGATGTTTACCCCAGAGGCACTGACTCCCCAGGTCAGAGGTAAATCTGTCCTCTTGGTCAGACTGGTTCTGGACATGTCTCCTCGTCAGAGCGAGGCCTCTGGTTGTGTTGACACACCTGAGCTATTGTATGAAGATTTGAAGGATCTCGGGGAAAAAAGCTGCTCTTCACCCATGAGACTCGTCTGCAGGGAGGGACGTGTGAAAGCTGTGAAAGGTTAATCCTGTTAGACTGCAAAGTGCCAGACAATTACAGCAGTTACGTCTAATTGGAAGCAGATATGAAGTGGCTGTTTTCAAATTGTCACTGAATGCAGCTGAAATTGATTTGGGATGAAACCAAAGCTGACAAGTGCCAGATGTACAGCTTGGCCCACCGGTCCCTGTCAGAACAGAGGTGTTTTTTCTGTATACAGCTGTGCTATTGCTGTTAACTTCCTGCTCTGACAATTGGCCAGTTAAAAAACAAGTTCAGTTCAGCATCTTGAAGCTACAGTTTCTACAGTGTGTAGTGTTTATAGCAAGTCAAAAACACAAAGGGCTTGAATCAAACAACACTCTTTCACTCTTCTTATAGTTTCTGCAAGGAAAAATGTAAAGTTGGGCCTGAGGGCAGTTCAAGTTAGGGTCCTGAAGATGCAAAGAATTTCTCTACTGAGAAGTAGGAATGTGGTTAGAAAATGCCATTGAAATGTGCCTGTTACTTTCTGATATTTTTTGTGCAGTTGATTTTTTGTGAGCTTGCCAGATCTCTGTAGCATGTACAGCAGTCAGCTACAACAATAGTTACTTTAAGCATATGCGGATATGATGGCAGTCATTGTGGGTAATGTTAGAGCCAGCAACAATGAAGACTTACGTGAGAAATGAATATGTCCGTAACTGCTTTTATACCATATATATCATAAAAGTCTTACACTGCTCTTTTAAAAGAAAGATCAGGAGCATCCATTCCTAAGGGACTGTCTATGCCAAGAGCAAATTTGTTTGTTCCAAACAACTATTCACAACCTCTACCAGGGCCAGGGATGTCACGAGAACCCGTACTCTGATACCAAGTTGTTTGCTAGAATTCTAAAACAGAGTATTTTTTATGCTACTGTACAGGCTGGAAATACTGCACAATAAAAAAAGGTTCAAAAATAAAATTAAAAGTTTTTTGTAGCAGTTTTTAATTGTAACTTTATAAACATTTTACAGCTATTTCACTGATCATCCCAGTTGTTAAATTACAGATGATAACTAGTAAAATTACAGGAAATGTTTGTTTACATGTGAACTGTAAGAAAAAGATCAGAAAGGTAAATAATGTTCGCCGTTAAATCTGTATTTGTTCTTTTATGTTTGACTGTAAAATGACACTGTTTTTCCTGTATTCAGCTAAAAATATCATTATTTGACAGATATTTGCTATGGTATTCAACCAAATTATACAGTTTGGGAATTTTACAGTATTTCCATGTTTTAATGATTGTTTTCTGGCACCCTAGCAGCAGGATTTTCACAGTATTTATTTATTTTTTCAGTGTGGACATTAGCAGTAATATGTGAATTGTTGGGGCCAAGTGCAGCTACAACAACATATCAACTGAAACAGTTTTCTTCATATATGTAGCTGTTACCTTTATTACCTCCGCCAAGGAGGTCATGTGATGGCTGGCGTTGGTTTGTTTGTTTGTTTATATGCAAAATAACTGGAAAAGTAATGGATGGATTTGGATGTAATTTTCAGGAAATGTGTGAAATGGGACAAGGAGCAAATGATAAAATTTTGGGACTGATCCGGATCACCGTCTCCATCCAAGATTTTTTTTAATGTAAGTGTAACTGGGTGGACAATTACATGCGGTTTACTCTAAAAGCCACCAGAGGGCCCTCTTGTGTTTGGGGTAACCCCCTCTGACCACATGAGATTTTGGGTCTCCACGTGACAGACAGCGACAATAGCGGAGTTCTCTTTCCTTCCTGAGCGACATACGCACGGTTGGGCCGGCATTCTTATCTCTGGTTGTCTAAGAAGCTGGGAGGCTGTTAGGAGCTGCCGCGCTAGAGACCGCGACTGTTCATTTGGTTGGATGGGGTGAAGGTCGCATTGTCGGTAGGAAATTTGAACTGTATGTAACTGTATGTTGAGGGTGGGCTGAAGCTCCTTGGCGGAGGTATGCGCTCTCTGAGGGCTTTTCTAGTTATTAATTGTTTTGACCATAAAATCTTAAAAAAAATGCTGCTGCTGACTATTAATTGTCAGACTAGTGACTGAAAACTAACTGTTTCCACACTAAATGGGTCTAAGTGAATGGATTTCATAATGGTAACCACTGGCTAGAGAGTAAAGCCCAACATTCCAACATGTCAGTCAATCAGCACCTTGTCCTCAGTTGTAGCTGTAAGTCTCTCTGCACATTACTATCAGCAGACGACTGGTTTTAAGTCTGTTTAGGTTACTGGCTGGCCCGGGATGGGCACTGCTGTGGATGTTAGATGAGAGGCAGCTGGTGGTGTTCCCACCAAATTGCTGCATCTGGAGCGCCAAGAGCTGATTTAGGCGAGATATTTTTAGGGACAAAGTACATTAACCGTTCAGCTGGATGCATACCATATGATATATATTTCCTAGTGTATTTAATATAAAATAAATCAGGACAACTAAAGGCAAAGCAAGGAATTATAAAATCCATTCAACCATAGTTTTTAACAAAAGAAGGGTTGTATGTATCATGTATTGTAGTCAGATAAAAATGAGAGGACATGTCAGCCATCATTAGTTAACAGTGCTAAGAGGGAAAATCCAGTAGAAGTGTGTCAAGGTTAAAAAAGGACAAAACGTAAAATCCATAATTTCCTCTGTGTCACACCCCCCACTGCTAATTTCAATTAGGTCATCCCTCAAAATAGCCATGCATCCCCAAGGCACTGTCACAAAATGTCCACCTATTAATGAGCTGGTGATTGTGCTGATGATGTTCGCCCACTTGCACTGAAGCAGCACGGTGGATTCATGCAGGTGAAAAAGCAATTAGTGTTTGGCTGCAGACGTGCAGCTGCTGCAGGGCGGCTCCTGCTGCCACCTGCTCATGATGCAGTGCTTCACTTCGCGTGGAGGTCTGTGGCGGCGTCCTGCTGAGAGACGGAGAGGACGGGTCAAGGCTTCTCTGGACAGAGGACTCACTCTTCACAGTTTAAACGAGACCAGACCGGTGCTTTTGTCATTATGTTGTATTCTCCAAATCACAAATACGTGATTTACTCTACAATACAGTCATGGTTTAAAAGGTTATTTATTTGTTAATCAAGTACTTCAGTAATAAGGTGCTCACTGGTTCCTACAGCTACTTGAATGTACGTACAAGATTTTCAATAACAAGAGTAAAAAACCGTCCCATTGTAGTAAAATAACTGAATATTATAGAGGAAAGAAGAAATTAATTCTATTCCTGTTATGCACGTCTTTTTTTTAAAAGATTTATTTTTGGCATTTTAGCCTTTATTGAAGAGGACAGGACAGTGGACAGAATTGGAAACAGGCGAGAGAGTGCGAAAGGACAAGCGGTAAATAGCCAAGGTCGGGCTCGAACCCAGCACAGCAAGTACGCCTCTGCACGTGGGTCATGCGACATAACCACATCAGAGGATTTTAAGCTGCGATGTTTTCATGAAATCCGATGTTGAAGGGCCGGCTGCTGCAGCATCATTCCACAGCACTGCAGTCTGTTATTATCCTAAATTCAATTGTACTTCAAAATCTCAGTTGTGTTTTTGCAGATAATGTCAAATCTACTAGGTGGTCTAAATGTCAGTAAACATGGACAGAGGAGTCAGTATCCGGACTTTGGTGTTGGTACCTTCCTGCTCTGCTGCTGATCCGTGAAACTCTACATGTTGACACTGAACACAAAGAAGGCGGCCTGCAGAGAAGGAGAGTGTAGGGATGCTGAGCTGAGGCTGACTGCTTCCTGCTGGACTGTGAACAGATCACACTCTGCCAGAGAACCAGAGACAGAGAATCTGCTGAGCGTTGGTGTTCTTACCGAGATTCACTGTCACTGAAGTCATAAAAGAAAGGAGCAGTGACGGACCATGTGGTTCGAACACAGTGAGGAACTATGATACTCAGACAATGTCTGATGTGGTCTTTGCTGAATTAGATTTTGTTTGGTTAAATTTAAAGACTTCTCTGTATTTAAAGCTGTTCTCAACTTTTTCAGACCACCTGCAGAGAATACATCACAGCTAGACTTGGTCCAGTGAGCTCTTTCCTCTAGAGATGGCTGAAGTCTGTCCAGTGAAGCATGACGTGGTTTTAGTTTCAACTGTAGCTAAATTCATCAGTGAGAACACAGAAGGTTAAATTCCTCCATTGTTAGACACTATAGCTTTTATATACATCAGTGCTTTGTTGGGTTTTCACTAAATGTGCTGGTTTGCATCCAAAAACACTCCCCTGTCTCCTTAAAATTATGTTTCTATACAGCTAATGTCTATCGATCCATCCATCATCTACACACCACCTCATCCTCTGTAGGGTCACAGGGGGGCTGGAGTCTATCCCAGCTGACTCAAGGAGGGACACCCTGGACAGGTCACCAGCCTATCACAGGGCTACACATAGAGACAGACAACCAAGCACACTCTCATTCACACCTACAGACAATTTAGAATAATCAATTAACCTCAGCATGTTTTTGGACTGTGGGAGGAAGCCGGAGTACCCGGTGAGAACCCATGCTGAACAGGGAGAACATGCAAACTCCACACAGAAAGATCCCAGGTGTCCTAACCGGGATGTGAACCAGGGATCTTCTAGCTGTAAGGCGACAGTGCTACAGCTAATTTGCAACAGCAAATACATGAAAGAGAAATGCAGTATTGATCAGATTGCACTTTCTATTGTAGAAATGAATAATGTTGTTAATTGAGCTATTAACCTGAGCATATCAGGAATTTGTTAACAGACTGCAAATTTTTCCTGCCAATATATCAGATTTTGCAGTTGCTATAGAACTAGAGGATTTTGTTTTTTTATATGCATCTTTTTTCTTTCTTTTCTTTTTTGCTCAGCTGAGCCACAGATGCTCTCTTTACCCACCATCCACCCCAAACACCTGCAGATAAGCAAAGATAGAACCCCTCCGGTGAAAATCAAGTTTCCAAGTTTTGTAAAAAACACATATTCAGACTTCAAGGGCTTCATATGTGACAAGTCTAAGGGACCAATGCTGTCAACGTGCAGGGTGGAGCTTTCTGTATCGTGATTCTTCTTCAGAATCACTTTCTGGTTCAAACATGTTTGGTTGAATTAATCCAACAGTAACTTGCCATTGTGTAGCGCAGAGTAGTTTTCCAGTGTTCGATCAGAGTCGTATAGGTGAGCTGCTGTGACTGGCTGTGGGATGGTTTCATTTCTGTATTCATAGTACCATGCATTGTAGAGGAAGCAGCAATGTAGAGTTACACCTAAGCTGTTTTTTTTTTTTGTAACTTTATTTTTAGTGATGATTTTGTACAAACATTTACTTGGGTGCAGTACAGTGGTCCAGACATTTGTATATACAGCAGTTGTTCATAAGCAGTCTGCCTATATAAGCTTTATAGATCAACATCTTTGAGAGTTCTAGCAAAGTAGTTGCTCCCAATTTTATATATAAGTATGTATTTTTTTCTTTAAAAGGGTAACAAAACAGATAACAAAACAACTGGACAAGTGGAAAAACAGTACAATTTTATTACAATTTAACTCCCTCCTAAACTGTGCAAATTATTTAAACAAAGTCCCTTCTGATGTCTCTAATATATGGTCTCCATTTGAACCAAATCTGGTTAAATGTATTCCTTTGAAGATGCAGAGACATACCTAAGCTGTTTTTAAGGTATGAAATGATTATTTTCATGGAAAAATCTTCTAAATATGTAACTTTGATACACAGTGGTGAGCTTTTAGGAGAATCAGTGACTTTAATAACATTTAAATGTCATTTTGAGGAGAGAGGGTTGGTTCTGAAACATTCCGCTTCACTAGGAGAGGATATTATTCAGTGATAAATCAATCGAAAATGTTTATTTTACTAAGTGGAAACCCAAGAAGTTAAAATAAAGAAGTGCAGAAAGGTTCATTCATGCATGATGGTACCTGACTGAAGAACCAGCTCGGACCAAAGATAGGACTGACTCTGCCTTCATATCAGGCCTGTAAAAGGGAAAAAACAGACAAGCATTTGTAAACATTTTATTGTTTGCACTCCTGTAGTTTTTACAGATAGGTTTTGTGTGTAAAAGAAGGAAAAACATCCACCTATAAAACATGAATTAAGAAAAACACTGCATGTAAAATCTTTGTTTCAGTGTTTTTTTCTTATATTTTCACAAAATTTCAGTGTGTTGTTTTCTTCTGTTTGTAAGGTTAAATGATCCATAAACATTAGTCATAAGTTTTTTGTATATTGTTGTGAAAGTAGGCCTAACTTTGTCATTTAGGCTTGGTCTTAAATGACCACCATCTGTGGGTTTGCTCAGTGTTTACTGCCTATTTTCGCCAGTTGGCAGCCTGGAAATACTACATGACTGGAATGCAGCATTATAATCCTCAAATTCAATCAGTAAATACTCTTTTAACCAGACTACATGTTCTTACCAACATCTTTAAGAGCATCATTCTCAACTTAATCCTGAGCTGAAGACTCAATCGAATGGTAAAAAGTTTATAATATAAGAGGGCTTTCCATACACACTCACACTTCCTCTCTCATTGTCTTTCCTGTGGGATACAGCGTTGGCACTCTCCCCTGTCCATTCAGCTCCAGTGTTTAATTAAGTCGTTTTCCTGTTAGAGGAGCTTTTCTCGGGGCCTCTGACAAACTGTTTCGTCACCGTGTGTACGATTAGATTAGAAACACGTCTCCTGGAACCAAAACAGCTCTGCTTGTAAGAGACGCTCTATACATAAGTGAATCTGGGTGAAGAGGGAAACTCTCTGCTCCCTCACTGTTGATCAGCATTCAGTTTAGCAAGACTTCTGCTGTGCTCGGTACAGGTAGATGGAGGACAAATAGTCAGACAGCTTTAGTGTTTTTAGATTCTTAGCATTAGCGACTATATGCCTTTATGCTTTGAACTAAATGCTAGCACTGTCATCGCAGTATACTCATAAAGGTGATGCTAACTTGCTTCAGTGTAGCAGGTTCCATGTTTCCTGTGTTAGTATAGCATATAAGCATTCAAACCTTTGCTAATTTGTTGTATAGACATACACACAATATGCAGCTGAGGCTGATGGCAATGCCGTTTTGCAAATTTGCAATTGCCTGCCTGCTGACTAAATGCCAAGTGGAGCTGGGATTCTGCTGCTGAAAATAGTTTTCTATAATAATAATGATAGCAATACATTTTATTTGTCAAAGTGCCTTTCAGGACACTCAAGGACACTTTACAACACAAATAATATCAAATAACAATACAATAAAACACAATAAAAATATAGAGGCATATATACACACTTGTGTACGTACTCTTGTAAAGCGGGTTGTCCACTGATCGCAAGGTTGGCGGTTCAATCCCCCTGCCCCCCACATGTCAAAGTGTCCTTGGGCAAGACACTGAACCCCTCAAATTGCTCCCAATGGCAGACGGGCACCTTGCATGGAGCCATTGGTGTGTGAATGGGTGAGTGAGAAACACGTTGTAAAGTGGTTGAGTACCATTAAGGTGTGAAGGTGCTATGTAAGTGCAGAACATTTACCATTTACAGCCCAGGTGTGTCATACCATGTTCAACAGTACCCACAACCACTTGCTGTCTTTCTGTCATCAGGAAGACGACATTTTTCTTTTTGCAGTGTTTGTTTCTTAACGTCTGCTTTGTCACTCATGTAGTAAATGTTACAACAAACGGAAAACTTGCAGTTTAGCTCATTTTCAAACATCACCATCGTTGACTTCTGGAACCTAATATACAAAAGATGGATATAGCTGCTGGTACATCAGACACAGGTTTGTGGACTACTGTTTTGAAGCCTCTAGTTTGGTATTTGGCCATCGCCATCTTGGTCTTTTGAAACTGGATGTAAGCAGTGAGCGATGGATCTGGCTGAGAACTTGAGGACACTAGGCAACGCGATACTAGCGACCTGTCAATCACAAGACAGCCCCGTCAACATACCCTGCCACATAGTCTTTTTTACTCCATGATACACCATGATTTCAAAAATGAACATCACCAGTTTCTCATTATGGTAATTGAAAATGTAATCTGGTTGCAATTACTTTACCTTCAAAACATAATTGCTGTTGCATATTGGTTTCTGTAAACATGACTTTGAAGAGGCAGGGTTACCACCAGCGGCGGTCAGGGTGAACCCATGCGTACTGACATTTCCTAAGATTGTCAGGTTGTTCGGTGTCACATTGGCTGCTGGAGGGATCAAGCTCACAACAGTTTGATTTCTGTAAACATATCTCTAAACACAAGGCCATGTGCTATGTGCAAATTTGTTTACACATTACCTAAATGTCTCCCTTAATTAGGGAAAGTTTTATGGAACATGTGTGATTTGTACCCGCTAAGGCTCACCAGACTCCCCTAACATGCACACTGCAGCTTCGTTAACTGATTGATGCCAACATGAGCCACATGCAACATACAATTAGTGTCTCTTTGTTTGTTTTCTTCATTTAATTTGCAATCAGTAACTGGGTAACAGTAAAGGTATTAAATAAGATGTCTGAGATCTTTGTGTTTCAGCTGTTCCCTTCTTAATTTCCCTTTCAATCTTCTTCCTGTAAACAAGTCGCTGTAAGTGGAGCTCTTTGTTTAGAAACCCCAGTGGCTCTGAGTGTTTGGAGCCGCTGGCTGTGGAGGTGAGGGCCGGGCAGATGAACAGAGAGGAGAGAAGTGGTTTGAAGGCTTCAGCTGCTGGGCTTGCAGCAGATTGATGCCACAGCAGAGGCTGGCACGGAGTAAACAGTGGGCAGGTACCCAGCTGACATTTAGAGGCTGAATAGGTGTTCAGGAGACAGCGCTGAGAAGTGCTGTAAGTACGACAGAGAGAGTGAGAGTTGACACGACATCTGCAGTTGTCCAGAGCTTGTTTTTTTAAAATTTTTATTTGATTTTTAATTTTTGTGAAATAAAAACCTGCACGGTGATTTGATGAACTCCCAACAGCGATTTGTATTTTGAAATCTGAGCTACTGTGCAAATGAGTTATGGCGATTACAGATGACTAATTGGATGAATCCAGTTTTGTTAACATCATCCAGTGATGCTGATGTTGTAAAGTCTTACTGCAGTTGGGAGGAATGACCTGTGGTAGTGCTCCTTCGGGCAGGGTGGATGTCACAGTCTGCTGCTGAAGGAGCTTCTTAAAGCCCTCACAGTCTCATGCAGCAGGTGAGAGGGGTCGTCCATGATGGATGTGGCTTTGCTAACATCTTCCTCTCACCCACCTCCTCTTTGGAGTCCAGAGAACAGTCCAGGACAGAACCGTCCCTCCTGACCAGTCTGTTCAGTCTCTTTCTGTCCCTGTCTGTGCCCCCTCCTCCCCAGCAGACCACTGTACACAAAAGAGCTGATGCCACCACAGAGTCATTTAATGTCCTGAGCAGAGTCCTGATACTCCAAAGGACGTCAGTCTTCTCAGCAGGTGGAGACGACTTTGGTCCTTCTTGTACAGGACATCTGTGTTGTTTGACCAGTCCAGTTTGTTGTTGAGGTGAACACCCAGGTATCTCCAGGTCTCCACCATGTCAATGTCCAGACCCTGGATGTTCACCTGTGCCGTCTGGGGTGTCTTCGTCCTGTGGAAGTCAGTGACCACCTCCTTCGTCTTACTGTCGTTGAGCTGGAGATGGTTGCTGCTGCTCACACCAGTCGACAAAGTCAGTGATGACGGTCTTGTACTCCCAGTCGTCTCCCTCAGATACACACCTGACGATGGCTGTATCATCGGAGAACTTCTGGAGGTGACAGCCTCCACAGAGAACACTGTCCCCTGTGGGGCCCCCGTACTGAAGACCACCACGTCTGACACACAGTCCTGAAGCCTCACGAACTGTGGTCTGTTGGTGAGGTAGTCGATGGTCCATGCAGCCAGGTGACAGTCTACTCCTGCTCTTTCAGGCTTACCTCTGAGCAGTGAAGGCTGGATCGCACTGGAGAAGTCAAAGAACATGACTCTCACAGAGCTTCCAGTGTTCTCCAGGTGAGTCAGGGATCTGTGCAGCAGGTAGACGACTGCGTCATCCACTCCAGTGCCCAGTTGATACGTGAACTCCAGTGGATCCAGATGTGAGCTCACTAGGGGGCAGAGGTTTCTGAGTAGGATCCTCTCCATGGTTTTCATCAGATGAGAAGTGAGGGCCACAGGTCTGAAGTGGTTTGGCTCCCTGGGGTGCATTGTCTTCGGGACAGGAACCACACAGGAAGTCTTCCACAGTGCTGGGACCCTCTTCAGACTCAGGCTCAGGTTGTAGATGTGCAGGAGTACCTGACAGAGCTGGTCAGGTATGTTGGTGGTCCACCAGTTTGACCTGACCTGAAATATCTGGACAAGTGTTTGTTAGATTGCTATAAAACGTGATACAGACATTCATGGTCCCCAGATGTGAATGAACTCTATTGGCTGTAATGAACCCATGACTTTTCTTGCTGCACCAATATGAGGTTCACATTCGTGTTTCCCTCAGGGCGGGCCGTAATAACTTTCGTGACTGTTAGTTAAAGTGCTACAGAATCTATGAATGGAAATAGATGGGATCGGTTTCTATAGGGTTGCGTTCTTCACATTAAGAAAGTCACTATGGCTAGTGGTTGGGACAGACGGGAGCTGCAGAAACTATTTTAGACTTGTTTTCAGTGAGGTCAGCAGTTGACTTAGGACCATTTTAAATATATCATTTGAAGTTTTGACAACTAGGTCCCAGTTTTGGGTGTCTTGTTCATGCACACAAGGACGCCTGCACACATGTGGGAGTTACACAGTCCTGCCAGTATTGTCTTCCACTGATTTACAGGTGGCAATAATTCACCAAGGAGTGCAGTAATGCACCAACAAATAACCTATTAGACATTGGTGTAAATGGCTTAAAAATACTTTAAAAATCAACGAGGAACTACATTCAACATGCTTGTTAGAGCCCTAGGATACACTTGCTGCAATTTGATGATTAACACTGAATGTAAACATAACTCTGGTTCGTTTACAAGGAAACTCCAAAGGGACGCTTTGGGTTTCTTGTGTTCTGGTGCTCTTTTATTACAGTAAGAGCTGCAAATGTGTTCCTCCCCCATATTAGTATTGCACCAAACCAGTTTGATTTGATCGAAACAAAGTGTGGTTCATTTGGGCTGGTGAGCAAGTGGACAGTCACAGCCTGGTGCAGACCTGGACCCCCACTGATGTCAATGTAAATCATTTGGTAACCATAATAACACATATGCATATGAGCATGTGAGTGCAGGGATTTTATTGTGAATAAAGAGACAAAAGCAGTTTAAACTGTGTGTGAACTTTTTCTGTTAATTAAGCCCATAAAGTCCATAAAGACTGTATCAGTAAAGACGGTAATCCTCGCAGAATGTTTCTGTATTAAGGCTCATATTTACCTGCCTGTTTGTTATTAGTGGGCAGTGGTGGGCTAGCAGCTTGGGAAGCGTACTTGTGACCGGTGTGTCACTGGTTTATATCCCGGGACTGGCAAGAGACTGAGTCACCACCACTGTGACCCCTGATTGCTCCCCGGGTGCTTCCACAGCAGCCCACTACTCCTAGTATGGATGAGTCAAATGCAGAGAACAAATTTCCCCAAGGGGACTAATAAAGTATAGATTAGATTAGATTATTTGCAGCCCACAGCAATAACCACATTAATAATGCACATAATCAGGAACATACCTGTACAAGAAGCGTTAACCCTGACCTACTGTCAGTCAGCAGAATTAGATTCTCTTATGTGGGTCCTGATGTTACAGAATGACATCACCAAAACAGTCCTGTCAGTCTGTATGACTTCATGCAATACAGACTTGGTTTGTTTGTAAATCAGAACTAAATGCAGCTGTCTTTTTTCTGAATCAAATTAACCAAACTACAGGCTTCAAATCGCCCTCGCTCTCTTTGTCTAACACATTAGTCCACTCCCCATCATCTTTATTGCCCCTTTAAGGTAAAGTATTGCTGACTTCCAGATCTCTGATTTCCTGCCCTTACCTTCATTTTGTGCAGTGATTCAGATTGTAAGAGGGATTAAATGTTTACTGCACAGACTGAGCTAAAGAAGAAGTATATTTCTTCAATCGGCCAGATAAATGTGAACATACTGCTGTGTGTGGACTGAGAATGGCATCAGTGGGACGGACAGGACACTGGTTGGAGCAGGAGATTAAACTTGCGTATTGTTCAGTTAGCAGCACATGGAGTACACTCTAAACGAACATGATGGCTGCTGTGTGTTTGGCTGCAGCCCAGGGGACCCGATGATGGAAACTGTAGACGGTCAGATCCATTATTCATCTGCTCTCCCCCCCGAGACAGGTCATTTGTTTCTGACAACAGATACAGGTCACTCATGAGTGCAGGAACACAAACATACACAAAACACACACAAGGCTGTCAGAGAGCTGTTGAGTCGTGTCACAGTTCAGCTGCAGTGAAGCTGCTGTTGGAAGATGTTAACCAGAGATGTCAAACTGTGGTAGAAAATAAAAGCACAAGCCCACACACAAACACAAACACACACACACACACGCACACACGCACACACACACATATGCCAGCTAGTGTGTAGACAAGAGCAGACCAAGTCCAACCTGTCAGGTTCACAGCATAGGGCCTTGTGTATTTGATTGTGTTTTTGATATTTGCTGCATTTTGCAGCGTCCCAATAGATCACAACATTCAAAATTAAAAGCCTAAGAAGTGGGTAGCACTTTCTTTCACTTGAGTACTTGTCTGATGTGCATCCCACATATTTTTTTCTCTTGATAAATTTATGTCAATAGTTGACATCATGTTTGGGATCCCTCAGAGGTGAATAGTGGGTCTACTGCTGATTAGTTTTTCCAAAAAGCTTTCGGCACTTAAATGTTGAGATTCTCTTATCCATCATGAAGTACCGTCAAGGAGGCATCTGATTGTTTCCAAACTATTCAGCACCAGGACAGCACTTATATAGTTATAAAGAACAAATAGTGCTGCAACAGATGGTGTGGCCCCCACAGAGCCCTGATCTCAGCATCCCTGAGTCAGTTTGGATTACATGAAAAGACACTGAGACAGTAAATCCACAAAAGACCTGTGGCACATTCCCCACGATGCTTAGAACAACCTATAGTACCTTGGAGAGCTGGTACCCCTTTAAAGGCAGAGGATAATTACAAGAAATATTGGCATGATGTAGGTTTTTCCGCTTTCCTGCTTTTTGTTTGAAGGTAACTGGTGAATGAAAGTGATTCTTTTTCTCACTTTTACAGAAGCCCTAAATGGCCATGGTTCAACTTAATTTCTTTTGCTCAGTTTTTTTGAGAAAACGAGATCATTGTCCTCCATTTTCTGATTATAATGAGATAATTTTGTCGTTATCACACAATAACAAAATCAGTTATGTGGTGATATCGAGAAATTATCTTGTTATAACGAGAAAACAAAATCATTTTCTCGTTATAACGAGTTAATTTTCCGGTGAGGTAGAAAGCGAAACGATCCCTCCAGACCAGAAGGTGCTCTGCTGCCACTGCACACTATTGACTTGCAAAAGTAACAACAAACACATGAACAGGCTTAACTTCCCTCATCAGAGTGTGCAGCTTCAGTAGAGCACATCCAGGCCTGGCTTTAGTCGGTAGTGTGCAGCAGCAGCAGAACACCTTCTGGTCTGGTTGGTTGGTTTCGCTTTGTACCTCACCGGAAAATTAACTCGTCATAACGAGGAAACGATTTTGTTTTCTCGAGAAGACGAGATAATTTTGTCGTTATCACAACATAATGGATTTTGTTATCTCGTGATACCAACAAAATGATCTCGTTATCTCGAGAAAACAGAGCGAAAAAATTAAGTTGAATCATTGCCATTTAGGGCTTCTGTACACTTTATGTTTAGTGGCTAAAGCTTTTTTCCCCTGTATTGTATGTTCTGAGTCAACTTCGCTCTGATTGTTAAGTACCATGCAGGATGATGGATGTAACAGAACAAAAAAAAGTTAGTCATTTTAAACATGTATCCACAGTAGGAGACTTCTTGTGTCACACTGTTACAGTTAAACATAGACATGTAGTTATCTCTTGGTTGGCTGGATTATTTCTAATTACTGGTCTTTTTAAAAAGACTGTGGTTCAGTTACAGCTGATCCAAATGGTTCACTTTGAATTCCACACCTGTCAGAGATTGTGTAGATTAATAAATCAGGTAAAATTATGTGGGTGCATAGTGTGTGCATTGTCTTCAGGTTGTCTTAAATTCTTTTTCTGATGAAACGGATGTTTTAAGACATCAGACCTGCAGCTATGGTTGACTGCTGCTGCTGCAGAACACAGCTTTTGTATGTACTGGAATCTAAACAACCTGAAGCTTTGTTAGGGACTGCTTGTCTCCTGGGCTCTACCTCCTGCTCTGACTTCCCTCAGAGTTTTTAATGTCAAATATTTTGTTTTTGTACAGATGCCACATGCTTGATAATTGAGCAGCTGCACTAAAAACATCCAAGTTGTTGGATGGCAGGTTTTTACTGCTGCTACTTTAGGTGACCTTCTAAAGATTAAGTTCTTCTGGTCATATTTTCATTTCAGCTGAGCTTCTGGAGTTTGTTTTCTTGCCTTTATTCCTGCTGTGCATGTTTCATGTGAAATCATCCTCTCGTATCTCGGCTTCTTTCATGTTTCAGTCTCCTTTTAGGGCTGATGGACTCGCCCTGTAGATAATCCACACTTTTGGTCTTCGCCATTTATAGTTAAAAGGGAAAGATGAGAGCAGCTGATCGATGAGCAGAACTTCAGCCCAGAGGCCTCTGTTGAGCTGATGACTTTAGTTTTCCACAGCCGGTTTTCCTCTGTGTTAATGCTCGGCGCAGCAGTTTGCAGGGATTTTTAAGGTAGAATAGGCTTTTCATTTGTCTAATGCCTGCAGTGCTACGACTCTTTGATTTCCCGTTGGGGGTCTTAGAGTGGTTTTTATGGAGAATCTTCTGTGTATACTGTAAATCTAGCAGGAACACTTTGATGACTGACTACCTGCTTTTAGAGGCTTCCAGAGGTCCACTCAGTTTCACCACCACCACACATTCAAAGTTAGTCTTTGTGCACTAGAATCCAAATTGTTCATACCTACAGAAATAAGTGATTCTTCTTTAGACAGGAGAGAACAGACACATGTGAGTAAGTAGTTTGCAGATGAATGTTGGAGGTGCTTCAGGCTTAGAAAACAGTGATTCTGACTGGAGCAGGTGACTGTCACAGCTTGAGGCTGAAGCCAATGTGAGTGTTCCTTAAAGTGCAATGTCAAACAATCACTAACTCCCATTCAGAAAGTGTCAACTTCTATCATTATGTCTGCCCTTCAAACACAGCACAACTATGATGAACAAATGGTAAAATGGTAAATGGTCTGCACTTACATAGCGCTTTTCTCTACCTTAGTGGTATCCAAAGCTTTACAATGTGTTTCTCATTCACCCATTCACAAACACATCCACAATCCAATGGTGACAGAGCTGCCATGCAAGGCTAATCTACCATTGGGAGCAACTTGGGGTTCAGTGTCTTGCCCAAGGACACTTCGGCATGTGGAGGGGTCGGGGATCGAACCACCAACCTTGCGATCAGTGGACAACCTGCTCTACCACCTGATCCACAGCTGCCAAAAAATATAAAACATAGTAGAGATTATACAATCGCAAACGTTATCTTTTACTTTGGTACATAGCTGCTATCTACACTGTATAGTTAAAACAGCTCATGTCAGCCCATATCTATACCATCAGTGTCCAGTCAGTTAGTGTTTGCTCTGGCCTGCGGTAGCGGCATGCGCTTCCAGAGTGTGAAAGGCAACAGCCCACACTCCTTATTTAGGAGATCCTTGCTCCAAACAGAAAAGGTGGTGCTGAACTTCAGCTGCAGCTTTAGACCAGCAGAATTTGGTTGAGTGAAAAAGCAGCCAGGTCACTTTCATCTAAGTCAGGATGGCAAACTTAGAAGGTCAGACCAAGTACTTTTCATACCTTTCTACATCCATCCTGAGATAGACTTTATAAAGTTGTAAATCCTTTGTGTTACCAGAGCTGAACACACTCCATGCCATTTAATTTATTTTGTGAGTGGAAACTGATCATTTCACTCAACCAGCTGGCAGCTTAGAAGAGATTTATACTTATGGAGAGAAAGAGATAATTCTCCATTGCTTTTCCTTGAGAGGGCCAGAAGTGGATGACAAGTCTGTGACAAAACAGCTTCGCTACAAGATAGAATCATGTAGCTGAACTTGTACAGTAGCTTCAGTGAACATGTTTTGACAGTGGAGGTTTTCTGCTCTGCTTTTTTTTTTTGTCTTGTACTGCTGACAGATGAGACCAGCGGTCAGACCTCTGAAGTGTAAAACACTCCAGCTGTTCAGATTCAGTGGCCCATTCACAGGCCTAAGAAGCCCCTAATGTGTATTTCTGCCCTCAGTTCTGCCTGCCAGGTAGAACTTGCTCCCTCACTATATCCAAAGCCCACCTCCTTCACCAGTACTAACAGACATCAACTGCAACATCTTCTCAACTTTAAACCTTATAACCTAAAGTGATGAATCCTCTTAGCTTGAAAGCAATGGAGGGAGGGTTCAGGTTCATCTTAGGTAAAGACCACTGCCTCATAAGACATAACATCAGAATAAACAAAAACTACAATGGACCAAAAGGGCGTAGTCCTGGGCAAGTCATCTTCTTCTGTTTAGGTCCAGGACTGTCAGATTGTTGGATTTGTGTGAAACCTCTATTTCTTGATGATTTATGTGGTGCCTGTTAGTGTTTTTTGTGAGTGTGTGTATCCACTATCATGTTTGTTTCGGTTGTCTGCTGGACAGTTTGTCATGTTTTCAAAGCATTTATAGCTACATGTGTAACATTTGGCACAAATCCTGCAAGAGCACACTTAAGGTTAATTCATAATTTCAGCATGACCAGTGCAGACTTTTAAAGTGGGCAGCTGACATACATGCAGTTCTATTTATGCTACATGTCGTGTAGGTACCGGTACATGTCAGTCTCCTACACAGATACTCGCATTGCCACTTCTGTAGAACACAGAAAAACACATGGGTCTTTTGTGGATGTTCTTAAAAGGTAAAGATGTACAGATAGTGGGGCTGTGGCTCAGGTAGTAGAGTGGGTTGTCCACTGATCACAAGGTTGGCGTTCGATCCCCGGCTCCTCTACATGCCGAAGTGTCTTTGGGCAAGACACTGAACCTCAAGTTGCTCCTAATGGCGGACAGACACCTTGCATGGAAATCTGTCACCATTGGTGTGTGAATGGGTGAATGAGAAACACACTGTAAAGCACTTTGAGTATCACTTAAGTAGAAAGGTGCTATGTAAGTGCAGAGCATTTACCATTTACCACTGGGCTGTCTCAGCGTGCCAGTGGTTATCCCTGAGGTTTTACATTACAGTGGGCAGACACAGTGATGGATTTCTGGAGACTTTAGAACTTCCTACTTTGTTCTGGCACCATACAGCACATACAAATTAAAGCACCTCCAAAGTCTAGCAGCAGCTGCTTCAGTTAAAACTCTTTTAATGATGAATTTTAAAGGCATGGATGAAGGAGAATCTCCTTGTACAGTCTACCTGGTCCGGCTGCAGTCGGGGTCCCACAGTGCGTACAATTTAGGCTGCATGCTGACATCTGCAAAGTGTTCATGCCTGAACATTCGTGGACTTGGATGGACTCAGAGGTGGAAGATAGAATTTAAGTCATGCAGACCTTTGGGGACACGTGGACTTAGAGAGCATGAGTTGGAATTTAAGGTCCGTTTTTGGCAAATTCATCTTATTTCGGAACCACTTGCAATGCATCACGTATAGGGTTTCTAGGGGGGACAATGTTGGTTGACCCTCCACTTTGGCCCACAGTTTAATATCTTAACAGCTATTGAATGGAAGTTAGACATTTATGGTCTCCAGAGGCTTGCCACTAATCACTGAAGTAATCCTGTGACATTTCATCGAGTTCCAACAGCAGATAAATGACATCTACAAGATGGACCTGCACAAAGTGGTATATAGATACTTACATATGTGGCTGTTGATACTTTGAAAACATGACCAAGGTCCTGTAAGTACTATGAACCTGAGACCAGACCTGCTACCAATGTCACACTGGGTCCAAGTTTTACTCACTCTCACTGGGTTGGGTTGCATGCGTGTCCCTCGGTGTGTCTAGTGCCCTGTGCTGTCTTAATATACTTTATAGTTATTATCTATAGTTGTAGTTGTAGGAGGAAATAGTACTTTCAGTTTGTCTCCACATTTATCTTTGATGCATATAAACAACAAAAAAGAGTTTCTTTGCCTCTACAGACCCTTTGCCACTGCGGCTGCCTGTTAATTGATTGAATCATGCTGTCTGTATTTGTGTTCTGTCTCTCAGTGTCAGGGTCTATTTGGGTCAGTTTGGTTGTCCAAGGGTGTATTTGGGTCAGGTCCTCCTGTGCTCAGGTCCCCTTCAGATTACGTTTCTCTTTTTTTGAAGTTTTCTCTTTTTGTTGTTTTTTTGTAACCACTCCTGTAACTAGCGTTTGGTTTGCATCTTCTCCATGATTATTTGGTGGACATAGAAAGTTTTTAATAGTTTAGGTCAATGCTTTGTTAACTTCTCCTTGCCCCCCTTAATTTAATATGGCACACTGTGGTTTCTGCACTGACTGAAAGATATCAGTCTGATCGTCAGAGTCATACAACATTCATTTCTGCTGTCACATTAAACACCACCATATGTCATATATATCACTGATAAGGCTCTCACTCATTGTCTGTCTTCATAAGTTAAATTTTTTTGTGTGAATATTTTAATTGAAATAATAAATTAAATCAATAGCTGCTTGGAAGGAAGACAAAAGAAGAACTGAAACATGTACTATATCTGAAACAACTACTTACAGAGCCGATGCATGCAACACTTACACTGGCATGGAGCCATTCTTAAGGAAATATAAATCCAGACTGTCCTCAGATTAACCTGCCCTTCTAGTCGTACAGTGGTAGGTATTACTCAACCCACCCCCACCCTGCTCAGACCCTTGTCCCCTTGGCATCAGGAGCAGAGGGGCAGGGATTGGGGTGGATGTCGGCGGTGGGAGAGAGGGGAGGTTGTCACACATTCTGGCGTGGGCACCAGTTCTCACCCCCACAGCCTGTGGACGTCCTGGCTCTCCCAGGGCTCGGCTAATCCTCTTATTCAGCGTCCGGCTGGAGGCTGCGGGGCTCCCACAGACCGGAGCGCAGAGCCGGCCACTCTCCGCTGAATAAACACACTGACACAGTTGTGGTCTTTTTCTCTCCGTACAGACGCTGAGCAAGAGTTCTCCATAGAATCTATTCTACTCATTCACTCTTTTCCAGTAGAACATAAGCATGTAACCCCGCACCCCCCCACACCCCTTCTTTCTAACCTCAAGACCTGAATACATCCCTCCCTGCTTCTCCTCAATCACCCTCCTATCCTTACTTCCTTTTCTCCGTTCATCTTAAATCAGCTTTTCTTCCTTCAGCTCTTCTTGGTCTTCTTTCACTCTTTGGGGAAAACGTTTCCTCCTCAATGATGGTCTCAGGAATATTTTCTTAATGGAGCAACCAACTCCAGCCACATTGTGGTGGGTAGCATCATTTGATGCCCCCTTCCAAAAGGTTTCCAAATCATTGGCTTTCTGTGCTTGCTACCTGGCTAGAGAAATTTAAAATCTAATAAAAGCTGCATAAATTTTACTCTCTGAGCTATTGCTGCTACAGTTACCCTGAACTTAGCACAATCTGTGCTTCGTCTTCTTCACCCCTCCCTACTGAGGGCCCTCAGAAGCAATTTGCAATCAGTGCTTGCTCACAGATCACAAATGGTGCCAGCGTCCCATTTCACAAATGACTGTGATCCCAAACTAGCAGATAAATTGTTCTACAATCTTCTTGCACGCCCATAAAAAGTGGTGTTTCTTTCCATCAATTAGACATGTTAAATTAACAGGAGCGAAAACGGTCTCGTGTTGCAAGTCACAGCTCACATATCTGCCGAATTGGATGAAACAATTGTAATCAAAAGTCAGTTCTCAGTATAGAAGGTAGTGAGTCTGTTACCACCGCCACCTCTTAGCATTTAGCAGTAAAGCTACAGCCATGCAGGCAGCCCTGTGATGCTGTACACTGGCACTTCGGAGTGAGGAACATGCTAACATGCTGACATTCTCATACTGACATTGCTAAAAGGTTGAAATGCTCTAGCACTAAACACAAGGTGCCCTTCTCATTTCCAGTGCATCACATACTGCTGTTCTGTCAAAGCCACAGGCATCTGAGAGATATGCATACGGTGCAGTTTCATGCTGCCCACATGAATATTCGCCGTGGATACATAGTTTGTGTCCCATATCAGACATCTCTTTTTAAACATAGTGTCTTTTTCATTTATGACTTATATTTGTATTTTTTACTCAGTTTTGATTTCCACAACGTTAACTGCACATTATAAAATGAACATCTTCTCACCTGAAAAGGACTTACAGTGTCGACATTTGGCCGTGGTCTTACAGCATCTGTTTCTGATGTTCATAGATTGTTACAGCTTTAACTGCATTCATGTTGAAAACTGATGTTACTGGGTCCTCAGTGACAAAGTGGTCGTGTGTGAGGAGCTGGTAGTGAGGCCGGGCTTGAATTTCACTAGTTTATCACTTGCATTCTAAAAATCTAAATGTTGACTTGTTGTTGGCAGTACTTCAAAAGTGAGAACAGTTTGTTTTTTCTGTTCATCCAGAGAGGAATCGGAATTAAATTTCATGGCAATCCATGGATTTTTAGCTTTGACATTTATGACTCTACATGATGTGTTAAGATAAACAAACATTAGGTGGTTGGTATCAGGAGTGTTGCTACCAAATGCTTCTTTTTGTAGATAGAATGTTGTATCTTAATGTCATGTTGTGACCGTCATGAACACTGCTGCCACAAGAGCCCTTTTTAATGCAGTTGTCTAACACAGGTACTTTGTGCCCGGCTCAGCAGGTGTTTTCTTTGTAGTCATTGTCACAAAAGGTTTCCAGCCCATCTCATGTGTCGGGTGTTGTCACGACGCCAGTGTGGTCTGTAAGTGAAACCTGCAGCATTTGATGCGTACATGTCGGATGAGTCGTGTTTGTCCTGCAGCGTAGTGAGGAAGTGACGGAGTGAAACTGAAGCAGCCGATGTTTAATGTGCCGGACAGATTTTCAAAAGCATATTAAAGGTGCCTAAAAAAGGAAACGTGTTCATTAGGCTTTTTTATGACACTTTTTTTTTGGCAAATAGCACTTTAAAGTAGATTATACTACAGAGAAACATAGCAGAAAGGCGGTGTTTTGTTTTGTAGGGTGGGGATCAAAAATTGTGGATAAGTCTTGGAATGTTGCGTTGAAACAGAATACACTTAAAGAAACATGTTCTGAGACTGGTTATGATTTAATAAAGTAGGCCTAATGAAGGCCTTGCTTTTACTAAGCTGGACACTTATAATTTGTAGCTTTTTTTACTGTCACAGCAGCTGTCCAGCAACAGTTACACTATTTCAAGTACTCAGCTTTGATGACACAGTTCCAGGCGACTTGTTGGAAACAGTTTCATCACATAGACATAATGGATTTCAAAATAGTACCACAAAGAGGCAGTTTAACACAGGACTAAAGCGTAGTGGTAACGCAACAGGTTAAGTGCTGGGCTGCTGATCGGAAGGTCGGTGGATTGAGCCCCCACTGTGGCCCTGTTTTGGGCCCCTGAGCAAGGCCCTTAACCCTTCCTGCTCCAGGGTTGCTGCACCGTGGCTGACCCTGCGCTCTGACCCCAAGTGGGATATGCAAAAATTTGATTGCCCCAAAGGTACAAATAATTTTTTAAAAAATAGTACCACAAACAGTCAGTTTAACACAGGACTAAAGAGGACAGATAGCATGAGGCCTAACCAAATTCAAATGGGAGCCAGCTGTCTGCACTAATCTCTCTGTACATCATAAAAGAGCATCTGTCTGAACATAAAGCAAACATGTATAGGTGTTGCAAGAAATTTGTTGTCTGTTGTCTTTAGCATCTTGTACATCTTGTATCTTGTACAGGTTTAGGCTTTAGAGCTAGCATGTTAAATGTTCTATTTGAATCCCATGTTTTACTTGCAGGTACATCGGCTTCTACCTGCTGACCCACCCAGAGTCTGATGTGACTCTTCAGAGAAAAATAGTTCCAGTTTCACACTGACTCCAAAAGCCAGCAAAAAATAAAATGGCTGGTTTTTTTATTTCGTTGGGCCAACATCAAAAACCTTTGGGAAAATCTGCAAAGAAGATTTTGAAGGTTATGAACTAAGTTATGATAGAATTTAAGTGGTGCTACCTGAATTACCCCTTGACTTCAACTTGGTAGAAGAAAGCCACCTGAAGCCTGTCGAACGCTACACATCGCTGACTCTTAAAGCAGCAGCACTGAGCTGGATGACAGCCGGAGCATGGAGCAGAAAGATGAGCTCAGACGATAATTCTGTTGATACTGAGCACTGACTGAGGCGGAGGGACCAAAACTGTGCCTGACTGGTCACACACTTTTAAACACGTATTAGTATCACCATGGCTGGATTAACCTCCTGGGAGACCGAGGGGCAAAAATGAGTGGTTGGCCTGTATTAAACCTCCACTGTACAAGGAGGCCCAAACCAGCGACTGCTCTAGAGCTGAGATGATTTATTATTCATTACACTCTCAATAATCTGCAACATTTTTAATAACTGATTATTCCAAATAATTGTTCAAGAAAACATGTTAAATATGCACTTGTACCAGCTTATCAAATATGAGTAGTTTAACGCTAGTTTCTAATTTTTCTGTGACACTAAATTGACATGTTTGGGTTTCAGACTGCTGCTCAGAGGAGGCAAGGCATTTAAAAGTTCACCTGAGCTCAGTGTCAGACATAATTAAATAAAAAAAATAAATCGGGTGCAGACTTAAATGTATTTCTGTAATAAATAATACAAGATGCTTTAGCTGTATGTGTAAATAGTTATAGATCTTCAGCACATTCATGCAAAGAATGCGCACACACACACACACACACACACACACACACACACAAACACACACATAGACACACACACACACAAACGCACACACACATTCTAACAGGCTGTAATAACCCCTTGCTGATGTACTGCTCAGGGAGCAGACAGGTGTTTCATGTCAGAGCTCCTGTTTACACTGTCTGGTTTCCATTTTCACCTCAACAGAGACAGAGCTCACTGCTTCCTGTCTGTCCTGACCAACCTGACTCCCTCGAGGTCACACAGGGAGAAACAAGAGGAGGAGGGAGTCGTACATGACTCCTCTCCTTCAGTCTGTCATCAACATGGCTGGTTCCTTTGATTTTACTGTCACACTAGTGTTATAGTGCCTTAAAGGACAATGCCAGTCTGTTGGGCTGTCCACCATTTGGATTTAGGGATCAAGATGTGTATACACTACCTCTATGCAGCATTGTCAGTATGAGCATGCCAGTACCTTTTATCTCACAGCAACACTGCCCAAGTGCAGCCTCACAGAACTGCTAGCATGGCTGTAAAGTCTTTGTCTTGCTTTTACAGAATCAAAAGCTTTTTTCTAACCCAGCTGTTTGTATTCTATAGTAAGGATGGAATCTAAGGAGTCCATCCATACATTATCTATGAGAGAAAGAGCTAGACTGTTGCTGCAGGAACTCTGGATCCCTGAATTAGGTGCTCCCAGTTGGCAACTACAGGCCCTTGTAAGACATGCTGTTTTCTGTTGACAGCATCTGGACATGTCGGCTTCATGTCATCGCACTGATCAAAATCCTTCTGTGCCAAAAGTAACATTTCTGTATCACATTCATCGGGGTCCAAGTCTCAACTGCATGCTGTCGTGTTAACAGATGGGCACAAACCAGTGGTGTACTTGAAGTTGTGTGAAGACCAAAAACATCACAGAGAGTGAAACACACAGTCTTCAACCAAAATCACAAAACATCTTTCTCATTTACTTTGAAGGGGTTTGAAATGTCCATAACAGTAAAAACTGTCTTACACCTGCAGCAGGAAACAGCAGCAGGATCCATATAAGCTCGTTGTGCACATTTACACACATAGAGCAACAACAGTAACTTCAGTAATTACTTATGATAGATTATTCCTCTCTGGGACCTGGGATCAGTCGGGATCTAACAGCAAGTCACTCTGTGGACTTTTCTTCCCACACTTATTCATAGTTTATCAGCTGCAGCTTAATCACTTGTTACAGAGCAGCCATCCTCAAGTTGACTCCTGAGCTCCATCAAAGCTGTCCGGATGGGGTTTTGTCTACTGTAGATAAAGTAGTAGTTAGATTGTCATCACACATAGATGCAAGTTATAAATAAACTACCTTGTTAGTTATTTGGACACTTTGATTTAAATTTAGTGTTTTGTTTATTAGTATTATTATATATTATGCATCACTTGATGTGGTATCATATTTTCACGTGTACCCTGACTCTCTCCATCACTGTGGTGAATCTGTCTGAATGAAGCTGTAAGGAACATTTATGTAAAAGTGACCAATGTCTGAATGACAGAATGCCAACACTTTTCCTGACTGGTGAAGTAGCAGTATTACATATCTTATGAAAAGGGCTTATGCTGCGTGTTTAAATAGGAAATTGGATCTGATGGATGGTGCTGGAGTAAAAGTCAGAAGGTCCCCAAAACCATGCCAGGGGTTCATGTAGTTGTTAAGAGGTAGTTGCTGGCCTCTGGACAAACAGATGGACAGCCTCCATCCTGAGGCGATAATGATGTGGAAACATCCTCGCCACGCTGTGGCTGGAATAAAAGCTGCTTCTCATTACTTGAACTTCTCCCCTCTGACCTTTAAACTAGAGGTCATGGCCTGCCGTAGCCTGAGTGTTGGAGGTCGGTGACTAAGTGAAAGCAGCAGAGCGAATACACATCAGGAAAAGACAAAATATGTCACTTTTCCCTGTTCTCCTGGTTGTGTCTTTATTGCTGCTTTTTGTAGGAAACAAGCTGCGACTGGGCGGCAGGAGCTGTAACACCACTGGAATGTGTTGCAGTAAATCTCCTTCTTTATCTAGTTATTGTCATGCGGTGATTCAAGGAAAAGTGGCAGGGAGTAGGTTTCTGCCTCATCAGGAGGCTTTGTTCCAGTTTGGCGCTCTATCGCTCTTTTGTACCTCTAAAACAGAAGGTTTGAGTGTTCCCTGCTTGATTTCCATCATGTTTCTACATGTCAACATTTCTACCCTTAAACCCAAATTAAATGGAAGACTGAGCCATCCTGTGATGTTCCACTGGACCAGAAGAACAAGAAAAACTTTGTCTTATAGCAAAAGCTTTTCCCCCTGAACAGAGTCTCTCAGGATGAGCTAGTGCACTTCCCCCAACAGTCATGTGGTGTAGGTTATACATGGTAAGTATGCTGAGTTCCTTCTATGAAGCATAGTAGAAAAAGGTGGTGAGTCACAGGTGTGCAGCCAAGATCAAGTCAAGGCAACTGTCGTAAGATGAAGTGGGGAGGAAACTGAAGGGCAACAACCTGTCACTGTGTACGTAATGTAAGTGTTGGCAGGTGTGTTTGGTCAAACACTTGACAAAGTAGTGTTATCCTTGAATTTTTACGTCACAACAAGTACTGTATGTGCTTTTTCCAGCTAGAGGCCTTAACCCTCTGAACCCTAAACCCCCCAATCCAACTTCAGGCCGAACTGTAGGTTGTCAAGGGTGAAAACAAAACAGAGGGATTGAGAGGAAAATAAAACACTAGATCAATGAAGTAAATGCAGCAAACGGTTTACAGAGGAGCAAGATGTTGGAAGATACATTCAGCATGGTGACATATCTGGATAAATGCTGAACATATGGATTCAACATTTTATCAGTTTTTGAAAACAGATAACCAAAGATGATCAGAATTCAAGAGGTTTTTTTGTGAATCTTGGAATTGTAAGTGTGTCATACTGTACAGAGCTGTGGTTGTGTTGTTTCCATGGAGATGCAGGACTTCATATTGCAGTGAAAGATGAGCCCACAGTGAGTGAAAATGTGACAGGAGCAAGAAACACCCAGAAACTGCTTGGAGTTTAGAGGGTTAGCCTGGTAGGTGCTGACTGGTTGGTTGTTTCCAGGTGGTAGGGGACACCCTGGACAGGTCACCACGCTATCACAGGGCTACACATAGAGACAGACAACCAAGCACACTCTCACTCACACCTACAGACAATTTAGAATCATCAGTTAACCTCAGCATGTTTTTGGACTGTGGGAGGAAGCTGGAGTACCTGGTGAAAACCCACACTGCACAGGGAGAACATGCAAACTCCACACAGAAAGACCCCAGGTGTCCTAACCAGGACGTGAACCGGGATCTTCTAGCTGTGAGGCGACGCTGCTAACCACCGAGCAGCCCATGACCATACAGTTTAACACAAATATCATCTGTTTGTTTTTCACACTTTCATGTAGAAAGTTATTTCCTTGGCTCTGTCTACTAAGTTCTTTTGTATATTAAAACCTATAGTCATATCCAAACTTTCAAAGTGGTTGCAACCCCATCGTTAGCCATAAACACTTAATCTAATGCGGCTACTTAAAGCAGTCACATTACTGGCAACCTGCCTGGAAAACATGAGAGAAAACTACTTTACATGGGAACTTCGCCTCCTGTATGAAGGTCTCATTGAGGATCTGAGGGAATGAAGGTGCTGTCCTGCAGGCGACGTCCTCCCTGTGGAGACTGTCAAACATGTAATCCTGGATTAGACCGCTGTCATCCAGAGCTCAGAGGGAATACACAGTGCTCAGCAGGAGACCTCATCTCCTAATTTACTGCAGACTAATTCTGGACAGACCCCAACCAGGACGGGTCATGACATTACATTTGGAGAGGAGGCTGTAAACAGTCAGAGGAAATTCTGATCATATAATTATTTTTTGATTTGACGTTTGTGTCGCTGACTTCATTGTGGATTTGTGAGGCTTTACTACATTTGATATTTACTCATACCGTAGTAATGGATTCAGGCTTGTGTCACAGTGTTTCTGGGTCGCTGCTTTTTACACTGTTCCTTATGTATTCAGCTTTGCACCAGATGTTGAACCTGGCTGCAGGATTAGATCTGCTCCAATTTAGACACAGGCGCTCCAACACTGATGCTGTGTGATAAGGTTTGGCTCACAGTGTTCCAGTGTTACAAGAGTGCAATGATTAATAGGTTCAGTACTCTTTAATGTTTTCCCCTCACTGAGCTAAGGGGCTTTGACTAAACCAGGAAAGACATCCTAGCTGATACTTTGCTTAACGTTTCACATAATGATCTTTGGTTAGTGTACTACTGCTCAGCTATGGAAACCTGTGTCATGATGCTCCTGGCAAACATACTTTTTGTAATGTAGCTTTTCAATAAGTTACAGTAGACATGTCAAAGATTATGGTTGACTACATGCTCCTTGTGTTTACATGTGGGCTATGCAGGGTGAACTCTATTCAATCATTTTTTCTCTCCTGTCACCCTACTGGTCGAGGCAGATGGCTGCCTGAATGTGCTTCAACCATCAATCAACAGATTTTGTCATGTGGTCATGTAATAATGGATACATCCTATAGGAAAAGTTACTTTACTTCATGTTGTACTTGTCATATTAAAGAGATGTAATATATGTCATTGAACAGGCTCACATCAGTGTTGGTCAAAAATGATTATTTTTTAATTTAAACAGAATGAAACATGAAGCAGTACTGAACACAGGGTGAGGTTTGGTGTATGTTAGCTCAGCTGCTGCTGCTCTGTTGCATTGTTTTCAGCTGTTCCATTCGATACTGGATTATCTTTTTAAAATTTCTTTTTGGGGGAGAGTTTTTTCCAACCCATTGATTGGGGGGTGAAAGTTGGTATAGAAGAAAGACATGCAGCAAAGAGCCGTGAGCTGGACTCGAACCCACGACCACGGCTGGCCACTTGCACCTACATGCCAACGTCTTATACAGCGGCCCTGATACTGGATTATTTAAAAAATACATATTTGATATTTATTTATTGTTTGACCACCACTTAACACAACCCACAGCGGGGCTCTATGAGCATTATCATGATGCTTACTCATCTAGTAGCTGGATGAGCAGCAGCCACATCCAAAAGTTGGATGGAGTGGCATGTAGTACAGTTCCGGAGTCTTTTCCAAAATGTCCATGAGGATCCTCAGATTTTCAGCTAGTATGAGCAAAGACTTTATAGTTTAGTATTTTGTTCTTATTTTTTTGGTTCTGTATGTTTGTATATTTTCAGGACACAACACAACATCACTCATCTTTCTAATATTTGGTAATGAGTAAATTTCACAGGGTATTAAATTACAAAATCAAACATAATGTATACAATAGAAAGTATGGTGCTATATACTAACATCTTTAGCTAATGTGTTCATATTTAGCTGGTTTGCCAGGTTCACACCTGTAGTTTATGGTGTCAGGATTTGCTAATTAGCAGTTAACACAAAGTGCAGCTAACACTGATGGGAATGTCATTACTTCATCTGGTAGGCCATTTGGCCATAAACTGAAGTATGTGATCATTTGGAATTTTAAATCGATGGTGGTGCTGTATGAAGAATAAAGTGATAAATGTTTTTCCACTTCTACATTTTGCAATTGACGTGAATGTCTGAACCAAATTTTGTTGCAATGCAGCAAATAGATATGGACAAATTTCGCTGGAGGAAAACTCAGAAGATCGCTGAAGCCATTAAGTTCAATTCATTTCAGTTTTATTTATATAGCACACATTTACAACATATGTCATCACATAGTGCTTAACACTGTAAGGAAGAACAGAAAACAGGAAACAGAAAACCCAACAATCCAAAGTTGCTTTTGGATTCCCTATGAGCAAGC
Organism: Dascyllus trimaculatus; assembly: GCA_024666655.1. Taxonomy (NCBI): domain Eukaryota; kingdom Metazoa; phylum Chordata; class Actinopteri; family Pomacentridae; genus Dascyllus; species Dascyllus trimaculatus. Next base: position 34,294,774 of record CM045448.1, read on the forward strand.
AGTCAGCGATGGTGGGAAGGAACCAAAAACCCCCTATGGTAGGGAAGGGGGAAAAAAAGCCTCCGACAGAACCAGGCTCAGGGAGGGCGGCCATCTGCCTCGACCGGTTGGGTTGGGAATGGAGATGAGGAGGGAGCGAGGGAGCGATAGCAAAGAAGAGCCTGCTGTTTCACTTTAAAAAACAAGCAACAGGAAGCAACAGTACAGAGTTACCTCTAAACCATTTAAGGCAGGAAGTGATCATTTTCATGGAAACATGTATGATTTTAATGTACAGAAATGAGTTTCTATCAGTTTTATCAATGACCAGAGAGGAACTTTAGGATCAATCCTCCAAGATCCATAATGTCTGTGTAATCAGATTTTTTGTTTGTGTTTTTTTTATTTCTGCAGACAGAGTCATGCACCAAGTGTGCCTGAAAATTTGACACAGGATGTTTCATGAATTCCAGAGGGGGACCCCAAAACCCTACACAATCAATCTTATCTTATACCATCCGACAGAGGAAAAGACTCTCCTGCCTGTTGTTACGGTTGTCCTGAAGTGCTCTCTCCATATTTGCTGTTGTTATTGTGAGACACATAAGTCTGGTTTGCCCTTCAGTGGGATTGGCTGCTTTGAAAAAAAATGGAGCCATGTTCCTGAGAAATCAAACTTGATTCATCTCCCCTGCCAAGAAAAAAAAAGCCCTGAGGCAGGTGTTTTCTGATGGATGGCAGCTGTCTTTTATGAACCTTGGCAGCTTGCATACATGTCAGCCAACCATTAGACTGGATTCAGTATAATCTGATGACTGACGAAAACTATGTTGCAGTTTGTTGTCAGACGTGACCCTGAACATAAGGGTGTAAGTAGAAATCTCTGGCAGCCTCTTTTGTAATGCAATCAGAGAAAATTCCATCAATGGATTCTCGGCATTTTTCTCAGTATGCTAACTGCTTGTAAAAACACACCTCATCACTTAAGTTGATTTCCGCTTCGTGTCACGTGACCTCTGTTCTTTGTTTCACAGTCAGGCCCTCGGCGCTTTGTTATGGTAATGAGGTGTTGTTCTCCAGCGGCCCCTCAGGGTGTCGACTTCACTTCATTAACGTGGCAGATGCCTGCGCAGCCGCTCAGGTTAATAATTTCACCTCCTGACATCGCACCGCGCAGGAGTGACATTGTAGCTGTGTGGACGAGGCATCGAATTCTTAGAGTTCCAATCGGCTGTAGTTTTTGTAGCGAACTACTTTGATTATCTCACAAAAGCAATGTGTGTCAGTGTGTGAGAAGTACTGGCAAGTAAAGAAACAAGTATTTCAGTTTTCCCTTTCTAACAATTTAATGAGGAATAGTGAAGGAGTCTGAATACTGACTGAAAGCAGCGTCGCCTGGTGGCTTAAAGTTCTGACCATGAACTACAATGTTTCTGGTCCTGTCTAATTAAGGAATCTCTTTCCCTTGTTTTTCGTCATCTCTCAAAGCATCTAAATATCTTTTTATTCAAACAACTTTCTCAGACTCTCATCAGAAAAAGTGAAATTATCTCCTGAGACCTGAACTCCTTGTGAAAGCACTGAATTGACTTTGCTGAGAGAAGCTGGGGTTTTCACTTCAACACAACAATCGATAGTCTTCTCGAAAGAACACTTAGTGGCCAATAGAGGAACTGCAGAGTGAGAAAAGCCACCACTAACTTTGACCCTCAGTTGTGCTGGTTGCTCCTGTGACTGTCAAACAGTTGGGAGCTGTGCAAATTATACGTGTCCCGTAAGGACTAAATGTGGTGTATAAATTGGCATGGGCTGGAACTGGTTAGACTATATAGTATCCATATGGCAGTTCAGTGTAGGTTGAAGGGGTGGGTCTTATTAGGTTCCTTGCAGGCGAAGTACAATTTGGCCTAAATGTCCCTTTTATTACTGCAGGCATTGGAATCTGTCAAAGCAGGAAAATTTAAGCAGAATGAAGTAATTTTTCATTCCATTAGTCACACCTGTGTTTGACAGAATGTCTAGTGTGAGAAAGGTCTGTAACCAGGAGCACATGGTAACTTTAATATCATCATCTTTTTTCAAGTTTCCTTTTTTAGTAAAGGCGAGTTCCCCTTAGCTCGATTAGTCCACATGTTCAGTATCTCAAGCTCCTAAAAAGTGTTTAAATGTACGTTTTGACCTTTATGGTCTTTGTCAGGGGTGACCCGGTGATGGAGTGGTTAGCACTGTTGCCTCACAGTTAGAAGGTCCCTGATCCCATCCTGTCCTCGGGTGTTTCTGTGTGGAGTTTGCATGTTCTCCTTGTGCCTGCATGGGTTCTCACATTGTGGTGGTGACCTGTCCAGGTGAACCCTGCCTTCACCCTAAGTCAGTTGGGATGGACTCCAGCCCCTCTGTGACCCTACAGAGGATAAAGTGATGTATTAATGGACTGGAAGGAAGACTGAGAGCCTCCAGTCATCCTAGCAGCACTTGGAGTCTGTACCTTGAAACAGAGGTGCTTCACTGTAAATGCTGTTTTCTCCATGGTCACATACTCGCAGTGACAATACTTATAAGTTGATGGCAGCTCTAATGTTTTACATGTTCACCATGTTGGTTTAGCATGTTAGCATGCTTACATTTGCAAATCAGACCTAACCTGACGTATAGCTGAAGCTGATGGGAATGTCAAAAGTTTTGTACATATATGATCATCAACTAAAGTGTTGAAAAATGCTCTAGAAAAGTGGCATTCGGTTAAGTGTTCAGTTTAGTTCAACCTGAGGGGAATTAATGTTTGAACTAAACTGAATTGCAACCCATTAAAGATTTATTAAGATATTGCAACCAGAATCATGAGTAGAAACCTGGTTGGTGCTCAAAGAACAGTCAGAGATCACCAAAGGATCATCATATTCACTAGGGACCATGAGATACAATCAACAGCAGAAATATCTGTGCCAGATTACATGAAAACCCATAAACAGTTTTTGAGTTGTCTCATCCAAAGTGGTGGACTGACTGACAGATCAGCATTATACCGTCTGTGGAGCGCAGCAGCTGGCATTGCTAAAAGCAGAGCGTCTGTTTAGAGTTAGTAGACGACAAAGAGACAGAATCACATTGATGGCTGAAACACTGCACCAGCAAGATTTGTTGAGGGGTTCTAAATATTCAGGAGCAAGTACACAGTCATGGAATTTACAAAGTAAGGTGAGGAGGTATCTGGGAAGCCATTTTCACAAATTCTTTTTGAAGCAGCAAAAACGGGAACAAGGTTTATTGAAAGGGAGCCAAACCAAAAACTCCGCGTGACAAGCCAGATCACTTCCACAATCGTAATGTACTCACTGATAGACGGGAACAGATCCTGTGGCAGTTTCCCGCTGCAGGATACATGAGAATGTGTGTGGTTTTCTTTGGCAACCTTTCACTGTAACCTGAGTGAGGATTTAGTGCCAAGCAGCAGATCAAATGAAATCAAAGCAGTAATAGCACACCGACTCTTGAGCCATAAAACCCATTAAAGCCCAACCCACTAATGAATCTGTCAGCCCTGGATTTTAATAGGTCTTTTATCTATTTACATTGACTCTGTAAAACTTTTTACAGCATCCAAAACTGTATTTTAAGGAAATTACTTTGAGTCTTGTGTCTAATTGCGTTAAAAGGTTGATTATTACCTGGAATAATGGAGGCAAAGGCATGGCTGCCTAAGAGTCAGACTCAATGGTTTTATTGATGTTTTCAAGAAGACATTACCTTTGGATTTGTAAAAAATAACAATAATATCCAACAAACAATGCATCGAACAATCATTAAAGTGATCGTCTCTCTTTCTCTCTCTTACAGTTGAAGGATATGCATACAGGAATCAACGCAAGTTCTCAGAAGACATCGACTGGTCATATGCAGGTGAGTCTCACATCAAACACAGAGAGTTCACGTATGTGGATGTTGACATATTGAGTGACATCAGGGTATCTGCTTCTTGAGGAGGTTGCAGTGCATGAAACCCAGTCAGAGTTCCAACGTCAAAACCCATTCCATCGTGCGTTTTCAAGTTGACCTCAGTACAAATCAGCATTAATCTGTCTCTCAGAGCTCTCAGACGTTCCACCCTCCTGACACCTCACAAATCTATAGTTTCACAGCAAGGCTCAGCACTGTCCTTAAACAGCTGGTCTGTTGTTTTTAAAGCAGAAGTACATTTGCTGGGGGCCATTTGGAGTGGCAGATTAATCCACGTTTGGTGCTTTAGTGAGTATTTGTGGCAGCAGGGTGGTGGCTGTGAGACTGAATGTGTAGCAGCATGATCTCAGCAGTGAAGAAGTGATGATCATTTTTTATTTAGACAGAGTTGTCTTTGATCAGCCAGACAGCTGATTAACGGGACAGTCAGTGAGGTTGTTGGGTTTAAAGGTAAATACTGCTGAGTGTCATTGACAGAACATGGTGGACTCCACAGTATAAAGGGACGTAATGGGACATAAACATACAGTATACAGCCTGTTTATAGGCTACGTCTCACTACTCTTGTGTGAGAGAATGTTTACACAACACACGTGTTTGTATGCTTCCTCTTGTATTTTCTAACATATTAAATAATTGAATGTGGCTTTTTGTGTATATGTATTTGAGTAAAAGATGTGTGTGTGTGTGTGTGTGTGTGTGTGTGTGTGTGTGTGTGTGTGTGTGTGTGTGTGTGTGTGTGTGTGTGTGTGTGTGTGTTGTATCGTGACCTGCTGCCTGCATCTCCACTCTTGGTCAGCATGGACTTTAATGTTTCTGCTTTGATGTGATTCAGTAGATGATCTGAAGAGGACACTCAATTTTATAGAGTATACTTATTGTACTTATTGATTTTGGCTCCGACTAAAGTGAAGTAAAGCCTTTGAGGATTTCTGTGAGTGATGAAAGTATAGAATTGTTTGTAAACATGTATACTGAATTAAATTAACAATATAATATCTATAAAATGTATATGTAATATCAAATTGAATGGGATTCGTTTGTATATATGAATTATATTTAAAAAGTTGAAAGTGTGTTTAATGTTTAATCTATCAAGCAATTACATCAGGGAGGCATTTGATTTGCTCAGTTCATTATGCAGCAGGACAACAAGTCCAAACATCCAGCCAGAGTTATTTACCCTCAGCAGAAAGTACAAGGAGTCCAGCAGAGATGCTGTGGCCCTCACAAAGATGATCTCAGCATGATGGAGTCAGTTAGGATTATATGAAGAGACACAAAACACTGAAACAGCCTGAATCCACTGAAGAACGGTGGCAAATCCTCCAAACACTGGGAACAGTTTCCCTGATAAAAACCTGAGAAACTATCTGCAGGTAGAGCTGATGCTCTTTTGAGGGCAGTGAATGCTCACACTAGTCATTCATTTGATTCAGTTTTAATGCACTTTATGTAAGTGATGATGATAAGTAAAAACTATTTATGTCATTATTGTCTTAAGCAACCTCACTTTACATGAGGGCTGATAACCTTTTCACGAGGTACAACCAGATCAGTCAGTCTGATCACCTGAGCCTCTACACCGAGGCTCAGGTGATCAGATTTACATGAAGAGCTGCAGACCTAATGTCAGGTACATTAGACAGGTGGTTCACATGTGGAAAGCACTTTTGCGTGCATCTTTAAATTTGCTGCTGAACTTTCTCTTTCTGTCATAGTTTTTACTGACTGTACCTTTGAGTTGCCGGCTCATTCAGCGCCTCCTCATTATAGAAGCTGAAGCTCAGAAGCAGTTTTCTCTCCTGCAGGGATAAGTCAGGCATAAGTTTCTATTCCCTCTAAACAGGAACATCTTAAATTACATACATACCTACAGAGAAAAGAGAATCTACTAGGGTCCCCAGTCAGACACAAACAGGAGACGCTGTACTCCGTGGCTGGCATATTAAGCCATATACCACACTTTGACTCTTTAGCATCAACAGAAGAACCACAGATCCTCAGTGAATGTGAAGAGTTTCTTTGTGGAATCAGACATCTGCATTTTTAGTGTCATAAGTCATGTTTTTTTTATTGTGCAGTCCAGGCAACATTATTAAACGGGTGTTGGGCTGTATTAACTCAACAAAATACAGCTAACAAGACAAACAAAACTTTATTTCTTACAGTCTGTAAAAATATTTTTCAGATTTTTGGACTAAGGCAAATGATTGTCATTTTGTCATGAAGCCATTATTTACACAAAAACTTATAGTCTAATAGTTCCATGCAATGGCCTCCCTGCTGGTAATGGCTCTAAATACATATGTTCGTTTCATATTGTGGCTGTAATGAACACTTCTGAAGGACTTCTGATCCTGAATAAATAAATAAACCAGTGTGAGGATGCTCTCCACCATCAGCATACTCTGCATAAGCGTCTGTGAGCATGAACTCATCCAGTGATCCCTCCACTGTTCTAGAGGGATCAGTAGAGGGATCCGCTGGTATCTCATTTGAAATCTAATTCAGGAAAACAATGCCTTCCTTTTGTACAAAATCACATGCATCCCTTTTATCCACTTTAAGTCTCTGATTTACCAATGAATTAAAGAACACTCACACACAGTTTATTGGATCTGTCTGGATCAGAAGGAGATCAACATAATGAACACCAGATATTTAATACAATAGTCTCACGTCTATTGTTGTCTAATCATTCCAGTATACCAGTGTGATCTGTTGTCAAGGGGATGTGACCTCTGATCTTTTATGTAACTCGTACATTCACAGGCTGCCAGATGGATAAAAACCATCTAAACTCACCCTCTATTGTTGTTTGCTCTGGGTCCAGATTTTTATGTTAGGAAAATTATACCCATGACAAGCTTGTGGGTTGTAACATTTAACTGTGAACTGGTTGGGGGTAAAATCTGGTTGTTCCTGAAGGATAGGTGGTAGAGGTAACAAAAGGACTGACATGCTACCAGCTTGAAAGCTTTCTTATTATTGGACTGCTTAAGACTGTTGCGTTTATAGAGGTGGAGGTGTGTTTTAAAACTGCTGTGACAAAACAACACTGTTAGATATGGATTAAATTACATCCATATTATGTCCATATCCATATTAGTGTATTTTTCCTCTGAAAAGACCAGAAACCTTCATGTCCAGGAGCTTTCCTAGGGGTAAAAGTGTCCTAGGGGTAAAAGTTTTTCTAGTGTAGGCAGAGTATAAAACAAAAACTCAGCAACAACAAGAGACAATAGAAACCCCAACCTGAAAAGGCAACAAGAAAATCTAGACAATATGAGACACTAAAAGCAAAAAGAAAAAGCATCGTGTAGTAGTGTCCTTAATGGGTGTGGAGGCCTTTGCTTTGTTCCTTTCCATGTCACTGAGACCTTTTGTCCCACTTCCATACCTTCTGTACCCTTCGATCTAAATCTGTTATCGGTTCAGTATAGCAGCATGAATAGACTCTCCTTGCCTTTTCATATGAATAAGCAGGAACTTAGACAAATGTTTGCTTTTCCAGTCCTTACAACGCAGTGTTGCTTTAACTGTGGACTAACTACAGAGTCCCGCTCCTGACGTGAAAAAGTTTGAGATAAGTGTGATTTGTTGTGACACGCCCACAGACTGCATATGTGTTCATTAGATGTTATCAGTGAAGAGATGCACTAAATGGTTCTAAGTATTTGAACACTGTCAGTGTTTTGAATATACTGCTGGTCTGTGTAGACTGCCCTCTCAGAAGAAAACGACCACATGGGTTATCTTTTCAGACAGCTTTGATGACACATACAGTGCACTCAGATGGTTCACTTTGTTCACACGTTACGTTGCACCCCATGCTAAAGTCGTTTAAATTCAGTTTGTGCTCAACAGCCCATAATGACAAAGCAACAACAACATTTGAAAAAGTTTTGGTGATTTCTTAAAAATGAAAAACTGAAATGTAACATTTCTGTGTATTCAGACTCTTTGCAGTGACAACTGAAATTTAGCACAGATGCCTCCTGTTTGATAATGAAGACCTCCTCCAGAGCCCTCATCAGGCTTGGCTACGGGTTCACCACCCAACAGGACAATTATCCCAAGCACACAGCTGAGACATCACTGGAGAGACTTATGAATAACTCTGTGAATGTCCTTCTGAGGCCCAGCCAGAGCCCAGAATTAAATCCAAATGAATATCTCTGGAGACGTCTAGTTGAGAAAATGTGCTGACTAGAATTACTTCTTACCACTTGAAATTTCTCATGGTATTGTGTCTAAATGAGAATAAATGGTAAATGGCCTGTGCTTGAACAGTACTTTTCTACATTAGTGGTACTCAAAGTGCTTTACAATGTTTCCTATCTTCCCATTCACACACCAGTGGCAACAGAGCTGCCATGGAAGGAGCTCGCCTGCCATCGGGAGCAACTTTGGGTTCCATGTCTTGCCCATGAACACCTCAGCATGCAGAGGGGCTGGGGATTGAACCGCAAACCTTGTAATTAGTGGACAACCTGCTTTAACCCCTGAGCCACAGCTGCCCAAATCTAAATTCCTGCTGTCACTTTCCACGATCTGGTGAAAGGACATTTAACACAACATTTAAGTAACTATAGGAATTCGTATGGGAGGTGTTCTGAATGCATTTTTTAAAAACTCATAACTTTCTTTTTCATCCTAGTGGAGATCACAAAGTTTCCAGATAGACCAGGCTGGTCTCAGGGAAACATTGATGACAATGTAGCACTCATGTATGAGTGGGTTTGAATATTATGTTGCAGCTTTTCATTAAAGCTACAGAATAATGTACAGTGTTCATGTTTTATTATCATGATGTGGAAAGTTACTTTAACTTTATAGCCACTTGTAGAGAAGTGAAGGTAAATATTTAAGGTTCAGAAGATAGATTTACATTTATGATCCTTTTAAAAGCACCAAAATAGGTCAAAAGCTTTAAGACAAATCATTCTTCTAGCCTTGAAACTCACTGTTTTTGTCATTTGTAGGACTACATGTTCCTTTACAAGTTGACAGATGTGACCTTAAATTAAACAAATGCAAAATGTCAGATGTATGTAAGCATTTGTGGAGTTTACATCTATTCGCCATGTTGTAATATCACTGTAATATCATTCATCGAGTTTGGAAGCCAGGTCAACACCTTGAGTTCTTTGCTGTGTTCCTCAAGACTTCTTGAGCAGTCTTTGCAGCGTGGTGGTGTGGCACATTTTCCTGCTGGGGAAGGCAGCTGCCTACCATATGTGATTGCCATGGGGGGGTGTGCTTGATCTACAACAATGTGTAGATGGGTGATATGTGTCAAAGTAGTCTGACTCACCAGATGTAGGTTGATGGTATAGGCCTGCCATTGGCCGATCATTTCAGTCGGCTTTCTTCCCTCCTTCCGCTGTCGGTGTACTACAGTTTTCTTCGGCCCAGGAAATGACAACAGCAACCTCCAGGCAGCAGCCTTCTGCACTGGAAATGAAACTTTGGATTGTTCAATAAGGCTGCGGTGTTTTTTGGAGGTTTTTGTTTTTGGTGGATTATTCATTTTATCATTGTATTTACAGTGCTAATCTCCCTTCATTTAAGAGTTCCACCACAAGAATTCCACCCATCACTATTTTGACGGACCACCGTAGCCACATACTTCTTTTAGCCCTGATTGGTTTAAAGAAATAATAATGCACTGGTTTTATATAGCACTTTTCTAGACACTCAGATATGCTTTACATTGCATTATTCATTCACTCCATACTCCATGGTGCTAAGCTACGTATGTAGCTACTGCTGCCCTGGGATAGACTGATGGAGGCGAGTCAGCACCATCAGCCCCTCCAACCACCACCAACCACTCACTCTCACACTGCATCCACCCAGGCTTCCTGGTGTTCCCTCACGGTCTCTCATCCAGGTACTGACCAGGCCCAACCTCACTTATCTTCCAAGATCTGACAGGATCAGGCATCCACAAGGCGGTGTGGCCAAATACAAACAAGCCAGCATTTCTTTTCCTTGTAGCTGAAGGACAGTGTGGTGCAGCCAGACCATAATGTTCTACAGAATGGGCTCACTACGTGTGATTAGTGTCAAAGTAACATCCACATGACTGATAGGACCCAAGGTTTATCAGAACTTTGCACTGTAATCAGATGATTAATGTTATACACTTCCCTTGTCAGTGTTTTAATGTTGTGACTGATGGTTGGATATTTTACTACAGCAAATGACAGGTTTTGTTATTTAGTCTGGAGAACCTGGGAGTGAAGTGTGCCAAAATTCTCCAGAGGTACATCAAAATGCCCAAGTGGTGTGGAATGCTTTTATGGCCTTTTTTTTTTTTTTTTAAAAAGAAAGCTAAAAGAAAATATGTCACCTTTAGGTCTTCTCCAAGGCTGTTTTATCTAGATCTCCTCGTGGCTGATACTAAAAGCAACAGAGACAGCATCAACAGCCCTCTGTAGGGTTTTTCTCTACAATTTTTGCTGCATGCTTTAGACTGTGCTGCACATAAAACTAAACCCAGTGGTTTAAGTCCAGGTATGTTTACAGCTTGTGTGTGTGCAAGTGTGTTTGTGCATGCACGTGTGTGCTTGAGTGTGTGTGTACACATGGTTGTGTAGTGTGTGCGTTCTCTCCATTGACATGCTAATTTCCATCCTGACCCAGAAGTCTGTCTGACCTGGTTGGGCTCTTTGTCCTCTGGAGGAAGAAGCTCGAACAGCCAATCAGAGGGAAGGCCCAGAGTCATGTATCCACTGATGTACCTGCTCACAAACACAACACCAGCTGGCTGAAACAAAACTACAACACTTAATTAGCACAACAGAGTGAAATACCAGCAAACATCTGCAAGGTTACTAAGACTGTTCATTACTCGTTTGCACGTCTGGGCTGTTTTATGTTGAAAGGTCTGTTTCAGAAGAGAAGGAATGTCAGGTGAAAAACAGATTCTGAAAAAAAATCTACAAGGAATGTTTAATCTGGGTGACGCAGTCTTGCTAGTGCTGCATTTAATAACTAATGAATTATAGCTTTTATTCCCTGTATGATGTCTCAGAGATGTTCTTTAACAACAACATCTAATTTACAATCACAATGAAAATCATAGCATGAACGGTAACAAACAGAAACCAGTAATATATAATTACTGTTAAGGAAGGAACGGCAATTAAAGCAGCCAGTTTCAGGACGATTATTAGTCATGCATAAAGTTAAAGGTCTTATTATGGCATACATAAGAAGAGCTACTGTTGGTGCAGCTCTCAATATCTTTGCCAAGATTCTGTAAACCACAACATAACCCATAATTTTGACATCTAACCTTTACTGTAATGCAGTGGGAAAAATACCCATCAAGTCTTACACATTAAATTAAGCAATATCTGCAATGATGATACACAAGGTTGGTTTAGTTTAGGAACAAAGGAGGCTCGTGGTAAAGGTTCAATTTAAAGTGTCCTTTTAACTCAAACAGTGGCACTTAAATGGATTGTTCAACCAAATCCACCTGCAGCCATCGTTCACCTGTTAGAAATATGACTGGGCCACAAGTTTCGAGCAGAGTCTTCCTCATCAAGTGTTGGAAGTCAAACTTATTCTGCAAAGAGGGTCTCTCTCCACATCACAGCATGGCCAGACTCTGAAACACATTGTGGAGAATGAATCAGCTGTATCAAAGGGGAATCAGAGAGACCAAAAGTGATCTCAAAATAAAATCAGTACATGAAGCTTTGCTCACTGAGAGATAGAAAAGTATATTCATCAAGGCAGAGGTTTCTCAAGAACACAAGACTCCACCAGACAGCAAATAATGTTTTCAGCTAAACAATTTAATGGCATAGAAAGATGCTTTGTTTATGACAGGAAGAGATATTTAAGCATGCTGCTCAACGTCTGTGGACATGTTCTGTTTATTTAGACTGTAGGTGTCTAGCTTCATTTAACCTCAGACACACAAAGACGGCAGCTTCCAGCTAGTGTTTTGTCTTCTGAAAAAATATAACGCTGACTGAGTAAAGAGAGTAACTCAGAGCAGATGTGAACAAAGCTACAAGCAGTCCTCTAACACTGCACTCATGGCAGCAGGATGTGTGAGCAAAAATTGACTCTTTTTGGTTGAATCTCACATGCCGCTCTGTTCATGTTTCCAATAAAACTACAACAAAAAGCCCGAGGCTGTACATCAGTTGGATGTGAATATGAGCTGCTAGATTAAATCTGTTCAGTTCAGTTCAAGGTGCAGCAGAGACACTCCTCTGTGAGGGATAATTTGTATTCCTGGCTGTAACACTTTCCATACTGTATTTATGTCATCCATCATGTCAGCATGTACTTTGTGTGTGAAAGCACAGGGGAAACCTGATGCTGAACCCTTTTCTTTGAGCTGCAGTTGTTAGCAGAACGCTGCAGGCAGTATTTCAGAAAAGTCTGCTTGAAGATTGAAACATTTTGGACTTTGACCTTTTTGAAAGCTGTAAAGGAGACAATGTGAGCTGATGTTAGTGTTGAAGTCAGAGTGCATCAGAACACCTGGAGGTTTTCAGTCCGTTAGCTCATAGCTAGCAGCCTGTGAGCAGGACACCTGTAAGCAGACGTTGCACAATGAGTTAGAAAGAGAAGTCTGCACTTCATCAGTCAGTCAGTCTCAGCTTCCTGCATTTGGGAATATTTTCCAGGCCCACTTTAGGAGCAGGGCCGTAAACATTATCCAAGACCCCTCACATCCAAGCTGACACCACGTCCAACTACTTCCCCCTGGCAGACCATATAGGACAATTAAATCAAACCACAAGACTGACAAAGCCAAGTGAAAGTCTACTTCTGTTTCAAACTACTGTATAGCTTCAGTTCAAGTTAAAATCTTGCTTACCACTGTCCTCTTGTTGTTCTGCTGCCAAAATCCATCCATCCATCATCTATACACCGCTTAATCCTCTGTAGGGTTGTTGGGGGGCTGAAGCCTATTCCATCCGACTCAGGGTGAAGGCAGGGGACACCCTGGACAGGTCACCAGGCCATCATAGGGCTGCACAGAGACAGAGAACCCAGGTGCAGATGCCAAGGACAGAGAGACTAACGGATTGTTAACAGAGGACTTAATTTAACAAGGAAATGAAAATGAAAGAAATACAGAATTAAAAGTGAAGCCAAACCTAATTCAAGAAACATGCAAAAACAGCAAAACCTTACAAAAACTCAAAACTAACCACAAAGAATATAACAGAGTAAGTGAACTTTCAAAAACTCAGGACTCAAATTGTAGACAAGGCGAATGACAAAATACACTGAATACCGATCAGGCAAAATTACAAAAACAAGTGGAACTCAGCATGACAAATTAACAAAGATTCAAAACACACTAAACAGTGGTAGCGAAATTGCAAAATGCACAGAAATATCTAAAACGAACTCAAAAGACAGAATAAAGTGAAGATACAAAGGAACTCAGAATGCCACTAAAGTGAAGGTAACAAAACACACCAAACGTCAAATAGGCAAAGTAACTGAAAATCGAGAACATCGGCAAGGTGAATACCTAACAAAACTACAAGAAACAATTCAAACTTAACTCAAAAACTTAATTGGCTGTCTGTTCTGGGAGAGGGTCGAGGGAATGCAGGCAAGAAACCGGTTGGGACCCAGCAACAATGTAGGCTAGCTGTGGGCAGGATCCGGACGGCGAGTGAGTCACTGAGGCAGGGGGTTCTGGTAGCAGTGGCTAGGAGACAGAGCAGGGACAGGGAACCGGGGTTGCATTGCTAATGGTCTGGCAGAGAGTGAGTGAATGGCTTATGGGAGTTGATGATTGTGTCCAGGTGAGCTACTTCCCACAACTGTCTCCAATTCCTTCAGTCAAGGAGCAGGCAGAGCTGGGCTGAAGGTGAGGGAGAGATTGAGGGCAAGCAGAGCTGAGCAAGAGGGAGAGAAAGAAAGAGGGAGACAGGCAGGGGCTGAAGCGGGAATCCTGACAGACAGAGGCCAGCCAGATCACCCCGCTGACTCCTGTTCTCTGAGGCTGTTGTCATATAATCAAATCTGAGGTTCCCGCCATATTTTCTTAATAGCATACATAATTAAAGACTTTTCAGCTTTACAAACTGAATACTTGACTGCTCTGTTGTTGGAGTTTTGAAATTCTTGACACCTAAAACTAAGATCAATAGGTTTTGCATTTTTAACTACAAAATTATATGAAAGTAAAACCAAATATAAAATGTGCAAATGAGGTATAAGACCACCATAACCACACGGTCCAGTCACAGCTTTCTTTAAACACATGTTCTCTGTCTGCCCTCCAGGAACATTAAACCAAAACAACTGGGCCAAGAAGTTTCCATCCTGCAGCAACGCCAAGCAGTCTCCCATTAACATCGAGGAGAACCTGGCTCAGGTGAAGCTGCAGTACCAGAAGTTGAGGTTTGATGGATGGGAGAGCCTGACAACTGACAGAACAACCATCAAGAATGATGGCAAGACCGGTAAGAAAAGTCATCTGTAGCTGTAAAGCTGCAACTGTGGTTGCTGTTTCAAGGACATTGCTGGGAAACAGGTTTATGGTCACTCTGAACTAGTTGTTAAGACAAGCCGTCCAAAAGTGTCAAAAATCACTTCTGATTGTGGGATTTTCTGAGATTGGACTTCCAGTGCTTTTACAACCTGTTGCTGTAAAGATGTAACTGTGGTTGCTGTTATCAAGAACATTGCTTTAAGAATAGCAGTGTAGGTGTTTCTGTCCTCCACCCTGTTTCAGCCTGAAAAAACCTCATGGTGTTGCAACTTGACCTGATTTGTTGGTGTCATTAGATGAAAACTCAAGGAATTATCAAAAAATAATGGCAATTTATCCTCTGGGAATCATATTACTTAACAGCTGTTGAGATATGCTATAACGTACATCTAAAAATCAAAAGCATCTTTCTCATGGTGGCCCTAATGGGTAAGTCACTCACTACAGGCAGTAGGTTTCATCCTGTGGTGAGCATAAATTTCTTTAAAAATGTTCATTTGATTCCATACAGTGGTTATTGAGGTTGAGAATTGGGTCATGACCGAAAGACCGAGATTCCAGATACAAGCAATCGAAATAAGTTTCCTCCGTAGAGTGGCTGCGCGCACTCTTAGAGATAGGATGAGGAGCTCGGGGTGGAGCCGTTACTTCTCTACATGACTATGTTTTTTGGCCTGGGAACGCCTTGGGGTCCCCCAGTAGAGCTGGAGGAGGTGTCTGGGGCGAGAGAAGTCTGGTCCTCTCTGCTTAGACTGCTGCTTTTGTGACCCAGCCCAGGATAAGTGGTAGAAGATGGATGGATGGATGGATGGATGGATGGATGGATGGATGGATGGATGGATGGATGGATGGATGGATGGATGGATGGATGGATGGATGGATGGATGGTTATTGAGGTGTTTCAGGCTGGAACATGGTGGAGGACAGACACACCTACAGAACCTCGTTCAGAGAGACCATAAATCTGTTTGTCACTCAGGTTTCTCCATGTTTTTGTACATTTTCTTATCAATTTCTAACATAAATTTTATGATTTGAAGATGCTAATTGGAAATAGAAGTTAATGTAAAATAAAAAAGATTCATTTTTCTACTATTGCTGTGGTGCTTGATGATGGAATAGACATCTACAGCCACTTTTAAACCTATTGTTGTCAATTGATCAGTCAGTTTAAGAAGGTTCAGATAAAAACATTGGTTTATGCTACCACTCATCAAACTACAGCCATGTTTTTCCTTGTTTCCTTTCGAAGCCTTCTGTTTTTCTAATGACAGTTTCTCCCACATAGAGACAGAGTGATAGGACCTTTTCTCAGACAGTGGTGTCCTATTGTAAAGGATACAGTTACCAGTTTCTCATTTGACAGGAATGAGATCCTTTTTTGGATTTCCTCTCTTTAAGTGGTGTGAAACACAATAAGCTACAGTGTGCATTCAAGGTAACTGTTAAGTGAAATTGTAGACAAGAGGGATCCCACCTCGCCTTTTGAAAAGCTCCAAACAGACGAGTCCAGCGCTTCTTAGCAACTGGACTCTTAGAAAAATAAGAAGCACTTTGTTGTAGTTGTTGTTCAGCTGCCAGCTGCACCAAAGACTTTATTTATGGAGATGTTTGGTGAACAGTCTGAGCATGGTTAAGGTCGTAGTACTCAAACCTGTTTTCATCAGCACACAAATGGTCCCAATGTAAGTTCAAGACACTTTTTATGAAGTTCTCAGGCGGTCATCTGTACACTCTAGTGCAAATGTAGGATGTCAGTTTTACAAAAAGAAGAGATGGATGGAGCTTTTGATATGGTGCAAACAAACTTTTCAACAGGACTGAATCAGCAACAAGCAGAGTCAATATTTACCTTCCCTTGAGGGGAAATTAAGCTTTAGACACGGTTGAAATAAAACGTAACAGCTGATGAGACCCACACAGACCTCAGACAGCGGAGACTATACAAATGGAGCCAGCCGCGTGCAGATCAGAGCGTTAGAATGAATAAAAGTGTACCGAAAGCAAACACGGTCCTTAGTGTGTCGGTGTTAAACTGTGCAAAGACTCCTGCAAAGACTGAACTTTGTCAGTGCATTCACATGAAAAATAGGTGGTATCTCCACAAACAACAGCCACATCCCTACTGGGTTTTTAAAGCTGTGCACCACGATGTATGGTACAGTACTGAAGATGTAAGGACTACATAATGCTCCACCTTTGTAAGATTTTTCAAAGAGTGTTTCGACCCTTCAGGGGACCTTTTGTCAAGTCAAACAAAGACCAACCTGAAGACGATCGCCTTTGATGGTCCAGTAAAGGTGTCGCTGAAGTAAAATATAGTGTCCAAGCCCTCATCTTTGATCCTCTGTATTTTTATAATCCATCCTTTTCAGAGAGAGTTAAGGCTGCGGTGTGGTTGAGTCTTTAAAGCTTGAAAAGCAGTAAGCTGTTTTGATCTGGGTGTGTGCAGATGATGAAACAAATTGCGACAAAAAATAAGGTTTATATTTTACCCACATTCATCACATGTAAAGTAGAATTGCATTTAAAAAACTGGAAAAGCACTCAGAGAGCTCATACCTCTGCCAAGGAGCTTCAGTCCACCCCCAACACAATTTCCCAATTTACATGTTTTGTATGGAACGTTTCAGATACAAATATAATTACATACAGTTCAAATTTCCTATCGACAATGCGGCCTTCACCCCATCCGACCTAATGAACAGGTGCCGGAGACAACCAGAGATAAGAATGCTGGCCCAACTGTGCGTATGTCGCTCAGGAAGGAAAGGAACTCCGTCATTGTTGCTGTTTGTTGCGTGGAGACCCAAAATCTCATGTGGTCAGAGGGGGTTACCCCAAAAACAAGAGTGCCCTCTGGTGGCTTTTAGAGTAAACCGCATTTAATTTTGCACCTGGTTACACTTGCATTTAAAAAAAATCCTTGATCCAGACGGTGATCCGGAGCAGTCCCAAAATTTCATCATTTCTTCCTTGTCCCATTTCGCACATTTCCTGAAAATTTCATCCAAATCCGTCCATGAGTTTTCAAGTTATTTTGCACACAGACAAGCAAAGAAACAAAACAGTGCCGGCAAAAACATAACATCCTTGGCGGAGGTAATAAAACACAGCTCATTTAGCCTCAAATGGTCATGTCTTTATATTATCTGTTGCCAGTGGCTGTCGATGTGGATGGAGAGTTCTATGTCAGTGGAGGGGCTCTCAGGTCAAAGTTCAAGGTAGGGCGCATCACCTTCCACTGGGGGCGCTGCAACGCCTCCTCAGAGGGCTCAGAACACAGTCTGGATGGAGTCAAATACCCCCTAGAGGTGAGACATCTTGTGTGACTAATGTTGTGCACGTAATGTCTTATATATTAAATGCTATGTCGCACCAAGTCCATGTAATATGAGGAGGTGTAAATTTTTTTAAAAAGCATTCTGCTGTTAAAGTTGTTATACTCTGTGATAGTTATATCTGTTGCAATCATTACTTTCCAAGAGATCAAACAAAACCTCAATACTTGGATTCATCCTTAATACCTCTCCTCTACACAGGTTTCACCAGTTCAGGTTTCACCAAGGACTTTTTAAGAGAACTTAACTTAATTTTCAAGACCAGCAGATTATGTAGAAAAAACAATGTTACACTGATCACAGGAAGTGAGTTGTAGGGACTCTCTAGAACAGGGGTGTCCAACCGTGGTCCTCGAAGGCCGCTATCCTGCATGTTTTAGATGTTTCCCTCTTCCAACACAACTGATTCAAATGATCAGGATCGTTATCAGGCTTCTGCAGAGCTTGATGATGAGCTCATCATCTGAACCAGGTGTGTTGGAAGAGGGAAACATCTAAAACATGCAGGATAGCGGCCCTCGAGGACCAGGGTTGGACACCCCTGCTCTAGAATAATAGCCGTTTATAGAAACTATGAAGACTGCCCACACTCCTGAAAAGAAGAGGCCTAACAGTTTTTCATTAGTATCGTTAAGTGGCAGAACACATTAACAATAACCCACGTACTTTTTCATTGATGTATTCAAAGTGTGAAAGAATGAAAACAGTAAAGATCCAAACTGTGCTGGCTAGACGGTTGGGTCAGAGAATCCCCACAGCAGACAGATGTTTTTGTAAGGTGCACTTTACCTCACAACTTCCAGGACTTTGAGTATCTGCTGCTATCTTGTTAGATTGTACCTAAAGACACCTTCAGAGGTCTGTGGAGTTCAGGCATCGGCAGTTTGCAGCTGTTTTGGTAATACGAGGGGAACTTACCCAATATTAGGCAGGTGGTTGTAATGTTGTGGCTGATTGCTGTGTGCTCCTAAACTAAGACGGTAACCATACGAACATGAATGCCTTGGATTAGGTTCGCTTTAAAAAGACAACATGACTGCACTCCTCGATCATACTTAAAACTTTTAATAAAAGAACATCATTTT
The DNA here is from genome assembly GCA_024666655.1 of Dascyllus trimaculatus. Lineage (NCBI taxonomy): Eukaryota > Metazoa > Chordata > Actinopteri > Pomacentridae > Dascyllus > Dascyllus trimaculatus. The sequence continues at coordinate 34,313,628 of CM045448.1, forward strand.
CTGACTGGAATGATTTATCTCGACTGGACATGACTGGACTTACATATTTCTGTTTTCTCCCATAGATGCAGATCTACTGTTATGAGGCACATCGGTTTGACTCTTTAGATGAAACCATCACGGCTGGAGGAAGAATCACAGCACTCGCTGTGCTGTTTGAGGTGTGTTTGTGTGTGCATCACAGCACAGATGATCATGTACACTCATACTTATATCATGCCTGCGTCCAAAGATAGTAAAGTGACCATTATAATGTGAATAATCTATTCCACGCATGGCATTTTAGAGCAAGAAGCAACAACAAAAGGGACAAGCATTGGTGGCTTTCTGTGCACAGTTGGTGGCTTTAGGTTATCAAAACTGCTAAACTGAACCAATAGTTTTAATAGTAAAGAGTTAGCTATGTTAAACTGAGTTAGCAAAGCAGTAACTATCCTGAACTAAAATGTGATAACAGCTAAACTAAACTGTCATGAACCAGACTGTTGCTGCTAATTCAAATAATTGGATAAACGAACCCAAACAGTTGCGTCCCCGCTGAACTGATAATTGAATATGCTACAGTATGGTGAGATTTGTGTGGTCTTTGTGTACTACAGTTTTGTGTATTTAGTTTTTTTCTAACTCTCAGTAACGCTACCTTTAAGACTCTTGGAAAACTATCATCTCACACCTGCTCACATCTAAAGACAAGTTGTCGAGTTTTTAGTCACAGCATCGTCTCAGACTGAGATTTTACAAGGACTGTGAATCTTGCAGGGTCACAATACAACCATACAAGACTAGGTCTTGTATTATTGTATTGTATTGTTTTGTATTGTTATTGTATTGTATTATTTACAAGACTAGGATCATCGCGATGTCAGTCCATCGCTTTTCCTTCTCCACTCTGTCATGATAGAGTGCAGAGTTTACATCAAACAAGCTGTTCTGCCCAGAGCTCTACCATCCGCTCCTCTTTCTAGACGGTCCATGTTGTTCAGGACCTTCAACTATTCGCTGGTGTTTCCTTTTCATCTGTGCCGCTCTAGTGATTGTTTGTCTGTAAAGTTTCCTGTTTCTGGTTTTGTTAGAGCTCATCTATTGGTTGTTGGTTGTGTCATGTCACCACGAAGACTGAAAGACTTGTGATAATTTCAGACATGTTTGATATAGATAGATAGATAGATAGATAGATAGATAGATAGATAGATAGATAGATAGATAGATAGATAGATAGATAGATAGATAGATAGATAGATAGATAGATAGATACTTTATTCATCCCAAAGGGAAATTCAATATTATATATATATATATAACATATATATATATATATATATATATATATATATATATATATATATATTGTTGTAAGGCCAAGACTAGGAAAAAACAGCTGAGATTACTACCTTATACTAAACGGTTGAGATGACGGGAGCGCGCTGTGACTTCAGTAAAACTCCTAAAATTTCCTGACTTTCAATTTTTAGTCTGTGACTGTGAAAATCGTGAGGTGTAAGCCCAGCATAAGAAGTATGGAGCAACTGCTGCTATAATTGAAAAGGGTCTATTCTTGTACACAACAGATTCTGACAGGTAGTACTCCTTTCACAAATTAAAAGAAGACAAAGCTGACATAAGAACACATAACAGGTTTAATGCATGTTAAAAAAAACAGAATATGACTTTGGCACTGGTGACTCTATGTTGTGGATGAAAAAAGTTCGAGGGAATAAATCAAAGTCTTGTATTGATACCTTCAGTATTCTGTGGTAATACCTGAGTGAATGCACGGTTAGCTTCATGTTGTTGGCTCAGGATCACTGCCATGCTGTCTGTGTTTTCATGTTCAGTGTCAGGGTTTGTGCAGAGCGTCATGCATACTTTCTGTCTTTTCCTGCGCTCTGCTTTGTGCAGTCCCGTTGCCTCCAGCCACACTGGCATGTTCGAACTGTCAGAGGCCAGAACGAAACAAAACTCAGAACACGTCTCATGTGAAGCTGCAGGCTCTGTGTATGTGTGTGTGATCCAGCTGGCTGGGTGGTAAAACTACCAGCTAACACAAATAAGCTGGTAAAATTTGTTTTTGTGCTCTGCCAGCTGCTTTGGCAGGTAACAGGGTCATTGTTTGGTCTTTTTTGGAATATCCGAAATTCATGTTAAGGCGAGTCTGGAGGTTTTGCTGGCGAAGGCATTAAGTGACCTAAAAGTCCTGGTTCGAATCTGAGCTGGAGGCCTTCTGCCACTCCTGTCTGCTGCTGTTGCACTTTCTGTCTACAGTTTGAAACAGACAAAACAGTAATAAATATAGGCTGAAGATGACAGGGAGCTCTGGAATAAGAAGTTGTTACATTAGACAGCTAACATGACTTAGAAGGCTAAAGTAACAGATGAAATAATAATATAAAAGGTGTCTAAATGTAGATGAAAATGAACATAACAATAAGAATGAAGTGAAAGGAAATAAATAGTGGGGTTAAGTGTATGAATGGTTATGGAAACATACTAAACTGTTAAAATAATTACCTAAAAGTCATGGGTAAGGAGACAAAATGTCTACCTTGTGCCACCCTGAGTGGTAAACAGTCTTCAGTCACTAACTTCAGTTCCATGTTACAGGTGAAGTCAAAGTTTTCTTCAGGCTTGTTTATGTGATTTTGTTTCAGGACCAAGCCTGTTTAAACATTTCTAACCTGTTCATGTTGCTCCTGTCTATCTGTCTCCTGTGTTGGTTTTCTTTTGTCAGACAAGCATCGCAGACAACATGAACTACGCTTCTATCATAGATGGCATCAGCAGCGTGAGCAGATATGGTACAGTACTCTCCTGTTTTGCCTCTCCTCTCGCCTCCTCTTCTGGTGTGTTTGTTCAAGTTGTCCTTTCTGCCGTCCAGGAAAGAGCGCCGAGGTTTTGCCCTTCGCTCTGCAAGGTCTGCTGCCGAACTCCACAGATAAATACTTCATCTACAATGGCTCCCTAACTACGCCGCCCTGCAGTGAGACCGTTGAGTGGATCGTCTTCAAGAACACAGCGGCCATCTCTGATGAACAGGTGAGAAATGCAGTACTTTTAAATGAAATGTCAAGTGTAAACCAGTGCAAGATGACTGCCTTACAGAACAATGTCTTTTAAAGGATATATATATATATATTGTCAATATGGCTATGATGTAAACACAAGAAGTATGCTTAATTAAACAAATTTAGAGGGTAAATAAATCTAATAAAATCAAACTTCTGACATTTTTACATTACTATTGAACGAACTGTGAAATCCTGAGTAGAGACATCTTCCCTCACCACCAAGGAAAGAAGCCAGTGGGGAGAATCTTACCCGATGAGTCATTTTGACCAAAACAAACTTGTTACTTATCAATGACATTAGTTTTATGTTCAAATTCTAACATTTTAAAACAGTTTGACTATTTTATTAGGACTAGTCTACAACAGGCAACAGTACGTCGTATGTCAAATGTCAGTATACCAAAAATACCAGGAGACTTTACTACATCTGGTTTTATTTTGTCGCATGCTTTTCTGGCCTTTCTGACCCCCAGTGTTCTGTGCTGTGAAAGATACGTCACATTTGTCTCTCCTAAGTAACAAGTAGACAGCAACAGGTATATAATCACAACCAGGAAAGCTTAAGACTTATGAGGAAGTAGTATGTCCCAACTGTATGCATACTGAATGCAACAGTATGTATTCTTTAAGGGCAGCTGTATTGTGTACTACAAGGAAAAGTTAAATGTATCTGATTTGGAGTGAGCTGTCACAATCTTAGACTATATATAAAGTTGGTTGACATGACAGCTTCCCAGAGGTAAAGCTAAAATACCTCAACCATCCCCTGGTGGCTGTTAGCAAATTGGAAATGAAGAAAAACTGAAAAACCAGGGTGTAGCTTGGCGACATGAAGCTGAGTGGATGTGTGCTTATTTCTGGGCAACAAACAGAATGCCGTGTATCTAGTTCATACCAGAAGATGTTTTGCAGAGCTTTGTGCAATCAGTACATAATAAACACAAAGGTATTATAAAAGTAGCAGTGTTTTCTTGTGTGAGATGAGTTGGTCTGTATGTAAGGCGAGGTGGTGCACCTCCACTCCAATGCTTAAAATGTGTCATCGATTACCTACACAATGTCAGATTCAGTTTCAAGTGTCTCAGAGTAGACTTTCATAGAACTGAAACCAGCTGCAGAAAAAAAAGACAACCCAAAGACCAATAGAAGAAACTGAAAAAGCAATCAGCAGTGTGTGGCCCGCCAACCGACGAGGTCCTTCAAGCATCAGACGTCAGCTTCAGTGTTGTTGTGCAAGATGAAAAGACGAGTCACACAATTACAGTAATGTCTGTAAACAAGCTTTTAGAGCCATATTCAAGGAGCTGAAAGGAGGAATTATCATACCAGAACTCAGGAAACACGCCAGTGATGGGTGAGGCAAAGAAGGTGTGTGTGTGTGTGTGTATGTGAGAGACACAGCCCTCAGGCTGGCCATGATTGACAGCCGTACAGAGGCAGTCATCACATCAAACAAATATTGACTTACAAAAGGGTTCCACGCTAGTTAAGCTATGGAAACACATGGACGTACACACGCATACACTTGCACAAACATGTGAAAGCATACACAAAAGGCTTTCAACATAAAGGCGGTAGTACCACGCCTACTAAGCTCCAGACGTCATTACTGATTCAACTCATTCACTATGAACACTCCGCTATCATAAAGCAGGAGGCCTCACGTACACGTTTCCACTGCCATACTTTCCAAGAAGCCTTGTTGCGTAGTGCATTTTTTAGCCCCTAAACCTAATTGTACATATGCAACCTTAAAACCATAACTTCAAGATTAAAAGCCTGGGAAAATCCCTGTCAAAGTGCACATTTTATGTATTTATGTTACTTCACATATCAGCCACCAGTAAAGCCACAATATTTTCTGTAATGTCCAGCCTGCAACCAGATGAATCTAAGCGCTCATGTTACAGTGCATCTGCCATTCAAACAGCTTTCCAAGCGGCTTTGCCCATGTGGGGATAATAAACAACTATATATCTACCATTTATCTAATAGACAGCAGATTTCACACCTTGGAAATCTAAATTGAACTGAAGAGTTTCAGATTCATTTGTATTTGATCATTTGTTTGTCAATGCCAAGACCAGAAATATCCTCACTTTCCAAAAACCTTCAGCTGAAACATCCAGGCATCGCAAACTAACAGTTATTTAGCTAAACACTGAAAATAAAAATCTAGAAGAAGAGTTAGTTATCATAGCTGAGACACTGAAGGCAGGTTCAGTTGGTTTATTTCCCTCTTGCTTCTTGTACACTGGCTATTGCAGGTCTTCCAGGGTTTCCAGGTCTCTGTGACGTGTCCCAGCTGGTCTACATTCCAGCGTGGTTCAGGTTGCCAGATCTTAATAGTTTAGGTCTTTAACAACCACTTTAATGGGCTGTGAGCCTGGCTCTGCTGCGGTGTTGACGCTCTGTGAGTCAGATGGTGAGTATTGTGTAATCAGAGGGAAGTGACTCACCTGCTACAGGTACAACAACAGGCTGCGCGTTAAAGGAACATCCCCACATTATATATGGCTCCGTCTCGCTTATTCACTTCTAAAGTGAACAGGGGCCTTCTGCTGTGTGCATTGGCTGATCTCCTTCATTTATTTTACAGGGACTTTGCTTGTTGATCAGCAGAAATCTGACTGTAAATGAGGCAGAGTTAGCCCTATCACCAGCTAAATTCACTATGTTAGATCTGGCAGATACTAAATATGGTTTAAGTCAGTTCGTTGGTCAGAGTGACACATTCTTTAACATGTTTCCTGTGCGTTTGATGTATGCGAGTAGCTTACAAACAGGTGTGTGTCTTTCTGTGTTGCCCATGTGGACTGTATGTTATTATAAAAGGTGGATGTAGCCGCCTGTTCTGAAAAATGGAGAAGCCCCTGACTGCAGTGTGCAGTTTGGGGCAGCGCTCAACGTTTGACTCCACCCATCTCAACGTTCCATAAACCAATCACGTTCAGTCTTATTACATACAACTTTACTTCATTTTTCAACAGTCTGGTGGCAATCTATCCCTAACCCTAACCTTTCAGGAACGTGTGTATCTAATGCAATTCAGAGTGGAACCACATACAGGGCCAAATACAGGTTTGTGACTATGCTAGGAGCAGAAGACGGTGTTCGTTATTACATGCAGACAATGTCCCTGTGTTAGATTCAGCCAATAGCATGCTGATGTTGAGCTCCGCGCCAAACTGCACACTGCGGTCAGGGGTCCTTGGAAAAATGAGGCCGACCCAGAAGTGCCTTATACCGGCGCTTTTTAACAGCCAGCAGGGGGCGACTCCACTTGCTGCATAAAGACATTCAGTTGTGTGTGTATGACAGAGTGAGCCTGCTTCTCACTTAATCTGTTACCTCAGGAAGTTATGGTCTCAGTCACTGGTTTCCTTATTCAATGCAGTATGATGCTGACTTGTAAATACAGTTCACTAACTAATGGGCGACATCAGCGGCATTTGGCCGTCAACATCTTTGTCATCTTTGAAACCAAACCATCCATCCTTCATACAGTCCATGGTTGCCCAATGTTTTTAGAAATTGCTCTGAACTTGAGACCCAGCTTATAGAAAAATTAACACCAGTTAAATAGTGTTTTTCCTGTTACACTGTTTCAGTTTCCTTTATTGATTTTTTTAAAGAACAGTTTTTCTTTTTTATTTGGAGAGAAGCAGCTGAAACCAAAATCACCTCCTCAGTTAGTAATGCAATCACTGTAAATTGCAGAATAACCAGTCAGTGTTATTTATACCAGATTGCAGCTGCATTATTGGTTGCTGAAATTGTTTTCTTTTGTGTGTGTGTGTTGCTGTGGTTGCTGTGTTGCAGCTGGAAATGTTCTGTGAAGTGATGACGATGCAGCAGGCCGGATATGTGATGCTGATGGACTATCTGCAGAACAACTACAGGGAGCCGCAGCAGCAGTTCATGGGTCAGGTGTTCTCCTCCTACACAGGCACCGAGGAGGTCCTCACACCAGGTATGCATCCAGAGTCTTACACTCCTCCTGCCTTTGTGACTGTCGTTTATATCACAGACTGAAGCCACACTAGATGAGGCTGTAATGTTTAGCACACACCACAGATCCTTGTTGGAGTAGTAGGTGCTATGGTGGTAGTAAAAATGTAAAGAGTTTTTGACTTCTGACACCAGGCTGCAGGCTCTTTTCTCCTTTTGGTGATTTTGTGCAGTGGTGAATGTGGTCTGCTACTGCTGGTGCTGACTTTGCCAGTAGGGCTTTATCCATGTTTGCACATAAATGCACAGTTACTGTTCCACTGTGCTGAGGAACACAGATGTCAGAATCAGGCCACACATAGAATGCTATGTCCTTCCTTGATATGCCATTTTTGCTATCTTACCAGAACTGGTAATACCTTCATTCCATGCTTCTGATTGGGATATTATGGTCGCCTCTTGGTTTTTTTTTTTTTTTTGTTGTTGTTTTGCATTGCTTGAAAACCTGTAAGAAATAACCAAATTCAAATGATGTTTTCTATTAGAACCAGTTTGGTTTCTTATTTTCTGGGTTTGATTTTGCAACTGCAATCACTTGCAAGCATTAGTGCACAACCAATAAAAGTAAACAGTTGCACTCTTATGTAGCGCAACTTCAGGTTCAGTGTCTTGCCCAAGGACACTTCGGCATGTGGAGGGGCTGGGGATCGAACCACCAACCTTCGATCAGTGAACAACCAGCTCTACCACCTGAGCAACAGCCACCCAAGTTTAGAGCATACGGTAGTCACCATACAGTAGTAGTCCACATCCTTGTTTCAGCATCAGTACATTAAACTGCCTCAGTGTTTGCACCTGACAAGTGTTGGGGAGTATCACTGTATATGAGGACTACAAGTTTGGAAAAGAAAAAGATGTAGAGGTGTGGAGTTAATAAGAAATCATCTTCCCAGACATCTGCAGCCCACTGCCATTCACTGCTGCAGACTAAACTAGCAGCTACCAGCATAGCACACCCAAGTCTCTGAACTGTCTGCTGTTCAGTTGCATTATGGGTAATGTAGGTTCTATTTTTTTGGACATACCTTTATTAGCCAAAGAAAATTAGACTTGCAGCTAGATAGGACAGATGACAAGGAGCAGCAATGATTCAGGTTACAATGCATTAAGCTGCGTATAATAAAAATAAAATGTGGTTATTATTTTTTTTATTATTATTTCTCATATTTTTGGGTGTTTTATTAATTTTATTTGTGTAAATTTTATACTCAGTTTGATTGAGATTCTAAATTGTGATGTTCCTCATTAGTAAAAGATCTCACTTGGTTCACTGTCAGTTTGACCCCACTGTAAAGAAAAGTTAATAATAATGGTAATTAGTCTAAATGGACAGAGAAAAGTCGATTACAAATGATGGACGAAAAATGACAGAGGGATAAAAATAGAACTCTAGTGACCCAAATAAAATGTTAGTGACAGACAGAGGACAGGTTGAGTTTGTTAACCATTGATTATCATGCTGCACACTGGTGCGGCTCAGTAATTAGGATTGATCTTCAGCTTTCGGGAGGGTTTGTTCTGTTACTGAGGACCAGAGGGCTGGTTTGTGTTACCCTGTGACATTACACTTTATTTAGTATTATTTATTTATTACCCTTTATTTCATTACTGGGTCCAACGTGTTCCATGAGATGTGGTCATGTATGTTTTCACTTTGTTAAATTTTTGCTTCGCTTCCTTGTTTGAATTTATCCATTTGATGTAGAATTGGTTGAGGTCGTGTATAGTGGGTCTACACAGGCCTCGCACCAACATTTGCATCAGCAGCAGATTTGTGAAAAAGCATGTGTAAGTTTTTATGGAAACAAGAAAGTGCAACTTCGGCTGAACATACACAGAGTCTGAGACCACAGATGTCATCGTTTTCATGTAAACTTGGGAAGCATCAGAAAGTTTGAGGATTTAGAAACGTCTGAAAATACAAGAAGCGCTGACATGTAACAAGAAGCAATATTTCAGATTTTGTTCTGTTTCTAGGTCAGCTATCAAACTGAAGCAGATTAGTGAAAGCATCCATAACTACTCCTCAGATTTTCTTGACTTGCATCCCTAACTGAAAGAACCTTCAGATGACGCTCATCTGATCACCTGTTAGAAACATGTCTGTGCTTCCAATGTCCAGCAGAACATTGCTGACAAAGTGTTACTGTGACAGCAGGAACTCAAAATGTCAGAAATCAGATTGTTTTTCTGAGCAAAAAAGAGCTATGTCTGCTTATAAATCACAGCTAGATTGAAGTTTGAAACACTGGATCAGTTGCATCCAAAGTGGACAGACCAAAAGTGAGCGTACCATCAGAAGACCCATACATGAAGCTTTGATCCCTCAGAGACAGAAATGTAACTTTGTCAAACATACAGAATTTGCTAAATAATGAACACAAGACTCTTATGTCAAGCCCGGTCAAAAGAAAGCGGTCTAGTCATGTGTCCGAATGAGGAGCATCTCTAAACCTCTTGTCAGGAGGGAAACAGGGTCAGACATCTGGCATGGACTGTGACAGGATGCATGATGGCACAACTTCTATATACTGATGAATCCCAGTCAGTGGAACATTGACAGTAACACAGGGGTGAATGTAAGGAGACCAAGAGGAGGGAGAATGATAACACAGTGAATCAAACCTACAGAGAAACATGCTGCTGGGGGGATTTGCTGCTTTGGAGTTGGACGCCTGCAGTGAATCGGCTCCACTCTGACCAAGAAGAAGCAGTACTCCATCCTTCAGAGACATGCTCCACCCTCTGGGTTTATCTCTATAGAGATAATGAGCCCGAACACACCTCAAAGCTTTGACTTGAAGACCAAAGAAGACCAAGGAGTGCAGACTGTTACAGACTTTCCTCCACAGTCACATGACCTCAACCCGACTGAACATTCATGGATCACTTAAAGACTAAAAACGAGTGCTGCTGTCATTAAGTCAAAAAGCCAAATATCAATAAATGCTAAAATTCATTGCCATTTTCCCCTCAAATGATTAAATTTATATTATAACTTGGAATGAAAAAATTAATTTGTAATGAATGCAAGACAGAATTATCTTAACTTGTGGTGACTGTATATACTGTATATGAACAGTTTATTACTTCACATGAGGGAGCACCAACACGATTTTATTGCACAATGTAATTTTTACATATAAAATGACAGAAGGGAGAAATCTAATGCAGAACAACAGATATAAGTGATCTAACTTTTAAAAAAAGGGAGCTTTTCAGTAACAACACTACAAAGAGGCTGAAATTTCAGTCTGTGTGTAAGTAGGATGTGTCTTCCCTGAGCAGAATACAGTGTGTTTTCCCTTTGCACTGTTAAAGTCTGTGTCTGTAGCGGAGGATCAGCTGAAGCTTGTTGGTCCAGCTGCCAGTGATCTTCATGCTGGGATGATGTGGTGGCTGTCGGACAGAATCAAAGAGGGCGGCTGTGGCTCAGGTGGTAGAGCGGGTTGTCCACTGATCGCAAGGTTCGATCCCCGGCCCCTCCACATGCCGAAGTGTCCTTGGGCAAGACACTGAACCTGAAGTTGCTCCCAATGGTAGATTAGCGCCTTGCATGGCAGCTTTGTCACCATTGGTGTGTGAATGGGTGAATGTGAAACACATTGTAAAGCGCTTTGGATACCACTGTGGTAGAAAAAGCGCCATATAAGTGCAGACCATTTACCATTTACCAAAGAGTTTGTTGTCCTGCCTGGTTCTGCCCTCTAGTGGCTCAAGCTGGGAAGCCACATGTATCAGCTTCCTCCTCTAAACCTGATCAGCTTTAGTCACTAATAGTATTTTCCTGTGCGAGAAACATGAGTGTCTGATGAATGGAAAAATTTGATTTGGACATTTATGTTCACTGGAGTTTTTCCACCCAGTGTCGCAGCTCAGAAACACAGTGTAACATGGTAACTGTGATCATGTGATAGGTCAGAGATTAAATCCAGTGAGAGCACAGTTTTAGATTCAGCTCAGATCCAGTAGAGGAGGAAATGTGTTAGTGTTTGGATAGAAGGAGTGTCCTCCTCCTGTCTATTGTTATTGATCTTCAGCCCCTTTTAATCCGTGTTAATCCCAGAGTGTCTGTCATCTGCATTATCTCCACCGCGCTAATCTCAACTCTGACCCAGAATCTTTCTTAAAAACACAAGAAGAAACAAAGAAATCATTTCAACATCAGCATCAGCCACATAAGGCTTCTGTTATTCTTAACTTCTTCATTTCTTAACTGATAATGATAGTTTGTTAAAGACACATTCAGGCCCATAAAGTATGCATTGTAAAAGACGTACCATGTGGTGTGCAAATTTACATAATAGTGTAGCTGCATCTGAGTTGATCTGACTTTTAAACTCAACACATTGCAAGTTCCTGTTTTATATTCTGATTGGAGCCAGTGGGCCAGGTACCCATCAGACAAATCCTGAGGAAGTAAAGGTCAGACAATGAGTTCTTCATCATTGTCAGTCTTCAGAATTAACATAATTACATGTTTTCTATGATCATTCCTTTTTCTGTATTTGGATCCCAGTAACATTGACAGTGTCACTGCCAGTCTGCTTAAGGTCCAGATTAAAACAACAACGATGGGATTACTGGGGCTCAGGTGGTAGAGCAGGTTGTCCACTGGTCGGTTTGATCCCCGGCCCCTCCACATGCCGAAGTGTCCTTGGGCAAGACACTGAACCCCAAGTTGCTCCCAATGGCAGCAGGCACCTTACATGGAAGTTCTGTCGCCATTGGTGTGAGAATGGATGAATGAGAAACACATTGTAAAACGCTTTGAGTACCACTAAGGTAGAAAGGAACTATATAAGTGCAGACCATTTAGTTTGTAGCAGCCTGTTGTTTGCATGTAATGTAATAAAAATGAACTCAGTGGGCAGCTGTACACAGTGGTGCTGCCCTCTGTTGTGGTACTTGTCCTCTCCAGGCTTAACATGTGGAGGAATGCTGCTTCAGAGGTTGTTAATGAACTGAAGGACAAGTTTTCACACTGTATGAAGCAGCTGTAAACAACAGGTACTACAAAAGAAATACTTCAGATATGGATTTTAACACATTTAATGTCTGGGGAGTGATCAATTAAAATGACTGATTTACATTTTTAACGTTATTCCGGTATTTGCTCTGAGTCTATAGTTTGCAGCTGATGTTGCACATTTTTCATCGAAATACAACATACAAACATACAACTACAAGGAGCCGACAGCTGCTCTCTGGAACAACAGGCCCAGTGTGTCTTCAGGATCAGGACACACTGGGAAAACAAACCTTCTGAAATGCTCTCTACTATCTGACAGTCAGTTTACATTCTGCAGCACTCAGCATGGGAATTTGGATAAGTACTTCCCAACCTTTATCTGAATTTGTCATGTCTGTGGGCTCCCGTCAGTTTGCAGTTCAGAGCCGGAGAACACCCAGGCAGTGCCCTACAACCTCAGCAGCCTGCTGGTGACGTGGGAGCGGCCTCGGGCGGTGTACGACGCCAGCATCGAGAAGTACTCTGTCACCTACCGACTGGCCAGTGCAGAGACGTCTGTCCCCTCTGAATACCTGACCGACGGAGACCAGGATGTGGTGAGAGAGTCCACAAGTTCAATACCAGCAATTTGCACCAAACACTTTGCCATGTTTTTTCACCTGCAGCCACTAATCAAGCACCTCGATCCTGAATTAGCAGCTGTCACAAATCATAAGTTGTACACTGAAAATGTAAATATGAGTCAGACTGATCACAGAATCTGGCAGCACTTCACACTATAGAAACAGTCCTTTAGACCTTCTATGTTTGCCTCAAGAGTTTCTTATAATTTAAATAGTTTCTTATTTCTTAATAGCTGAAGTCATTTAAAACTTCCAGTTCCATTCCAGTTTGGTGTTTAAATGTCCTCAGTTTAATTTTTCAGAGTCAAATTTTGAGTTTTACCTGTCATCCAGTGATGCATTCAAGAATGCTTAAGTGTCAAACTGTGACATTGGAAACAACACAATAACATGTACATCAATGTTACCTTCCAACACCATGTCTGTAAATCGTGTAAGTTAAAATGTCTTTGATGCTATAGCTCACTTATGACGTTATTGTTTTGAACTATTGCAACTGCAAGCAAGGACTACTTTGAAAACAGCTGGTATGTTTAAGGTCACAGACATTATACAGACATTTGACTGATGACCAGCAACCTTTTCAAAGCAGAAAACAGCCAACTTCACATAACATTTTATCAGATATTCAATTATTTTCTTTCTCTTCTGAATCTGATTTTTGACCCAGTGCAGTTCAGTGTCCCTGAATGCAACACAAAAGAGGGTTTGGTGAACAGTGTTGCTCTCTACACACACTACCAAACAACAATACAGTAACTTGAACATAAGTCATGTTGAAATAAATGTTGACTATCATAAGTTATCTGACTGCAGCCAGTCTGAACTCCCTGTGAGTTGGGTTTCCTAGAAATGAAGCAACGCAAATAGGTGTCTGGAGGGAAAGAAATCACTCTTAAACTGGTTTACTTACTTGTCTGACTACCAGGGGGCGATCCTCGATGACCTGTTGGCCAACACCAGCTACACGGTCCAGGTGGTGGCAGTCTGCACTAACGGTCTCTATGGACGTGTGAGCGACTTGCTGACGGTTGTCATGCCCGTCGATGACCCCGGTAAGAGCGACCGTGCCCAGCACCGAGCGTAGAGCTCAACAGACAAACCATAGAGAGATTTTTTACGCAGCTGAAAAGATACATTTTACGTGAAAATGTGTTATGTTAATGAGGGAGTCAGTCAAACTTGGGACTTTAAATTTAGAATTTATACATTATTGCTGACATTGACTTTGTATATTCTGATTTTGACTTGATATATTTGCAAATACAATTTTTAAAAAAATATACTATTACCGGTATATTTTTATTTTCTAATCTGACAATCTTGTCATCAGTGGGAAAGTAAAGATTTGAAAATAAATTGAAATTAAAAGTCTAATGTTCTAGAAGTGCAAAGACTAGAAGCAATTGGTAACTACCAGCCTAGCAAAAAATCAAAAGTGGAAAATACAACTTGTTCTAATTATGAAAGTATGAGGAATCAGATGAACTGGCTGAAGTGACAGGAGAGATTTGTGATAAGTGAGCATTCACCTCTTCTGCTTGTTTTTCTTGTTTTGTCATTTGTTGTATCTCCCACCACATTTCTTTTCTTTTAGATTCATTTCCATCCTCCCTCTTGTCCTCCCTCTGAACCCTGTATGATACAAATTATACTTTTATATTTTTTGCTTTCCTTCCTGTGTGTAACTAACACACACACACACACACACAAACATACACACACACCTACACACACACACACACATATATATGTATATATGTGTATTTACATACACACACACACATATATATATATATATATGTGTGTATACACATATACATATATATATATATATATATATATATATACATACACACACACACACACACACATAGTCACACACAGGAAGAAAGGCAAAAAATAGAATTTGTATCACACACACATGCAGCACTGTTGTTCCACTTTTCTTTTTGTGTTTTTAACTGTTTGATCTCATTTCTCTATATTTCTAAGATATAAGAATATGCTTGGTTTGGGTACAGGGGGTCACTTGTCCATGTCCCTTCATGTCACGTGAAAAGACAAAGCCAGGATCTTTGTTTTGCTTTCATTATGCACCATCTGTTCCTTTTGCCTCTCACAGTAAGAGAAATGTTTGCATGTGTGCAGCACTGTTTTGTGTAACGTGGATAGAAATGGCAATCATAGTGACTTTGTATTTCAGCTGAACTTTATATTAAATAAACTAACGTGTCTTGTTCCAAAGAAAAACCACCCTGCATCCTATTTCAGTGTCAGCTTGCATGAATGAGTGTTACTCTGCAACACTTAGTTGATTTACAAGACAAGACTAAGGTTTTGGTGCCATCTTAGCTGCACCTACAAATGACAGACTCTAAATGTTGTCATTTACTCTCTAAAGTCCCATTGTGAAGTTATAAATACAAGATATCATCGTGTTTGATTTTTAAAAACAGTATTTTCTCTTCAAACCAGAATTTACAAATGATCATCGCTGTTTACCCGAGCCTAAGATTTATTCTCAACATTTAACACATTTCAAATGATTGAATTAAGATGATTCGTGTCATAATGCTGTTAAACACAGAAAAGCATATCAATTTTGAGCAGTTTAGAAGCTGTTGCATTTTTTTGAGCTGTACATGTTTAGAGTTTTAATTTGATGACTGACAGTAGAGATTAGAAATGTCTAACTGACTGAAAATCAGTCATCTCATTACTTTTTCCTGTCATTCTGATTTCGTACATGTGCTTCTTCTTGCATCAGATATAGCTCAACAAAGGCTTCGCACTGATAAAGTCACTTTTCAGCCAAACCTTCAGTCTTAACCCTCAAACCCAGTTCATTAAACTTGTAAAACCCCACCTCATGCTTCACAAACCAGTCTGATCTGGTCTCCATGATGTGTCACTTAGCCTCAGACAGGTAAGAGCCACAAGACCACCACCTGCACACCTGCTCCCAGACATGCCCAACTGTGTGCTGTGCGTCTGAGCTCCGTCAGCTTGTGTAGCATTTGCAAATAACTCTTTGTGAGCTTGTTTTATCCCTCTTAGGCAGCAGACTGGTGGAGTTTAATACTAAAAAGTCTGGACTATACCAGAAAAGTATTTGAGAGTTTTCAGTTCAAGTTCTTTTGTGACTTGTCTGACTTTAAAAGGAGGATGAAACTGTAAAATTATTAGTTGCAAATGCTTTTTGTTCAAGGTTTTCTGTGTTTGTGTCTTTGGGGTCTCCATGCATGAAAGTGCCTAAATCTGTTGCATGCAAGTGTTTGTCACCATTTGGTATTGTGTTTATTATAGAGTGGTGTGCATAGCCTGTCCCCCTTCTTCCATTTCCTCCCATTGTCAATCCACATGTACATCCATTATAAGCAGCACATTCATATTCCAAATGCAATTATATTTTTAGGTTTAAAATAACAAAACTAACTAGGGAGTTTACATAGACACCGTTTCCAAGAGTGTTCCTCTCTGTGATGTTCTCATCACAGTGTTTTCCAAAAATGTTTTACCCTTTGTCAAATATCAGTTTTGTAGCAATGTTTTGTTTGCTTTAGTTTTTTTTTTTGTATATTTTTTTAGCCTCAGGAAATTGCCATCAGCTTAAATACAGCTTTGAGTAATTTTCAAACCAGTCTAAATAATGGCTACATTGTGTTTTTTATGATTTTGTTAAAGTTAATGTAGTTCTTGTTTTGAATCATGTGATGTCACCTTAATGTTGCAACCTGTTCCTTTTTCCAGAAAATACACTGGATCCAGATTCAGATGAGTTTGATGATGAGGTAAGAAAAGTTTTTTTTTATTTTTCCTTATGTGTAATTGCTTAATTACAGCTGTTAATGCTGCTTATTACTGCTTATAAACTTTACTTTCACCAACAGGGCAACTATGAACCTGATCTGTCTTGGAATGAGCCAGATGAAGCCCAGGATAACGATCTGGATTGGAGCGCTACAACCTCACAGGGGATCACAACTTCTGAATCACCCTTTTTACCTCTACCGGGCGTGAGAACTACAACGGCAGAGTTTGGTCAAAGGAGAACCACCACTGATCCAATTCCCCCTGTCAGATCCACCCAATCTGGTCAAGTGCTGATCCATTCTAAAGAAACAACACGCCACAGTACCTCCTCACAGCCACCAGAGGTCCCCCTGTCAGAAGAAACCACAGCCAGTGCTGACTTAAGTGGCAACGCTCCTGTTTATTCCACCACAACAACCAACAAACCTTTTGCTGCTACTTCCACTACTCCTTTATATCCCAGTGCAAAGACGGAAGGCGTTCATCAAAGCATAAGTCCAAAAGACTCCTCTGAAAAAGCAAAAGGTGGTGTAAATACCACCACTACTCAGTTCACTGGTGCCAAAGCGAAAGGTGGTAAAAGTATTTCTCCATACAGCACCACCACGACCACAATGGCTCCTCATACCAGTGACATGAGCAGCACAACATCATCATCATCCTTCATCCAGGCTGAGACTGACCCAGGTTTGGCGATTCCCAGAAATGAAGACACCACTGATGAAAGTGTTTCCACTGAACCCAGAGGTCTTCTTCCAGAAAGCTGGACAGACACTTCGACCGACCAGCCCCTCTCCTCAAGTGAAGCTGTTCTACGTAGGCACACAAGTCCCAGCTTGCCACATTTTTCAACAACTACTACCTCTGTTGGCTTGAGTGCCGTTCTCTTGCAGACCACACAGCCACTGTCCAACGGTGAGAGCCCCTCTGTCTTCCCCTCCTCTGCCTCCTCCTCCTCCTTCGCCTCCTCCCCTCTGTGTGACACTGCAGACCCCAGCGCCGCCCCCTCCACCTGCTTGCATGACCCTCCCTCCTCGTGGCCTGTGTTGTCTGCCTCTGCATCGGACTCCCAGCATGTTGCTGCCACGCTGCTGTCTAGCAAAGACACAGCCTCTCCTTCAATAGCCACCCTCTCTGCCTCAACCCTGCCTCACCTCCCTCACTCCTCACCCTCCCTGTCTGGTTGGGAGACTGACCCCGTCTTCCCTGGTGTCGGGTTTGATGATAGTGATAGCATTGGTGATTTGTTATCTGGGTCTTCAGGGGATCTCCCAGTATTTGGTGATACCCCTCCTCTCCAAAGAGTGCCGGACACGTCTGGCACCATTGTTGTCGCCGAAATCTCTGAATCTGCCTGGGATCCATCCCTCTCCACAGTCTCTCTGTCTCTCAGCCCCACACTCCAGCCTTCAGTTCTTCTTTCTACTGACTTCACCCTTTCCGGCGCTACCCCAGGCCTGTCCAGATCTTTCTCAGTTGGGTTTGAGGACTCAAGATATGCCAAAGGGAGTACAATAGAGTCTTTCCTCCCTGAGGTCAATGGTGATGGGTTTCCATTAACTAGTGATGTGGATGCCATGTGTGGCTGTTCTCTGGAACCATCAGCATCCTCATCCTGGTTGCATGCCTCTCCTCATGTGCCCCTGCCGTCCTCTGCCTGGGACTCGACTAGTTTAGAGCTTTACTCTAGTGTGGGCTTCCTTTCGGCCTCTGGTGCTGGTGTAGACAACCTTCTACGCTCTCTGTCTGTGGTGGGCTCTGATGGCCTGTCCTTAGACCAGCCCTCCCATAGTGCTATCTCTCCCTCACTGAGCTCTCCACATTCCCAGTTTCTCCAGGCCACCCATAGTGACCTGCCCATTTCTGTTGCAGCCACAGCATCTGCTGTCACGGATTCCTGGTTCTCAGCATCAGACAGGAACACTGCCTTCCAAACTTCTGCCCTCCCTCTGTCACCCACAGCCTCTCCCTTCACCCCCACCCCAGAGGGAACTGTGTTAGACAGTAGTAGCAGTGCCTCCGGTTCAGCCCTGTTCCCTGACTCCCAAGAGGGCGTAGATCAGGAGTGGGACAGGGTTCCCACCTCGGCCTCTGGAGAGAGCATGCTGCCGTATTCAACCAAAGTCAGTAGCACTGCCCCCTCCTCCACGACCTCAGAGTCTGGCCAGACCCCGGATGATCTGGAGGACCACTCCTCAGCATTCTACTTTGAAAGTGGGAGTGGCAGTGCTGTAACCTCAGAGGTAGGAGGCAGAGCAATGCCAACCGTATCACCGGTAACCTCAGCTTCACCCTGGTCGCTGGGTGGGGAGGAGGAGAGCGGCTCAGGGCAGGGTGAAAACCTCTTCGACAACGAGACATCTTCTGACTTCAGTATCTCAGAGCGCACAGAAAGGGAGTCGGAGGAAGAGGAACTAGTCGCAGGTAAAAAAGCCGTCTGTGTGGGGAACATCAAACTGCATTGCAGCTACAAATTCCAAGGGATCAGGAAGAGTTTTGGACATCCAAACGATGACTAATCCACCATCTATCTGCAACAAAACTCCATTTCATTTTTTTTTCTGTAAAAGCAAAAGAAAGGAAATTCACTCATTTTAAGCATCAGCCATTGCAGCCTTCAACAGGATCCCATAACGCTCACAAATGTGCCATCGCAGTCTTCATCTTCATTTTAGACACACTCACTAATACCATTCATCCATCCATTTTCTCAACCATTTTTTTTAATGTTTCGGATTGTAAAGGGCAGCAGCACATCCCAAAATGCATTTGTAAAGAGGAATACCCTGGCTAAGATGCCAGTTGAGCACAGAGTTCATTGCCTTAAAACCAATACACTGAATTAGTCATGAGAGGCCTCTCTGCTTAGACTGTTGCCTCCGCGACCCGGCCCCGGATAAGCGGAAGATAATGGATGGGTGGATGGATGGATGAATTAGTCATTAACATGTTATTTGAAAGTCAAAGGAGAGGATGCAAATGCACAATATATTATGATAATCCATCCAGATAACACGTGGCCAATGCATGGCAACATTTTTTACAGCTGTACAAGCTTGATACTGATTCAGGAAGTATGATCATATGGTAGTGCACTTCCACTTGAAGTACACAGGTTGTTCTCAAATTTCGCACTAGCTGACAAAGTGTTTTAAGGTTTTTATTTAGGAATGACAAGGCAGCCTCTCCTTAAAGTAAGACTAATAATCAGTGAATGTTAAAACTCTTTCTTCCTGTCCTTCTCCTTCCTTTTGTTAAAGTACAAAGAGTAATATCCAAAATCCCAAACTGCAATATGGGGAAATCAGTTTGTGACGTTATGTCAAACATAGATGTTACTTGACACAGCCACCAGAGTGCAGCAATGTTCTTTTGAGCTCCAGGTGGCTCAAACACCATCCTCATGTCTCAGAATGCACTGCATTTCATAAGGGTCTGAGAACATCCACGAATAAATTGATTCCATTAGCTTTCAGATTTTACATAGTGTCAGATATTCAGAATAAATCTCTTGCTAGAGGTTTACTGGGAGCACTGGTACTGGTGGAGCATTTTGTATGTTGTGCTGCATGAACATCTGTACTTCATGCTTTTATACTGCCGTTGATTTTTACACTGACAATCAACCTAGCTGGAACTAATTCATGATAGAATCTTCTAGTATTCTGCATCACTAATGAGAAATTATTAGACCAATTTATAGACTGATTCTCTTTCATCCAGGCAGCTGATATTTTTAGTTCATGCCCAAGAAAATCACCTTATAGGTACATAATTCATGAGAGTCAGTAGTAATGTCTTGTGTAGTTAGCCGAGGCTGAACTTTAGCAAAGGAAGAGTAAAGGGAGTGTGTCACCTACTGAGACAAATTATATATCTGCACAAAGTTTCAAATCATTCCAAGACCTTTTGTCAGTCAGAGATTACAGGATATCTATCTCAAAGTGGTTGGTGCTATTTTCGATAAAACATGCCAAAAAAACCTGCTATGGTCCCGTGTAATACCTGTACTTCCAACCTGACAGTCAGATGTACAGTAACAGAACCCCATCTTCATCATTTAGGTCTTTACAGAGGCATTTTTTGTGTAAAATCCTTGTTTCATAGCAGTTTCTTCACTTCGTCTTCAGCTTCTGAACAAAAACTAATCACCTTTTCCATTTTCTGTCTGGGCCTTTTCTTTTCTCTGTCCATTTTATTCACCAGTGTGCCCAGGGATTCTTAGAGGCAGAGAAAGATTTGTTAGATGCATGATTAAATGAATGGTTTTACTCTGGGTGAGCTCCTAGTAGAAACATGCAGCAGGCTCTTTATGAGCTAGTCAACAGGGCTGACCCAGCCATTCACAGCTGAACTGGAGGTAAGTTCTGACAAACAGCCTCTCGGTCAAGGTTAGACCATGCTAGTGTTTTCCTTCCTGGTTGTCTGATAATAAAGGGAGGATTCAGCAGCAGCAGCTCAGTGAGGTCAGGTTCAGCCATTAGGTTTTTATTTCATGTTATTCAAAGTCACAATTATGCTGTTTGACTGACGCCAGCTCTGTACTGTAGTTGATGGATGTGTTCTTATTTGCTGTGGGATGGACTTTTGATTGTGAGCTTTTGTGTGTTTCTGTGTTTCTTTCAAGTGATTTAACAGGTGGTCTCAGTGTGAAGAGTTTAGTATTTGTGCAACAGGCAATGGATGTGAATGGTGGTTGGTACACAGTTTCAGTGATGGGTTATCAGTGTGATCCATGTTTCCTTCTGAAGTATAAGCAAGATGTAAGCATGTTGGAGTAATAGCTCTACAAACGATTGGAGGAGACGGAGCTGCTCTGGAGGCAGAAATGAGCTCACTGGTTTAAGTAAATCTGAGTCACTTCAGGTCGTCCTTCTGCTTCTTATACATTTGGCTTTGAGATGACCACTGAGTTTGAATGTGTTGCATGTCAAGTGGATAGAGGAAAAGAGTGACATTTTGAGCAAAATCTCGATGCGAAAGGACAAGTATGAAGAAGCGTGATATGAATGTTTCATCATAGTTATTTTTCTATGGCCTTTGGATTTAAACCCTCCAAGCATTTATTCATCAGAGGCCCGTGTGTGTGTGTATGTATATATATATAACCTCTTGACAGGTGCTGTTTTAATGAGATAATCAATGTAAAATCAATGTAATTGCCTTTATCTTTTGGTGGTTTTCATGTTGTGGCTGGGGTCCCTGAGTTAGTTGTGACTCTGTGTTGCCATTGAGAGTGGATGAGTAGGCCTGTACGCAAACAAGAAGAGATATATCGGAACGGTTACCTAGATGAAGAATGGTTGAAGTTGCTTAGGTAATGGGTAAATGGTCAAAATCGTTAGCCTAGAGTAATGGATAAGCAGCTGAAACAACACAGACCTATTTCTAGTTTAGAAATAAAGTAGTAGATGTGTGGTTTGCAATAGTGAGCTAAACATAGCCTAATGAAAAGATGAGTGAAATACTGTAATTAAATGTGTTGATTGAGATATACTGCAGAGCTGGAGGTATACAATAAGTGAGTGAAATGTCTCAGTTGTGCCTTTTGCTTAACTAAGCAGACCTAAACACTCTATTTAATTGCAGTTAACAATGTTAAATAATATTCAGCTTCAAAATGATTCACCCACATTTGTAACATGGTTGTTGGTGTCAGCCGAAGACATCTGACATGTCTATGGGGTACATAGGGTAAGGAAAGAGCCACTGGTACACTTGTTGTGTCTTTAACTCTTTTGACCAAGGTTGAAGTATTTCTATAACCGTAGCAGCTCTTCTCCTGAGAAGCACAGTAACATGGAAGCTCCAGAGTGCAGCAGGCGACGGCTCTGACTTTCTCTCCCACTCTGCAGCAGCTGTAATTTCTCCCCGTCCTTTGTTCTTCCTCTCCAGATGCCAGCAACAGCAGCCATGAGTCAAGGGTTGGCTCGTTCAGGGATAAAGAGAGGAAGGCTGTGATTCCTTTAGCTGTCATCTCCACCCTCACTGTCCTCGGCCTGATCGTCCTCATTGGTATTCTCGTCTACTGGAGGTCAGTACAGGAGACACATCAGAAAACAGTTGCTTGTTTACACATTCAGGCACAGAGAAACACTGTCTTTCTAATATTATCCTGAATGCACATGTTACACAGCAGGATCTTTAACTCTTTCACTCTGGTGGTTCAGTCCCAATCTAAGAGAAGCACATCAGAAATCTGGGTGATAGCTTCACTTTTTCTCTAGCTGGCTGTGAATCTACCAGACACAGTGTCCACATGGAGGAGGAAGCCCAAGGATGCTGTCAAAGTGCAGCTCCAACTCAATTTGTACTTCATTTATGTATCATAATAATAAGCGCTTTATTTGGAATTATCTAGAAATGAACAACGGGTGAATATGTGGCATTTGATCGCCGTTTCTCATGATCCAGACTACACTTCACACAGTTCATCTCTGGGACCAGGGCTTACCCATAACACCCTGCTCGTTTTTGGACCCTCACAGAGGTTGTTCATGTTTTTCAAACTCTATTTTCTGATTTGTCCTTACATACTGTAAATGTATTTTGAAAATCGTATTTATGCTTATTTAAGCAATGTCTAAATCCCACTTTTTTTTCTTCTTACATGTCAAAACCATCCTGCACATGTATGTGTATTTAAAAATCTATTTCCAAAAATGATAACACATTTAGCCTTGATGTTGTCCTCCAACTAAAAGCTGGAACCGTCTTGTATTTAATCATAGGTCTCTGTTTGTGTGCACAGTATTTTTTAAGCACACACACACACACACACACACACACAGCTCAGCGCCCCATCTCCAGCCCCTGCCCTCCAACCCCATCATATCTCATGTATGAGGAGGGGTAGACTTCAGCCGCAAGACTTTCATATTTGTCTGGGAAGCTTAATCTCTTCGAACATGGGCTCAGTCTTGATCCTATATTGTGCTGAGTGTTTTTAGCTGTGTGTGTGTGTGTGTGTGTGTGTGTGTGTGTGTGTGTGTATGCGTGTATGCGTGTATGCGTGTATGCGTGTATGCGTGCGCTCACCAACAGCCCTTTCACAAACAATACGTCGTGTGTCGACTGAATGAAGCCTTTCAGCTGTTGTTGCCACTTTCTTTTGATGGCGCCGTGTTGACTCGTTTCCGCTGACCTTGAGAGATGCTGATTTTCATCATTTATTGGGACGTACTAAAATGCTAGATTTGGAGCGAAAAGTTTCTCTTGTTAAAAGTAGTTCAATGTTGATTTTGTTATGTTCATTGAGGGCATAAACCCAAACGTTTCTTTTCTTCCAATATTAAAAACATATCTTGAAAACCCTGCTGCCTCCTCAGACTGTGAAATAACCAACTTCAGAAATCCGATCAAAGACACGCTGTCAAACGCAGTGTAAACACTTTTAGTCCGATTTTTTACAGACTGTACATTTCTCATCTGCCATGCTCAAGACTCAACATATTGTTCTTGTTTTGCGCTCTGCTTGTTGTTGTATCTCCAAGATTGAGCAGTGCTAAGCTGGTAATAATCTGATGAGCAGGGGGATTAATCGTCAGCGGAGGATGTACCTTGGCTGCAGCCCGCCCAGGATCCACTCAGCTGAGTGAGTCCACAGAGGGTCGGCAGATAGAAAAGGACATCCGCCTGATTATGTCAGACAGAAGGAATCGTGTCAGCGTCTTGTCGGGCGAGCGGCAGGAGGCCAAACCGCACTAATCCTGCTGCTGTTGTGTCCTTTTTCACTCCCTTGTGACAACACTGTGCTCATTTGGATACTGCTGCTGTGCATTTGAGGTCAAGCAGTTTGAGGGGATTTGGGCTGACTTTACAAGTTTACAACAAGCTCAGAGATGTGCAACAAATTAGCAGGGAGGAAAACAGTTTTTAAAGGCGTCTGTTCAAACCCAACTGTATTTCTGCAGCGGCCTCTCTGCGGGAGTCCAGGGCCAAGTGCAATCTGAGGAACAGACTCAGCAACGAGCAAGAGACGATTACTAACAGAGACAGTAGGCAGAGATGCTCACTGCTCTAAACAGGCTTTAGACCTAACAAAGCAAAAGCAGAAACATTTTAAAAAACGACAGGATGCAGTAAGTTGTGTGCGACTGTTTGTTAATGAGCAGCAGCTGTTTTCTTAGTGTAGACTGAACTTTTTGCTGAGCTTCTTACACATCACATCAATATAATCAGATTAGGTACGCTCAGGCTCACTAGATGAACAAGGAAAATACTGTAAGGCAGCCAATGAATGGCAGAAGAATTACTCTACATGTTTAGTACAACATCAGATACCATCTGTCAGAAGACCAACTTCACACTGCCCCGAAGACATTTCAATGCTAAAATCTAACAAGCTTAAAGAGTCGATGCAGTTACAAAAATAATATTGCTGAGAATTAACAGTTTACACTTTCTTGTATCAATGACTTTTGAACTTTTGATCAAACACAACTCCAATCCAGTCAAGTTCATTTGCTAAGCATCTCTTTAAACACTCAGCTGACCAACATGCACATGTTATCAGACAGGCAGCAACAGAAATATGTGTACAAAGTGAGACAGGATAGCAACTTGTAAGATCAATTTCTAAAATAGATCTTTAAAATGTGCGTTCAGGAGCACTGGGAACGGTGCATCACTGCAGAATAAGAGTACATGAAACGGGAGGTTTTAGTTTTTTTATGTGCACTCTCAGAACTTCTTGATTGCACCTCTAATGGCTAGTTCTGCTTGTTGAGCTACAAAGAAATGCACATTCACACCTGAATGTGCATTTCAGAAACAAATAATTGACATACTGATGCTCTTAAACAAGAACATTGCTCCTAACAGCTAAACAGTGAGAGAAAGATTTCCAAATCATAAAAATGAGAGTACAGTCGGTGGAAATGATCTCACTCAGGTATGCAAGGTCAAAGCTGAACAGGTCTCAGCAACTACATAAATGTAAAGCCGGTGTGCATTTGGCATAAAAACCATCAAGACTCACAGGTAGAGCATTTGTGTTTGTGTTTGTCAGAGCACTTTCCCAAAGTGTCAGTCTTTAATCTCAAAGCTCAGCCCTCATTCTCTGTGTGTGTGTTTTTTGTCACTGATAATCCTTGATGCCCATTTCTGGCTGAGACAACACAGGTTCATCAGAGGCGGCCTCATCCCTTTTAGAAACTTGTCAGGGATTAACAGAACATCTTTTTTCCCATGTTTAAGGGAAGATTACCATGTATTCTCCAAAATCCGGGCTAACGCTGAATCACATGAAAACAAAGGCATCCTGTGCCTGGCTCATTCAGCGCTGTGTTGTTGGTTTGCTCATATGTAATATTTTCCTTCTTTCTGTATGTTTACATCTAAGTTACGCGGTCATTTTGTCATATGTTAAATATGGATCAGTCAAAAGGATGCACTTCTGACTTGGTACTTCATTCATTTGTCGTCTTTCATGTTCATGGAATAAATTAGGCCATTTTATTTAAATGTCCTTCAGTTGAAATGTGTTTTTCTACAGGACGTGTTTTCAGACGGCTCACTTTTACATCGACGACAGCTCGTCACCCCGAGTCATCACGGCAACGACCGCTGCTGCATTAGCATCTGGTAGCACACACACACACACACACATCTGTCTGGACCTGCTTTTAACATAAATATCTTAACTTGAGAACAAAGTCTAAACAGAGTAAAAAACCTAAGAAAAACATTTGAAACCTTTTGTTCTTTCCTAAATGAAAATGTCCTCCCTTTCGCAAAACAATTATTTTCTCAAAATCGCCCCCATCGTCCGAAAACGTCTTCACCTTCCTCACTTCCCTGAAATGTTTCTTTCCACAAATGTTACCACTTCCTAAAAATGCCCTCACTTTCTTAAAATGTTCTCAATTTCAATAGTAATAATAATAATAATGATAATAATAATAATAATAATAATAATAATAATAATAATACATATTATTTAAGGGCGCCTTTCATGACTCCCAAGGACTCCGTACAGATAAAAGCACATAAATGATATAAAGAGATAAAGAGATATACAATACAATGAAATAAAATAAATACAATGCTACAAATATGGAAAAATGGACTTCAAATAAATATAAAATCAATATGAACCTTAGCTGCAGCATCAACCGCCCACGCCACCTCAGTTTGTCATCTGTTCAGGCTCCCCCACTCACAGAGAGTAGGAGAGCCTGAACAGATGAGATTTGAGGTGGGATTTGAAGAGTGGGAGAGAATCAGTATTGCAGAGGTCAGTGGGGAAGTGAATTCCATAGTTGGTAGGGAGGCGAGCAGAGGGGACAGTGAGGCGGATCGATGAGGACCTGAGGGTGGGTATGGTAATGTGGAGGAGGTCAGCAAGGTACGGAGGGGCGAGGTTGTGGATGGCATTGAAAGGAAGAAGTAATATTTAGTACTGGATGCGATATAGAATAGAAAGATAGTGGAGCTGTTCCAGGATGGTTGTGATGTTACAGGGGGATGGGGTTCTGGTGATAATACGTGCTGCCGAGTTTTGTACAAGTTGAAGCTTGTGAAGGGTTTTCTGGGGGAGACTAAACAGAAGGGAGATCCAGTAGTTAAGCCAAGAAGTGACTAGACTGTGGACCAGTATGGCAGTGGTGCAAGGTGTGAGGGAGAGGTGTACACGGTTGATTCAGCAATTTTCCAAAGTGTCCTTACTTTCCCAAGATGTTGTTGACTAATTTACCTCACTGACAAATGCAATATTCACGTTTCAGTAAATGTGATAAGTCTCCAGAGTATTCCTCACTTTGCTCTAATACAGGGGTGTCAAACTCCGGTCCTCGAGAGCCCCTATCCAGCATGTTTTAGATGTGTCCCTCTTCCAACACAACTGATTCAAATGATCAGGACCGTTATCAGGCTTCTGCAGAGCTTGATGATGAGCTGATCATTTGAATCAGGTGTGTTGGAAGAGGGAAACATCTAAAACATGCTGGATAGTGGCCCTTTGAGGACCAGAGTTTGACACCCCTGCTCTAATATCACGATGTCTCTAAAATGTCTTCATTTTTGGCAAATGTCTCCTTCAAGAAAAGTTTCTGCCTTACTTAAAGCGTTCCACGTTTTCCAAATTGTCTTCAAAATTTAATGCCCTCACATTTTCCGAAACATAATCATCAATTAAAAATGTGCTCTCTTGGGCTGCTGTTTAGTTCACTGAGTTAAGGCGATACCACATGGGTTCAGTCCCTTAGCAGCAGTCATGAGTTCAAGTCCAGCTCAGGACCATTTGCTGCATGTCACTCTTTTTTGTGTCCCCCCACAATTTCACTCTGTACCTATCAATAAGGAAAAAAACTCTCCCCAAAATCAATAAATTTATATGAAACTAGAAAAGCCCTCAGAGAGCTCATACCTCCGCCAAGGAGGTTCAGTCCACCCCCAACACAATCTCCCAATTCACATATTTTATATGGAACATTACAGATACAAATGTAATTACAGACAGTTCAAATGTCCTACCAACAATGCGGCCTTCACCCCATCCGACCTAATGAACAGGCGCGGCCTCTAGCGTGGCAGCTCCTAACAGCCTTCCAGCTTCTTAGACAACCGGAGATAAGAATGCTGGCCCAACCGTGCGTATGTCGCTCAGGAAAGAAAGAGAACTCCGCCATTGTCGCTGTCTGTCGCATGGAGCCCCAAAATGTCATGTGGTCAGAGGGGGTTACCCCAAAAATAAGAGTGTCCTCTGGTGGCTTTCAGAGTACACTGCATTTAATTTTGAACCTGGTTACACTTACTTTAAAAAAGAATTCCTGGATGGAGATGGTGATCCGGATCATTCCCAAAATTTCATAAATGTCCCCACTTCCCTAAATTGTCCTAAAATGTCTTCGGTTTTCACACATTTCCCCACTTTCTAAAACGGCCTTCACTTCCAGCAAAGACTTTGCTAATTAAAAATGTCTTCCGTTTCTAAAACTGCTTACATTTTCTAAAAATGTCCTAACTTTCCAAAAGTGCCCATACTGTTCATTGCTCTCCTCAAATTCCCAAAATGACCCAACTGTACAGACATGTCCTTTATAGAATATCTCCAATCTGCCAGTGTCCTCAGTTTGCTTAGTTACCCTAATCTCTTCTAACCCTAACCTTCTAATATATCCAAACCTTTCCAAAGTGCCCATACTTCACTAACATGTTTTCACATTGCAAAAATATCTTCATTTTACCAAAGTGTCTTCGCCTTGCTTGAATGCCCTCACTTTTCTAAAGTGCCATTGCATTCACAGCATTCCTGATATTTCCAGTGAACGTCCTAAAGAACTGTTATCACCGTCAAGATCAAAAGTCAGATTTATTCTCTTGAATAACAAAAGAGCACATCTTAAAACTTTTGTCCATTTCACCCACCCACCCCACACAGAGATGGAGGGTTTTTCTCTAGCGGGTTGTTCAGTTTGTTTGTTTTGTCTCTTCCAGATGAGCAGACGTCTTTTCCAGTGAAGGACTTCGTCAAACATGTGGCTAAGCTTCACGACACTCAGGGCTTCCAACGAGAGTTTGAGGTATAAAATATTTCTCCATTTTTTAAGTCTAGCTGATATCCATTTGCATTTTTAACACTTTGAATGATGTGTGTGTGATGTGAGTGTAGTTATGTCGTCTGCATGCTGCATGGTGACTTGTGATGGTGTCGTGTGCACTGGCTTGATGTAGGGCTGCAGCATTACCCGACCTTGTGATCATAATTGATCCATAATACTGCTATTGTTAATGATAATGGTGATTGTAGTCTGTGCAGTTTTCATTCTGACATGTGAAACTGATATGATAATATGTAATTTGGTGATATAATGCGTGGGAGAGTGAGTGCTGCAGTCCTGCTCGTCTCTTGGTGAGGAGCCTCCATTCATTGTTGTGAGCGGTGCGTCAGTTGTCTTCTACCTGTTGACCTTCAGCAGAACAGTCAGTCACTTGAATGAATTAAAGCTCCGTTTTTTGTTCTGACGCTGCCACTAAAGGAAAGATCGACACAAAGGCATCGAGACTATGAGGGAGGTTATTATGTGTTTGGCTTTTTTTTTGCTCAAACATATTCCCTGCTATTGACCAAGAAGAGGACAGTGATAGTACGGTAATTCTCTGTCAGTCAGCTGCAGTGCAGATAGGACGGGGCCTTTCAGAAACATTTAAATTCAATTAGATGTGCAGAAATCACTGATACGGAGCACATTGTATAAAACACCTGAGAGTTTCTTTTTATAGTTTCTGATGGAGCTCTTACCTCCACGGTTCACTGCTGTGACTCGCACACGTGGCTGAAGATGTAGTCGAGGATACAAAGGAAAAGTGCAGACAATGAAGACTGACTAAAGAAAAGAGGAGAAATAGTTTCAAAACATGATCAAAACTGTCCACATTTTACAAAAAAATAATAAAAAAAAAACACCACTAACCAACATAAAAGTACACACAGACTTCACCTAATGATTATTTGAATTACAGTTAGTTTCTGTCTAACCACAGTTCAGGAGCAGCAGATGATTTCAGCAGGTACAACAATACCAACAGCAAAAACAATCCTCACTGCCTCGGCGGTAGAAAACATGACTGACACTTTTTCTTGTTTTTTTGCTTGAAAACTTGATCATTTATTAATTGCCTTAGCTTGAATATTAGCTAAATAAAACCTGGATGTCATCTTAGCTCGGAGGAAAGAAAGAAATAGGGCTTAAAGGGAAACAACAGTGAAGAGACGTTTAGGTAACTTAAATAGTGTCTTAGTTTACTGTGGAACATATTCCATAGGCAGGCATCATAAAGAAAAGCTATGAGTCATATATAAAAAGAGAGAACATGAAAGGAAAAGGCTTTTGTAGGGGTCTGATGTAACAAAAAATACTTTTAAACTTTGAACCTTTTTATTTTTTTGGGAGTTGATTCCCCCCTTCGTGCTGGCACTAGCATGCAGCCGTACTGTGAGATAAAACTCTGTGCAACTGTTTCTTGTGCGTGTGTTGTCTTGTAATCTGTGTTTTTGCACCTCTTGGTTCACTGTGTTGTCACGGAAACGCCCTGGCTGCCTGCTGCTTCCCCATCATTAGATACTGAAGGAGAGCTACGAGGTAAGACGCTGTCCTGCCGACCTCGTCTTTACTCAGTGATGGATGCTGTAGCTGTGTGTTTGTCTGGTGCTGTGGTGCCAAGTGTTTCTGTTAATGTGAAAAATGTGGATGCACCCAGCATGTTTCCAGTGTGAGTCCAGTCATGGACACCAAAATGACACCTGTTCATTACAAAGTTGCTCACCCAGTAAAAAAAGACTCTGACTTCTTGATGACAATATGTACACCCAGCTCTTTCTAAGGCTCTGAGTAACCTTAAACAAACACTAAACTTTGATGCTTTTAGACACTCTTAATACAAAGATGAAGTCCTTACACCATAACTGAGGTACCACATGTGGCCTCTGGGGCTAATTAGGAGCAAGGCTGCTTCACTTTATTGTATCCCAGTGTCTTTATTACAGACATGCACAACACAAAAGAACCTATTAGACTTTGTCTCATAATTGTGTCTTACTATATTATGTTATGAATTATGTACAGTGACCCAGAAGAGTCAACGCAACTGCAAAAGCCACAACACAAATGCAAAGGCCACAACGGAAGTTAACCCACAACGGAAGTGCGCAGCGGTCAGAAGAGCAGGCTTTGTTTTCAGGGGACATTATTTTCTGACGCACTGTTTTGTCTGTCATTAGTGGAATTAGTGGCTGAGTGGAATGTCATGTCATTGTGTCATTAATCACAACCATCAAACAGCAGCGTTTTACTGACGTCTCATTAAACTCTCCTGTAATCAGAATAGTCCGTCAGAAAATATTGTCCCCCAGAAACAAAGCCTGTTCTTCTGACCGCTGCACACTTCTGTTGGTTAACTTCTGTTGTGGGTAAACTTCTGTTGTGGCCTTTGCATTTGGGCTGTGGCTCTTGCAGTTGCGTTGACCCTTCTGGGCCACCGTATTTATGGGAAATATCTCAGAATTATGCAAGATAGTGGTGGTGTTGATAGAGCAAGACTCTCATAAATACCAGATTATGTACAATAAATGAATAGAAAGTGGACTGCATCAGAACCATATGTTTGTAAGGTTTCTTCAGTGTCAAAGTAATAACAGTTAATAGGTAGTTCTGCATAGTAGTAGTACAGTAATAGTACCTATTTAGTCTACAGATGAAGCTCATGCTTCATTCCTCAGAGTAAGAAAGCGGGAAAAGTTTTGTGGAATTGCTACCGAAACTTGGGATTATATTTGAAACAGTACTTTTTACAGCTTCACAAACGACACCCAGCCCTACTGTGCAGGTAATGTTTTATCTTGTGTGGAACGGAACCTAAACTTAAACACAGTAGAAACGCTCTAAACTGAACTTAAGTGTGAAGCTACTTTAAAACTCTTGTCTATGAACGGGTTAAGCTTTATCCTGTATGTGTGTGTGTGTGTGTGTGTGTTTGTAGGAGGTGCAGGTGTGCACTGTGGACCTTGGGATGACCACTGACAGCTCCAACCATCCTGACAACAAGACTAAGAACAGATACAGCAACATCTTGGCCTGTGAGTTTCACAGAAAGTTTCAGATCTTTATCTGCTAATTTCTGTCAGCAGTAAATGTTTCATACTAACAAGTGTTGTGTGGATGCTACATGCACCTTTGTCATAATGAACTCTGACTGTGGTTTATTTTGATTCCTACGTACACTGTCCTGCTGGATTCTGCTCACTAGTTTAATCCGCAGCTGAAAATTGTCCCCAACAATTGCCCTATTTACTCTGTTACTCTACATGTCATGTGGTGCATTCACACGGGATAAGTGAAGTCAGTGTTCCACTCAGATTTACTAACATTACTTGTCAATAAGACATTATTAGGCTGACACAGAATAACTATAGAGCCTGTTTCAACATGCTTCACACCACATGTTGCCATCCATGACATTCATTCTGACTGGATGGGAGTTGATAAGATTTTTACCATTCCGATTCCTTCTTCGATTCTACTTAATGGTTTGGTTCTTTATCGACTCTCATTTAGAAAAAAAGGAGAACAAACAGGTTAATTAGCATCAACTTTGTTTAGTTTAGAAGTAACATGGCCTTACAAACCCAACAGTGAGGTCTTAAGAGGCCCACAGCCTTGGGCTCCTCGGTGGGGTGTCAGGGGGTCCCCAGAAAAATAATTTGTTTGAAAATAAATATAAAACAATAATAACAATAAAATAAATACTCTTGTGTAAAAATGAACACAATACAACCAAAATTATTCTGTGGCAATTACACAAGAGTGTCCAGTAACATGTTCAACACTTTTCTAATAGAAATTAAAATTCTCCTTTTTGAAAGGATAAATGAGCTGAGCACTCAAAAATACAGCTGTCAGCCAGTGAGCCCACTCTTTATGTGAATGGGTCTCCATGCTGTGAAGCAACAGCCTCTGAATTTTCACCCAGAATGTTTCAAACTTTTATTTCCAACTGCCAGCAAAGCCTCCCCATCTCTCAAACCAGAACGATGGTCGGGAATTTGCTGTGGAACTTTTGTTTTACACATTACCAACATGGCAGATTTGGACAGGGTTAAGATCAAAGACAGCCTCTGCAATTATGACAGATTATTAGAGGTCCCTAAGTAAAACCAAAACTGCTTCTGTACCAGGCTGTGAACATGTTTATTTCTATAGTAAAGTGCAACATTTTAATATGGGGTTTATTGGGACTGACTGACTTGAGCTGACTTTCCATATCGGCTTCATTTTTCAGCTCCAGAGGTTGCCGTTTGGTTTGACATTGAGAGAAATGTGAAACAGCAGCACACTTATCTTATATTTTACTGTAAAACGTGAGTGTTTTTAATATTGATCTGATCACTTGTTGCTCTGTTTTTGTCTTTAAATCTCAGATGACCACAGCCGGGTGCGGCTCTCATCACAGGCTGACAAAGATGGGAAAACGACAGATTACATCAATGCAAACTACGTTGATGTAAGAAGCTTTCTCTTGTATTTCTAAGCTGCATACAAGCGGAGGCCTTCATCTTCACCCCGAGGCTCATTTCTGCCTTCATGTCTGTCAAACACACAGTCGAAACTTTTTATTTTATTTTTATTCTCAGAGCCACTCCACGTTTCCCTCTTGTCCTCCTAAACCAAAGTCAGTGCACCCTGCTGCATATTTCTAAACCTATTCATGAGACATGCTGTTGTTAGCGGGGACCTGCATGGCTCTCCATTATGCTTGTAACTGCGCCATTAAAATCTCATTTCCAGCGTCTTGTTGTTTTGTGAAAGGCAGAGGCAACACAAAAAGCCTCTGCGGCAGTCATGGCCTCTCTGGAGAGCCGACGTACAGGTTACAAAGTTGGTAATAGCACGTTGAGGATCTCTCCAGCTCACACTTTTGTCTGCGTCTCGCACTGTGAAGGCAACTTCACACTGTCAGTCATCTGAAGGTTATCAAACCATTAAAGTAAGTGATTGAACGGTGCCCTCAGCTGAGAACATGTGACTGCTTCCTGTGCTGGCCTTAACTAAACAGACTCGTTAGGTTTGGGTCCACTCTTAGCTTCTGAGTCAAAAACTTCATTGTCCTTGATGAGTTTTGTTTGATTTGCAATTTATTCACAAAATGTGTGCACCTTTCCAGCAGCATGCCAGTCTGTTTGTCCCCTTGCCTTGTGTTTCACTCCTAAAAATATCCCAAATAGGGGTTGTCAGGTTGTAAATTTGACTGTGGTGCACTTCAGTGTGCTTAATTTTCTAAACAGTGATCTCTAAGTGAACTTTGAAGAAAAAGTCTAGATTTCTGAACAGTGCTCACATTTGTATTTAACACAAAAACAAAACACAACTAACTCAAGTAAATTGAAAAAATGAAATCCATGCCTTTATATTTAAAACACTGTGGGTGTGTTGTGTGTAATAGGATTACCGTCTTATTGTTTTTGTTAATTTAATTAACAAACATGTAATTTGATGCTTATTTTAGGGAATTAATCTACCTCCATTTAGTTGTGATTAAATTACAATGAATTCTGTGTAGATATAACTCACACCGACAGGATGAATCCTATGGGGCGGCTGTGGCTGAAGTGGTAGAGCGGGTTGTCCACTGCCGGTTCGATCCCCGGCCCCTCCACATGCCAAAGTGTCCTTGGGCAAGACACTGAACCCCAAGTTGCTCCCAATGGTAGATTAGCGCCTTGCATGGCAGCTCTGTTGCCATTGCTGTGTGAATATGTGTGTGTTAATGGGTGAATGTGAAACACAATGTAAAGTGCTTTGGATACCACTAAGGTAGAGAAAAAGCGCTATATAAGTGCAGACCATTTAGCATAGACACAGAACAGAAAACGGAAAACCCAACAATTCAAAGTTGCTTTTGGATTCCCTATGAGCAAGCAGTCAGCGACAGTAGGAAGGAACCCCCCAAAAAACAAACCCTAGGACAGGGAAGGGGGAAAAAAAACCTCCATCAGAACCAGGCTCAGGGAGGGCGGCCATCTGCCTTGACCAGTTGGGCTGGGAGTGAAAGATGAAGAGGGAGGGGATAGCAGGAGCGGTTAGGATGGGGATGGCAGAACAGCAGGTGGTGAGGCCAGCGACTGCAGATCAGGGACGTGGAGCTCCAGATCCAGAGACATCCACAGAGAGAACAAGCAGGACACAGAACCTCGGGAGAAAAACAGAGTTAGTGATATGTAAAGGTGAAATATAATAGTGTAGAGAGAGGAGAGAAGAGGATCCCAGTGCATCATGGGAATCCCCCAGCACTCTAAACCTATAGCAGCATAACTAAAAGACAGCTCAGGTGATCCTGAGCAGCCCTAACTATAAGTTTTGTCAAATAGGAAAGTTTTAAGCCTAATCTTAAAAGTAGAGAGGGTGTCTGCCTCCTGAACCCAAACTGGGAGCTGATTCCACAACAGAGGAGCTGATAACTGAAGGCTCTGCCTCCCATTCTACTTCTGGAAACTCTGGAACCACAAGTAAACCTGCAGTCTGAGAGAGAAGGGCTCTATTAGGATGATGAGGTACAATAAGGTCTTTAAGATATGATGGAGCTGGTCATTAACAGTTTATATGTTAGAAGCAGGATTTTAAATTCTATCCTGGATTTTACAGGGAGCCAATGAAGAGAAGCTAATACAGGAGAAATCTGATCTCTTTTACTGGTTCCTGTCAGAACTCTGGCTGCAGCATTTTGGATCAGCTGGAGGTTTCTAAGAGAGTTACTGGGACATCCTGATAATAAAGAATTACAATAGTCCAGCCTAGAAGTTACAAATGCACAGACTAGTTTCTCAGCATCACTCTGAGACTAGATGTTCTGATTTTTACAATATCACATCGATGAAAGAATGCTGTCCTACAGACTGGTTTTATATGTCACTTGAATGACATATCACATCTTTGAATCTTCAGCATGGTGTCACTGTGACCATATTGGTTTGTGGATATTAGCATTTAGTTTAAAGCACCACTGTGCTTAGAGGAAAATTCAGGTTTCTTTCAGTATGTATACATACTAGATTTTTTAGCACTGACGTAGCTGCTGTTTCCTTCTCAGGATTTTAAGAAGCAGCGGTCGTACATCGCTGCTCAGGGTCCTCTGAAGTCGAGCACCGAGGACTTCTGGAGGATGATCTGGGAGCAGAATGTCAGAGTCATCGTCATGATCACCAACTTGGTGGAGAAAGGACGAGTGAGTGACCAGATCTCAAGTTCGATCCCACAGTCTGAC
Source organism: Dascyllus trimaculatus (assembly GCA_024666655.1). Taxonomy (NCBI): domain Eukaryota; kingdom Metazoa; phylum Chordata; class Actinopteri; family Pomacentridae; genus Dascyllus; species Dascyllus trimaculatus. The sequence continues at coordinate 34,349,873 of CM045448.1, forward strand.
ATTACATTTACATTTGTAAATGGAAACATAGCTGAACAGTTATATATAACACATAAGTTGAATATGATCTGTCACTTTGGAGTCAACCTAACAATGTGCATGCTGCTTACTGTCTGCATGTCCAGTATATTCTGACGATGTTAAATAAAGGTAGGGAAGTGTTTTTGGAGTATTTTGCACAGAGAAAAAAGGCTCTCTGAAAAATATACCAATAAATCAAAATGTTATTTTGTATTCAATATACAGTGTGTTAAATGCCTGCACAGTTACATTTCCTAGACCTGAGTACAGCCATTTACATGTGTATTTGAAAGATGTCAGATTTTTTCTTGACACATGGATTAAAGACAAAAATCTTATTTGTACTTTAATCATGATCCTCTCACTCTTATGGCAGATATGTATATTTCTTCTGTTACATTCATGTGTCTCCTCAGAGAAAGTGTGATCAGTACTGGCCAGTGGAGGTGCAGGAGGAGTACGGCAGCTTCCTGGTGACGGTGAAAAGCAGCAGAGTTCTTGCCTACTACACCCAGAGGACCTTCACTGTCAGGAACACCCACAGCAAGAAGGTCAGCTGCAGCCGTTGTCTTCAAGTCCGCTCAGAAACGTTAGCATCTGTGAGCTGAGTTCACTTTCCTGACCAACCAAACTGATCACGAGAGATTTTTCAACCATATTAACATCTGAGAGTAATGTGATGTTAAACTATAGAGACTATTTTATTAATTAAAATATATATAATAATAGTTATATTAATAATTTAATTGAAATATATAATCATATGCAACCTGAACACTGATTAGTAGTTTCCTTCCACAGAATCCTAATTTTGTACCTTTACCAACACATTTCTAAACTAACTAATCTTGTACAGACCAGAAAACTGACACAATAGTTTCCTTGGTACTAAATGACCATAGTCAGAACATTAATGCACTTTATTAATGATCTGGAATACATGAGATTGATGGAGGTCAAAGTGTGTCACTGGAAACTTGCACAGTTTAACTATAATGAGTTCATTAAAGTTAAAGGTTATTTTCCAACAGATTAATTCATTTTGGGTTTTTAAAAATATTTTTGGGGAGTGTTTTTTTCATTTTTATTGGCAGAGAGAGAGAGACATGGTGAATGGGGGTATTTAGGAGAGAGCGAGACATGCAGCAAAGGGTCGTGAGCCGGACTCGAACTCACGACCGCTGTTGGTGACCCGCAGCCTTAGCCCAGTGAGCTATACAGTGGCCCAATTCATTTGCTTTTTATGGGCAATAGTAGCCTCTAAGTAAGACATTTATCATTAAAATATTGTTAAATTATACTAATTAGTAAGTACAATTCTCATTATGGCTTTTGAATAATACATTATCATAATTTTAAAATAGAACCCCTAAAATTCATTTCAAATATCCTGATTATCTGATTCTTTCATTTCATTCAATTAGGCACTTAACTCCCCTGAGGCAGCCTTCAAACTGTTTGTCCTCAACAATGTTTTTGTGTCAAGATGTGAACTATGATTTTAAAAAGCATAGTTTTCCTAAAGTTTTCAACAAACAAGTGTGTAAGGTTGCTCATGACCCAGGTAATGAGTCACATATCTATGTGGAAGGCTTTTGTCCTGTCATAACATGTTCTGTACCTGCAGAATGACAGCTAATGACGGTGAGTTGCTGTCAGTGTCTATTAACGACTTACTGTTTGGACTCGTCCACCTGTAGGGCTCCCAGAAGGGGCGGGGCAATGAGCGGACAGTGACACAGTACCATTACACCCAGTGGCCTGACATGGGTGTCCCAGAGTTCGCTCTGCCGCTGCTCAGTTTCGTCCGCAAGTCGTCCAAAGCCAAGACCAACGACATGGGGCCGGTGGTGGTGCACTGCAGGTGAGAACTGACATAACATGATGAGACAATGAAGCTGTGCTTTCATTTTGATCCTCACTTCAGTTTTATTTTCTTTCTTTGTTCCTGTGCAGTGCTGGTGTTGGCCGAACGGGCACATACATCGTCCTGGACAGCATGCTGAAGCAGATGAAAGATGAAGGCACCGTCAATATCACAGGCTTCCTGAAACACATCCGCACACAGAGAAATTACCTGGTTCAAACAGAGGTCAGAGGTCAACCTTCTTTCTGCCCATTCACATCCATCCATACACATTTCTTCTGTCAACATTACAACAGTGTCTACTTTGCACCCAGTGGCCATTTCCAGGTCGCAAGATGGCAGATTTTTTACCCCTTTTTAGCCATGCAAACAAAATGGTTCTACAGATGGCAACATCAGTCTGTCCATTGCTCACCACCCCTTTGGTCCAAAGCAGTCAACAGCTATTAAATTGATCAATACAAAGTGTGACATACATTATGACTCATAATGACTTTGGCCCTAATGCTCTGATTTTTCCTCTTGCACCACTGGGACACTGACATTTATTGTCGACCTTCACTGTAATTTCTATTTATTCTAAGCTGAATGATGCTCCAAAGCTTAATACCAAAAAAGAACATCACTGAAGTGTATCCAAGCAACAGACATAGCAGGGTTGACAGGAAGATATGACTGTATGTCATCTGCATAGAAACAAATGATACATTATGATTACTAATTATGTGGTTAACATGTAACTGGAGAAAAGACAGGGGCCCAGAAATGGCATTTCTCAGCAGAGCAAGGTACCTCCTTATTCTCTTCAGAGAGACTGGATATACATAGATGTTAGCTACAATGTGTGACAACTTAGACATTAGCGGTGTGGCTCAGGTGGTCGAGCAGGTTGTCCCCATATCACAAGGCTGGCGATTGATCCCCTGTTCCTCCGCATGTCGAAGTGTGTGGGTGAAGGCGAAACCCTTTGTAAAGCTTTGAGTACCAATAAGGTAGAAAGGTCCTATATACTGTAAGAGCAGACCATTTACTATTTACTTATTCAGACTCAACTCAACAGAAAAAGTGCCAAGAAGCAGCAAAATATTCAGTCACAATTGTTATGCCTGTTATGTCTGAATGTTAAAACACAAACATATGTAACAGACATTTAAGAAAAAAATAACTTTTCATTCTTATGTAGTAACAGAAGACACAGTGCCAGCAGTCTTTTGATATATAAATACCAAAAGACTGCTGAGCATCTATTTAAGATAACAGAAAAAGGGAAGCATCTCATTGGCTAGTAGGATATCTTCTTACTAAGCAGAAGGAGGACAACATTAGGACTTGTTTTTCTACTGAAAGGCTAGTTAGTCCTGCTGGGCTGAGGCTGTCAATAACATTAAAAAAAGGTCTGAGGCTAACTAAGGAATTTAAACACTACCCCTCTGCAGGAACAGTTTGTTTTTATCCACGATGCCTTGGTGGAAGCCTTCTTGTCTGGAGAAACAGAGGTGGTGGCGACTCACCTGCACAGATACGTGGATGAGCTGCTGACCCCGGGGCCTGCTGGGAGGACGCGCCTCGACAAACAGTTCAAGGTCAGTGTTGAATTTTACTGTATTAAACTGTGTCATAACATTGACAAACTAATTGCCAGCCACACTAAGAGGAAATGGTCTACACCCCAAAATGTCAGCACTATCTACTATGAAAGACAGGAAAACACTGGAACTGAGATCTGAACCTACAGGTTCACCCAAAGTAAAGAACCAACCTGCAAACCAGTAAATCCAGTTGTAGCACTTCTTTGATTAAACCAGCCCTCTCCATTGGCTGTACCTCCAGCACACCATCCTACAGCTCACCTACAACTCTGTTCAAACAATTCAATTCAATTCAATTTTATTTATATAGCGCATATTTACAACATAAGTCGTCACATAGTGCTAAACATTGTAAGGAAGAACAGAAAACAGGAAACAGAAAACCCAACAATCCTAAGTTGCTTTTGGATTCCCTATGAGCAGCAGTCAGCGACGGTGGGAAGGAACCAAAAACCCCCTATGGTAGGGAAGGGGGGAAAAAAACCTCCGACAGAACCAGGCTCAGGGAGGGCGGCCATCTGCCTCAACCAGTTGGGTTGGGAGTGGGGAAGAGGAGGGAGGGAGGGAGGGATAGCAGGAGAGGTTGTGGTGGGGACACTGTAAAACTACTTTACACTTCACAATGGCAGATTGTAATTCTGGAGTAATTCAGCCAAACATGTTAGAGCTGGAAACTGATTCTGTAGAATAACGGTACTGAAGCCCCACTCTGCAAGTTGATAGGACTGGCTCTTTAGCTCTGTTATATATGAAACCCTGGAAGCCTGAATCAGTGTATTGGAGACTGTCATTGACACACTGCAGCTTCAAGATGAAAATACTCAGCCATGGGTTTGACTTATTGTTTCACTCTTCTAGTATATAAAAACACTATATATGGAGATATATATAAAACAAGGTAAAAAAAATCTAGATTTTCACCAGTGGGAGAATTTCAGAATGATTAAATTTGGTTTAGCTGTATCATACACACATTCACAGCTCAACACAATGAGTCAGTGCTGGTTTTTATCTAGTCCTTAACAGATGTTCGGTGTTCTCCACAGCTGGTTTGTCACTCTGGAGTGAAGCAGTGTGACTACTCTGTAGCTCTGCAGGACTGCAACCGCAACAAGAACAGAAACAGCTCAGTGATACCTGGTGAGTCCGATACGTTCATCAGCTCTGGAGATGAGGCGTTTACAGGACAAGAACATCAGACAGACTGTTAATGCTAAAGGTTTTAGCCTATTCAGCTGCAGTTTGCTGGAGTTATTGTCATATTATAATATGTCATATTATTGCAAACCATAGTGTTGAGAAATAATTCCATCTATTTTGTTTTGCAGTGGAGAGGTCACGAGTGCGTCTGTCCACGGCAGCAGGGGAAACGTCTGACTACATTAATGCATCGTACATCACTGTAAGAACAATCTGATCAACCAAACCTGTTCTGGTTTAAATCTTCCACAGAGTCAAATGAGAAGATGGGTTTCAGTTCAGTCAGTGCAAAGTCCCTGTTAGACTTACAACGGTTTTTGTTCAGCTGAATGCAGTTCAACATGCAGGATAAGTAGGCAGCCTGGTCACTTTCATGTAAAAATGAGTGGCAAGGTCAGACCTTTTACCGTTTCTGTATCACTTTGAATGGATGAATGAATGCTGTCAGATAAGCATAAAGGCTGCAGCAGCACAAGATGAACCACGCAGAGAGGTAAAGATGCTTGTTCCGCCCTCTAATATGTAATATTTAAGATCTTGGTTAGATTTTGCTCATATTAGATCAGTCTTTAAAAGTAGTTTTCTCCTCTCAGTGCAGCCAGGTTTTAAACAGAAACCCTGTATAGCCACAAGAACGTTCAGTCTCTCATTTTTCCTCATGCTCATAACAGTCAAATGAGACTGCTGAAGCTTAAAATGAGCCTCAGCTTAACTTTGTATAACATGCATTTTAAACCCACCAGCAGGTTTTGGTGTTCAGAGGGTTAACAACAGAATCTCACGATGATAATACTCTGAACTCTTTGGTACCAGCTGCCTAATATGGACAGGCACTGCAGGTCTGTCCATGACCATTCATGTTACAGTAAAGCTGTAAGGAAAACTGAAGTAGAAGACAAGTGAACCATCTAAATGACATTATTTTAACACATAGGTAAGGAAGCCAGCAATTTAACATCTTCCTTGTCTTAAAGGGAATTTGAGGTGATCACTGCCTCCTTGCTGGTGTAGGCAGAATGTTAATTTCTTACTTACAGGCTACTATAGAGGGAGATTATATTATTCATTAACTGATGATTATTAATAAACCATCCTCCTGACTGAACTCATTATTTTGTTCCTGCAGGGCTACAGGCAGAGCAGCGAGTTCATCATTACCCAAAATCCTTTGCCAGGCACCATAAAGGACTTCTGGAGGATGATATGGGACCACAATGCCCAGGTCATCGTATCACTGCCTGGGGTAAAGAACTTTTTCAATTCAGAAAACGCTATTGACTGAATTTGGTGATGAATCCCCTCCATGCTGTTTAAAAATCATTTGCACCTGTAGCTCTTATATAGTCACATTTGTGTGTGTCTTAACTAGAAAGGAATAGCTTGACTTTGGGGGAACTCTTCTTCTTTCTTTCCTTTTAAGAGCTGAACAACATTGCTTGCAGTTGCATGTAAATACAGTCCTAGTGTTAAGCAGTAAAGTCCAGTAAACACCACATGTCACTTGTGTGCATGTGCAGAATGTAAAGCTGAGAACCCTGCGTGTTCAGTGGTAGCTTCATCCCGAACAGCAGAAAGAGCTTCAGGATTAGTTTGTCATATTATGCAAGGATGTTTTATTTCCAACACTGTTAGAAAATGCCAGCTGATATCTCCAAAAGGAGACAATGAGTGGTTCCGGATACTTTCCCACTATGCCTCTGTTTACACAGTGAGAGCCATTCTGGGAAAGTATCCTGAACCACTCATTGTCTCCTTTTGGAGATGACGAGATATCAACTGGCATTTTCTAACAGTGTTGGAAATAAAACACGTGTCTTTTGGATAACCCTCCTTGTAAGAGCTGTGTTTGTATCTGGTTTCACTTCTTTGCAAACCGCTCTGGTAATATGGTAAAAGTATCTAATTGAAGCTATTTAGCTGGTGTGACTGCAAGACTACTGCTGGGGCTAACCGTCTTCCAACCAACTCTCAGATTTGTATAAAAGGATTTTTCCCATTGTCTCCTATTCTGCTGGTATGCTGGAATGCAGCACAACACAGAGACATGAGTATGAGACTCATCATTCCATGTCTCTGTCAGAGACAAAGAGTGTTAAACCTTTTTTTCTAACTATTTTGTAATTCAGAAAACACATGAAGTGTGAGCTAACTGTCAGCTGATTTCCTTTGTTCTTAGATGGAGGAAGAGGCGGAGCTCTGCATCTTCTGGCCCCGCAAAGGGCAGCCAATCAGCTATGAGACGTTCACTGTCACTCAGAGGAGCGAGACCCACATCTGTCTGTCCAATGAGGACATGCTGGTGGTCCACGACTATGTACTAGAGGCCACACAGGTTAATGCACCCTGGAACACGACAGCTTCACTCACACAGAATTATTACAACAGGTGATGGTATGAAATCTAAAGGGTCAGTCTGTGCAAACTCTAAATGAGATGTCAATCTCAGAGGTTTCTGCTGTCACCTCCAAATTAATGTATTTGATTTGTCTTGCTCACTGCACAGAAAAATGACATTTAAAATATTTAACAACCTCTGAAAATTAAATCTGTTTGAATTTTTAAGTTTAAGGTTGTTTTACAAGTAGCAGTATGAGTTTCCTAATGTCTTATTGTACTGTTTTTGCCTCCTGTCCTCACACTGGTGCAGTGGAGTTTCTTCACGGATGGACCGTCCAATTTCAAAGCTTTCAAGACACTTTTTAACCTCGAATTAGCCATTAAATAGTTCACATCATGTGGGAGTGACCAGACAAGCAGTTTAACTCACACTCGTGAAATTTGCTCACCAACACCTGTTATTTCTCCTAATTTCAACAGGATGACTATGTTCTGGAGGTGAAACACTTCCACGCCCCCCGTTGGCCAAACCCAGACAGTCCCATCAGCAACACCTTCGAGCTCCTCAACCTGGTGAAGAAAGAGAGCGCTGCCAAGGAGGGCCCTACTGTGGTCCACGATGAGTAAGACCCTCACTGACTCATCAGCATTACTGATAGAACAGTAACATTTGGTTGGATTCTTGAAGATCACTACTTGTTTTTTTTTTCCAGTGTGGGTGGAGTCACAGCAGGAACATTCTGCGCTCTGTCGTCTCTGACTCACCAGCTGGACACTGAGGGGTCAGTCGACATCTTCCAAGTGGCCAAGCTGACAAACCTCATGAGACCAGGAATCTTCAGCGACATCGTAAGACTTTAATCTGTCTTACAATATGCTGATGATAATGTACTGTCCGTTACACACTTTGTGTGACTTATATGATTTATGCGTGAAGGATAATCGCAGCTTATTTCAACCTGGGTCTTATTTTCATAGGCTTTTCAGTAAAAACAACATTGTATTCATCTAGTTAATAACTGATGTCTGGTGACACAGTGACATGACTAAAGAAGAGGCCTCTGAGGGGCCTTTTGTTCCACTATCATCTCCCTAACAAAAGAACACATATGCTCACAGTACTAGTAGTTTGTATTACCTTATTAATATGCAGATTTATGCAGCAAGGCTCACTAAACTTTAACCAGATCATCCTCACACATATGGGACAGCCGTGGTGTAAGTATGAGGGTTATTTTGTGTTCTTCTTGAGTTATCATGTTCACCAAAAATGATCTACAGACACCATGACAACATAATATTCCACACATCATGTACCACGGTGCTGAGATAATAATATTAATAATAATTTAAAAAATCACTGTACTCAAAGCAGCAGGTTACCTAAACTTAATTGGGTCAAAGACAGCCTTCTGTAAATATCCACCACAGAGTACAGACCCAAATCTGTGAAAATGAAAACAATGAAAATATGCTAGCATTTTAAATCAGTAGGAACAAAATATTGTGGAAGTGGTTTGTGGTTGTTGACTGCAACATGAGCCCTGTTTTATATTGGTTTACATGTTGGGAAAATGAAGTACACAGAATTAGCTATTGACAGTTTGTTTTTGCTGTGGACCTTTGGATGTACTGGCAACTCTCTGTTAATTACTTTAATCCTACAGAAATCAAAGGGTCAGTCTGCTGTGCATGATTTTCTAATCGTGATGCTTCATAAAAAAGTAAAAAGTTTACATCTGTTAACACAAGCAAAGACTTTTAATTTGACATTTTCCAAAATACTTTGTTAAAAAACGGTTCATATTCATTGCAATAACCTTGCAGCTCTTTCACCCCTGTCCTCTCAGGTATAGTCCACCTTAAGCTTTTCTAAAAATTACAAGATTAGATTGGCAATAGTTCATTTCTTATGTAAATAAAATACATCCAGATAAAAAAAAAAAAAATAGGTACAACCTTATAATCTGAGGTTTAAGGGTAGGAGCATTGCTGTCTAATAGGATGGTATTTATGGGGTATAAACCAAACTCATGTTTTGATTGTAAAAGTAATTGTTTGGATTCCAGAGTGGACCTAACAGAGGAAGTTTCAATCTCACCCAAACGTCCTGTATTGTGACACCTCTAATGGTATTTTCACAGGCTTCGTCTATCCTGAAATACTCCTGACAGCGTCTAATAATAAAGTAAAACAAGAACTCACTGTTGTTGGGCTAAATTACACTCAAGAAACCACATTTACAACCTTGCGGTTCTATGCCCCCATCGACCAGTCAAGGTGCAGCTCATGTTCATGTCTGTCCAGACTGGACCTGGGATCATTTATCCTGTTGGACATTTGTGTGATTTTTTTCCATAGTTAGCTATGACTTCTTGGAATGTGTAGCTAAAACTGTTCTGTGACCACCAAAATCAGTTCATTGTTGAGTGAATGGTCTTGGTGTTGGTTAAGATCCTGTATCTGTAAAGTGACATGTTCCCAGGATGCTGAGTCAGATCTGTGGTCTGTTCCAGGAGCAGTACCAGTTCCTCTACAAAGCCATGCTGAGTCTCATCGGGACACAAGAAGACGAGCAAACGCTCCAGTCGTCTGACAACAATGGAACCATCGTGGTGGGAACCGCCAGCACCGCAGAGAGCCTTGAGTCTCTGGTGTAACCGCCCAAAAGACCACAGAGAACTTTTACACATGAGCAACAGCATTTTGTCCTTCCTCCTCAACTTCCAACAAAACTTCTCCTGATGCCAGACTCACGCTGCAGCGCCTCAGCAAACATCCCTGTCATTCAGGACTCTGCGTGTTGTAGTTTGAGACTGGCCGGTTTCTTCTGCGCTGGATTTGGACTCTTTATGGTTTTGTAATGTGTGCCTTTTTGTATTCTTCATCCTATACTTCTAACTTTGATACAAACTGTAGACTAACTGTTCAGTGTTCTAATGTTGTACTGCCCTGAGACCTTTCACTCTACTAACGTTTCCTAAACCTTTGTATTTATTGGCACTGAGCCAAACGGGAAAAAAAGGGAAAAGCTGCATCTTTTTACATCAAATGATATTTTGTTAGCTTGTCTTTTATAGAACTCCTGCACTGAACTCCTCTCTGTAAATACCATTGCAACAGTAGCAGCAGAATGCTAATGAAGTCAAATATAAAATAAGGGCCTGGAATAATAAAATAATAATAATCTAATGTAAATAATATTATAGTAATCATCTTGATGGACCAAATTTCTATTTATACTTTTAGATTTTTATATTTTACCATTTTTAGTGCGTTCAATTGTTACGATTGAATTCTAATTGCTTAGCTGGAGAACATTAATGCTTTTATACTCTGGATTTTGTAACAGACTAAATGTGATGCATGGGGTACTGACATGTTTGTTTTTTAGCTGAACATGAAACACTGCTGGATTATTAGATAGGGGATTAAAGAAGTGAAAGAACACCAAAGAAAGAGCCTCTTGGAGTGTTTGTTACCGTGTGCAGAGCTACAGCTCTTATATATTCTACTCTGGAGGTACAACAACACATTATGTTTTATTGAAATGTCTCAAGCTGTTGGTTAGATTTAGATTTTTTTGCGTAGGAGACTCTTTTTAGTCACATGTTTCTGTGAGAGCCATGATTATCCAAAGCAAAGACCAGAGTAACTGAGCCAGTGCTTGATGAAATACATATTTCAGATCAAGTTTTCGCAGTTAAACAGCCACTTTTTTACAAAGTTCTAGTTTCGAGGTTAAAAAAATGCTCATTCTGTAAAGAAGCCCTAAATTATTTTGTTCTATTATCTTGTTTTCTCAAGAAAATGAGATAATTCTCCTCCGTTTTCTTGTTATAATGAGATCATTTTGTCGTTATCATGAGATAACAAAATTCTCATTATAACGAGAAAATTTTCTGGTGAGGTACAAAGTGAAACCAACGCACCAGACCAGGAGGTGCTCTGCTGCTGCTGCACACTCTAATAAGGGAAGTTAGGCCTGTTCATGTGTTTGTTTGGACTTTTGCAAGTCGGCGGATACAAGTTATTGTCCTTAACAGTGGTCTGGCGGGTTGGTTTCACTTTGTACCTCACTTGAAAATTTTCATGTTATAACGAGAAAATTTTGTCGTTATCACAACATAACGGATTTTGTTATCGTTTGATGACGACAAAATGATGTCGTTATAACAAGAAAACGGAGGAGAATGATCTAATTTTCTTGAGAAAACGGTGCAAAAAAAATATGTCAGATCATGGGCGTTTAGGGCTTCCATAATTCTGGGTGTGTAATCCCAACAACTGTCGGAGGAGGCAATCAGACCCTGGCTGAAAAAGCAGTAGCATTTACATATTTAGACCTGAATCTGTTGTTTATGCAGAGTGACTTACAGCAGCAGAAAGAGCCTCAGCTCCTCAATCACCACCAGCTCACAGACGACTGAAGAGGTCGGAGGTCACAGCGTCCAGACAAAAGATGGAGCACACACCCGTCTGTGAGCCTGACAGCAGAGAGGTGTTAGTGTAACAAACACACAAACAGAGAAAATGAAGACTTTGCTAATTCAGTTTCTAATGAAGATGGCTTCGTGTCCGACCTGTGGATTATGCGTTCTCCCTTTATGGAGTCATGCTTTAATCCCTGTACTGAACTGGTTATTCCAGTGGATTTCCCATGTGTTAATCCGGGCTAAGACTCGGCAAGAAACGTGCCTTTTCAGGACAGAAAATAGGTCAAGTGTCCAGACATCGTCTTGACCGGCTGCTGAATCCACACCTTCATTTGCATTTCTGACTTTTCATAATTACATGCCCAATTATCCCCTGCTTGGTGGCCTAGTTTGCATGGCTGCCTCCAAATTAAACAGAAGCAAGAACTCTGTTTTGTTTTGTTTTTTCAGAAGAACTGGAGGCCGAGAAGACATCAGGAGGGTGTCAGACATGCAACATGTTACATCAGTTATATGTGAAAGTCCCATATTTCACATTTTACTTAAGTAGATGTTCATAAGTATGTCAGCAGTGTGCTAAGTTACACATCCATCCATCATCTATACACTGCTTAATCCTCTGTAGGGTCGCGGGGGGGCTGGAGTCTATTCCAGTTGACTCGGGCGAAGGCAGGGGACACCCTGGACAGGTCACCAGTCTATCACAGGGCTACATATAGAGACAGACAACCAAGAACACTCTCATTCACACTTACGGACAATTTAGAATCATCTATTAACCTCAGCATGTCTTTGGACTGTGGGAGGAAGCCAGAGTACCCAGTGAAAACCCACACTGCACAGGGGGTTAGCTGTGCAAGCTACCGTGCAGCCCCTAAGCTCCACACATACAACAAACAACAACATGAAGACCAGAGAACTGACTGATAGACAACCAGCTCATCTGTAACAAAAGAAAACAGAAAACGTCACTGAGAACCACATCACAGGAAAAAGTTATATCAAGGATAGCTTTGTGGAAAGTTTTAAAGAAAACAAACCACTGGTAGACCTACAATAAACACAGGTAAGTCTGCCATGGAGCCAAAATACAAAGTGAAAGCATGATTGTCCACAGTGGGAACCCAAAGGCTGGATTGGAGTTCATTACCCAAGTGTTGGAAAACCAGAGGTGTGGAGAGAGCATGATCCAAACCATTCCAGTTCATCAATTAGACATGGCACCACAAATCAAATGATACGAGTACAGAGACCTAAAGCTAACAAGGACAGCTGAAACAGGACAACTCAGGAAAAAGTGGAAAATCTTCCAACGCTGTCGAATTGGTTTTCCTACATGAGCCAAAGACATTGGTGAAGACAAAACATTCCATTTACCTACACTGGCAAGCTATTACAAGGCTGACAGGGCTGAAAGTTGAGGTGCTCAGAACTTGAAAAAAGACATTTGATTAGGTCAGTGAACCACTGAGGAGACTGTAATGTGCCTTAATTAAACACCAAACCCTCCTGCATGAATAAACTGTGTAAACAACAATACAGCAAAGATCATTGCATTTACAAACTGAGACTATTTCAAGTCTTGAAATGACGAAAGAGAAAAAAAAAACCACACTCAACAGAATGACTTTAATTTCTGTAACACAGGACATTTTAACAAAGCAAAACCATTCTAAGAAAACAAGGTGTTACAAATGAATGCGACTCTTTATCAAGAATGCCAGCTCAAGCAATAGAAAACACAAAGACCACAAGCATAAGAACCGTGCTCACTTGAACGGAGGTAAGTCAGTCGATACTTAGACCCACATCAACATCTGATTAGTTTTGATGTGAATCGTTTCTTTTTAAACCCAACTGGAACACACTGGAGTCTCTTTCAGATCCAAACCTAAAAACTGAACAACATATCAAACAACACGCTGCTGTTTCAAGCCCTGTGGAATCCCACATAAACAACATGTGCAAGGAACACATATGGATATATTATTGTAAAAATAAAGATCTCAGATACATGTTAAATAAAGCTCTTGGTATTTGCTTTTAGCTCATTTAAAACCGTTTACATGGCAACCACATCCCACCTAAAAATAAAATAAATATTGTGGAGGCAGACAATAAATATTCATCTAGTTTTCAGTTCAACATCAGCTGGCTGGGGGTTGCTGTTAGCACTGATGTTTCATTTACCAAATCAAGGTCTTGGCTAAATAAATGATACGTCAGTTTACAGTTTCTACTTTTTCCAGAGTTCACTCCAAGATCATTTAAATTTCATTATCTGATGTCTAAATCATACTAATATCTTCATTTTATTTGCTTATTTTCCAAATGGTACTGAACAAGATCCATTTGTACAGCATCTTGTTTTTACATGAATATAATGCGATAAAATGCCGCTACTCCTTGGTCACGTGTGTAATTTCCAGGTACACCTGCTTAGCTTTCCATAGCAAACAAGCCAGTTTAGCACAAAAGGTAAACGTAACTTTATTCAAGAAAACGTAAAAGTGATTATGATATATGAAAGTGGTGTTATATACAGTAACAGCTACATACAGTGGTTGCTAATGCTCCAAACAGCAGCGAGGCCATGCCTGGTAATTCACCCAAAACCTGGGATATCCTGTATAAAATTAAACATACTTTCCTGACATGAAGCTTCCACTGATTAGACATTCCTAATCGAGACAGTAGTAACCGCCTTTGTTTGCACATGGAGGTGTCCTGTTTTACAGACATCTCTAATAAAATGGTGGTTTAGGGCGAAATTGCTTTCCTGCGGTGCAACACTGGCTTCAGTCTGAAAGGTTAAGCCAATGTTAGCTACCCAGACTGACAGGCCAAACTAACATCGAACAGAACGCCGCAGATTTCAGATTGCATAAAGGGTTAAAAACACCCCTGACTTATCTGTAGCTTACTCGGATTGAACGTTTCACTTGTGAAAATGGTCTGCTTGTCACTGGTGACACTTGTGATCAGCGGTGAAGTGGCTTCCAAGTTGGCTGTCAGAATTTACAATACAGTGTTCAGGAAGTGTAGTTTTAAATTCCAGTCAGACCAGCTTTCTGTACTGGCTTTATCTGATTCATGAGACCACGTTTATACTTCTTAAAGCTGTAAATTTGTAATGCTTCAAACAGTGTATGATCAGTCCATCTCCTACACATCTTCACAGAAGAACTTTCCTCCCAGTCAACACCAGTGAAATACTGATTTCAGGTTGGCACAGATGAGAGGATTGAGCCAAATTTAGGATGCTGGTATTAAACTGCAGATTACTGAACATTAGATTTATGATCCACAACTAACTTTAAAACTTGTTAATAAAGCATAAGGTTTCATTTCAATAAGAAAACTAAATAACTTTTGGGGATTTAAATATTTGATCTGTTGAGTTTTTCCCTTTGGCCGTCATATCTTCCACAATTTTCACCTGCAAGACTGAAAAAAGTATGAATATTTTTTCAGCCTTGCAGGTGAGGTAAAACGATTTACCCAGACTACTAGCAGATGGGCAAGTCTGACTTCAGAATTTGAGCAATGTCAGTAATAAACCACCGTGTGGATTTCAAACATTTTCTCTGGAGTTTTGTGGCCAGATTTAGAGCAAGTTTTTCTGGGTTTAAAGGTTTAGCTCTACTCCTGTAGTGTGCTCTTTGACATGAAGTGCAGTCCTTCCTCCTGCAGTCGGGTCAACGCCGGCCCATAGATTTCCTTCTTCATTGGGACCACCAGACCTTTGGTGCTGATTTCACCTACAAACAGAAAACAGACTTAGGACGAGCCAACATTAGCTTCACAGACCGACAAAACACACTAGCATTAGCTCAGCAGAATGACAAGCTATTCTTAGTCTCTTCACAGGACAAGCCAAGTTTGATTGTGCTGAAATGAATATGAGCTTTACAGAATGATGCAAGAAGTACATTTCAGGGAGCAACAAGACGAGCTGACATGAGATTCCATGGATTTATTAATGACACCTGGACTCCAGACTCTGAAGTCCTTCAAAGACATGGGATACATACACTGCTGCTTCATCAGGCAGTGTAAGTGAAGGTAATTCTCTCTGTCAGGGACGTCCTAATAGCCTAATGGTTATGTTGCGTGACCCAAGTGCAGAGGCGTAGCGGCTGTCCCGGGTTCCACTCCAACCTCGGGCGTTTACCGCATATCCCTCCCCACTCTCACCCGTTTCCGATTCTATCCACTGTCCTTTCTAATAAAGACGTAAAAGGCCAAAAATAAATCTTAAATAAATCAAGAAAAATTCTGTCAGTCAGACATTTGTGACTTCCACAATATTCCTCATGTCTGTATTCAGATACGCCCACCACAGTGAAAGAGAGCCACAATAGGCATAATGCATAATGATGGAATATTAAACAAAAGGCTACATCTAAGCTAACAACTTATCAAACTGTCCAAATAACTATATGATATGAAAGTGTTGTGCAAAGTGCATCACAAAGTTGTTCTGTCTTATGCTCTCTGTAATGTTTAGGGCCAATATTGGTCCTACAACAAAGAAAAAGTCCCCATAAATCACTTCACTCAACTGGAATTACGTGACACAGAAAATGTTACGAAGCCATGACTAGTAAGAATACCATCATGTATCCACAGACAGGTGAGCAGGGGGTTCATTCAGACATAGAGCTGACAGGTTCGAATGCTGGCAGATTAACACAGAGGAGAGTGTGTCTGGAAAGGGGGTAAAGATGGATGACTTGACCAAATGGTACACAGGCCTCTTGCAACAGCTGGGCGGTGTGGCAACTTCGGCAGCAAAATGTAAAATGTTTCGTCATAATTCTCTTTTTGAAATGTTACTTTTTATCGAGCTTTAGTATCGCTTTTATTGTGAAAAACAGGCCATAGGCCATCAACAAATACTTATTGTCGCTGTGTTTGCTGACAAAATTAAAACTGCTCTTAAGAGATTAAATATCATTTTTGTTGCTACCATGTTAGTTTTTTTAGGTAAAATGATATGTACGGTAAATGAACATGAAAAGTGTGTGATCTTCAGCAGACCTTTGAGCTGTGATTATTTTGTTATGGTACACTCAACTATAGTTTGAAGTGTAATCATCAGAGCAGGGGGTGACAGTAAGAAAGCTCCTGTCCTAACTGCAAACTGATCCGATTGTTGTAGGTTCTAGACTAGACAAAGTGTGCAATTCTCAAGTTGGTGTATTCAGTCAGGCCTGGAAAAAAACTTGCAGAGTGTACTTGCACTGACCATCAAGGACCATGCGAGCTGCGATGGCTGCTGGGTATCCTACAGTCTTGGCCATGGCGGAGAAGCCGCTGGGGTCACCGTACACCACCAGGCTGATGTGTTTGGTCTCCAGCTCGCCGGTCGGATGGCGAATCCCCACGTTATTTCTCATGACGATCATGTCACGCTCGCCCTTATCTGAATACAGGACAGAAGTGACAGCTGATGCACCAGTAGTACAATTAGAGCTTGTGTTCTTCTAGTCTGTGGCAAAGATAAGCTCACCGAAGGAGAGTTTGGCTTCCAAATGCTTCGCAAGAGCAGCCAGAACGCTGTCTGCATGAGGCACTGACTCATCACTCAACATCCCAAACCTGTACAGAGAAACAAAAAAACAAGACATTTTCTTCACAATAAAATAACCTTTACAAAGCCATATTAAAAGCTTCAAAGAAAATTACTCTGCTGCAATACCCCAGTAGCGCTGCGGTGGCGGCCCACACGTCCTTGGCTAAATCTAAAGAGATGAGCAGTTGCTTTTTGTGGCTGCTTTGCTGGTGAATTGAATAAATGAACAACAAGTCATTCAATTTGAGCTGCGAGTGCATTGGTTTTTCCCTTGAACGACACAGATGGAATGTTTCCAACAGTTCACTTTTACCGTCAGAGGAATTTACATTTCAATGCCAGCGTGGCCCTCTTCCCTTCACCGCCAGCAGCAGAGGAACAATGACGGCACGAAGCCTTGGTCTGAAGAGACCCTTGGAAAAGTTAATTTAAATTGAAGATTGTGCACGCTACACCACTTCAGGCGTCCTCGCTAGCGAGGGAAGTGAAAAGTGTGCAGAAGAGGAGCAGCCTCAGCCTTGCTCTCAGCGCGCTGTGTACAGCATCAACGCTAACTTCTACCTCATTTGCTCACAGCCGAGCAGCACAGAAAAGTAGACATCAAAAGAATTAGTTTATAGGGGTACTATGCAGGATTTGGTCTGTCTCTTTCCACCACAAAAATAGTTGCTAAATAAAAGTTGTTTTAGGGTAGCTGCTTAAGTTTTGAGCTTTAAAAATTACTTTCTGGAAATTAAACAAGAAAAAAAAAACTATTCTGCTGTACAAAACTAAAACACAGCAGCTACATGTTTGGTCAAAACTGAGTTGAGGCCAGGAAATGACTTGCTGTTTTACCAAATTAAAAGCTGTTATACCACAGAAATATGGAAGAATAACTAGTATAACTTTCTGAGAAAACGGCACAAAAAATCTGTTGCAGCAAAACTGACATAAATAACAACGTCAGTAGCTAAAAATGAGCCGGTGCAGTAGCCCTGGCTGTCCCTGTTGAAACTAAGACTAAATATGCTGACTGATTTCTCCCTGTCAGTTATCTGTAAATAGAAACTAGCTGTTTTCATAAACCAAAATCTTCAGTTGGTATTTTACACACCTAAGTGTAGCTAAAAGCTTTCACCACAGACTGTCCCATGTCTGCCATACAGGTCTCCGGATGTTGTGGCTGCCTGGGTCTCTCTTCAGCTCCCTGCTAAAGCCTGCAGCTGGTGGGCTTTTATACATTCTGGACACTCAAGATTCATTTACTGCCATTTCTTGTCTATTTGCATACATAAAAAATGCACTACATGGTCTAAAAACACACGACTCTGTGCTCCCACAACCTCCATCTAAGTGACACAGTTCCAGCAGGGCTCATGGATCTTATATTTGGGAGCAGGGACATGCCACCAGCCACTCTGAACATTAGTCTCCCAGCAGTGCAGCAGCTTCCCCCTGGTCGCCCTCCATGCACCTCCAGGTTTTACTCTCCTCATTCCTTTTGATTTTTGTATGTAAACTGCTTTTCTATATGTGTGTGTTTTTCAGTGTTGTGTCAACAATACATTATTATCCATAAAGCTTAATGGATAAGCTGGAGTAGTTAAAGCAAGGTACTTAAATTAAAAAAGAAAAATAATTATTACCAAGATGACAACATTTTTCATTGTATACTTTTCAGTCATCTCGCACAGCCCTGTTCTCACCATCTCAGCGTCTCCATCCTGAACTCGTCCTGTCCAATGCGTTCAAATACAGCTTTTTCAAAGGCATCATGGGAGATAGAAGAAGACAATCCCATCTGCTGACAAAGGAGTTCTTTCTGTAATGAAGGGGGAAAAAATCATAGAAAATGCTTTTACCAATTCTCCCTCTAGTTATCACATCTAAAATCAGACAACTGCACTTAAATTTCCTTTTACATCCACTACCCCTCCCAGGAAGACAAACAGCACATAGTTGGTCTCCTAGCTCCTACTTAACTCCTAGATTGTCTCCTTGCTCCTTTTCAGCGTCTACACTGGGTCCCTTTTTTAATGCATGGAAATCTGACACCTTCAAAAATGTCGACTTTAGCCCTTTCTGAGGTTTCAGGACTACATTCTGTAGGTGGGCTGATATTTATCTGCTTAAAATGTGAGCGTTTTCAAAAGAAAAGGGGCGGGTCAAAACTGTCAATCTTCTTTTGTTGTCTGATAAACATATCCTGAACACGCAGCAATGCGTTTTCCTTTCAACTCAAAAGGATAAAAGATGATGAACGCTATCTGCGGTAAACTCTCATCTCTAATCAGTGCCTCGGCTTAGTGCACCCTTGATGTTGTTAAGCAGCTATTGACAGTAATAGACTCTTCCCACTTCCACAGTCAGAAGCTTCAAGTGGCTGAGCTGCCAAACAGCTTGTTTCATTAAACTGAATGAGTGCAGAAAGAAGCAGGGTGCAGTGCTTAGAGGCTGCTTTTCAAACATGTGTTTGGATGTTTTCAAACACATGTAAAGATCCTCAGCTGAGGTTCCTACCCAGGAAACAGGAGCTGCAGTGTGCTGCAAGACGGGACTGGGCTCGCTGTTGATCAGACCCAGTTTAACAAAACCACTCATGGCCTTGGAGAAGCCCTGTGGAACAGAACAGGAGATATAGTGAGTCACAGTGAAAACAAGAAATGTAAGACGCTGGGAGACACTACATTTAAGCAAAACACACACACACACCCACACACACACACATAAATAATTTTTTTTTTTTTCAGAGACAGAAACTGTCTCACATCAAGTATTTTATTTTTACTTTGACTCAGACATCACATTTACAAGGACACACATCCACAGTAATTTACTGTTCTTGCCCATGCTTCATTGCTTTCATTGCCTCTTCTCTCTTATTTTACATGTAAAACCCAGTTGGAAAGTCTTTTGTGTCCATGACATAGTCATAGACATAGTCATGGACATAGTCATGGACATGGTTGGCTTTTTCACAGATCTGAACAAGCTAACATTTGATCCTCTTTGAAACAGTGCTTACAGATAAAGGAGATATAAACACAACCAAAAGGAAAATGAGCTTTTTAAATGATTTATGCAATTAAAAAAAGATACTTCCTTTTGGGAGAAACTTTTTTCAAATCTGTCCACTAGTCTCTGACATCAGCTTACTGAAAATTCTGACCACTCCTCCCACAAATTTTCTTCAGCTAGAAGATGATTTAATGCGTGTACTGCCCATTTCAAATACTACCACAACATTTCAGTCTCATTCAAAACAGGGTTTTCTTTTTGTCAGGCAATTCCACAACTCCATTTAAAGAAAGAAGTCATCTTAGCTGGATGTCCATTTTAATCCCTGCACCCTGGCTAAAGCAAACACAGTTTATGGTTCATAATTGTCCCTCTGAACTCACCTTACACTCTATTTAAACTGTCTGCAATCTGATTTATAATTTTCAGACAGGATATATGAGAGTAAAGGGCGACTTCCTTTTAAATGAAAAAGACATGCAGATATTGTACATATGCAATAAACTAACTTTCCAGCTGAGAAACATTAAAGAATTAGTTCACTGACAGAAAAATGTATCTGTAATAATTTTAATAATTGATTGACTGTTACATGGGATCAGTTCTGAGGGTCATTCTTAGTTGAGGCACTTAACTAAACTGATTGCTACGCAGAAAATGTCACAGATGACTGTAGAAGAGCAGACAACCACATAACACAAGTGAAGCAGAAAATTCCTAAAATACATATCACATAGCTACAATGCAACTATTGTATAACTTGTGCTAGCTGTGCTTGCTTGTTGTATTTGCTCGTGCAAGTTAGTGTTCTACCTTGAAACGCAGTGTTCCTCTGATTAGAGTGTGAGCTGTCTGGATGCCGTACGACTCAGAGTACTTGGTGCTGTCCCGATTTGGAAATCCCTCCAGGTTGAAACCTGGAAAGAAATCCATCGGCGTCGTGGAATCCATCAAAGACCCACCAGGTGGGATACTCACCACCTCAAAGAGACACAAACACATACTCATCCAGTTTCTTCTCTTGACTGAAGGCATTTAAATACAGGTGCACATTTTACTGAAAGAAGCGCATAATAACAATCTGTGGTATTATAATACACTGATCAGGCATAACATCATGACCACCTGCCTAATATTGTGTCAGTCCCCCTTATGTGGTCAGAAATGCTCTGAACTATTGGGCATGGATAAGAGGACCTCTCAGGGTGTCCTATGGGGTCTGGAACCAGGACGTTGGCACTGGATCCTTTGGGTGCTCTGGCTTGTGCAGTGGGGCCTCTGTCAATCCAACTTGTTCCACTGCATCCTGTTGATGCTTGATCAGAATGGGCTGTAGGAAGTTTGGAGGTCAAATCAACATGTTGGGCCATTGTCACGTTCCTCAACATGTTCCTGATTGGTTGATGTTTAAAGTTTGTTGGAGTGTGTTTGTTGTGGGACAATGTTTATTTGGGTGTCTAAGTCTCATCAACACGGATGTTAAAATCCAAGGTTTTCCATCAGAACACCACATAGAACCAATATGATCAATGTTATTCACTTCACCTGTCAGTGGTCAGAGTGTTGTGGCTGACTCGTGTATATAATAATAATTTGAGGCTTCTGTACCTGGTTGTCTTGGAGGAAGATGGCAGGGCTGATGGTGTTGAGGAGGACACCGTACGGACTCCAGCTGAACTTGTAACGAAGGGGATTGTCTGAGCACTCAGGAGCAGGAAGACCACCACAGAACGAGGTGTATGACTCCACCTGAACAACACAATATTAATATCAACTGGAATAATATCACTGGGATTCAACTGACTGATTGAAGTCCAGACTTCAATCCAACTGAAATGCTGTGGCAAGACCTTAAAAGGGAAGTTCATGATTGTAAACCATCTAATGTGACTGAATTACAGCTATTCTGCAGAGAATTATAATTTAAAAACAAAGCATTTTGTATTTTGTGGGTTATCTCTGTATAATATTCAATAAATATAAATATCAGTTTTGACAATCTGAAACATTTAAGTGTGAGAAATATGCAAAAATAGAAGATTTATGTTTGGGTTGTTAAAAAAATGTGACCAACATACAGAATGTAGTGAATGGAATATTTTACACTGTTGATTACTTGATCAAATGTGTTTTGGACTGTATTTATTACAGGGATATTACACAACATGCAAGTGTGTTATCCATCCATGTCTTTAGTGCAAATGCTACAAATTCTAAAAAACATAAAAAATATCACACAAAGGTTTTAACACTTGGCTAAGATGAAAAAGTGCACTGAAAAAATACAACAAAGTAGAATACAAACAAATCAGTTAATAAAGACTGTGTTAATAAGTAAGTGTATAGCTGATGCTATTTCAGTACCTGGTGAGTGTTTATCAGTTTAAGTAAATATTGGTTAATAAGCTGAGAGTCTACTAGTGGTGAAGAGTTGAAGTCTAGTTAGACTTTCATTAAGTGGGCAGTAAATGATACTCTGGGTCATCTGACAGATGGACATCAGTCAATCATCTTCTGTTGAGTAATTTTAACATTTGAACTTCAACCAAGTCAGGTCCATATTTCTTGACATAAAGAGGCTAAAATGTTCTCAGGTCTTTTTCAGATTGTGGTTCACTTGAAAAAGAACTGCAGTCCAAAGAACCCTCACCAGTCCATATCTGACTGTCTGATGTCATCTCTGTCTGGATTAAAATCTGTGTGAAATCCAGCAGGCAGGAACATGTGGACTGTGAGTCAGTGCAATAGATCAATATGAAATAAAGCCTCTGTCCCTGTGTGTTAAACACTCATTATCTGACACACACTCACACAGTGTGTGTTGACTCACAATGCAGCCGTCAGCTTTGGCCTGATCGATACACTCCATGGCCAGCATGTGGTCGATGCCTGGATCCAGTCCCATCTCATTCACAATGGTGATGCCTGCCTCCTCCACACTGACCACAGACACACAGAAACACACACACACAGAAACACACAAAAACACACACACACAGAAACACACACACACACACACACACACACAGAGTATGTAAATATTAGTGCTGTCAATCGATTAAAATTTTTAATCGCGATTAATCGCATGAATGTCATAGTTAACTCGCAATTAATCGCAAATTAATCGCACATTTTTTATCTATTCTAAATGTCCCTTGAATTATCATTTTATATGAGGAGGAGGCGGAGAATTCGCGTCAGCTGTGTTTGGCCATCAAGTGGTATTACAGACTGGATGTGCTACGATGATAATAACTCAGTTCACTCTGACAACACACACAGATAACTCTGGTCTTGTCAATCGTCATGCGCGCACCCCAGGCCGCCGTCGCCTGGCGGTGCGCGCCCCGAACCGCGTGGACCAGCGGCAGGCGGTTCGGGACGGGGAAAAGGAGCCGACAGAAAGGCATGGAGGCGAGGAGACTGCTGCTGTACCACCGCCAGCAGGAGATCCTGTCGGAATCCGACGGTAAACACCTCGCCCTCGCCAACCATGCCCCCGCCCGCGTTAATCTCGCGATAAAAAAATTGACGCCGTTAAAATTGATTTGCGTTAACGCGTTAATAACGCGATATTTTTGACAGCACTAGTAAATATACATTTATTGTATATCGAGTGTTCTAATGACTCTCAATAGTGTTATTATACACCCAGGTGTGGCTCTTGCTTCTATAGACTATAAACTCATATGCTTTAACACATAAATATGTGTGTAAAATATACTGGATTAATTACGCATACATAATGGATGTCAACTTTTCTGAAAAAAAACAATAGACCACATGAGGTGAGAAAACTGCGACAAAAACAAGACATTTCTATTCTAATGCGTTACTTCTCCTAAACTACTAAATGCATGTTTTATGTATACATACTACTTTATTATATGAATTATGGCCAAATCTATAAGAAACAGGGGCCTAATTGTAATAAATGTAATAACAATAGGAATGAAAACGTAATAAATTCTGTGAAGTCTTTGCTGTGTACTGGATCATCACCTGCTCTGTAGCTCCTTCATGGCAGGACTCAGGTAGCTGGCTGTCACCATGTTCACCTTCCTTTTGATGCAGTGTTTGGCAACAAGTGGATGGAATGAGTAAGGCAGCATGCTGAGGAGCAGAGGAAGGAGGTGAGGCTATGACACGCTGCTGTGAAATGTATCTCAATCGTTATATTTTAAGGTTGTTTCATGGAAAAAACAAAATAACTGCCTCCATTGAATGGCAACTTTAGACAACATAAAAATAAAAGGAAATCTTTCCCTTACATTCACCTAGTGGTACAGCACTATATTTCACCTCAAATATTTCAATTTTACATTAAAAAGACAGCTAAGATAAGACAGTTGTATGAAGACGGCTGGTTGCACATGTTTTGCAGTGTGAGTACAGTCCCTGCTGTACCTGATGACCAGGTCATGATCTTTGACCAGAGAGTCGAGGTGTCCCTCCTGACTGCTGACGTCCAGTGTGATGGGGATGGTGTTGGGGTATTTGGCTGCCAATTCCTCTGCTTGCTTCAGTATCACTGACGCTGAATGCAAATAAAAAAGAAACCCCCGGAAAACACCGTCAGTGGAAGGTGTGTGTTCAGGGATCTGAGACAAGTTCTGAGGTTCTGAGGTCACTGAGGTAAAACTGTTCCACAGCGTTCTGTTCTGGTCCCCCAAAAATTATTTTCCTAATTAGCTTTGAAAACATTTTTTACTTTTACCAAAGTGGTGCAGTGTACATTATTTCTCATGACAAATTTCTATGTTTGCATTTTTCTCCTTGTCACAGATCTAAAGCTCAGTTGGAAAAAGATGATGTCACGTACTTCAGAGTGGCAGTGAGGGCTGGGCTGAGTCCGAACCACAATGTGAGGACAGCCAGGAGGTTATCTGCTGATGATGCTGGCCACTGTCAAGCATATCTGATAACACCACACAGGCACAGTCCCAATGACGCAGATCAGTTAAACTTGTGCATCAAGCTCTTAGATAAGAAGCTCTTAGTTCGGAATCATTAATGTTTTCGAGATTTTCTTTTTAGTGCAAAGCAGGCTCATACTTGCCTCTTGCGGCAGCCGGGGGACCCACTACAGCTGTAGTTATCAAGTTCTACCTTACATGATCACAAGAATCGAGTATACCAACTGACACTGGTGTGAATCTGTTTACCTCAAAAGTTTCACAACAGTTTTGTCTTAGCAGCAAGCACATACAGGTATGGTAAGGTCTGAGGGGGAAAACACGTTGGCAGAACAGAGCACAACAGTACACCGCACAGCAGCCGACACAGACGTGAATGTGAGTGTGAGAACAGGATTTTCTATCGCTTCAAACTTCCTCCCCAAGCGATCATTTTTCAACGGAAATATTGCAGATTTCACAGACACTGTTTAAAGTCATGTATATAGTGAGCTTGTGGGATGACACTGCGGTTATAAAATCAGGGTTATAGCAGAGCACAGTAGCAGCTTGGAAATAGTTCTGAATTTACCACTGGTTTACATGTAGTCTAAGTGGGCTATGCTTTAGTACCTGTTTCCTACTAGTTTTGCTGTCTGACAAGAGCAACATTGGGAATTCAGTTGCATTAAAATACAGTATGTGAGCAAAAAGAACAGGAGATAAGCAAAGAGACGTAAACACCAGCTGAGCACCATTGAAGCACAAAGAACACAGTCCTTGTATGTATCTATCATCTCTGAATGTCCCTTAGCGTTAGTTTCCACAGAGCTCCAACCTGTGGTCATACGATCAAAGCTAATGGTAACACTCACCATTAGTAACACATTGCACGGTTCCCAGACTCTTGTTGTGACATTGCAATCAAAAATAAAAGTAATCTACTGCGTGTTCAGTTACTGAGTGTGCATTAAGACTCTTGTATTCACTCTTGCAATCAACAGCAGGACAGTTGGTGTGTTTTGCTCATGGCTAAGACATTTTAGAGTTTGCAGAAGAAGCACTAGAAAGTAAATACCACTGGTAGACTGAGAAGCAGCCGTTCATCCAGAATGGCTTACCTTGAAGCGGCAGGTAGTAAGGGGGCAGAATTATGCACATTCTTAACTCAATAACTACTGGTCAGTCAGTTTCTGCCTGGACACAATTCCGAATAGCTTTTAAAGCTGGAAGGCCATCGAGTTGTGGGGTGGCAGGAGGAGTGGTAGTGGTAACTGTGTTTTGGTTTAGAAGACAAACTCACCTACAGTGACCTGAGTCTTCTCATCACGGGTCAGATACTCAACAACAGGTCCAGAGACGTATCCTGAACCTAGCAGCAGAACTCGCTTCATGCCGGTCTTTCTCATGATCTCAGCCTTCTCCCTGAAGGACATTAGACTCGCAGTTAGAAAACCAACTTAGTAACACTTCAGTGACTCTTAGTGCCTGTTTCCATCTGACAGGTGAGGACCCTGAGCCACACACACTTTAAAACACTGGACAAAAAATAAAAGACAGGACAAAAAAGGAGTTTCTAAAGATGGAAGCACCACAGACATTTTGGATCTTATGTAAAAATACATTTTAGAAATTGAAATTTCATCTTCAGGTAATCCTGTTAAAGACAGGACAGTTGTTTGAAAGTCAGCTGTATCACTAACGTTCCAATTCACGTTTTTACAACAAATTCCATCCTTATGTATCTGTTAACCAAAACCCAGGGGTGTTTGTATTTGATCAACTCTTCATCAACATCTCTTAACAATGCTGAGGATATTTTATCCTAATGGGATGCTTCCATCTGGTTCTTAACACTGGATGATTGGATGGAAACCAGTCTAGTCATCAACTAGTGTTACAGCCTTTCAGGCCAAAACATTCCAGCCACTCAGCCTTGACTTGTTACACATTTAGTTTCACATCAGTAAGCTACCAATACAGAACTACACTGAACAAAAATATAAACACCCCATGTGAAATATTGATGTCACATGAAGTGCGCCACCCAAAGTGAGCATATACTGTCTGGTACTTGTGAAAAAATGGATGTTTCTCTTGATTAGTGTCCCAAATTTGAGTCCACCACTGCCTCAGTGATGCATTAATTCCATTCAGTCCATGGGTGTGGCATATCCAGACGCTGCTCCAACACAATGAGCAGTACTCAGACACTCCTTGTACTGGGGACAATAAAAGGCCACCCCAACATGTCCCATTTTGTCACAAAGTTACAGTTCATAAATGTACGGACAACTTGAATTGAAAGACTGCGATGCGAAAGAAAACCTGAAAACCAGATATTTCTCAGGCAAGTTCTGGGGTTATAAGGAGCATCTTTTTTCAGTGATTTCTCAGAGGGTTTATCCATTCATGTGCGAGACAATGTGAGTATATGTGTATGTGTAAGTTACATTGAATCCAAGTAAGATGTGTGTTTATTGTGTGTTTTTACATTTCACTTATTCAAATCTTCGGCACAAATTCTGATCAATAACAAGCAGGCCAAACTCCATTACAGTTTGATAACCTGTGGACCATTCTCTGTTTTTTTCACAGGTGGAAATTGCACTAAAGAAAAGGATAAATTCCAAACTCAATGTAACCTTCACCTGAAAAATTAAAGAAGTGGAAAACGTTCTAATCTGGGAATACTGCAGGAAGTGTCCTCCCCACAATAGCAAAAATGCATTTGTAGAGGAGAAATCCAGTACAATAAAATGATCTTTTCAATGCAAATGCAATGTTGAACAAAGAACGAAGAAGAATGTTTTTCATACTGCATATAACATTTTTATATTTCCCCACAGCTTTCAAAATGTTTGAAAGAATGCATATGAAACTTCAGTGGCTGTGTGTTCTTTCATTTCTTTTTAATGATGGATCCAATTTTATAAATCCGTCTTCGTCTTTTAATAAATAGGCTATTTGCCTGTGGGGATCTCAGAATGGTGTACGTACATGTCTTCATTCTAACAATGCAATGTGTACTAAGTCAAGGTGGTAGCAAAACTGAATAAATTAAAGTGTTTCCATGTGACTGACAGGACTAAAGGAAGAGGGTCAGCAGGTAGGGGCGGACAGGGTGAATGGAGGGAGGTTGATCAAAGGGATACTGTAAAAATAAAATTAAACATTGTGTTTGTTTGGCAGCTATTTTGTCAAAGTTGTTTTACTAATCAGTTAGGATATATCAGTGTCATGGCTGCATGGAATTACTGTTCTATAATATCAGATGCCAATATAAGTCTTTAAGTTGATATATTTTATGAGATGATGAATGTGAAATTGCTGGTTTCACATGTGGTGTCTGACATCTCATGTAAAATTTGGAAATCACATTTATCCATATAGGAAATGTTTTTTTAAATGCCCTATAAACATGAATATTTGCACATTACATATTAATATTAAGCATTTTAATTACATTTTTTTGTTAAATATTTAACTAGAATGATTAATATTAAATGAAAGGTTAATAAAAAAATATTAAAAATAAGGACATTTGGTTACCATGCATATTAATACATTCATTCGCATTGAGAATTACAAATTCTTGTAACCTGAAAGAATTATAAAAATGACAATTGACAGTTATTTACGTACCTCTGTCAATACTTACCCATTACTTCTTTCCTACACTTAATGCTCATTAATATATCAGACATTATCTATGAATCAGGGCTGTAGCCAATAGTTGTAACAACGTTCCCGACATATAACATTGAAAAAGTGGTAGTTAGACTAAACAATGCAGAATAAGAAGTTTAGAATCTGACCAAACATTCACTGGCAGTTTGTGTTTTCTGTTTACACTGTCAAGAAGCTGGCAGTGACTTCAACAGTACATATATACCCAGTACTGAGGAAGTACTGAGACGTAATTACATATGTAAACAACAATGAAAGCCATTTTATGCATAGTAGCAAGCAGCCTTTAGAGAGTTAAAGAGAGTTCTTCCACAGACAAGTGGATTCGGTTCAAATGGGTGGTTTTGCATGCTGGATTATCTTAGCACCTGAACAACAATAGCATCAGCATTATTATAGAAAAGAGGCATCACCCAGGGTGACCTGTGGCATTAATATCCCACCACCAACACCACCATCCCCCACCTCAAATCCCCAGGAGTCAGACCCGTGGACTCGCTAGCTCTGGCCTAATTGGTTGTGACACCGCACACATGCACGGGTCGCAGTGGGACTGACTGGAGGCCCGCCTGGCACCCGTCTTCTTAATTAAAAAAAGGAAAGATAGACGTTCCCTCAGGAGGATTTCTACCGAGTTTACATATCTTAAGGAGCCAAACGTAATCAAAAGGATTAAGATTTTGGTGGCATGGCTTGTCTGGAAAAAATGATACTTAAGATCAATTAGGAAAAAAACTCATCAAGTCTTAGAGGTGGCCTAAATATGAGCCAGCACAACGCTGTGGTGTGAATAGCACCGAGGCTCGACTCTCAAGAAAAGGCTGAAATCTCTTTAGCCAAGCTGTTCACAGAGCCACTGAAGAGCAAAGCTGCCTTGAGCCTGATTGTTAATGATTTACAGAAGCAAATATCGTTACTGTTCGGGGGTTGTGGAGCACAACAGATTTGACCAGCACATTAAACGTTATTAACTGCATCATGGACTAAAGCTCCAGAGAAGCTGAGAGGGCTATAAAATATGCAGACTGTGTAATCAATCAACCAATAAAGCCTGAGAAAACAATCAAAGTAGATTTAAAGGATAATACTGAAAAAACCTGAAAGCTGATGAGGATTTCACAGATTACAAGTAAATCAAACCATGCAAATGAATAATTTTTAAATGGTCGGATTTTTGAGAATCTAGTTTTCTGTTTTAAACAAAGTCAGAGGAGAAGATCCATTTTATCTCAGAGTCGAGCTCAGAAATTAGTCCAAGACTCCTGGCTTAACACAAAAACTGGAAACAGGAAAAAGCTGCTGGCCTTGCATCTATTACGTTATGTATGTGATATAACATATGTAATAATTCCCAGTAACAGCAAGCCAAGATTTACTGGGTGCCAAGTTTAGCAGCATGAACAAATCTTCAGTGTGCTCCCTCCCTGGTTAATAAATAGCCTTTTATATTTGTTACTGTCCCAGATGGCTTTCTGTGTGCTCATCTGCTTTTGATGCCTGGTCCTCTTGTCACCTCCTTCCACTACTGCAGACCTGCAGGGCAGTCAAACAGCACTCTCAGCCTGGGTCTCAGTCCCAACTGGCAACCGTGTCCCTCGCCACCTCTGCTTAAGTGACACACTCCTGGCAGCCTACTCTGCTGGCTGGGGAATTTAATGTCAGGGTGTACATGAAGGCGATGCAGGATCCTTGTTTGGCGATGCCGGCCACTTGGAACCTTGACTTCAGTGAGGTGCGGCAGCTCAGCAGATAAGCAATCAAAATTAGTTACTTTATTGTATTTATGTAACAGGTTTGTAGTGGTTTGTTCACATACCAAAGCATAGCTTCATTTAATTGGCTGTATTTGTTCAGATTTCAAATAATGTATACTGTTTCGAAGTGACAGTGGCTTTGCAGTCATTTTGCCATGATTTTCTGAACACTTCTTTCTTTCAGAACCTGACAGAATTATTCAGTTCTAGAAGTTAATAAAGTTAGATTTTTTCTTTTTTAATGGAGAGAGGCTAGCAGTTTCCCCTCACTTCCAGTCTTTGAGCTAAGCTAGGCTAAATGTCTTGGACTTATCTCTGTCGTGGGTGTAAAATAACAGAATTGGTATTCAACTTCTCATCTGACTTCAAACCTAACAACTACATGCCAAAACTAGATGAAGAAGACGGACAGATGCGACACATTGGGTGATGGCGGTTGTTGTGTAAAGTGAGAAGAAAAGATGTTTCTACCGCTCGATGCCCAAGGGAAAACTCCAGCTTCTGCAGTTGGCTAGCAACGGTGGCCTATTAGCACGCTAGCCATGCAGGTGTTAATGCAGACACAGCAGACACCAGAGGGCAGCACTACGCAGGAACAATCACAAGGTGATGGTTAGTTGCTGCGTCCAGCTTGCAGCGCTGCTGGCTGGAGAATGCTACAACATCACAAACTGCAACGCTGGAAAGGATGAGTTAAGAAGTGCAACAGCAGAAACAGGACACTACAAAGCACAGTTATCACTAATCTTTACTATGCTACTTACTGTGACTGACAGCCTCTACAGTTTAGAAAGTTAGTACAGGTAAGCTATTACAGCATAAGAATGACTGATGAATGTTACCTGTCTTGTACTCTTTAGACATTTTATCCTTAGTTTGGTTGCATTAACTCACAAATGGAACAGGTGTGTACCAAAGTAATTTTTGACAGTTTTTATAAACATTTTAAATTAGAAATACGCTGAAACACTGAATTATCTTCAAATACAAATACTAAACCTTCTACAAAGACTTTATTTTAAATCATACACAAGATACCAACATTTCATACAGACAAGATACTAAATGATGAAGTCACAGTTCTGGTCTGAAATAAGTCTTACCTTCTTTCTCGAAGTTTTTCGATGTATTCAAACTTTGGGGTGAGTGCTCCGTTAGAGGTGATAACAGCCTTGAGGAGCAAAAAAATAAAAAACTATTCATTAATTCCAATCCTCCTGCACAAGAGTGAAATAAATCATTATTTAAAAATTCATGTAGATGGTCTTCTGTTTGTAAAATGCATTACGGTCTCCTGGCTGTACTGAAAAGTCGTGCTCCACCTAGATTCTACCTAGAAAGAATTAAACACTGAATGACTTTCAAATGTTTGTTGTTTTTTTTCCTTTGCGTTCTAGAAAGCTTGAATAAATGACAGATTTTTAATGGTTAGTGTTCCAAAAATAATTCCTAGATTTACCTGAATTAGGTTAAACACTTACAGAGCTGCAGTAATTAAGTGTTTAGAATTCACTACTCCTTCCTCGTTCTCCACAGCAAAAAAATGCAAAGGCTCATGGGTACTGTAGTATTTAGAGTTGTCTCCCATGCCAATAAACATCTGGATTACTGAGAAGTTCTAACAGTCATGACATATCCCCATCAGATAATTACTTATCAGAAAGAACCCTGAATTCCTCTGTGAAGGACACTGCTTTAAAAACAACAGACATAATAAGGGCTGATTAATCCAAAACTGTCTGTGGTGTGTGTGCAGTCCCCTCTATGCAACATGTGCAAGGAGTCACTGTCCTGAGTCAGGAAGTTGTGTAACCTCCCACTATCAGCAGCAGGACTTGTGTTACATGTTTTAACCACAGGTAAGTGTGTTTTTGTGATTTCTCGTTGGACAACAAAAATGCAACAGAGAAAAAATCATCATATTCTATATGAGTCAGCAGCCTCGATGATCCAACCTTTACGTCAAGGATCATAACTGGTGATGAGAGACCAAATAGCAGTTTTCACAGTAGAAGACTTTCCAGACCTGTCCAAAACCTGTCAAGGTGCATCAGGTCAGGAACACCAGGAGTATGCTCATTGTTTTCTTGAACATTCACAAGGTTGTGCCCCGCAATTTCGTCCCCCAGAGTTGAATGTCAAGATGAAGTTCCACTCTGTAACATCCTAAGCTGAATGACTAACCGAGGTTTCCCCCCGAGGTCCTGTGTCCTGTGCTTGTTCTCTCCGTGGGTGTCTCTAGATCTGCAGCTGCACGTCCCTGACCTGCAGCCACTGGCCTCACCACCTGCTGCCATCCCCACCTCACCCTCTCCTGCTATCCCTCCCCCCTCATCCCCACTCCCGGTTGAGGCAGATGACCGCCCTCCCTGAGCCTGGTTCCCTCTGAGGTTTTTTTTCCTCCTCCCTATCTTAGGCGATTTTTTTGGCTCCTTCCCAACGTTGTTAAATGCTCGCTCATAGGGAATCCAACAGCAACTTTTGATTGTTGGGTTTTCTGTTCTCTGTTCTTCCTTACAATGTTTAGCACTATGTAATGACGGGTTGTAAATATGCGCTATATAAATAAAATTGAATTGAATTGAATTGAACTGAATTGAAGTGTCTAAGTTGGCATGTGAGTTCTCCAGTGTACTGTGTGCCCGGTCAAAGTGCTGTGACTACACAAAGTTTAAGCCACAACAGCACAATTGTTGTTCTCCATCCACCTACCCACTATTGCAGAAGAGCTGTGTCACTCCATAACCATGCTATTTTGACATGCTTATGTCGAAATAGCATGCTTGATGCTGATTTCCTGATTCAAATTTGGGACAGTGGCCAAATTTAAATCAGGAAGTTCTTTATTAACCCTTGTACTGAACATCTTACTATTGTTTACTCTGCATATATCTAAAAAGTTATCAGATTTGAGATAGTAAACTGAATTTGTTGTATTGTTGTTTCAGAAACTGCTACATGAGAAAATTAAGTTCAAAACAACATGCTTCTGTAGCAAACACAGCTTTACATTTTACGCCTACTAACAAGTTAATTTAAACACAAGATACTTGTGTTAAAAAAAAGGAATTCATACTCAATAAGGACCAAGGATCCCTAATCTGTCTCAATACCTCACAGTGAGCAGTGATTCCTAACACGTCTCTGGGGGTCATCAGGTGGAAACCTCCCTTCAACGGTGTTTCGCCTACTTAGTCCCACGACACCTCCAGGAGGCTAGGCGGTGAACTCTGGCGTCCCAGAGTCACCCCCCCTAGTGCCAGTTCACACTGCTCCTACACAATCCAAAGCATGCTCCAGGTAGTGACCAGTGCCGATGCTACCATTTAGCTAGTGCAATTGCTACATGCTACTGCTAATCACTAATTGCTTAAAATATACTACTAACAAATCACTATTGTTAAGTGCTGCACTGCTACCCTAGCACTAGAAGCCACACACAACTGCTAAGTGCTAAGTGATTATGACAGAAGGCACGCAAAACAGGAGCACATACGAAACAAACCTGCACCTTACAACACAAACTCACCTGAGCTGGCCGCATGGTCCCACAGAAAGACTCTAGCAGGCCACTCCCTCACCTTAGATACACTTACTTCCTCTTCCTGGATCTCTGCCTATTGGGAGAGGGAAAATGGGGCGGGGAAAGCAGAGTAGAGGAGAGGTGTCTGTTTAGACTATCCTCTCCTCCTGCCGGGTTAGGCATGTCCTCTGCCTCCCCCTTCTCCCTCACTGCCTTTATTTCACCCCCCAACTACTGTTGTTTCTCCTAATCCATATCCACTGACTAGATCTTGCAGCCTCATCTGACATCTCCCTCACTGTCTTCCTCAAATTCTGCCCCTGCACTCCCAGCTCCCTCAAAAGTGAAACAGCTGACCCTGCAACAAAACCTCTACACCCAACTTCAACTGGACGAACCCTGGTCTTCCATCCTCTCTGCTCAGATTCTGTCTTCAAATCAGCATATCTAATCTTCTTCCTCTCATAGGCTGCCTCCACTGAATTTTCCCAGGGAACTGTCAGCTCAATGAAATACAGTCTTTTCACTCACTGACCACAAAACTATGTCTGGCCTTAGATTTGTACAAACTATTTCCTGGGGAACAACTAGCTTTCCTCCCAAGTCTACCTGCATTTCCCAATCACTAGCTCCTACCAGGCTGCCACACCCCTGCCTCCTCCCTGACTTAATTCCTCTATTCTTCTCCCCCTCTCGAACAAACTGCACGACTAGCCTCTCCTTTCTGGAACCTCCAGCATTCACCTGCTTTCTTCTCTCTTCAATGCCTGCAGCTAAGCTTCTCAGCACCTGATTATGCCGCCATGTATACCAGCCTTGTGATAAGCTAATTCTACAACCACACAAAATATGCTTTAAACTTGCCGTATCTAAACACAGCGGACACGATTGGTCGCCCTTCACCCAGAGTCTTAGGTTCTGGGGGGTTGGCAAGACATCGTATGTCGCCCCTATCAGAAATTGAATCCAACTTTCCTCCATACACCACAGGTCCCTCCAACTGAGCTTCCTCTTCTCAATACCTTCCCAGTTCAACCACTGTCCCTGTTTGGCCTGACCAACTGCCTTTGCTCCCCTTAACAGTTCCTCTTGCTCGGCGAACTTGTTCCACTACCAGCTTTCTCTTCTCCTTTGGACCTGCTTTGTCCAACTTGCCTGGGCCAAGCCCCAAGCCTCCCCGGCCAAATTGAACATTTCCTACTATTTCTGCCTGCCTAAGAGCTGCCTCTGCCTCCTGCACTGCTGCTTTGGGGTTCCATTTCCTCCCCCTGGTAGGATTCGGAACCACCTTGCTCACTAAAATGTCCCTACTCCCAGATAACAAAAGTTCTGTCCTAACCTTAGTGCATTTACTGTATACTCCTCTGTTAAACTAGATACTGGCAGCTGAAGTGTTCCTTTCCCATATAAAGCTACACTGCTTAAACACCTGGGAGCACCCAACCATTTCCTAATGTAGGAGCTAACTAACCTTTCCATTCTCTCTGCCACGGACAGTGGGACTTCATAAACTGATAATGGCCACATTAATCTGGGATACAAGCCAAACTGCAAACACCACAACCTCAACTTTCCTGGGAGCCCTGATTTATCTATTCTAACCAGCCCTTCTGCAACATCCTTTCTAAATTGCGCAACCTGTTCAACATCATTCAAATCTGCATTATACCACCTTCCTAAACTCTTAACTGACTTCTCCCTGATAGTTGGGATTTCCTCACCATCTATAGAAAACTTCCTATCACTTACTTTTCCTCTGTATATTGAAATGCTCCTTGACTTACTAGGCTTAATCTTCATACTAGCCCATTTAAGATTCTGATTAACTCTGTCTAACAACCTCTTTGTACATGGCACTGTTGTGGTTAGCAGTGTCATATCGTCCATATAAGCCCGAACCGGTGGAAGACGCATCCCGTTCTGTCATCTTTCCCCACCTACACCCACTTGGAAGCCCTGATAATTACCTCCATAGCCATAGTAAAAGCTAATGGAGAAACTGTACATCCTGCCATAATACCAACTTCCAATCTTTGCCAGCCTGTTGTGGAATCTGCTACACTTGCACATAATCTAATATCCTTGAAATATTGAAATTGAAAATTTAACCAAGTTAATAACTATCTCTGGCACTTTAAAGTAGTGAAAGGAACTCCAAATAAGACTATGTGGCACCGACCCGAACGCATTAGCCAGATCTAAAAATACAACATTCAAGTCTCTCCTCTCCCTCTTAGCTGTCTGAATCTGATGCCAAATCATGCTAGTATGCTCTAAGCATCCAGCAAATCCA
The DNA here is from genome assembly GCA_024666655.1 of Dascyllus trimaculatus. Classification (NCBI taxonomy): domain Eukaryota; kingdom Metazoa; phylum Chordata; class Actinopteri; family Pomacentridae; genus Dascyllus; species Dascyllus trimaculatus. The sequence goes on from CM045448.1 coordinate 34,386,056, forward strand.
GGTATCCCTGCCTTCTGCACTGTAGAATCTATCAGACCATTCCTCTCTAAGTAGCAACCCAACCTCTGTGCAACAATGCTAAAGAAAATCTTTCCCTCAACATTGAGGAGAGAAATCATCCGAAACTGACTGAGGTCTGATGACTCCTTCTCCTTAGGGATAAAGACACCTCCTGCCCTGCGCCATGCTCTAGGGATACTTTGTTTCTCCCAAACTATTCTCATATGTCGTCACAATATCTTTAAGATGCCAGGTGCATTCTTATAGACCCGGTAGGGGACTCCATGAGGCCCTGGGGCCGACAAAGCCTTTGCACGCCTGACCACCTCCACAACTTCTCTCCATCTAGGTGGGCTAACATCCATCTCCTGCCCCACATCCCCCAGTGGTGGCATGTCAGGTGGAAGACCCATGTTCCTATTCTCCTCTGAATCTGCATATGTCAATCTCTGACTTTACTGCCTTAAGTTGCCCTCCTTTTTCTTGATTAAACAAGCCCTTTACAAAATTAAAGGGGTTCCTAAAAAATGCTGACCTTGCACGCTCTTTCTTCTTTCTCTTCTCCCTAAAATGTTCTGCCCTTCTGAGCACTACTAACCTACTTCTCAGCTCCTCCTGCAACACATTAATTCCCTCCCTTTCCTCTTCTGCCGCCTTCCTCCATAACTTCCTTAACTGCCTCCTTTCCTTAACTAACTTCTCTATTTCTCTTTGCCGCCTAGACCTGCCTACCTGCACCCTCACTCCCCTCTTTTTAACAAACACCCCAAATCTCTCTAGACCATAAGAGTAAATCACATCTCCCATTTGGTCTAATCTCTCCACCACATCTCCTCTAAGCCTGCTTAATATAACTGATAAATCTCTATTAAGTGCCTCCCACTCTTTACTATCACTGGCCCTCGGCCTCTTAACTTTAGCTCTCTGCTCCATGCTTCTCTCCTTGGCTGGTCTGTGGACCTCAGCACCAAATTCATCCCCTCTCCATACTTCCTCCTCCCCAGGGACCGTGTTAGTGATATCCTGCGAACTGTGGTTTTCTACCTGTCGCTGGACTTCATCCGACTGACTCGACTGACTTCTCAAGAAATGCTGGTCGATGCGGCCACCTCGCCCTTCCAACGCTAAACACTTCTTCTTTCCCTGATGAATTCTAAGGCCTTGGATTGATGTTATTTTTTGCCAGCCACAAGGACAGGCTTGAAGCTTCCTATCCACTGCACAACTTTTGCTCTCCTTAGCTGCCTTCATTGTCTCCTGAGTACTACTACCTCTGGCCCTAAAAGATGGGTCCGTGCCCCCGTTCCACTGTCCGTTACCGTGTAGTCCACCTGTAAGTCATCTTCCACCCCTGCTCTCACTGACTCTTGGGGTATTTTCCTTATGTTGGCTGTAGCTAAGGCTGGTTGTAGCAAGGCTAAGTCCTGCCACTGCTGCCATGGGTTGCTAGCCCATACCAGCACCTGTGGGGTCTTTTCCCTCCTGTCAGCTGTCTTTCCACGCAGTCACATGGTCTGTCCCTTGTTGTCAGCTGCCCTATTCACAGCAGTCACTAGCCAAGCTAGTTATGAGTTAATTTAAACACAAGATACTTGTGATACAATGCACTACTTACGTCTCTGACTTGAGGGCTGAACTCCTCTTCCTCCAGTGGTCTGGTGGCGTCTGAAGGCAGCTGGTGATGAAAGGACACTAATTTTACAAAAAAATGAAGACCTCACAAGAAGGAAAATCCTGTCTGTCAGGGGATTTAGTTCACCACATGAAACCTGTCGCAGCCCTCTCCCACAGCAGGCTTAACCAGACGTCAGGCAGAAGCAGATAGTACCACAGACGAAGACAGAAACCCAGCAGCATCTCCCACTGTTGTCACCTCACCTTAAACCCAGACTTCTTACCATCTCCCATATGTAGGGGAAGAGTCGGTCTCCAAAGTACTCTGTGGCTTCGATGGGAAGCTGAGCAGGAAGGTTGTCAATGGAGCACATGAGGATTCCATTTCCCTCCACACTGCCGGGACCACAAACAAATTAGTGTTTATTGAATGGTACCTTGGCAACAACTGCTTATCCTGGAGTCTATGGTACACATAAAAAAGTTTGTTTACACTAAAAATAAATTCACGTGTTATATTTGGGAAAACTAGTTAAAATTCCTGCAATAAATCCTCCTTCCTTAAGATTCTAATACTCAGTTTTTGCTGAAACATTTTAGGAAGTGTTGATTCAACAGTATGTACTGTAGCTGAACTGTGTTGTATTGTAGTGATATGTGTTTACGTTTTTTTGTCTCCCCCACATAAAAATTCATCAGATGAAAGGTCCCCAGGAATGAGGACGTCAAAAATGCCTCGCAAATGACTACAGTTTGGAAATATGGTAGGAAGGCCTGGGCAGGAGCAGAAACCTCGATACCATGTCTCCACCCGAGGTTACAAGCTACCAGCAAAACTAATCTGTGGGAGAAAAGTAGTCGGTATGTACTTACCTAACTAGTGAACTAGCAGGTACTAATCAGTTTTATTTGGTAAATAGTAAGTATACAGCAAGCATTGACAACAGTCCAAATGGTGGAGGTCAGGCTACCTAAAGCTACCTAAAGGTGTGTGCTCACATGTGGGTTGGGTACTAAATGATCCCTAAGCAGCTGTATGTTGTTTCAATATGAGTTATTGCACAAACAAGCTCACACATGGCTTAACGTTCATTGAGAACTGCCAGTTAGGTTGAGGTGGAGTTGTTTATTAATATGAGGAGCAAAGAGGCTATCAAAAGGATTTCAAAAAAGCTGGTTTGCCAAAATCAATAGTTAGGTTTGTTCTCCAAGTGCAAGTGCTCATAGGAAAACAAAGAAAATGGTGAACAAGGACCAAAGAATCTTGTGGATAGAAATCATTCATGGAGAAGGACGACCTGCAAAGCAAGTCAAGAATGCTCATCAGGATGTGGGTGAGCAGGTTTTTTTGACAGCAACAAGGACATGACTTCATGGCCAGAAACTCAGAGGATTTCCCACAACATTTACGCCCCTGCAGGTTTTCCCCAGTGCTTTATAGGCCTGGCAGGGCCGCCAGGCTTTTCTTGGCCCCCGAAAGGCTAAGCGTCACTTGTTTATTTATTTTAAATAGATCTTTTATGCACCAAAACAGTAATTCTAAAGACAGCATACAGAGCTTTTAACCACATCTGGTAATACGGTTGAAAGCACAATGGCGACATTTTATGGTCGATATGTGAACATCGAGGCACCCTGGAACTGCTACCTTATCGTGGTGGGGGAGTTTGAGTGCCCGAATGACCCTGGGAGCTATGTTGTCGGGGGCTTTATGCCCCTGGTAGGGTCACCCAAGGCAAACAGGTCTCAGGTGACGGGTCAGACTAAAAGCAGTTCAGAAGCCCTTATGAGAAGACTTAAAAGCAGGACCGTGACGTTGACCGGCAAGGCGCAGCCGGGGCCCCACCCTGGAGCCAGGCCTGGGGTCGGGGCTCGCAAGAGAGCGCCTGGTGGCCGAGCCTTGGCCCACGGGGCTCGGCCGGGCATAGCCCGAACGGACGACGTGGGCCCGCCTTCCTGCGGACCCACCACCCGCAGAAGGACTCGTAGGGGCCGGGTGCCATGTGGATCGGGCGGCAGTCGACGGCGGGGGCCTCGGCGACCCGATCCCCAGACACAGACTCTAACCGTTGGGACGTGGAACGTCACCTCACTGGGGGGGAAGGAGCCTGAGCTTGTGCGGGAGGTTGAGAGATACCGTCTAGATATAGTCGGGCTCACCTCCACGCACAGCTTGGGCTCTGGAACCCAGCTCCTCGAAAGGGGCTGGACTCTCCATTTTTCTGGAGTTGCCCATGGTGAGAGGCGGCGGGCTGGCGTGGGCTTGCTCACGTCTCCACAGCTTAGCCGCCACGTGTTGGAGTTCACCCCGGTGAACGAGAGGGTCATGTCCCTGCGCCTTCGGGTTGGGGACAGGTCTCTGACTGTTGTCTCAGCCTACGGGCCGAACAGCAGTGCAGAGTACCCGGCCTTCTTGGAGTCCCTGGGAGGGGTGCTGGACAGTGCTCCGACTGGGGACTCCATTGTTCTACTGGGGGACTTCAACGCTCACGTGGGCAATGACAGTGAGACCTGGAGGGGGGTGATTGGGAGGAACGGCCTCCCTGATCTGAACCCGAGCGGTGTTCTGTTATTGGACTTCTGTGCTAGTTACAGTTTGTCCATAACGAACACCATGTTCGAGCACAGGGGTGTCCATAAGTGCACGTGGCACCAGGACACCCTAGGTCGGAGGTCGATGATTGACTTTGTAGTTGTGTCATCTGATCTCCGGCCGCGTGTCTTGGACACTCGGGTGAAGAGAGGGGCTGAGCTGTCAACTGATCACCACCTGGTGGTGAGTTGGATGCGCTGGCGGGGGAGAAAGCCGGACAGACTCGGCAGGCCCAAACGTGTTGTGAGGGTGTGTTGGGAACGTCTGGCGGAGCCCTCTGTCAGTGCGGTCTTCAACTCCCACCTCCGGGAGAGCTTCTCTCAGATCCCGGGGGATGCTGGAGACATTGAGTCCGAGTGGACCATGTTCTCCACTTCCATTGTCAAAGCTGCTGCTCGGAGCTGTGGTCGCAGGGTCTCTGGTGCCTGTCGTGGCGGTAACCCCCGAACCCGGTGGTGGACACCGGAAGTAAGGGATGACGTCAAGCTGAAGAAGGAGTCCTATCGGGCGCTGCTAGCTCATAGGACTCCTGAGGCAGCTGACGGGTACCGGCAGGCCAGGCGTGCCGCAGCCCGGGCCGTTGTGGAGGCAAAAACTCAGGTCTGGGAGGAATTCGGGGAGGCCATGGAGAAGGACTACCGGTCGGCCCCGAGGAAATTCTGGCAAACTGTCCGGCGCCTCAGGAGGGGGAAGCAGTGCTTCACCAACACTGTTTACAGTGGAGGTGGGGAGCTGTTGACTTCGACTGGGGATGTCGTCGGGCGGTGGAAGGAATACTTCGAGGATCTCCTCAATTCCGCCGTCATGTCTTCCACTGAGGAGGCAGAGGCTGAGTGTTCAGGGGCGGACTCGCCCATCACCCGGGCTGAAGTCACCGAGGTGGTTGACAAGCTTCTCGGTGGCAGGGCTCCGGGGGTGGATGAGATTCGCCCTGAGTACCTCAAGTCTCTGGATGTGCAGGGACTGTCATGGCTGACACGTCTCTGTAACATCGCGTGGCGGTCGGGGACAGTGCCTCTGGACTGGCAGACCGGGGTGGTGGTCCCTCTTTTCAAGAAGGGGGACCGGAGGGTGTGCTCCAACTACAGGGGGATCACACTCCTCAGCCTCCCCGGGAAAGTCTATTCCAGGGTACTGGAGAGGAGGATCCGGCCGATAGTCGAACCTCGGATCCAGGAGGAACAATGCGGTTTTCGTCCCGGTCGTGGAACGCTGGACCAACTCCACTCTCCATCGGGTGCTCGAGGGTTCATGGGAGTTTGCCCAACCAGTCCACATGTGTTTTGTGGATTTGGAGAAGGCATTCGACCGTGTCCCTCGTGGCGTTCTGTGGGGGGTGCCCCGGGAGTATGGGGTTCGGGGCCCTTTGCTAAGGGCAGTTCGGTCCCTGTACGACCGGAGCAGGAGTCTGGTTCGTATTTCCAGCAGTAAGTCGGACCTGTTCCCGGTGCGCGTTGGACTCCGGCAGGGCTGCCCTTTGTCACCGGTTCTGTTCATAACTTTTATGGACAGAATTTCTAGGCGCAGCCAGGGGCCGGAGGGGGTCCGGTTTGGGGACCGCGGGATCTCGTCTCTGCTTTTTGCGGATGATGTGGTCCTGTTGGCTTCATCGAACCTGGACCTCCAGCGTGCACTGGGGCGGTTTGCAGCCGAGTGCGAAGCGACTGGGATGAGGATTAGCACCTCCAAATCCGAGGCCATGGTTCTCGACCGGAAAAAGGTGGTTTGCCCTCTCCGGGTCGGTGGAGAGATCCTACCCCAAGTGGAGGAGTTTAAGTATCTTGGGGTCTTGTTCACGAGTGAGGGGAGGATGGAGCGCGAGATTGACAGGCGGATCGGTGCAGCGTCCGCAGTCATGCGGTCGCTGTACCGGTCCGTCGTGGTGAAGAAGGAACTAAGCCAAAAGGCGAGGCTCTGTATTTACCGGTCAATCTACGTTCCGACTCTCACCTATGGTCATGAGCTTTGGGTCATGACCGAAAGAACGAGATCCCGGATACAAGCGGCTGAAATGAGTTTCCTCCGTAGGGTGGCTGGGCGCACCCTGCGAGATCGGGTGAGGAGCTCGGTCACCAGGGAGGAGCTCGGAGTAGAGCCGCTACTTCTCCACATCGAGAGGGGTCAGTTGAGGTTGCTTGGACATCTGTTCCGGATGCCTTTGGGACGCCTCCCTGGGGAGGTGTTCCGGGCATGTCCCACGGGGAGGAGGCCTCGGGGCAGACCTAGGACACGCTGGAGGGACTATGTCTCTCGGCTGGCCTGGGAACGCCTCGGGGTCCCACCGGAAGAACTGGAGGAGGTGTCTGGGGCAAGGGAAGTCTGGGCCTCTCTGCTTAGACTGCTGCCTCCGCGACCCGGCCCCGGATAAGCGGAAGATAATGGATGGATGGATGGATATGTGAACACATAGGGGTGAGAGGTCAGCTGTGTTTTCCATCATCTGAACGCCCAAAACCTCTACTTGTCTACACGCTAACAACTTTCACGTGTCACAGAAAAAGGGTCAAAAAATTTGGACACTTTGTTTTTCCGAAGTCGGAGGAGCACTAGAGGAGACGATGAGCCCGCTCGTTTACCCCCAGGCCAAGGGAAGTGCATCCTCAGCGAGTCGACCGAGCCGCGGCTCCATGATGAGGCAGAGCCAGTGGAGTTAGCACGGATGTTAGCACGTCATCAGAGCAGTCTTCTGCGACCCGTGATGGTAAACATCAAAGTAGCGGATTTAATCCAAAATGGTTAGCTGACCCTAAATTTAGCGGATGGCTCTACCAGACCCAGTATGGTAAACCCAGACAGAGTGCTTGCACTGATCCAACCTGCACCATATGCAGCAATAAGTACTAGAGGTCACACAGCACAGCAGACCTGTTCAGCCTCTGAGTTCCCTGGTTTTACCCCTTGGTCATGTTTGCACTGTTTTATGTTAATTTATTTTACTTTTAAATGTGACCAGCAATGACTTGTTTTAAGATTCACGAGGATTTAACTTAAGTGAAAACAATTGATATTATTTATTTTAATTGTATTTTTTGTGTTTGTTAAAAACCGTATTTCAAGATTGTGCCTTTTTGTAAGACTTTTGACATTTAAGTATTGTTAATAAATGGCTCATAATAACACATAAGAGTCATAATTTCAAAATTCCTGTCAACTTTTAACTTTTTTGTTTTTAAAAAAACATGATGGGCTTCTCTACCACCAGGCTTAGCAAGTTTTCTGGGGGAAACCCTGCTCTGGTAAGCAGTTTTGGGGCACTGTGAGTTGAAAGGGTAACATCTAACGCACAGTTCTTTCTCCACTTTACCCTGCATTGGTTTAAGCAACTAAGGTGTTGACTCTTGAATAACAAACTAATTAAATCACAATGATGCTATCAGCAAATAAAGAAAAAAATTTCATGGCCAAGAAGAAGCAGTAAATACATTGAGACAAACTAACAAAAATCATGTGACACACAAGATGTGTTTTAAGAACTGTAAAATCAAAATAAGGCCTATGTTCCAAAGAAAAAGAAGTGAAATGGTAGCTTAACCACAGCTGCAGCAACAGCCGTTGCATCCATCTGTAAAAGGGATAAATAAGCTGAAATCTTTCATACGTGTCTGACTACAGCTTAGTAAAAGTGAAAAAGAAGCATGCAGGTGTTGGTACGAAGACACATCAAGACATGACAGACTCTTTGCACTGTACCTGTCGTGATCTATGTGCTGGTCAGCGTCGTACATACAGAAAGGCTTGTCAATGGTAGTGCACTCATTCATGAACTCTATAGAGCCTCCGGTGTCAGCAGATATGTCGCAGATGGCCAGCAGCCTGTACAAAAAGAGAAGAGACGGCACTCATGAGGTCAAAGTAACAGGCTCAGCTGCCACACTGTAATCATGACTGGAGATACAGCAGCTACTAATACGGTACTGTCATCCATTCACCAGAGCAGATATTCAGCCATCTGTGTGTCAGGTACATCATTCTGTCACATGGACTGTGTTTGACCGAAAAGTTATGGACAGGTCATAGTCAGTGCAGGAAGCAGATTTTTTGTCACCTTCTACAGATGAGAAAATATGTTTTGCTGTGAGGCTGTGATGACACACTGGAAAATACTGAACTAAGCTGGATGAGGCTGTAAATTCTCATGTCACTGCAAAAGTTTCTACTTTTTAAATTTCCTCATACGTAATTCCAGTGGTCTCAGAAGAAACCAGCCTTCTGCAGCTTCTTTGGGATAATTTTTAGGCTTTAAAAAATGTGGCTAGTGATGAGAAGTTTCAGCCAATCAGAGATGAGGAGAGAGAACAGAGAGCAGCAAAGTATGTGGTGGAAATATGACGTGGTTGTACAATGTGTCCCAATTGGAAGCCACAAGTGAATGTTGACTTTTACCTTGGCTGTTTTGGTATATTTCAAGTGCGCGTAAATGTCCTTGTTTGTGTGGAGGGAGAGGCTCAGGACAGAAAGGGTTAAAGGAACAGCTGCAGGAGGAGGGGATAGTATTCTGGTGTGGGGGCAGAGGGGCAGCTTTGCTATTTCTCCTCTATATGGCAGCGTATTCCCTTCCATTATGAGACAGAAGATAAATGGAAAACCTTACAGAGCGATTTCTTTATTATATTTTGGTGTCATTTTGGCTCATGCTTCATCACCTCCTCTCTGTCTGACCCAAACACAGCAGTGAAGACAGATAAGTTATCAAACCACCTGTTCAACAACCATAAACATGCTGTACACTGCTTTGTCTACAGCCTCCTATCCACTGTTGCTATGTTTTACACCGTCACACCGCAAAGTGAATTGTTATGGAGACTAGTTCTAGATTGCCACATACCACAAAATTTGGTCAAGTTTAGTTAAGATAGCTGCTGGCTGAGAAAGTATTTATGTATATTTGGTTGAACGATTATCAGATCTGATGTGTTACTCAGCATTTTTCCATACTTTGACATCATTTTTTTGAAACCGATTTCAGAGAAAATAAGTAAAACTGACTCTGAAGCAGCCACCTCTCTGTCCGTAGTCACAGCTCTGCAGTCTTCAGTAAGTCCTGCCCACAACACTATTCAAATAGTTATGCATCACAAAGAAGAGCCTTTCAACGCTGAAGGTTAGATGCATAACTAATCGAAGATCTTCGCTTAATTAAAGATATGGAAAGCATTTTTGTGTCAAAGTCTGTGTCTTTTTTAAGTTTTGACGGAAAGATCTTTGTTTAAATTGCAAATGCAAATCAATTTTAAATATTAGTAATTGGTCTTCTTGGTGACTAATATTCTGTATTGATATTGGCCCTGAAAAAAAAACACATCAGTCTACCTCTAATTTAGCTATATGAAAAATTGAAATCATTTGTAATCCCATTCTGTATGAAATATGTTATGGTAACAGCAACATCATCATCACCATTATCATTACATAAAGGGTGATTTCAGGACAGAGTACTAACATCATCACTCATCATGCCATTTTGCAAAAACTGTGAAAAACTATAACCTGTATTGATTTCTTACAAATATTGAAATGATGCTGTAATGATGAGAAAAGAGAACAGAAGGAGCATGGAAGGCATGGAAATTAGTTCAGAAGTTGGTGATATTCCAATTCTTACTTGTGAGGTAGCTCAGGCGATCCCTCGTTGTCTCCAAATGAGGTTTTGGGTGGTCTCATGAGCTTCTGAGCATCCAGTCGTCTGAGGAGTCTGGGTGTTTGGGGATCCCAGTAAATACCATTGATCAGGCAGGTTGTGTAGGGCGCCACCTGTGATTAAGATGGCATTAGATTTACAGTGATGGTGCTCTAAAAGTGCTCTTCACTGCGTCATAAATTTGAGTGTCAGCCCAAGAGGTCAGATTGGACAGGATATTGGAAAAACCTAAGACATCAGTGAGGTCTGGTGAAAAAGTGGGCCAATGTCCAAGGAACTGATACACACACACACACACACACATTTTATATATATATATATATATATATATATTTATTTATTTATTTTTTAGGTAGGCTTTCAGGCATCCAGTATATGGTCCTAAACTAATCTAAGCAGCTTTAGGCTACTGCTTCACGTTAACTTTATGGACATGAGAATAGTTTTGTTTGTCTCGTATACACCTCTGCCTGTTGAATGTTCAAAATGCTGATCTATTCCTGTAAAAGTAAAAATACCAATTTTCTGATCGCCAGTTTGAAGGTCTGATGCTGAATAACACAGAACAACTGAAGAAGTCACCTTGACCACTGGGACACTGTGATGGTCATTTTGATGGCAGATTAATCCATTTTGTAACTGGTCAGTTGTAAAAAAACACTTATGTTTATCAGTATAAATCCTTTTTTTTAATACAGCCTACTTTAAATGATCTTTTTATGGGAATGATTCTGATGAAAGTCAACACAGACAACAACCTGCCATGTGGCATGTGTTTTAAAACACCAACACAACCTTCCTGCATGTTTACTGCTGCTGACTTAAATAGAGGACGAGGCCTCTGAGTGACTGACACGAGCAGGTGGAAGGCTGGGTGAGGAGTTGTGTCATGGAGGTTAATGTAATGGTGGTGGTGGTGGTGGTGGTGGTGAGATCGAGGCTAAAAAACTCACGCTGGTCCTGAAGTGTGAGGTGTACAGTTCTGGGTGGTTCTCATACTCCATGGGGTCATATATGCTATCACTCTTCCTCACCAGGTGGTGGTGTCGGCTCAGAACAGTGGCATACACTTTGGTCATATCTGATGAGAAACAAAACAACATGTTGTTGACTGGAGTTTGCTAGAGGTAAAATAATACAGATGATATCAATTATTAAGAACTTGATATATCATAATTAACACCTGTTAGAGCATTTGTAACAATATCAGTCACAAAGATAACTCTTTTCACCTTTTACTTCAAACTCAAAAAGACTAATTTCTTGACAGTCTGAATTTGGTAACTTCTTACATGACATCAATTTCAACAGTCAGTTTTTAAAAATAATCACACCAATAGTCAGAGAAATGCTGAATACTGGATCCCATCCAGCCAGGTCAATAATCGCTCAGTTCCTACCAGTAACTACAGTTTAAAACAAATAAATGGAATGTGGAGTTAGAAACCCTCTGCTGCAGGTGATACACTAAAATCTGTCTAAAAGTGTCTAACAGTATTTTAGGACTATTATGTCATGTGAAACTATCTCAGATCAAACTTTGGGGCGGATGTTTTTGTTCCTTGATGTGGTAATTTTCTAAAGAGGTAATATTTTAGAGAGTTCAGATACTGAATAAATTAGCTCCTGGGTCATTTTCCTCCAGTGTAGTGTTTTGGTTTTTTTTTGCAGTTGCCACAGTTGCATGTGGCAGCAAAAGCTACTTCTACACATTTGTAGAAGAAGATGCCTTAAGATTTGAAGTGACCTTTGCTGCTGCTGTTAATATCCAACTGCAGCTCTGTAGAACTTCATCTTATTATTGTCCCAGGCTATGCTTTAGAATGTTTGCCTGAAAAAAACATGACTAAAATCAATCAGTAACAGCGTCACAGCTATAGGGTACTCAGGAGACATTTTAAATGCAATGCATTACTGTCTATTGGATTACTGACTAGAGTGAGAAACTCCACAAAAAATGAAAATATTACTTCAGTCTAATTGAAATTCTACATCAGAAAAAGTACAACACCCTTTTAACAATGATTTAATGAGTAAGTAAGCACTAATAGTAGACAAATGTCTTACCTCCCGTTTCAGAGACGTCTTTCAACTCATGAGGTTCAACATATTCAACAGGAAGCTCATTGATGATGTCCTGGGCTCCCTGCATGGAAGAAAAAAGTTGAGTAGGGGACTAACTTTCCCGAAAAATCCTCTCTAACCAGATTTTCTGACTCTGAAACCACTCAGTGGTTGGTCTTGTGTATTGCTACCAGTTTGCTCTTTGTACCTTGGAGACGTTTCCAGTTCCAGTGAAGCAAAACGTAACACGGCCTATGGATTTGGGCATGAGCCCCATTGAAATCTCATACCCACAGTCCCTCACTGCCTGGATGGCCTGGCTGACGTTCCTATAGTTATGAGCCATGCCGATGTGCTGTGAATGGCAGAGTGACCAGTGGTGGTGGGATAAGAATCACATTAAAAGCAGAATACTATTCTTGTACTGCACTTGAGGACAAACTTGTGTTGTTTTAATGAAGAATGGCCTCTCTTACCATGAAGGGAGTGTGGTGGCCAAGAGCAAGGAAGCGCAGCCCCAATCCATGCAAAATGTTAATCATTCCTGAAAAAAAACAGCCAGAGTAATTCTCATTTAATACAACTTCAACATGTGCATTTCATCAAAAAACTCAAAAAGTGATGTAAGTGTATTTTAATATTTTACTTATACAACAGGCTCACATTTGATAACAAAAACAGATTTTCTGGTCAAGCAGTGCCGTCTGCAGTCTGTGTACATTTACAGCTCATTGTGTTCCTATTGAACAAAAAGTGCTGTTTCCTCCAACACAAAATATTTGTGAAGCTGAAACGTCAAATATTTTAAAAACTGCCTTGTGAAGATTCTTCTTAACCAGGAAACACTGTGATGTCATTTTTGTGCATTTACTAGACCCTCAAACTGTCACCCATTTGGAAGCTGGTAAAGCTGTGTTTCTGACTACCAGCTGGTTACAACTGTTGATCACACAACCAGGAGTCGATCTGGAGATGGAGCCGTGCTCAAACAGGACAATCACATGACGCAATGTTTCAAATTCAGTATGTGTGTGATTGTTGGTGTGGACTGAGAATAGAATTACATTGACTAAATATCGATACAATATCTGTAAAAATACTAATATAATACGTTATGAGTATGATTATTTGTTATTTTCAAAATAATTAAATAAAATTGCAAAAAATATTAATAAATTGTCGCACATCTAGAAGGCCCAGAGTTAAAATCTTGGACTAGGATCTTCCTATGGACTTTGCATGTTCTCCCTGTGCAGTGTGGGTTTTCACCGGGTTCTCCAGCTTCCTCCCACAGTCCAAAAACATGCTGAGGTTAACTGATGATTCTAAATTGTCCATAGGTGTGAATGTGAGTGTTCTTGGTTGTCTGTCTCTATGTGTAGCCCTGTGATAGACTGGTGACCTGTCCAGGGTGTCCCCTGACTTCACCCTAAGTCAGCTGGGATAGACTCCAGCCCCGTCTGACCCTAAAGAGCAAGTGTAAAGCAGTGTATAGATAATAGATGGAAGGATGACTGACAATGTCTCCAGGTCTGGGCATCTATTGCTGCTGTATGGGCACTATTATTTTAACTCTTCAGATTGATCTGTTGCTTCCTAAAATACAATGTCAGACAGCAGGAAGAGGTAGAAACCCTGGTGTGAGGATTTTCTTCATAACAAAGTCACACTGCACAGATCTGCTGTATGTGATAGTGATGGTCTACTATGTATAGTTTTTATATCCATTTGCATCCTTTCGCATTGTGACTCTACTTAATTCTGGTCTGATCAAATGATGAATTTATTACAATAGTTTCACAACGGCTGCACAACTTTCACATGAGTCCTGGCAAATGACTGACCAGCTGAGGCATAGTGCAAAACCAGGGCAATTTCATACCTGCGACACCGGCCCACTGACCAAATGCTACAATCCGGTAGCCGTTAGCATCAACCATCTTCTCGTAGTCAATAAGGCGAACCTCCTGAAAAGACAAAATTAACTTATTATAGTTTCTGAGTTTGAATTTGAATGTAAACTGAAATCTAGGCTTTGAGCATTGCCATCTTTTTAATCCATTGTGTAAGAAAGTCATTACTCCCAGTCAAAATTTAATCAGTAGGAGGCTTGTGCATGCCAAGTGTCATGTTAGTCACTACAGTGTCTGTCCCAGGCTAATACAGATTTCAGTCATGAAATGCAGTTACTCCTACATTACAGCCTTTTTAAATGCTGTTGGTTCAAATTTTTCTGCAGAAATATGTCACATTTAAAGCATTTCCATAACTAAAAGGGCATCATACCTCCATTTCCAAGAAGGTTTAATTGGAAACATCTGAACGTGAACCACCATGTAGATGAATGAAATGAAATAATTAACAAATGAATATGGTATTAGTGTTAAGAAAAGAAAGTGTTAGCTATAGAAATAGCAAAATGCTCTTAGAGGAAGCTGACTTTTCAGTTTAATTAAAACTAATTAATTGAACCCCATCCCACCACACATTCCATTCTCCCAGGGGAGAAGGCTGTTGTCCATCTTTTTCTGTAACTTGCTAAAACTATTGACACCCACTTCTGCTAAGACCACTTCCCCTGGTACCAGTCAAGACACAGCAGTTTACTGACACCTGAAGGATAAAAGACACTCTGTGGAGGAAAGCAATGAGCATATTCTAAGTAGAGGACAGGTGGTTGAAAGGAGGCTATCTACGTTGAAGAGAGACAGTAGAGAAACCATCACTCAACAGGGGACAAGGTCAGCCACCTCACTCATCACCCACCTACAACGCTGTATTTTCATCCCTTCTCAGGAGATTTACCACTCATTCACACTTGACCTTTAACCACTCCAATGACTGTCATTTAAGCACAGCGTAACATGTGACCACAACACACAACTGTTGTTATGGCATATCGGAGCACCTACAAGCGAAATGACATCAGTGGCCTTGACAAAATCCCACACACAGGTTTAATACCTGGGACTCCTAACCAGTCAGTCAGGACTGAGGAAGCCTCTCAGATGAGAGGTGAAACATCTTCAAGCATCTACTGCTAATTCGAGTTGCCCTTGACTCAATAATTCTTGGATAATTGTTGAACAACAAGTGGAGCAACCTTGGACATGTTATCGTGAAAGAACATGTGTGCAGATTGGACATCGAACTGCTAGTGATAAGTATCCATCCATATTATTTGCACAGAGAGTTTTCCCAGACCATTGTGATATGTTTACATTCCAGTACGTCGAGGGCTACTGACATTATCACCTCCATGACCGCAGGACTACAGACACTTCACCTCAGTGCCTTCATAGCTATCTTTGGAGATTTAAATCACATCACTCTTACGTTAACTCTGGCCATCTTCAAACAGTGTGTTTACTGCAACACCAGAGACAACACAACACTGGGCCAGCTGCATGCTATTGTTAAGAAGGCATACAGTTTTTTAGCTCTCCCTCCTCTGGGCGGGTAAGATCACAGTGTGGTCCACCCATCTATATTCCTGCTGTCCAGCAGCAACCAGTGATCACCAGAACAGCTCAGAGGTGGTCACAGTAGGCTGTTGAGACTCTGCAGGGATGTTTTGAGGTGAGGGACTGGGATGTTCTCTTCAATACACACGGGGAGGACATAGACTGATGGATGGCATTGCTATGTTAACTTCTGCATGGCCGGCATCATCTCAACCAAGATGGTGAGCTGTTTCCACAACAACAAGCCCTGGGTGACTAAGGACATCAAAGCAACACTGAACAGGAAGAAGGTGGCCTCCAGGTGCAAAGACAGGAAGGAGCTGAAGAAGGTACAGAAGAAGCTGATGGACAAGATTACTGAGAGCAAGAGGGGCTACAGGAGGAACCTGGAGATGAAACTCCAGCAGAATAACATCAAGAAAAAGTGGAGAAGCCTGAGAACCATCACTGGCTATGGAGAAAAGAGCAACCGGGCACTTACAGAGACCTGGATGACCAACCTGACTAACAACCTAAACTGTTTTTTAACAGGTTTGGCTTCTCACCACCCTTCCCCAAGCCTTCCCTATGTCTCCCCAGTCTTTATGCCTTCACCGCATAATCTGATGAACCTGGCACCCTCTTGCTATTGTCCACCTCAACAGCCCTCCTCTCACCTCCCTCCCCCGCATTATCATCCCACTATCTTTCTCCTCCGACTCCCAGGGTTCCCTCCTACTCGCATTCCCCAACAGGGCACTTCTCTATTTACCATTGCTGCAGGGGATGTGAGGAAAGAGTTCAGTAGACTTCGTCCAGCCAAAGCAGCAGGACCTGAAGGCCTCATCCCCAGGCTGCTGAAAGGACATGCTACTCAGTTCTGCATGTTTTTTTAAGCACATTTTCAACCTGAGCCAGAGCTTGATGATTGTCCCTGCTCTAAGGAAGACTTCATGCCTGCTTCCTGTGCCAAAGAAAAACACCTAAGACCAGCTTTGACTTCACATGTACTGAAGTCATTGGAGAGGCTGGTCCTGAAGCACCTCTGCTCAACAGTTGAGCTATTTCTAGACCCTCTGCAGTTCATGTACCAGCCTCACATTTGAGTGTAAGATGCAATTATCTTTCTACTGCACAGAGCGTATACTCATCTGGAAGAGGTGTGGGGGGAGTCATGTTCCTTGACTTTTACAGTGCTTTTAACACCATATGGCCTACCCTGTCTCCCCTCCTGTCCTCTTTACACTACACCTCTCCTCCACCCTCTATACCTCAGAGCATCGAAAGGTGATATTTTGCACTGTCTGTAAAGTCCTGAGACAAACTTGTGGATCAGGGCTATAAGATAAAGTTGACTTCAAATTCAAAATGCCTGTTCTAGTGAAGTCTTAGGGTATCTTCAAATAACAGCTATTTTATTTTTTGAGGGAAAATGTGATGTTCATGGAAAACATTCTTTGTCATATCTGTGTTTTTAAAAAAAGCATATTACTGAGTCAGATGGGGTCATACTGTGTACAGAGTGAAAGGAGGTCATCTTGACCTGCGCTTCTGAGGAAGGAAATTAGTTATCTTCCAAAGTTAGCTATGGAGTGATCAGAGACAGGCCCACTACTTCAGACACATACCATCCTGTACTATCTCATCTCATCCTGCATACCATGTCACTTTATCCCATAACTGTTGCTTTATCTGGTCTCTTTATCCTACTTGTATAATAGCCGCATATACTGTACCTTGTATTTTTTTTGTTATATTTATCTATCTATTTTTATTTCTATACTGTGCCTTGTACTGCTGCAACACTTGAATTTCCCCTCTGGGGATCAATAAAGGATTATCTTATATTATCTTGTCTTGTCTTATCTTATGAATAAAAGTGGGACCTTCCTGATGCAGACAAGTAGCTCAAATAATCAGGGTTTTTCAGCAATGTTTACAGCTACTGTATTGAAGTTACCAAAAGTATATTTTATGGCTCACCTTCTTCAGCAGGTCCTCTAAAAGCCCCATGTTGGCCTCTTGTGCCTTGATGGTGTGAGAGAAAAAAGCATACGTCTTCCTGGGGATGACCTTCTCCTCTGGCGGCCTCTTCACTCCAATTATCAGTGATGCCTCTGAAATATCCTCCTGAATGACAGCCCCTGCCTTCATGTAGTACTGAAAGTAAAGAATGGACTGAATCAGACCAGCTGGCAGAAACACTCACATTTTGTTTTGTTTTTTTTGTTCTGAAAACTGTTATTTTATGTGTAAAATCTTAAATCTTTCCTGTAGTAATTCACACGGCAAGTTAACAAAAAGTAAGGTAAGACAACACTTTACTAATCGTCAAAGTAAACTTTTTGTTATGACAGCAACAAGAGACTGCAGGCTAGGAGTTAAAGAATACCAAGAAGTTTTAAAAAACTACAAAATGTACCTTGCAATAACTTTGATTTTAAAAAAATTGTGCAAATGTTTGTGCGATACAAATCCAAAGTCCACTACTGCAAATCTGGCAGTCATGTTGCAGACTGTACGTCGAATATACAATAATATAATACACAAGCATAGTTAGGCATGTGAACAATGTACACAACATACATGCATAAGCATTGGGTTTTATGTGTGGGTCAAATATATGCATTTTGAACACAGTTCCATGTAAATAACACAGTACTGCCATGTATATATAATAGACAGAATACTACTGTATAGCACATAGTATATTATAAAATGAAATCATATAAAAATGTAATGATAAGTGATAGCAATATAAAGGCTGACGATAACAAAAGAGCTCAATGTTTGAAGGCTCGGAACCAAACTGTTATATGTCATATTTTGTAATTCTTTAATTTTACTCCTTTTGTGCTGATTTTGAAGAAATTGTGCTCTGATTTCTTCTTTTAGCTACTTAGTCCATCTGTATAAAACATGTAGCAAATTAATACCCTGCTAAATACAATAAAATATATATTGGAAACACAGTTTAGCAGCAAAAAAAACCCACAAGAATAAGAAGTTCTTCTAAGCTAACACAGTTAGCTTTTAGCTAGTTAGCACACATAAGGAGTAGCTTCCTGACTTTTCTGTCTACTGTACTATTTAAAATGTAGCTTCTGTTTGCTAATGTGGGAAAAACTAAATAAAATAAAGATACTGGAGCATATAAAGATATTCTACAAAACTGGAAAAGTGGCTAAATTAAATTTAGCTAACTGTCTCACCAGTCATGGCTGCTTAACTGCATAAAATCACATCAAATCCACCATGACGGAGTCTGCTTAGCTTTTAGCTAGTGAGCACTTTCAAGCAGAGATTTTGTTCCTTTTAGTTCTACAGTAAAATTTTAAATTTATATTTTGTTTTGCTTATGGGGTATTATAAACAAATTTATGAAGATATCAGAGCATCAAAATTTAAGATTAAAGACATTTTAAAATTTTATTAAAACTGAAAACTGAGTAAACTGGGTGAAGCTAAAGCCGTGTCATCAATTTTAGCTAGCTGGAGTGTAGTCACTGCAGTCTCTCCTCGTAATGAACACATCTCTGTTACACTGATGTGTTTCATAGTAAAACGCCTTAAATGTTCTGGTCTCAACTCTTTTTTGCCAGAATTTGTAGTTGCTAAATTCTGACTGTGTATAGCAGGATAGTAATATTACAGTAGCATGCTGTTCTTTTTCCTAACAGATGCCATTCACAGCCTCACCTTCTCGTGGATGGCTCTGCGGTTGGACGGTTGGACCAGGACTTTGACGCCTGCGTGTGTGAGCTCTCTGACATGGCGTGGGGCAAGCGGCGCCCTCCTTTCCCAGGGATTGATGTCTTCACGGCGGATGGCCATGACGGCCCTGTGGTGCTCATAGCGCCGCTGGCCTGCGAGGCAGCTTGGCGTCCTCTTGCCTTGGTGACTGAGGACTCTGAACATGGCTTCTCGTCCCCGGCTTGGGAAAAAGACACAGAGACACAGACTGCTGACCCCAGCAGGTTTAATCAGAGACAGAGGTTAGTCAGACACGTCAGTCAAGGAGAGTGTGACTGAGAAGTCAGAGGTTAAGTTAAGCTTGCTGCTGGGAGAGTGCTGCTGACAAGCAGGTGGTCCTGACAGAACAGAAATCCCACTAATTCCACTGTTTATGACAAAAAAGACAACACAAGATGTGTAAAACAACACAGACATTACTGGACAGCACGGACACCACAATCATTAAGATGGTTTGACTTTAAACTGAGTGACAGAGGGATTTGTTAATCTGTTCATGAGATTTGGACAATGTCACTGATTATACTGACACTAGGTGGAAATGGATTACAAAATACCATAGCCTCTTTCCAATAGTTTGACATTCTGGGAGACGTGTGTTCTGGTGGAGTGTTTGGGTGTATTCACATCTGAGATATTTTAAGGTTTTGAAAGAGTTTTTTGACGTATTTGCCGGTCTTTACCTTGTATTACTGCTGAACTAAATGGCACCACTTTAGCTGCATGTTGATATTTTTCAAAGTGAATATTCTTAATATTTTTACACAGGGCCAGTTTGTTACTAATTTTCTGTCCTTTCTCTCCCATTCTTTGTGTTTTGTCCTCTGCAGGTATCTCTGGCGGTGGAGCTACATGGTTTTGAGTTGCAGTTACTTGCCTCACCAACCTCAGCGGTCTTTCTTGCTCTTTTATGTGTTGTTTGTCTATCTGTCATCTTGTTGTGTCTTTCCTTTATCCTCACCCCAGCTGGTCCAGGCAGACAACCTGATGCCTCCCTCTGCCAAACACACTGAACTATGAGGCCAAAACCACCAAGAACACACTACAGCGACTTCTGTCCACTGTTACACCTACACTGACTCATCTGTTTCCAGATTAACCAAACAAGTTCAAACATGATTGTTAGCACCCTACAATATTATTTATCACACAGACTTCCCTGACTAACGGTTAGGAGCGCAAATATGAGAGAAGCTTCACATCTAGGCAAACAACAGCCCAGATTGGTGAAGGGTTTCTTGGGTCAACATGTGCTCTCCTCAGAGTTTCCCTGCATGTCCTGGAGGAGTCTCATGCTGAGGTGGAGAGCAGTCACAGTAAACAGCAACCCTCTGCATTTGCATTTGAATGGCCTCTGTGTGAGCACATATGTGTGCCTACACGGTGGTGGATAAGTTACATGTGAAGTACAGTAAGTCACTGTCAGCACTTATTATTAAGTCGATATTGACGAACACGGACAGCCCTGGACTGTGTGTAGATGTCAGCGGAGCTCCGTGTAGGTTTAGCCCCAGACTGAGCTGAGGCTTTAACCTCCACCGTCACCACATGGATCGGTTCCTGGATCCGGTCACCGGTAACCAGATCACGGACCACCAACTAACTACGAACTAAACAACTTTTACACGCATGTCACTCTTCACGCAGTCGCGATCGGTTCACTTGAACCAGCTGCTGCTCGAACCCACCTTTCTGTCCGCTTTCTGTTCACCACACCGGCTCCTGGCCAGGAAATGTGCCCACGGTTCACCGACGACGCCGGAGAGTCACTCAGAGGTGAAGAGCCGCAGATCCACGCAGACCTGAGACCTGAGCTGCCCGCAATCACCGAGGACACCGATCCACCTCCGGACACGGCTTCAAAATAAAACCAAGTACGCGTTTGTCTGATAAAGCTTTTAATTCCACTTTGGAACCATAAATTGTATTTATTTTCATTAATGCTTTACTATTTAAGTTTAGCAGGTATTTATGTGATACATTTATCCTATACATTTATTTCACTATGTATATGGATAAGTTCTGTCTTTACAGAAATTCAATCTCTATTAATATATTTGGAATACTTACTTGTTACATATAGTATTAATAATAAAGGTCATAATACAACTCCAAACAATGCAGACAATAATAAAACCGGACAAATATTGATAGCAGCTGGTGATCAGTCTTTAGAGATTTTAGTTTTTAGTTGTGTTGTCAGTTATTTTTAAATCCGTTTTTAACTGTGTGCCTAAATGCAGAGTACATTTTCTATGACCTTTCCATCGTTATTTAGGCTAATCCTAATGGACAAGATCTCATTTGGAGATAGGCCTAATTGCATATACTGTATATGATATCCCATGTTCCTGCTGTTTATATAATTAATTCTGTATATACTGTATATATTTCATACTGTTCATACCATTTCTACGCATACTGATATTTTATCCCTTCCTTCATATGCACATCTATTTATCTTTCTCTTGTTTTCTACAGCTGTTATTTTTTGTAATCTTAGTGTGTTCATACCAGTCTGTTCATGCTGTTCATTCTCTTTATACTATATCATACTGCATAATACTGCATTTAACTTGTACTGCTTCTTTTGTGCTACACTGTAATGCATTGTCTTATGTTGACTAGCTACTGTTGTCTTTTATTCTGAAGGTCTGGCCCACCGATGAGCAGTGCTGTTTAGTGATTTTGATGTATTGGCGGAATGTTCCCTGCGAGATAAGATAAAGTGGCTTTGTTTCGGTTTGTACGGGTTCATTTAGGGCTCTGTGAGCGTCTGTGTTGATTTAACATTTTAAAAAGTCCATATCCTCATGGAGGGCTTGTCCTCAGCAGGCCCTGTGGATCAGCAGAGCTCACGCGCTGTCTCCGCCACAGTCAGCGCTGCCTGTGATTGGCTGTTGTGCTCCAGATTGTTTATAGATCTGGATAGTACCCGATACACGCCCATAGACCCACGTCTCCACCAATCAGCTGCCAGAGCTGCGGAGCGGCCTGCTGCTCCGCCCGTCGCGCTGTGATGACATAATAAGCCGCGATGAGAGGAAACAGCTGTGGTCCAAAGCACAGACATACACCATAGAGGCTCATATCGGAAACTGAACAGCTCTATTCTTAAACATGAAGCTGTTTCCAAAACTGTCCATTCGCTAATTGAACGTTTTTTGCATAAATCTTTATTAGAAAAAAAGTTTTGTCATAATTGGGAACTCTTAATATTCGAATTATCAAAATTCTTTAGAGCATATGGAAGTTCGATCACTAGGGCTAAAAAAGCTGAAGAAGAAAATCTCATTTCAGAAATAACATCAATAACACAAAAAATACCTGGAAATATAACTGAGAGTGAAGAACAACATTTAATCAGTCTACAAAACAAATTAGACGACATTTATAGATTAAAGGCAGAAGGGGCCTTTGTGAGGAGTAGGAGAAGATGGCTGGAGGAAGGGGAACAGAATACTGCTTATTTTTTTCGTCTTGAAAGAGTTCAAGCTAAAAACAGCACAATACAAAAGCTAAATATTTATGGACATATTACAGATGACCCTCGAAAAATAGCCAATTATTGTTCAGATTTTTATACCAAATTATATGAATCAAAATATAGTGAGGAATCCACCTGTCAATTTTTGGGGTCTCTTACAGAAACTAAGTTAATCAAATCTGATCTGAAAGAATTTTGTGACAGACCACTAACACTACAAGAAGTTATATCTGCTATTGATCACCTCAAGCCTAACAAGTCTCCAGGCACAGATGGTATTACCTCTGAATTCTATAAAACATTCTCCAAACAGCTTGCGCCCTTCCTCCTCGGTCTTTTCTTAGAATGCATAGGCAATGAATCCCTTCCTCCAAGCTTAACCCAAGGCCTCATAACTCTAATACCAAAACCAAAGAAAAATATACTCCTTATTGACAACTTAACGATTCCAATTTGCTTACTTAATAATGATTATAAAATATTTGCATTAATATTTGCTAAAAGAATAAAATCTGTTTTGGACCAAATAATTGGCGAGACTCAATCTGGCTTCATGAGAAACAGACATATTTCCAACAATATTAGACTAGTACTTGACCTAATTGATTATTCCGATTTATGCTCTGATGAAAGTTTGATCCTTTTTTAGACTTTTACAAGGCTTTCGACACAATTGAACATAAATTCATTTTCCACGCCTTAGAGAAATTTGGCTTTGGTTCATATTTCAGCAGTGCAATCAGAACAATGTATACAAATGGAAACTGCTCAATCAGATTGCATGCTGGTACTTCTCCTCGTTTCTTCCTTAAACAAGGGGTCAGACAAGGATGCCCCATATCACCTTATCTATTTTTGCTCTGCACTCAGCTACTCACTGACTTTATAAAGCTCAGTCCACTAAAAGGTATCTCACTAGCGAGCAACAAAGTTATCATCAGCCAACTGGCCGATGATACAACATTATTTCTAAAAGATCTCTCTCAGATACCTTTATGTATTGATTTGATAAATACTTTCTCTGCTGCATCTGGACTTTGCTTAAACATAAAGAAACGTGAATTGCTTGCTCTTAAACATTGTGACATCCCCTCCATTTGCAATATACCAGTAAAAGATACTATTACTTACTTGGGAATCGTCATTACTAAAGATAAAGAAACCAGATGTAATCTGAACTTTGACTTGATTATTGAAAAAACCCAGAAAAAAACTGAACCAATGGCTACAAAGAGATTTATCATTGAAAGGCAGAATTTTGCTTACCAAAGCTGAGGGAGTATCCCGTCTTACATACGTTGCTTTATCTCTCGATGTTAACCAAAAAGTCCTAAAAGATATTGACAAGCTGCTATTTAACTTTATATGGAGGAACAAAATCCATTATATTAAAAAATCTGCAATAATGAACTCATATGATAAGGGTGGCCTTAACTTTTTAGACTTCTACACTTTTAACAATACGTTCAAAATAAATTGGCTTAAACAATTCTTTAAAAACCCATCCTCAATTTGGAATTTCATACCAAATTTTATTTTCTCTAAATTAGGAGGCCTAAATTTCCTTTTGCTTTGTAATTATAATGTTGAAAAAATCCCCTCAAAACTATCCAACTTTCATAAACAGATGCTTCTTTCTTGGTCACTAATCTACAAATATAATTTCTCCCCACATAGATACTACATATGGAACAATAAAGACATCATATACAGAAACAAATCCTTATTTTACCCTTTCTGGTTTACTCACAACATTCTCTTGGTTCATCAGCTATTTAAGCCAGATGGATCACTCTTGACATATCAAGAATTCACATTAAAATATAGTATCATAATCCCTGTTAATGAGTTTAATATTGTTATAAATGCAATCCCAAAAGGAGTAATCATGTTATTTAAAAGTACAGCAGATCCCAACAGTAATACCCATTGATCCAACCAAACCTGCAGTTGGTCAGATTTGTTTCTCCTCAACAAGCAATAGTAATCGTCGCATACGCTCATTATTTCAGAATGATGTTGTATCAGTTCCATATGTGGTAGCTTATTGGAACTCCTTTATTAATAACCTTAACTGGAGAAAAATTTGGAACCTGCCAGCTAGATATATGATTGATAACAAAGTAAAAGAAGTATCTTTTAAAATAATTCATAGATTTTACCCATCAAAAGTCTTTTTGCAACGATTCAAAAGAGACATAGATATAACTTGTTCTTTCTGTGAAGGACACCCTGAAGATGTACTTCATTTATTTTGGTCCTGCCCCTTCTCTACCAAATTATGGAAAGATATTTGCAAATTGATTTCTACTTGTGCTTTGAACATATATTGTTTGGCTTCACTGACATTCCATCTAACAAAAGAAAACAATTTTATATCATCAATCTTATTATATATTTAGCCAAATGGCATATCCACAAATGTCGATATAGTAATCAGAAACCACTTCTTTGTATTTTTGATAATGAAGTCAAACAATATATTAAAACTATTAAACAATCCACTTACATGAAGGCCATTAAGACTGTTGATCTGTGCGTTCTTTTTAATCTATTTCTGTAATATCATGTTCTGAGGTGTTGCACCTGAAAGTTTGTAACCCCCTGGTGACTATTCCTTACACTTCAAAGTGATGCACTGTAATATGTTGTTTCTTTAAATAAAGATTTCTTATCAAAAAAAAAAAAAAAGAATAGTGTAAAACCTGACACTACAGGCCAGGAATTAAATAAGACGGAGAACCAGGAATTAAGGTATGCAAATGTTAATATTTATTTTCACAGTGCACATCATAAAATTCGCCATCTTGTTAATCCGAAAAGGGTTCTAATTACTCATACCATTAATTCTCAATGTACTTAAGCCCGATAAACCAAAAGTGAAACCACTGCACGCTAAAATGCCACTGCACATCAAAAAACACTCCAAACAGTTCACTCGTGCCAACAACCATCTCACATAGGTCGGGTTTCCGTACCGCGAGGGATTAACATTAGGTAAACTACGAACCAGGATCGAACAGGGAGGCGAATAAACCAACAAAACAAACAAAACAATAAACATAAATATAAAAAGTTAGTCCGCTCTCACACGATGCACCCCAGGTTGTTCTCATCTAGGGGCCCTGCAAGGCCGAGCGGACTAACTTAAACAAATTATACAAACAAAATCAAAAGGACAGCAGGAAACAATTGCTGGAAAACACAAACAATAAAAACACAATTAACTACTGAATTCAGGATAAACTTATCACAAATAAAAACACATTTTTAATAAGCATCCCTTAAAAATACATACCGGCTACGCTGTCATCTCACACGCAGCAGGAATCGAACTCTTCATTAAAACCGTGTGGCCACACACGATCAAAGCTGAAACCTTGTGTGGTTCTCTGTGCTCACGCCAGCAATCGTCTGCACCTGGCAAACACCTAACTCCTTTTATTGCTGCCTGCCAATCAGAGGCAGACAGCGGAGAACCACCAGGTGCCACTGGTTACATCCTTCCCTTTCAAAGTGCATCGGCGACCGAATGATGGACTAAAAAAGAGAACACACTTAACACACTCTGATTCATTTACCTCTCTTGCAGCTTGCACTGATTGTGGCAATCTATGAGGGTTAGAATGCTGTCCAGCCGTTTTTCTGGTTGACCTTCGTGGCGCCAAAGCCAAAGAGGCACCCATTTCTTCAATGGGTTCTCGGCCTACAGGAGGTTGTTGACCAGGCATCCCTTCAGATTCAACAAAGTCATCATTTCCAGCACAATGTGCAGGTTCCTGTTCCTCCTCATCACCTGTCCCACTGTCTACTTCCTGCACTTCCTCAACCATGTCATTTTCGTTTTGGTGCAAAACTCTATTGTCAAGGTCCCCATCACCTTTTTTAGCCAAAGGAACACCTCTCAACTCGGTTCTATGCACTTGTCGAAGTGGCCCCTCCTGACCAGCAGGAGCAATTGAATACACCAGGCCTTGTTCAGAGGGCGGTCGCACCACCTGATAAGGTGTAGGGTCCCAAAAATCCTGGATCTTATTACGGCCTCTCACAGAGTGATTTCTGGTATACACTAAGTCACCTTGCTCAAAATTCTGACCAGTATGTGAACCTGGGTTCTTCAGGTCCCTCTGTGCCCTTCTTACCTCTAACCGTTGTTTTACAATGTCCTAGGCAACACTCACAGACTTTTGATGTTCCTGTACCCACTCTTCCACTGCCACATCATCCTTAGTTTCACTCTCCGCCCCCAACAACAAATCCACTGCTAGCCGTGGCTCCTGTCCAAACATCAAAAAATATGGAGTCATGCCAGTTGACTGGTGATTTGTAGTATTGTATGCAAACACAACCTGCGAAAGGTGTCGAGGCCATTTACGCTTCTGCTCAGGCGGAAGAACTCGTAATAAGTCATGGAGTGTACGATTACATCGCTCACACTGGCCATTACCTTGTGGATGGTAGGGAGTGGTACGACTCTTCTCAATCTTATACATCTTACAAAGTTGATAAACAAGAGCACTTTCAAAATTCCGACCCTGGTCAGAATGAATACGGGCTGGAGGCCCGAAAAGTTGGAACCAGTGCTTCACTAATGCCTCTGCCACTGTGCTAGCCCGCTGATCCTTTGTGGGGACAGCTTGTGTGTACTTAGAAAAAACATCTGTCATGACTAAAATGTTTTCTTTGCCATCGGTTGACGGCTCCAATACTGTAAAATCAATTGCCAAAATTTCATGTGGTCGGGATGCCTTGATAGTGCCCATGAAAGTCCTGACCTTCGGCTGAAGAGCTTTAGAAAGAACACACCTTTTACAGTCTTTACACCATCTTTCCACGTCTGCGTACATATTGGGCCAATAATACCGTGACCGTATCAACTGCAGTGTACGCTCAACTCCTTGATGACCATGATCGTCATGGAGTGAACGAAGAATATGATCCTGCAGACACTGTGGCAACACCAATTGATCAACCTCTCTCCCTCCATCTGGCGTATAAATACGGCGGTACAGGACAGACTCCCTGTCCTTAATACACTTAATACACTGACGGACCAATTCTCTGGTGCCCCTGTTTAGATCATCCCTTTCCTTTGAATCAGGCAGCCTGCCCTCTTCCCAGTACTTCAAGAAAGGTCCAATGATTGGATCTTGTTTTTGTAAAGTACATATGTCAGACAATGAGCACCCAGGTAATACACTAATTTCAGCTTGCACACTGTGCATTTCCTCACCCTGCATCCCTGCAACACATGAAGGAAAACCCTCTGGTTCCTCTGTAGTTACATACTGACGAGACAGAGCATCTGCATTTATGTTTTGAGAACCTGGACGGTACTTTATGGTCAGATTGAAAGCTTCCAATTCTGAGGCCCATCTCTGTTCTACTGCGCCCAACTTTGCTGTGGCTAAATGACTTAAGGGGTTATTATCTGTAAACACAGTGTAATGATGGCCTAACGGATACTCCCTGAACTTTTCGGTAACTGCCCACTTCAGTGCTACTAGCTCCAGTTTCATAGAGCTATAGTTGCTCATGTTGCGCTCCGTAGGCTTTAAGCTCCTACTAGCAAAGGCTATGGGTCTCAACTTACCCTCATGTTCTTGAGAGAGCACAGCTCCTAAACCCCCATGGCTGGCATCTACCTCCAACACAAACGGCTTCTGGAAGTCTGCATAAGCAAGCACAGGTGTTGAGACAAGGGCAGTTTTAAGTTGATGGAAACTCTGCTCACACTCAGAATCCCAAGACCCAGTTAAAGGCTTCTGCGGTGTTCTGCCTTTCCTACCTGGAGGAAGAAATTTGGCAACTACTCTGTGCAAAGGGGCAGCCATGCGTGAGAACCCTGCGATAAACCTCCTATAATAACTGGCAAAACCCAAAAAAGAACGGAGCTCTGATAAGTTTCTGGGCTCATTCCAGTCTCGCACTGCAGCCACCTTTTCTGGATCTGTGGAAACTCCTTCAGCAGACACCACATGGCCTAAATACTTCACTTTCCGCTGAAAGAATTGACACTTGGAGAGCTTGACTTTCAACCCCTGTTTATCCAGCCGGGACAATACTTCCTCTAATCGCTCCAGATGCTGTTGCACAGAGGATGAAAACACTATCACATCATCCAAGTACAACAGCACTGACTGATGCCGGCAGTCCCCAAACAAACGCTCCATGAGGCGCTGAAAAGTACTGGGTGCATTACATAACCCAAAAGGCATGCGATTAAATTCAAACAAACCAAATGGAGTACAAAATGCTGTTTTTGACTTATCCTTCTCAGCCATTTCTACCTGACTATAGCCACTGGCTAGATCTAAGGTTGAAAACCACTGGGCCCCTGCTAGGGCATCCAGTGATTCTTCGATTCTTGGCAAAGGAAAAGCATCTTTCCTTGTCTTTGCATTTAGCTGTCTGTAGTCCACACACATCCGTAGGCTGCCATCCTTCTTTTGAACAAGAACTATTGGAGAGGAATATGGACTAGTACTCTCTCTGATGATCTGGCTTTGTAGGAGTTGTTTAATATGATCCCTTGCCAACTCATACTGGGATGGAGGTATGCGCCTGTATGGTTGCCGGACAGGTGTTTCATCTACTAGTGGGATTTCATGCTTTATCAGTTCAGCGCAACCAATATCCAACTCATTCTTAGCAAAAACCCTGCTATATTTTAATAACAGGTTCTTAGCTTGTTGCTTTTCGTTTTCCTCAAGGTTCTTAAACCCAGGTAAGTCTAACTCAGGTTCACTGCAGGTGGTTGTGTGACTAGAAAAATAGGCAGTACAGCCCTGGGAATCCACCGACACTTGTACATTGGACCCACCCTCTACTATTGCACTAGCCAGTTCTACAGTGGCTATCACCTGACGAGGTGTCAACCAAACATCAGTTTCACCCACATTAGTAACTGGAACAAACGCCCTGCCTCTTTCTCCTTTCACCAGTGAGGGAGACACCAGCAGGCCCTCAGGGAGGCAACCCTCATCAGGCCTAAGGGGTTCAACCAATAGCTCAACTGGCTCATGCACTGGCATTTTTGGACATGTAACAGGTACATAGATATGGTTTCCAGCTGGAACACAGAGAGGCTTCTTACCCTCCACTCTGACGGGATGGGGCTCAGGAGAGTTTGCCATGGCTTCCATCATCTGGCAGTACCTCAAGGCTCTCTTCCGACCTCTGGGTGCTGCTTTCAAAACTAGCACCTCCCACAGATCAGGGCCATATTGCTTGTACAGTTCACAATACAAAGGGTTAAATACATTCATTCCCAACACCCCTGGTACAGATGTCTTCTTCTGTCTCATGTGGTTGTCACTGGGATCTTCCACAATCAGCACGCCTCGACGGGGCAAACAAATCCCCAGAACCACAACATCCAATTCAATGTAACCTAAATAAGGGATTTTTAGACCATTTGCTGCCTTAAGTCCTAACCAACCACAGTCCTTAAGTTTTTCATCAGTAATGTGAGAAAAGTTCTTTTTAAAGGAACTCTCTGTAATGGTGGTAACCATTGATCCAGTATCTAAAAGACATGGAACAATTATCCCCCCCAGATCAACCTCCCCTTCAAGGCACTCACCCACTAAATGGCTGAAATCAGAGTTGTCGCTGCCATTGGAGTCTTGTGACTTTCCCACCAGTGTATGGCTCTGTACACTGGCGGGTTCTAGTTTTCCGCCGTCTGTTTGCTGGAGAGGCTTGTTCTTCCTTCTGTTGAGTCTTTGCACCACGATATGCCACAGGGCAGTATCTGGCAATGTGTCCAATCTGCTCACACCTGAAACAGATAGGTTTTCAATCTGCAGTTCTTCTAGGTCGGGTGGTATGGGTGCTAGGGGCAGGCTGTTTGGATGGGGCTAGTGCCTTCATTACCAACTCTAACTGCGTCTGCTGAGCTTTCAATAAGGACTTCAATTCTGCATATTCTGATGGATTTGAAATGACACTTTCGCAAGAAACGTGTTCCTTAGGAGCTGAGATGGACTGACTGTATCTATGCCGATAAGGCTGGTTCTCATACTGCGCCATCCACCGGATCGCCTCGGTTCTAGCGTCTCGAATAGTCCACCGTGGATTAACACTGACTAAATCTCTCAGCCTTGTTCTTAACGCTTGATCTCTAACACCATCGCGTAAATCCCTTGGGGCCTTCCCTGCAACTTGTCCATCAGTTTTAATAATCTGATCCATCAAATCCATTAGAGAATGAGAATAATCAATTAAAGTCTCCCCCTCTTGTTGTTTACGGTTAAAGAACCGACGTTGTAAAGAAACATGAGAATGCAAACAACCATACACTTCTTTGAGAACATTAAAAATTTTCTCGACAGTGTCTTTCTGATCAGTAGGCAAAAACTTAATTTCAGTCCGTGCTGCCCCCTCAAGGTGGTCAAAAACCATTTGAGCTCATTCTTTTTCTGTCCTGCCTCTTATTTGTACAAACCCTCTAATCTCATCCATCCACTCCTCGAGAGTCAATGAATCTTTATTGTCCAGTTTTCCTGAAAAAGTTGGCAGCTTTCTATCCTGCTGCACATATACTACAGAGTCATTTCTTACAGTCAAATCAGCTTCACCTCCAGTCACTCCTGTTGACGTTGGAGGTCTCTCTGTGTCCACCGGTGCAGCCCTCAAGCTCCTTAATTCATTTTCCAGTTCCTGGATCCGCTGGGCCATCGTTTGCTTCTCCGTGTCCTCCATAATGCCTCCTGGAAGGATGTAGTAGTAGCCCCGCACCGGTGCTTCTTCACAATATAAAAACTGCCAATTGTTCCTGCTGTCCTTAAAAAAACAAAATAACTAAACTAAATATAATCACTTCCCTATTCGATCCGAGCGGACTAACTTAAACAAATCATACAAACAAAATCAAAAGGACAGCAGGAAACAATTGCTGGAAAACACAAACAATAAAAACACAATTAACTACTGAATTCAGGATAAACTTATCACAAATAAAAACACATTTTTAATAAGCATCCCTTAAAAATACATACCGGCTACGCTGTCATCTCACACGCAGCAGGAATCGAACTCTTCATTAAAACCGTGTGGCCACACACGATCAAAGCTGAAACCTTGTGTGGTTCTCTGTGCTCACGCCAGCAATCGTCTGCACCTGGCAAACACCTAACTCCTTTTATTGCTGCCTGCCAATCAGAGGCAGACAGCGGAGAACCACCAGGTGCCACTGGTTACAATAGACATATATACGTAGACGCTGCGTTGACCATAGACATATATACGTCTATGGTCAGGGAGCAGAAACCCTGACGTTTTTCAGATACGAATCTCTCTCACGGCAGAAGTGTAGCAAAAATCACGTGTAAAAATGAGAGCCAATTGTGAAGCCGAACGACTCGTAACTGGGGATTTGTCTGTATTTCTTGCAGATGTGAAGCCGAATAGAAACTTTTCAGCTACGAATATCTTTGTACGCATTGACAACTCTTTGCATGGACAAATCTTATTACATGTACAACTTTTAATAGAGATTAGCATTTTTTTTACACATTTTAAAACCTAATTACAGACAGACAAATCTCAGTTCGCATAGACAAATTTTTTTTACACATTGACAAATCTCTCTTCGGACACACGGATTGAAATACAGATAGACAACTCTCCATTCGAAATGACAAATAGTTTTGCTACAATAATGCCCTCATACACTCGCTCCTACAGTGCATTACGTCTATAGAGGAATGACATGTCTGCACTATAAAAGTGATCATAAATCGATCAGTTGTCAACATGTATTGTTTGTTACAAACGTCAGACATGTCTATGGTCCAAAGAAGCACATTTGAAAACTTGACATAAAATCCTTCCTGCTAACCAGAGGCACTGTTAGGATCTTGACACATTGGGAGCTAAACCTTGTGCTCATATTTTAGATTAGATTTAACTTTATTGACAGCTAATGAAATACAGTTTAAAATTTAACCAGAAGTGCAAATAAAACAGTAAATGTGCAATGCAGTATAAAATGTTAAAAAAAAAAGTTTTTCTTTGCCCATGTTCCATGTTAAAGGTCCCATATTGTGACCGTCAAACTAATCAAACTCCCACATGTTCCCACAAAGTGTCTTTCAGTTTTTCAAAATACTGTATGACTCTATAGACGCTATCTGCATCTCACTTAAACACAGCTGTGTGTTTGTCAAGTGCTACATTGTGCATGGGTCAAATTCTTAGAATATGTCTCCATTGGATTTATCATTTCAATGCTTCCCACTCATTGTCTGTGTAAGCAGCCCTGCAATTTATTCTGGTAGTGTCACAATGTGCAGTACAGCCGAAGGAACCCAGGCCTGACAATACCTGTCATATTGCCACTTTAGAGTCACTGATATCTCTTGTACTTTTTTAAAAACCGAATACAGAAACTATTTCTCACCTGTTCTTTGAGTGTGAAATATCCAGGAAATATTTGGGCAGAACTGAACTGTGTTAACCTTAAATATATTATGTGATACTATAATATTCCACTCTTAAATATCACATTGTTTTCATCTTTCAACATGCAGATGTTTCGTTCACAAA
This sequence comes from Dascyllus trimaculatus, assembly GCA_024666655.1. Lineage (NCBI taxonomy): Eukaryota > Metazoa > Chordata > Actinopteri > Pomacentridae > Dascyllus > Dascyllus trimaculatus. The sequence continues at coordinate 34,419,199 of CM045448.1, forward strand.
CAAAAATGTTGAGGACCACATCCTAACTTTTCCCCTAGAACTGAACTCTCGGCTAAGGTCTCTCAGTTTGTGAAGCAACACACTAGAAACCTCTGTCTGAGGAGGCTGTGTGTGCACTTCTGTCTCTTTTCCGTTTATGTTCTTCAATCTAATTTACATCAGGTTTGTCTAATCTAGTGCTACGGATGTTTACCTGAATGTTTGTTTATGACTATTTTTTAAATATTTTTTTTCAAGTTTTATTGACAGACAGGGTGAAAGGGGATAGAAAGGAGAGAGACATGCAGCAAAGGATCGTGAGCCAGCCTCGAACTCACGACCGCTGCTGGCAACCTGTGCCCATGTGGTAACACCTTAACTCAGCGAGCTATACAGCGGTCCTATTACCATTTTGTTATTTCAAAGCTGTGCAACAAAGTTCCTCAGACACTTGAACTTGTAGTTATTTTCTCATTTTAATGGCACATTTCTCTCCAGCAGGTTAAAAGTACTACTGAATTTATTTTTTAATATATTTGGTTGAATTTTCCCATTTTATTGATAGAGGGAGAGACAGTGTGAAACACGGTAGAGAGAGAAGAGAGACATGCAGCAAAGAGTCGTGAGCTGGACTCGAACTCACGACTGCTGCTGGCGACTCACATGGAAACGCCTTAACTCAGTGAGCTATATGGCTGCCTGAATTTATTATACTTTTTAAAGTTGGACACATTTATATATCACTGTCTTTCCTTTCTCATTATCACTCATTGCTTCTACTGTTTGTTGTTCATTTGTATGTTTAAGTGTTCTTCTTACATTTGAATACATCATAATTTCAACCTGTGATACTCAAAGTATAATTTCATGTTTACCTATAGCCGTAAAAGGTTCTCATTTAAATGCAGACACTGTTTTTATTTAATCTACCAAGTCCTCCTGGCATGTATGTTGTATACATATACACTAATGTTTGTACACAAATTATATTGTCAATCATGTGTTTGAGTAAAGTTTATTAAACAACAAATGGGATATTGAGGACCATTTCCTTCTGGTAATCAGTAAAAATTACAGACTGTGCTTTTGCCTTTGTAATCACTCTGATGAAACTATTAAACTCATTTTAAATATGGTTGAGGTTTCTAAGTTTTATAAGAACACGTTCAGCAGAACTGAGTTACAGAAGATGTTATTATTAATCACATTTCATGATATGTTTGACTTAAGATCACATTGTTCTTATTTCAGTTATTCTTGTTTTGTCTGATTTGGGAGTAAAATGTCTGAAGAGGTCCGTCATACACATGCTTCATGCTGCTGCTGGTGTAATGGTGGGATGTTCTTTTGCAAACTTAGGGCCCCTTAAGACCTAGTCATGGCTTGAATGCAACAGCTTGTTTGGGTGTCTTTGTTTTACCATATAGCCTTATAGTGGTTTTATTGCCACAAATATATTGTAATGACTCCTTCCTGCAGGATAATGAATCATGTCACAAAGCAAAAAAAAAATCACAAGCTAGTTTCCTGAACATGACTGAAGTTTAAGCTCAGTGGACTTCAGAGGCCTCCCCAGTTCCAAAGACTTGGAAATCATGCATCCCTTTGCTGATCTAAATCAGCAAGGTTCTATTATGAATCCAACAGGACCGTGCTGGAAGGTGGTTGAACAGGAGATTGGCAGCAAGAATGTACAGCTGACAAATCGGCATATACACCAGCGGTGAACACGGTGGGGCACATAGATGCTGCAGCTCAGAGCTCTTTCATTCAGTGCTGTTTTTGTACTGAATGGGACTGCTTGCATTGTTAGTTTAGAATTGCTTCCTTGCCCTGAATGGGATTGCACCTAACTTCATTGTACTTTCTGTATAATGGCATTAAAGATTCTGATTCTGATATATGATGAAATGAATCATAGTGAAATGAAGCAGAGTCTAATAGATTCCATGATATGTTGAAAACACTCTGACAGCTGAGGCTGTTTGAGAGCAAAGGCTAATTCGTCTGTGTCCCTGATTAAGTGCTTGCTGAGTGTAGATGTTCTCTATTCAGTCATTGAAATCTTTGACATCAGAAAATGTTGTAGTGTCTCAGTGTCTGATAAATGTTGAGGCAAAACTGTTCTGACTGGAAGTTGTTATTTAGAGAAAAGAAACTACCCTCATCTTCTTTCAGGCTGGTGGAGAAAGAAGAACTGAGTCGAGTGTATTCTGCATACAATGCATTCTGTATACAATCATTTAAGACAACAGATACTGTGTATCATTGCCTCTCCTGTCGGTCTCCTTACATACACCCTTCTGTTACTTGAATTCATCAGTAAAGTTAACTTTTCCCACCATCTACTGTCACATGCTGCTCTGTGTCAGCCCATGCCAGGCCTTGTTTAGAGACGCCTCTCAACCACAAGTAGACAGTTTTCTTTTAACAGGAGTTTTACTGGTCGGAGTCATGGGTTCTTTATTTAGGGCATGATGTATTGGTGATTAAATTGATTTTCTATCTCTCAGTGAACAAATCTTGATGTATTGATCATCTGTTGGTGTGCTCATTTTTGTTCTGTCTGATCGTCCTTGGATAAAATTCATTCAGTTTCCACAAAGTGTTTTAGAGCTCCATGCGCTGCCCTCTTAGAAACCTTCAGTCTAGCCATGGTCTGAGGCTGACAAAACTCCACTTCGCTCAGAATAGTCATCTGACTTCTGACACTATTAACTGTGATGTCATTTTTCCCACTGTCACAGAGCTACTTAGTGATTGTTGTTCTGCAGGACACTTGACTTTCTTGAATAATGCTGTGGTTAGCCAGTCAACTCCAGGTGACTCTCATCTGAATACTGCTTCAATGGAAGTAAGTCTGACTTTATTTTATATATATTTGTATATGTTTGTGTGTGTGTGTGTGTGTGTACATCTGTCCAGAAGTGCGCAGTCCAGCAAAGATACTGTGCAGAACCTTCAAACTCCCAGGCCTCTGGTAGAGGACCCGAGCTTGAAGGGAAAAAAGAAGAGTTTTTAAAAGACAACAGTAAACCAAACCCCTTGGTGGCATATCCCTAGTGTGTGAATAAAAATGTACTTATGAAGAAGTGAGAACACACAGTTGATTTTATTTATTATGTTTCCTTGTTAAGCGTTTGCAGCATTTTGGTCATTCGGCAGCTCCTCACCGTGACAACAAACGTTTTTTATATACCGTAGTCTTCAGTTCAGCTCTTCTCTTTAAGTTATAAGAGTAGTACACTTTAAAATAAATATCATAAAACACTTTTTTACAATAATCCTGAGATTGAAATCAAAAATAGCAACAGACTGACTGACGGGAGAGAAGCTTCAGCTCGTCCTCCGTCGGTCAGGACCAGAGATACGACCAAACCAGTGTGTTCTGTTTCTTTTGAAGGGCTCTGTACTTCAGCAAATTCAGTTAGACATGAAACAGCTGGCGTGTTTCCATCCACCTGTTTTATGTGCACTTTAAATTTGCACAGTAAAAATCATTAATAGAAACACTGAATTTAAAATAACCTCAAAATGATTGAAATGATGCATTAAAAAGAACATACAATGGGAGCAGACTCAGAGAATAAATAACAAAATGAAGCTCCACTTCATGAGACAGAAGGAAAATGGAAGATTAAAACATCCAAATCGTGTGAAGCAATAAGAAAACTGTGACCTTCCTCGCATGAACACACGAAGCTAACAGAAATATCAACATTTTTGTGTTTTCTAAACTTTCATTGCATCCTCCTCTGCAGTGTTGTATTGGCATTGACTGAAGAATTAGCACAAACAGTGCTTATCTCTGGGAGCCAACTTAAGATATTTATCTAATGGAGCCGACATTGATCTGCATTTTCTTTATTTGATTTTCTCAAAATTTGATTATGGACCACGTTTGAATGGAAACCTGGCTCTTAAGTTTGAGATGACACTTGCCATTCAAGCTTTCATCTGCTGTGGTTTTCTCATCCAGTTCACACGCACAGGAATAATACTCATTTTGAAATGCAGCATAGAATTCTAAGAGTTAAGGAGTGGGTCTGAATTAGAGTGTTGTTTTTATCACTTTGTACATCATTTCCATCAGTAACTATAACACTGTATCACCAGTTTAATATGTGGGATCTGTGAATGGGGTGACATCACGAAAAACAGCTGATCCAGATTAGCTGAACCTCTTTGTTTAGAGGTCACGCTGACAGGGAGTGCACTTGACATACCTGTAATACTTCCTTAATGCAAAACTGTCTGCACTCAGCTACAGTAACTGTGACAGGGAGCTTCTCTCTTTATAAATCTCTGTTTCCGCTGCAGCAACTTTACCTGCATCCTGAGGTCAGTTGCTCCACCTGCATTTAAAGTAGAGCGAACCAGGGTCTAGATAAAGCTCAGAGGAGGTGGTTTCACCCACCAAAGGTCCCTGCTTTTGCTCAGGTAGGACTTTGTGAATCTTTTGAGGTGGAGCTTGCAGAGCTGAATGCTCAAGCACAATAGAATTTATGCGGACAGAGACATCTAGCGGAAAATTTGAAACAGCAATCTGAAATGAGAAGACACACCTTTATATTTTGTTAAGGTTGTCATCTTTTTGTATTGTTAAACGCAAAAAATGATGTAGTAAAACAGCCAGTAACATAACAAACAGCTGAGGGAGCCATTAGTTCCTTAGGAAGTGTTCAGAAATTCGTTGCTAGACTTGAAAGTTCTTGTTACCTTCAGTGAAAAGGGGCTCTGAAGTGCATCTAAATGTATCAGTTACATGGTCGGACTTATTACCACTAATGTTACCAAGTTCTCAGATCCCAGCTAGTAACTTGGTGACTACAATGTTTATATTACTGATACACATTTTTACCAAAACTATAAATGGACTGCAGGTTCTGCACTGTTCCCCCCGCCAGAATGGATTTAGACACTTAAATCTGCTGTCCACGGTCCTGTTGGACATTTACAACCACCTGTTATCATGTGACCAAAATCTGACACTTTAAGTGATGACAAGATCAGGAGACAGTGTATGGTTGAAAGCTAAAAACTCATTTAAACTCTTCCTTTTAAATGAACGACTACATTCATTTATAGAAATATCAGTTTGATTGAACCTGTTACAGTGAATACTGTGAATTTATGGTATAAGCATGTTAAAGGACAGTCCTTTGTTTTTCTGCGTCGTTCCCGTTGTCAGCAAATACTATGAAAAGATCCAAGCCAACGATGTGTAAGACCAATGTAAAATCATAAATCTAATTTCCTAAAACTGCTGAGCACAGTAGTTTTTAGCAAATGTTCCTCAGACAGGGGGAAATGTGTATTTGTTAGAGACTATTTCCAGTGCTGTTACTCATTTGGTGCACAAGTGAGTACCTGTATGGGGATTTGTTGACATTAAGAAGAGTCCAGAGTATCACCAGAGTTGTCCTTTAAAATGTTACCACAAATTCTGTGTTTGACAGTTAAGTACAATAAAATCCGACAGAACACGAGTGAACATGTGCAGTGTCCTCGCTGCCACACCTCTGGTCTCACAGCTCATCAATCTCACATCCTGAGATCCAACTGAAAAACAAGGAAAACTAGTAACCACTGACGACTAATGATGCTAGAATTAGCCACCATTGTAATAGAAGAACTAAATAATGATCAGAGGACAAGAAAGTTCAGTTCCTCCTCTGTCAAGTGTCCTCAGTCCGACACAAGCTGAGAGAGACAGAAGCCAGTCAGGGTGAAGTCCAGGCCGGCATCGGGGGTCAGAGGTCAGGGGTTAGGGTCAGTTCGCATTAGGTCTGAGGGGCCACTACAGGGCCTGGGGGGTTATGAAGTGTCCTAATGGCTTGGGGTTTTTTTTAGTTTGTTTTTTGTTTTTCTTTGCTGGGTCAAGTTCAGGGGAAGGGTCAAGTTTGTGGTCAACGGGTCTGAGAGGCAAATAGGGGAATCGAGGACAGGGATTCCCTTGTGTTTCTCCTGGACCTCATGTAGGGCGCAGCATCAGGGGACACTAAGGAAATGTCTGTTATTAGTGGGGATTTGTATTTCTAAAGAAAGACAGGCTTTGTGGGATCATTCAGGAAGGATAAGCTAACAGGGTAATCAGGAAAATTCTTTATGATGTCAGTAATTCTATTTCAGATGTAATGTCATAGCGTAGTTTTCGAGCAGGACTGCTAACATTTTAGAAGTAGAGACATTATCAGTGTAGTGTTTTGCCTGTCTGCATTATCCATTTCAGAAGTGGCTGCACATCAACAACATGACGGCTGGTCAACATTTAAAGGAGCACTTCACCAATTACACACACAGCAACCAGTTCTTTTAGACATGCTGATCCTCCTCAGCCGGTAGAAACTGTTGTTTTAAGTTGTAAAAGGACGTGGTTGTTTTGCCAGGTAGGGAGGCTCTAGTGAGATGACTCAGTGCATCATGGGAAATGTAGGATCCAATGTTTCTGGAGCTCGACTCACTGCATAGATTTTGACCAGGGGATTTCTTTTAAGTAACTTTAAGCAGAAGCCAGAAAAGAGTGTGTAAAGAGTGTTTTTCATGACTCACTTCCTTTAATGCACTTGTTTACCAAAGCTCCTGCAATTTAGCAACTTGTACCCTCATATTAATTCACCTTTGAAGACTGATCACATAAAAATTAGACAATTGGACTGAATACTTTTAAATTTGGCCTTGATTTGACTGAGATGTGGAGCGGATGCAGGAGCAGTTTGACTGTCACCAGGATTTCTGAAACACTAAACATCCATCTGTGAAATATCGCAAAGTGTGATATTTGTCTGATTTTAAATGTCCACTTATGTAATCTTTCCAGTTTACCTTCTGTCTAAATTCTGTCTCAGTTTCCTCCGCGCCGCCAGGATACATGGTAGTATGCACAAATACTGCACACATACTAATTTAATCAGGCATTTTTTCCCTTCAAACTATCAAATATTAAACTGTTCGTCTGAAAAATGTCAGAATCAGCTTTCAGACTCCAGCATTTGTAATGTAATTGTGTAACATGTAATTACACACGATAAACTGCTCAGCAGATTCCAAAAGAAAAAAAAAAATCACATGAAGGACGCAGCCTCCGTGTTGGTGCCAGACATGGTTTTACACTGACATCTTTGATGATTTACCAGATGTCGTTTCAGAAACAGAATTAAATAATTGAAGGGTACATGTGACGAAGTTGACGCAACAAAAGAGCTATATTGCGCACATTTAGGAAGAAATTATTGTTAAGAGTTCAGGATATTTTGTCAAGAAAACACTTTTAAAGGTATGCATGTAGTTTCAGAGTAGAAACACTGACTCCAGGGGACAAAAACACAATATAAATTAGTATTTATGGTTCAGCTATTTTACAGCACCAATTCTTATTAATTCTTTATAATTAGAGTGAAGAAGCACACACATTGTTAACATGGGGGCACAAGTTACTGATTTCTGAAAACTCTTTTCCCTGACACCTGCAGGGTTTCTTAAACCTGCCTTCAGCAGACAGACGTTTGGTGTGATGGTGGGGGTCTGGGGGTCTCAGGGTATTTTTTGGTGTGTTGTGATGAGGGGGACAGAGTCATTGGTCGGGTCTCTCAGGCCTGTGGGGGTGATGGTGCGCCGGCCGGGTCATGCAGCTTCCTGACATGTTTCTTTAGGTCAAAGTTCCTGCAGAAGCCCTTGCCGCAGGTGGGGCAGGTGAAGGGCTTCTTGTCGTTGTGTGTGTGCATGTGGAAGGTGAGGTTGTACACCTGGTGGAACGCCTTGCTGCAGATAGAGCACTTGAACTGCTTCTCCCCGCTGTGCGTCAGCTTGTGGTTCTTGTAGTTTCCTGCATTTGTCAGAGGACAAAACATGAGATGAGGACGAGAATTAAAGACACCTACAGGACAACACTGAGATAACACACTGAGCTTCCCTCCATTTCCCAAGTCTGTTGCCCTAATGGCACCAACATTACATGACCTGACTGGAAGTGAGTGGAATGGGACCAAAGCAGAAAAAACAAGCGTGCTTACTGGTGATGTTTGACATGTAAACTGGATTTTTACTACATTTGTGATAAAACTATTAAATATTTAACTGCAATATTTGAAAACACTGTGCATAAAGAGCATGATTATGCTCCTGATTCATTTTTAAATCAATAAGATTTAAGAAAACTGTGAAAATTCAAAACTCAAACTTTAAACAGTGGCTTGTTTTGCCACACCAGCAGTCAAAAAATACACAGCATATAGCATTTGCTATATAAATGACAAGAATAAGTATCAGATCTTCAGATTTGAGTGAGTGAGTCCACCAAATGTTTGACAATTTTACTTAAAAAATATCAAATTATTCCAGGATTAAAATATGCACATCATTCCTATATTTTTACCCATTAACATTTTAGGAACAGTGTTCAGTATAATACAGTCACACATACCACCACTGTCCACTACAACCTCAGTAATAAGCAGCAAAGTAGAATCATCACCTTTCTAAACAAAAATGGAAAGAGTAGGAGCTTCACAATTAATAGCAGAGCTGCTGTAGTGGATTGTATCTGAGTGCAGAGGGGTTCCTAATAAACTGATCGCTAGATGGAGGTGCAGATCAGTTTTCTGTAAGTCGACCAATTAGTTATAGAAATATCCCTCCTAGCTTTGGACTGCTGAGCTTTACAGCCTGTAGATTAGTGTGGGCCGTCATCTTACAGAGAAGGAGTAAAATACATCATATTAAAATAATATCTAACAAAAATATACATGAACATAGATGAACGCAGCAGCAGAGGAGGAACATGACGCTAAGCAGCAATTAAAAACCAAAGAGCAAAAAGAAACTGTTAGTTCCACAGAAGCATCTGCTGGTTAAATGAGATTAAATGCAAAGCAGACCGAAGCGATCATTTCTAAATCTCCATCATCCTCCAGCTGTCAGGATCCAGATAAGAAAGGAAACTAGATGATAAAAATGTTGACGGGCTTGGTCACCTCTCAGGTAATGGCTGCCCTCTGACTGCTGATGGCAGGTTGATTCAACTACATCGGCTCTGCTCTGTTATCAGCAGGCCGCTGTCAATAACATAAATGTGGTGTCATGAAGAGAGAGTGTAATAAGAGTCATTTACAGACCTTTGTCATTTTTTTTGTTGGACTACAATTATTATGGAAGCACAATTATCACTTCATTTTAGGTGCTATTTGATACTTCAAGCCATGTCTGTAAATATAGGAAATATTTCATCGTATATGGATCTCACATCTGTGCTTCCACTGAAGCAATAGCTGCTGTGTCATTAGATACATGATCACCGTTCACTGGGCGCAGCCTGGTGCTAAAATTCTGGACGTTGGAGGTGCACTGACCCAGATGTTACCAACTCAGGATTGGTTTGGCTTAAAAAAAAACTTTGACCATCAGCAGAATTCAGTTCTTGAAGCTTTAACTGCAGAGCTGCACGAACGAGAAGAGAGGGGCCAAACGAAGTCACCCGAGAGGACAACTTAGCCAGTCAGGGAGGCTCATTTTTCACTTGAGGAAACAAAAGCAGAGGACTTGAATGTGCATTTAAAAAGAAAAAAATGTAACTGATGGCAGTTTTTTTCAAAGAAGTCAGATTTACTCCTGAAGATAGAAAGTTCCCAGATGTAGAAAAAAGAGAACCAAATATTCACTTGCTCTGAGGTGTTACATTACATTAATAGAAAAGAAACCAACAAATTATATACAACTTGTTCTCAGCTGCCCACTCAGCTCCATCTTTATCAGCTGTGTAGCAGCGTGTGCACACATACAGCAAATAAACCAATAATTATAGTTTCCTAACAACATGCGTGCTAGCAGTGCTCACATGCTTTATGTGTGTATGTTAAATATTTCTGGACTTTAACTCCAGGCCTTTGTGCCTGCTATGAGTGCAACATTTTAAATGCTCTCTGTGTTTCCCATGTGATTTGTATTTATTGTATCTGTTCCGCTGCAGACGCTCCTCAGAGGAACATGAAAGTGTCTTCAGCATCAAACCTGCTGCACATAGGCCCATGTTTTCATGATCTATTTTCAATACTTACATCAGACTATTTGTCCTAATCGGATCTTTGTTATTTCACTTGAGCTGCTTTAAAAACTGATCTAAGTGCTGAGTGACAGTTAACAGCTGCTGCTGGCTGCTATTCAGCCCGAGTTCAGCCACTGATTGTGAAGGTCACTAACTGACTCTCTATAAGATGTTTACATCACTTAGTCCACCCGCTGAGGAAGTCCTTCTAATGAAGCAAAGCACACAGACATGCTGCATTTAGAAGTGCTGCTAAATGTTTGGAATCAGATGTGAACAAGTGTGTGTGTGTGTGTGTGTGTGTGTGTGTGTGTGTGTTCTCTGGATTTATTTGTTGCAGTTTTAAAACGACCAAAAATAACAGCAGCAATATAAACAGTAATGACAATAATTAGTAGTAGTATAGGTTTTTTAATTTAATTCTTGAGGGAAAGTTTTGTTCTTTTTGTTTTATTGGTAGACAGACAGAGTGAGAGTGAGGGAGACGTGCAGCAAATGGTCTTGAGCGGGACTCGAACTCGTGTCCGCTGCTAAATGAGCTAAACGGTGTCCAGGTTATAAATGATTAGAACACACTGATGTGGAATCGGTGTCTAAGTCAGTATAACGATATAATATATTGGCAAATCATAGAAATACACATCCTGGTGGACTACAGTGATTTGTTCCAGCTCCAGTTGTGAGTAAAGAAGAGGAAAAAGAGGATGCAGCTGGACCTCCTCACCTTTCTGATGAAATCCTTTGCCGCAAAACTCGCACACGAACGGTTTGTATCCCGCGTGGATGCGTGTGTGTGTGTTGAGGGTGGAGCTCCGGTTGAAGGCTTTTCCGCACTGGTTACACTTATGAGGCTTTTCCTGGGAACAAACAGGAAGGAATAATAAATAGCCTGCTACTGTGGGGGATCCTCCAGGAATGTTCTAGACCCTCTCGGATGATCCTCACTGTGATGCACAAGGAGATAAATAGACAAGGCCTTCTAGTTTCACAGATGTAACACTTGACGAATATCGCGGGGGTTATTTCTCTAATTCCATTTTTAACTCCCACTTTTCTCATTTCCGGTGGACACGGCTGCTGTGTGTTAAAGCGGAGCTCAGTGGGCCGAGGGCAGGCCGGACCACTCCCAGCTCCACTCCCATACTCCTCAGAGGTAACGACGAAAACTTCAACCACAACCTGTCACTGCAATTCAGATTTAGTCACACTAAAACCGAGGAAATTATTTTTTATTTTAATGGAGATTTATTTTTCATTTCTTAGTGGATCAGAAACCTCTAGCAGCTTTTTTCCGGACTAATTCACGGTGGGCTCGGTCTTTGAAATGGAAATAAATACTATCACCGTTTGTTTTATGTTTCGATGCAAATAATAACCCGAGAAAGACCAAACAAACAAACAAACAAAACAAAAATCAAACAAAAGCGAAAAAACAAAAACAAAAACGCAGAAATGGCCAGTTTGAGGGTCGCCCTGAGGCCCCGCCCACCACCCAAATATTAAAACATATGATTGGAGAGTGTTTTCTTTTAAAGTGATTGACAGGTCAAGTGTAGGAAACGTAAATAAATAAACACTTATTAATTAATTACATTTTTTTTAGAATGCCTGTTTCCGTAACCTGCTTTTCTGAAGCAAAATAATATATAAAAAAGAAGTAAATAAGTATTAATATAAAGAAATAAATAAACAGACTGACTTTATCATGACCTACTTTTAACGTTACAGTGGTCACCGAGGAAATGAGTTATGGACATTAAAACTAAACACGACAGTTACTCGGTTCAGCAGGTGGAAACTCACACACCATGGTGCGACACAGTAGAAATAAAGAAGTACAACAGTCAGCATTATGAAGCGGGAAGGAGCCGCTGAGTGTCAGTGGTACCTGAGTGTGGATGATCTTGTGTCGACACAGCGTGCTCGCCTGCCGGAAACCTTTCCCGCAAACTTTACACACGAACGGTCGCGCGCCGGTGTGCACGGGCATGTGGCGGGTCAGATTGTAGTGCGCGTTAAACACCTGAGAGCAGGACAGACACAACACACAATAATAATAATAATAATAATAATAGTATTAACAACAACAACATGCAGTAATAACATGACGAAAAACAGTAAGACCATATTTCCTTTTAAAAAATAAGAAATTTTCCTCACTATTCGTAAACAACAACAACAGCAATAACATAATAATAATATTAATATTAATTATAATAACAACAATAAAACTCGAATTATATAATATAAATATAGGAAATATATATTTCCTATATTTATATTACATATATATTTTCAAATATATATACATTAAATTCAGGTTATTTAAAGAGGAGCCACTGGTTAACAACAACATTATTATTATTATTATTATTATTATTATTATTATTATTATTAATAACAACACATTTTAGACTGCCTACTACCGAAATATTGAAAAAAACCCAGAATGATTCTCTCAGCCGGCTTCACCTCCCACTTGAAGGGTTTAGAGGTGACAAACAGAGCTGGCGCCCCTTCAATTATCAGATTGAGTCTAATTAAAGGGAATCTGCCGGGAGTCATTTAAGGGCCTTTGAATAAACTAATCGGCTCATTTATAATAAACATGTAAAGCTGCTCAACACGCGTCATAAGACAAATAAAATCAGTTTCTAAACAAGCCGCCAGCTTGTTCTCGCCGTTTTAATGAATAATGTATCGTTGTTTAATTACATTTAGATAGATTAGGAATATTAAATTCCTTTTAGGCTCCTCTCTGTTGCTTCAGGTGGTTACAGTAAATCTCTGTTTTCACTAAAAGACCATCCATTGCTTCAGAGAGCAGCTCAGGGGTTTAGAGGGACGTCAGCACAAAAACACTATAGTTCTGAAATCCCACAGACATGTTGTGAAATAAATCCAGACTGTGTTAATTCATCCTGAGGAAACAAATTCATTTTATCATTAATAATATTTTATCCAAGTTTGTTTGACCGACAAAATGTTTTAAACCTTTAGTTAATCAAACTGAAGGAGTTCTACTTTAATTAACAAATGTTCGATCCCACTGATCACATTTAATATTCATCCTCCACTGCTTTTTTAAATAAACATCTTTAAAATAGTACCTGCTGCAGCCTGGACACGATCAGGGGTTATTAAAAAGAGAAGTGACAGAAAATCTAAAAGACTCTGAAACAGAGTCTCTGGTTTGATCGTTAAATATTCAGGTTTGGAAGCTTTGCAGAGGTCTGGTTCGGTTTGCTCCAGCTGTAAACATGAAATAAAACAGAGCCTCCGTGCAGGACGCTCACCTTGCCGCAGACCTCACAGGTGAAAACTTTGGGCTTGCTGCCGGGACAGGAGCCGTTCAGACGGGCGGCCGCCGCCGCAGCCACCGCGGAGCCCTTGAAGATCTTGTCGGTGAGGATGTGGTCCCGCTCCTTCATGTAGTGCTCGATCTGGCTCTGAGACAGCTCCTTGAAGGCCTGCACGCCGGACACCGGGTACCGCTCCCCGGCCTGCTGCAGGCCCGGCTTGCTCTTCTCCGCCATGAAGGCTTTGTGCCGGGCGGTGAGCAGGTACGAGGCCATCGGGTGCAGGTTGACGAGGCCGGCCGACGGGGGACTCGCGCCGCTGTCCCCGCTGCAGTTCAGGTAGCACACCGTGCCCATGGTGGGGAAGGAGGACTGGTTCACCACCCGGGGTCTGAAGAGTTTGTACTGGCCTGTGGTTTGGCTCACAGTGGAGTCCTCCTGCTGGTTCTTATAGTTCAAGCCAAAGCCCAAAAAGTCTGCGGGAGCCGGGAAAGAAGACGCGTCTAAGTGGCCCGGATCCAGCCCGGTGATGCTGAGCCGGTGGCCCGGCTCGTACCCGAGCGGCACCAGCGGGATCATGCAATGCAGCGAGGACGGACAGACATCGGGTTTCCCCACGGGAGCGGACTGGAACCAGCTGGGAAGCGGTATTGACTTGGGCTCGGGTGTCCTGGCCATAATCCGGTCGATGGAGAAAGCGAGAGGCTTGCTGCTGCTGCCGCCGGAGGTGAGCATGTCTGAGCCCGCGGGCTGACTCCCAGAAGCCGGGGGGGAGCCGAGGATCCCCGCTGGGCGGCGGAGAGGACCGTCCATCACCTCCGCATATACCGCGCTGCAACAACAACAACTACTACAACTACAAGCTGCTGGAGAGAAGCCGGGGGTCGGTGTTGCTCCTCACCGGCCCGCAGGAAAGGGCATCATCTGCCGGGAACCCCCCCTTCCAAATCACCGGCGCTGTTTCCCCGCTTATTGACGACAATCAGGGCGGCCGCCGCTCGCTCGATAACGGCGTGCGGAGAGCCGAGACCTTGCCGATCGTTACCGTCCAGGAAAGAGAGCGGAAAAGTAGATAATTTGCTCAATTCTTCTCCGTCGATTCTCTGCGCTTGTCGCCGCTGGAAGAGGAGGAGGAGAGGAGGAGGTTGTTCTTTACTTGGCAGGACTCCTGCTCAACTGGAAGGTACTTGGTAAATCCCGGGTCCCCTTGTGACTTTGCGTGACATCATTTTTTTTGAATCGCAATACGCCAGACGCGCAGCGGCCGCGGGGTCAGGAGCTCAGAGTTTTAGATCAGATTTGGACGCGTCTTTGGAACCCAGCCCTTTTACGCACGGTTTAGAGAAGACTCAGAGCTGCCATGTGGGTGAACTTAAGACAGTAAACGGATCGAGATATTGAGCAGAAAATGGATTTCAAGTCATCAGTGTCAGCCTGGGTGGGTTTCTGAGCTCTGTATCACCAAGTCTGACTCAAGCGCTTTTTCTTTTACGCACCACAATTTCAGATGGCAAACGCGTCAGCGGCAAAAAGACTCTTTTAGAAAGACTTTTGATAGATATCTGCTAAAGAACCAACGCGAAATATAAATCCTGCACGCTCTCCTCTCATTAGATCGCGTCTTTTTGTGCCGTCACAGGAACGCAAATGTCTCTTTTACGCTCAGAGCGCAGACTCAGCGGGCCGAATCACAAATTCCACAGGATGAATCAGTGAAACTATCGGCGTAAAAGCCTACAGCAACACCTCCATCATGTAAGTGACAGAAGCAGAGAGGGAGACGGTTTGAATCTGACTGAGCTCGATTTTCTTTTTCGACGGTTTGAGCAAAAGACGGAGAGAAATAAAGTCGAAGGCCCGCGGAGCGAGAGCGCAGCACCAAGAACCCGATCAAACCCAGAGAAGAAAAAATGAATCCGATATTGTTGTGCTGATAAAATTAGACTGATGTTGTTTTAATGGGATATTACCCAACAATAATTTAGTTAAATTAAATGTACTGCAATAAATTAATTTAAAAAGTAAAAGTTTAAATTTAGTTTTTCTCATTTAAATTAATCTGTCAGCACGGCTGGAAAATAAAGACGATCCCATCAAGCAGAGCCGCTCAGGACAAACCTTAAACATCAGTGTGAGATGAACTAAGGCCTTCTCAGTTCGTATTATTAGAGAATGAAAGCTCTTTTTTTCCCCTTTTTGAAGATGATAAAGTATAGAAGCCCAACAGACAAATGTTCATTTTTAATAAAAGCATATTATCATGACAAGGCCGGTAACATGCACTGGTCTTCATTACAAGCAGCAGACTGAATGTCTGAACGCTTGGTGAGGCCACAGCTCTCTGCGCTCTCCTTCTCTGAAGCCTCACAGTCACCTGCAGTCGTACCCTGCCTGAAGGTTTGCTTAGAATTTAGCTTATTATATGCTTTATGCTGAGGCTTTATTTCCATGCTTTATTTTTTATTTATACTGGGCGGAAACCTGTTTTTGGTGCAGGCCACATATATTTATTATTATTATTATTATTATTTTATTATTATTATTATCATTATTATTATTGTTATTATTATAATTGTCAATAATAACAACAACAATAGTCTTCCGTTGTTTAAACCAGATTGTAACTCATCCTACATCATCTATGTGATTATTGTAATATTGTAAAATTCTGAGAAATATTTTTTTTCAATCTGTTATTGTATTGTATTGTACAATAATACACAAAATACTGCAATATCTGCATGCAGCTACATTAGAGTGGATAATACACAGTTCATTATATATGTGTGTGTATTTTTGATAAAGGCTTGGCTAGTGGGTAATAACTACTACTACTAAATAATAATAATGATAATAATGATAATAATAATAATAATATTAATAATTTTAGGCTACTATTATTATTTATCAAAATAAACTATCAGTCATTAAAAGCACTTGTAGCACAAATAAGTATGAATACATTGTGAGTACAGAATGTGTGAGCCAGCAGGCTGGACTATGCGCAGTATGAGGGGATGTTGCTGTGATATGATGGACAATAAGACCAAGAAACAAAAGGCCAACACTGCAGTACAAAGTAACATCACAAGATGTGTCATTAACCATTTACTGTCAGAATTATTGTTGTATTTCTTGTGTAATCATGCATGACATAACGCAGGTACACTGTTTCCTGGCCACATCTCACTGATGTGTTCCAGATGCGTTTACTGAAAACGGCTGCACTGATTACCAATGATTTCTTGTATTACTAGCAGCAGTAGGAGCCTCTCTGGAAAAGAACAGTAGGCTATACTCATTTTTTGACGATGTACATTTTTTTCTGAGGCCTATGAATTTAAGTTTTTTCGTTTCGGTCTAGAAATATTCATTTGCTTCCTGAATCCATTAAATTTCGTTGAGGAAACATGATTAATTTAAACATCCTCAAGAGCTCTGAAACTTGTGTCTACTATTTTTGCTATTTCTTTACTGTTATCATGATGCTGTTAACTAGCAATAATAATAACAATAATAATAATACTATGAACAACAACAATAATATCAATAGCAATAGTAATAACAATGATGAAAATAATAATAACAAGAATAATACTATTAACAACATCAATAATAATAATAATAATATTAACAACATCAATAATATTAATAGCAATAGTAATAACAATAATGATGATAATAACAAGAATAATACTATTAACAACATCAATAATAATAATAATAATAATAATAATAATAATAATAATAATACTGATAATGATAATAATGATAATGATAATAATAATAATAATAATAATAATAATAATAATAATAATAATAATAATAATAATAATAATAATAATAATGAGAATGTGTCCATTGTGTTCTGTGGTGTCTCTGTCAGGCAGCAGCAGCCAGAAGACAGTTTCCAGGGAACAGAAGCTGAAATCTCTTTAAGCCTACAAGATTAAGGCGAAATGGAGAGTAAGAACGTTTAAGGATTAAAATGACCGAGACAGATCAGTGCAAACCAAAGTCACAGCCTGAATACTGTGATTTCAATATGAAAGATTTAAAACCTCTGGGTGAAATTAAGAATGATTTAAAGTGGGCGCTTCCTTAAGCTTAAAATCCAAAGAACTCAGCAGATGAAGTGATCTTCACTCTGTGCATACTGATGATGAAAAGGGGCTTTTTAAATTCACTTGAGATATAAATTACTTAGTTGAGATATAAATTATTTTACTAACCTTTAATGGTAGAAGAGCAGACTTAAGTGGCAGTCATCAACAGTGGACAGTAGTGACTAATGGAGCTGATAACAACAATATGGAATAAGAGGGATTTCTTAGTTAGCTCTGCTTCTTTTCTCTCTCTCTATACAGGATCTCAGGATCTTGACTTTCTTGTCTGAAAGATCCCCTCCAGGCATTTTTGAAGATACATTAAAAACATTTAATCTGAATAATCATTTTAGTCTGATGTGCTTTTGTTAAATGACATTTTATTCCGTGGTCTGTATATTGGATGATATGGTGTTAATGTTTTTGCGATTTTTGTATTTTAGAATTTTTTTTCCGATGCCTCCTGCACCGTTGAACCTATGAATATATATAAAAATGTTTCATTTTCCCTCGGGGACACACGAGACTGAAAGTGCAAACATTAAGAAATGCAGCACATATGAACACACACAAAAAAGTGAATAACACATGTAAGAGGAAACGCACAGTTCTCCTTTTTGTATGTGTCTTTTCATATACATCACATATTTGGAGTGAGTTTCCCTTCGTGTTTGTGATTTCACGCTTGTATATGCCTAGTCCTTTGGGACTATTGCATGTTCTCAGTGTTTGTGCAATGCAGCCTTCGAGTTCCCACATCACACCTGTGTAAGTGATGTTATCTTTCACCAGGACTGGCTTCACGGCTCAGATTTTAGGAGAGCTCAGTGAATCTTTAGCAGATGAACTTGACAAAAAAAAAAAAAAAAAACTCTGAAAAAATTCACCAAAGCTTATTTTTAAGAGGAGGAATTTTCATTTCTACATGAAGCATTAGAGAGCTTAAGCTGAGTTACCACCTCTACAGACCAGAGCTACATGTACATGCATTGTGTTCTGTAATGTAGAGCTCCAGTCATGGTCCTCCAGACATTATGGGCATTAATCTGCTAGAGACATCAGTGAGCTCCAGCAAGGGTGTACAGAGATAGGGCCTGGCTCACAGTCAGTGTTCCAGTTCATTCCAAAGGAGCTGAGGTCAGAACTCTCTGCAGGACAGTCAGGTTCTCCAAAAATCACAAGTATATGGAGGTGGCTTTGTGTGGGGAGGTATTATGTTTAATCATGAAACTGCTCTTCAGTCTGACTTGGAGTGCAAATACTGTGCAATAAAAACAGATGCTGGAAACACTGGTGCTTTAAAAACACTTTTAATAGTGACACTCAGATAAGACACCTGAACAAAACAGGTGCACAATAAGACAATAGAAATATACTTCTCCATGTAGGTTTTTGCCCTGTAGTTTTTGGCCTTTTTGAACTGCACTGACACAAACTGGTTCGGACAGTTGAAACAAACGGCGGGATGCTGCACACAGCCGCTCAGAAGCTTACACTGAATTTACAGGTCAGACTATTTTCTCAACAACGACACGCAAACAGACTAGTGAGTGAATGCACAGCAACGATGAGACGCTTCCGCTTGATCACTGCTGATCAGATTAAACACATCAATCAGATTAAAAACAGATCCACGCTCTCTCCTGTTAAAAAGGCTGGACTTCTTCAGTTCATTGGCAAGACTTTGATCGTTGTAGGATATGATGCACAACAGGCAGTACGACCATATCACTCTACAGCTCAATATTCTTTACAACAGTAAATATCACAATGAACAGAGATGACCGCAGATTTACAACTGCATCAACATGTAGTCACGATTCCAACAACTATTCCCCAATCTCAGAGTTTTGCTGCTGTTCAGACACTGTTTTGGACTGAAGGTGAATCCTTGTGGTTTTTGAACGGACCTACGTAGAGCGTAGAACCTGGACGCCTGTCTCAGTGATGTTTTGTGTTACAGTAGACAACCACCATAGAAATAAGTTATTTGTTGTATCTTTTACCACCTGAAGCCACCAATCTCAAGTAGCTGTGGGGACATCTCCAGCTGCAGAAGGTTCAGATCCAGAAGCTGCAGCAGTGCAGCAACACTGCATTAGTTCGAAGTTGGAAGAGCTTGTCTGAAGATCTGAGAGTCAAACATGAAGCTAATAAGTACAGCTTGTTCCATTGTTCTGATCTGAAAGCTCAACCGTACTGCCAGATAAAACTCTGATGGCTGATTCTGCAAATCCTAGGATTACATTCTGTAACACTTATGCCACTTAAATATGAATGTTAAATATAAGTTATCTGTGCATTGCAGCTACAGCATGGGAACTTAAAAAGTAAACTAAAGGATACCTCTGTGTTACTAAAACAGGGATCAAGTTTCTATATAATTCACCATCCACTTACAAAACCACTCAATGATACTGGAAGCCTAAAAGCTAATAGATGTTTTGAATCAAAGACCCTGGTCAAACTAATTCAGAATGAGTAATGGTAGAAAGTATGAGCCCCAGCTGCCTTGTGCAATGAGGAACTATTATGATTATTTAGATGTTCTCACTATCAGGACACTCCAGGTGGCTCTCCACTGCAGGAACTCAGGGTAGGTACTAGGTGGTTTGAGTTTCTCTGAGTTTACCCAGTTGACTTTGTTTTCACCAAGTTTAAGCTACCAGCATCATGCCTCTCTACAAAATCAGCTGATGTGGAAGAGGTGTGACAAGGGCAGTTCTTGTAGTGAGAACACGTACAAAGGTTTGGGCCGCCAAAAAAGAAAACAGTCCACAAGTTCCTGGAGCGGAAAACAGCCTTATTTAAACAAGTAGTTTAAAGAATCAGGATAAACTGTTGATTCCTACATTACTGATCATCTGACTACTCGTTTCTTGGCCTGCTTGACTCTACTATAATCTCAGACATCAGAAGTTTATATATGTATATATATATATATATATACATACATACATACAGACACATATATAAAACAAAGATTTGGGATTTGACGCTTGTGGAGGTTTGACAAAGACATGCTAACAGAAAGTTTGGCACTTGATGTATATTGTGTTCATAGAATTGCCCAATATATATGTTTATATGTGTGTGTGTGTCTATGTATATATATATATATATATATATATATATATATATATATATATATATATATTATGGCAAGCCGTTTAGGAAATTATATATGGAATGAAACTCAGAATATATTGAATGAAACTCAGAATATATATATAAATATATTGAATGAAACTCGGAATATATATAATGACACTCAGAATATATGGAATGAAACTCAGAATATATATAATGAAAGACGCCATCATGTTTTTTGACTTTACTTTCACTCCTACAGCTGCGAGAAATGCCAAGATGAGTGAAGCTGTGTAATCTTCAGGAATGGACACCTTATTAACATGCCAGTGCTGTAGATCTCGGCATGCAGACATAACTCGGCACAACACGCGGAGATGTGCCGAGATCGGCCAAGTTATGTCTGCATGGCGACATCGGTGCGTTGTGCAGAGTTAGATCCGCGCTGCTCACCGGAAATGGCGAGATCGATGTGCAGCGCAGACATAACTGGGCACAATGCACCGATCGTACAGACGTACAGACATTTATTTACTCAGCACAGCATGGGCGTGTTAACACCTGTCACATTAATAAAAGCAACTTTCTTCACTGCACTGAAGAAGAGATCCATTTACTATTTAATCGCGGATCCACGGCAGTGCAGTGCAGACGCAACGTACACTACAAACTATTGTTTGGAGCATGACATGAAAAAAGTTCCACTTCAACAAACTATTATTATATTTCAGCCGATGCCATTTGTAAACTCAGAATATATGGAATGAAAGTTGAAGTAAATTTTCACAATACACGATGTTTAATTGTGTTGTCAGCACAGAATTTGCTTAGTATACAAACACACACTGATCTCGCCATTTCCGGTGAGCAGCGCAGATCTAACTCTGCACAACGCACCGATGTCGGCGTACAGACATAACTTGGCACAACAAACCGATCTCGGCACATCTCCGCGTGTTGTGCCGAGTTATGTCTGCATGCCGAGATCTACAGCACTGGCATGTTAATAAGGTGTTCATTCCTGAAGATTGCACAGCTTCACTCATCTTGGCACTTCTGGCAGCTGTAGGAGTGAAAGTAAAGTAAAAAAAAAACATGATGGCGACTTTCATTCAATATATTCTGAGTTTCATTCAATATATTCTGAGTTTCATTATATATATTCTGAGTTTCATTATATATATTCCGAGTTTCATTCAATATATTCTGAGTTTCATTCAATATATTCTGAGTTTCATTATATATATTCCGAGTTTCATTCAATATATTCTGAGTTTCATTCAATATATTCTGAGTTTCATTCAATATATTCTGAGTTTCATTATATATATTCTGAGTTTCATTCAATATATTCTGAGTTTCATTATATATATTCCGAGTTTCATTCCATATATTCTGAGTTTCATTATATATATTCCGAGTTTCATTCAATATATTCTGAGTTTCATTATATATATTCCGAGTTTCATTCAATATATTCTGAGTTTCATTCAATATATTCTGAGTTTCATTCAATATATTCTGAGTTTCATTATATATATTCTGAGTTTCATTATATATATTCCGAGTTTCATTCCATATATAATTTCCTAAACGGCTTGCCATAATATATATATATATATATATATATATTAGTGCTGTCAATCGATTAAAATTTTTAATCGCGATTAATCGCATGAATGTCATAGTTAACTCGCGATTAATCGCAAATTAATCGCACATTTTTTATCTATTCTGAATGTCCCTTGAATTATCATTTTATACGAGGAGGAGGCGGAGAATTCGCGTCAGCTGTGTTTAGTCATCAAGTGGTATTACAGACTAGATATGCTACGATGAGAACTCAGTTCATACTGACAACATACACATAACTCTGGTCTTGTCAATCGTCATGCGTTCACCCCAGGCCGCCGTCACCTGGCGGAGCATCTGGATCAGCGGCACATGGTTTGGGACGCGGAAAAGGAGCCGATAGAGAGCCGAGCGAGAATATTGCTGCTGTACCACCACCAGCAGGAGATCCTGTCTGACTCCGACGGCGAACACCTCGCCCTCGACCTCGCCAACCATGCCCCCGCCCCACGCACCCCCGCCCGCGTTAATCTCGCGATAAAAAAATTGACGCCGTTAAAATTGATTTGCGTTAACGCGTTAATAACGCGATATTTTTGACAGCACTAATATATATATATGTTTATTTATTTATTTATTTTATTTTTTATTTTTTTAAGGGAACGCAAAGGTAAATGGGTGGATAGCTATAGCTGGATATACAGTATCTCTTAAAAACTCCATGTCAGGACTACAGGGTTGATGAAGATTGGCTAAGTGTTCTTGAATAAAACCCAGCTTATGGGGCCCCAAGCATGGTGATGTTGGTCAGGCAGTTGAGCTGTCTAAAATGTTGGTTAAGTTATCTTAAAAACTGCCATTCACAACGTTGACTACAGACATTCATGGTCCCCAAACAGTGAAGTTTAATATCTCACGACTTTCTTCTACCAGCACACCCAGAAGATCAACAAAAACCATCGAAAACATATGAGCAGATTTTCATGAAATTTCCCCGGCACATTCTTCCATTTAACTTAACTCTTCAACTCTTACATGTGGATGACCACATGACCTTTACCCTTGCATCACTTTTAGTTAAGGGCAAGGTAAAGAAATAGTACTAAAATAGCATTAATCATAGTAATAATATTGTCTGTCACCCAGTCCTCCAACCTAAGCAACAATATGACCTTCAATAATAACCTGTAGGAGTGCATTCTGATCTGCCTCACTGCTTAAAGTTTGAGCTTCTTAGTTAAGGTTGGAGAAACATTGTGGTCAGGATTAACAGAAACCAACATTAAACAGTTGGTCAACATTTGTTTTTGAGCAATCAATGATAAGGTGTCCATTCTCTGTTTATCCACCACAACCTCCTCTGAGGAGGTTCTGAGGTGCTGTAACAGTGTCACACTACTTCTGCTTTGTCATCATTTGCACAGCCACATGTTGTCAGGGTCGGTCAAAAATGTCATGTATGACCAAAGCTGCTGTTTTCTAAGTGCGGACGATCACCGTGGGTTGTAACGACTACTGCAGCGTCTCAGGGATGCTAGCAGGACCATAAAGTAGAAAGTAACATACAACAGTAGGTAACTTTACAATTCCAAGCTTTCTGTCAAGTAAAAATAAATTTATTTTCTTGATTTTGCTTTTACTGCTGCTGTCAAGAGACTGAAGACATGGCAGCAAGGTCGCTCAGGCTCTGTAGGCTCAGAGCATCTTGAACATTAAGCTACAGCTGTGGGTGAAAACATAACAGAAAGGAGCTGCAGTCGCTGAGCTCAACTGTACAAAGTGACATCAATCAGAGTATGGCTGCATGTAAAGGAGGGCGGGGCTTCCTGTCCGGCAGGTGAGAGAGGAGGACGAGGTTCATCTCAGCACCATCCAGGAAACCCGGTTCAGGTGCCTTACCTCGACTTCCTGTTTATCGTACATTCTGACTCGTGCGTGTACGTTTGAACACGTATGTACAGCAGTGTCTGGGCAATGAGCATGATGGGATATGTCGCTACCCGAGTTTACTTCCTCACCTGATCAGGACCTTCAGATGGGATGTATTACTTGCTGCACATTTACATACTTTTTAAACTGTTCCCACGGGGTTATCTAGAGAGAAAACAAATTCAAATAAAAAGGGAAGTGAAATTCACTGAAGTGGAAAACTGCATCAACATGGCTTGTTTGCTAACATTAGCATTATGCCTGTTGGGGATCTGCTAATTTTCTTTGGCCACATTATGAAACGAACATTAACTCTATAAGTCCAGTTTTGTTTTAGTTTATATGTTGCTATGAGTGACTGGAGAACAGCTTTTGGATGATCACTTAACTGGTTCATCTAACAGGCTACGGTAACTCTTGCTAACCAAATGCTAGCCTGTCCCTGCTAGCAGGGCAGCCAGGTATTCATTTCAGTAAGCACCCCTCAGTGTTCTCCTAAATATCTGTTGACTTTTCTCTTTTTAAGTTTGTATTTGGTGAGACTGAGTGAAACGCAGTTCAGTACAGGAAAAGCATCTACAACAAGCACACTGCTAACCTTTGCATAACTCTCATGGTAGTTTAATATGACAACTTATGACACTACTATGTTCTGTTTTGCTTTAAAGCATATTGACTGATGACTGAGAGGAGAACATCAGAGGATGAGCAAAAACTTCTTGCTCGCTACCACACGTTAGCCTGTCTCTGTCGTTAAGAGCAACCAGTGTTTTTCTGGTAATTCTAACCTCATCTATTTGTCAAGAATGCAACAGCAGTTTTGTCCAGCAGAAAACTATTGTAACATACGTTGGTTAGCTTTTGTTGTTTGTGTGAAGTTGGTGAATTGCAGTACAGACTGTGATGGAAGGTCCTGATCTGGCAGAGAGGATGGTAATCAGGCAGTAACAGAGTGTGTGAGAGAAGGTGTGCTATGTGTGTGTTTAGTCATCCTCCTCATCACTGTCTCTCATGCTGATGCCCTGCAGGCCGTGACCCGCCTTAACGGCCACTGTCGCTTCCTCCACCGTCAGCCTGTTGTAGATGGTTTCATAGCTCTTGTTGTTCAGCGTGCCGTCCAGGACACCCTGCAGCCTGAAGTCACGGTAGGTTTTCTGTGGAGGTGGGAGGGTGGGGGATAGGTAAAAGGAGAAGGGAAAACAGAGAGCATCTTAGGAATGTAGTGAGCAAGAGGAGGCGGCTGCCATTCAGCCGTTGAAAGGACAAAAGCGGGAAGATTGAGGCTCAAGGACGTGCAGAGTCTTTTATGTGTTGGACCGGGAAGGCAGACTGAGGCGTCTGAGGGGGTTTTACCTTCAGTCAGGAGCTATTATCATTCCTTGTCTCTTTGCTTTCAAGTTTAACTCTGTACATTAGCAAACTATGAAAAGACAAAAGCAGCAGGAAGCAGCAGGAAGCAGCAGCGCACAGTTGAGCAGTTGCCTCGTTCATGTCGAGCTGCCCCTTCCAACTACTTCCTTCAAGGACACTTTAGTGAGGTTCGATTCCTCTTTATTTTTTTCTTCTTTTCTTCATTGTCAGCTCTGATTGTTTTAAAATGAATGAGCCACAATTTAAGAGGTTTATTTATTTCAGTGTAGGAAGCCTTAGACTCGTTCAATGCAGCTCTTTTCAAACAGTACAGTAAAGGAGACTTTGAATCGGGTAGGTAAAAGTAACCTGTCACTGATCGACAAACACAGCCCTTTTTAGGAAAACGGACTCAGCATTTGATGTTTTTTTTTTTGACATAAATTGTGGTGTCTGTTAAGGTTTCACATTTGCTTACCTTCACAATCTTAATGAGTGTCTTCAGCTGGTACATGTGGAGCTGCAGGTCCAGTCTGTCAGTCAGCCAAACACACATGGCCTTCATAGAGCCAGTGTACCATTGCTGTACAAAGAAAAAAAGAGAGCCACACTTATTTGGAAGAGAAACCAAAGGCAAGGAGTACAATTATTACCCAAACTGTGTAAACATGTAAACATCCATCACAGTTCACTAATAGACCTCTCGCTTCAGATTTGACCTACCTATCTTTTATTACCTATGAGGGTGCACAGTTACTCTGTATTTTGATGGGTTATTGCCAACATTTCAGGAACCCTTACCTTCAGTTCGACTTCCAGATGAAGTGGTTTAAATAAATAGGATAAACACTTATTTTTGTATATTTTATATTTATCCAGTTTATTTTACTGAAACTACACATTTACATATGTTTACCACCGCACCTTGGAGAAATTTTTGTACTACTTTAAGCCATTATATGTTTGTATATGAGCTGCACGGTGGCTCGGTGGTTAGCAGCATCGCCTCACAGCTAGAAGATCCCCAGTTCACGTCCCGGTTAGGACTCCTGGATCTTTCTGTGTGGAGTTTGCATGTTCTCCCTGTGCAGCGTGGGTTCTCACCGGGTACTCCAGCTTCCTCCCACAGTCCAACAACATGCTGAGGTTAACTGATTATTCTAAATTGTCCATAGGTGTGAATGAGAGTGTGCTTGGTTGTCTGTCTATATGTGTAGCGACAGACTGGCGTCCTGTCCAGGGTGTCCCCTGCCTTTGGCCGAGTCAGCTGGGATAGGCTCCAGCCCTCCTGTGACCCTACAGAGGATTAAGTGGTGTATAGGTAATGGATGGATGGATGATTGTATATGTTTAGCAATGTGCTATCCAGAAGTGCAACATCAGCTACATAGTGTCACTGAAGGATGAGAAGGATTCAGTGATTAATCAGTGAGGATTGTTAACATAACACCTGAACAGACGTTTATGCCTTGACAGTCTGTATATATGAAGGACCAGGAATGAAGCAGCTGTCACGTATTCCTCTGTATCAGTACCCCGCTGCTGCCATCTCCTCTTGTCCACTTTTCAGGTGAGGTGCAATTCACCTGGAATGAGCCTACTAACTTCATTATGTACTATAGAATGGGCTGGCAAAGCGAGACTAACTCTGTGGTAAAAGGGTGACGCTTTTAGGGACAACACCTTATTATAATCCATCCTCTGTCCAGATGACATAGAGACTGTGACCACTGCGTTCATTTCCACAAGGCCAGACTTCTGTAACTGTCTGTACCTGAGTATTGTCCAGTACCCGTTCGGAGTCTCCTGGCCAGACTCCTAATGGGTACAAATAAAATGCAAAGCGATACACCTGCTCCAGCATCCCAGCTCTGGGTGTCTGTTAAATACAGAATTGAATTTAAGGTTGTTTAATTTATTTATAAAACCATGCGTGGGTTGGCTCCTGGGTATGTTTCAGAACAACTGTGTTCCTACTCTACCTCCATGCCTCTTACATCCTCACAACAGCTGCTGTTAACGGATCCATGATGGAGGTCAGTGGCTAAAGGAGATCAAGCCTTTGCAGTAGCAGAACCAGTTTCTGAATGGTCTTTTCTCTCAATAAAATGTTCCTCCTCCACTGACAATTTTACAAAAAAATCTAATGACTTACACATTTGAAATGGCTTTGATTGGTCCTCCTAATGGTCCTTATTTTTTAGTATTTTATATTTCATCTAGAAAATTAATCTTGCAAGCTGCTATGTGGTGTTCTTGTAGTTTATACTTTCTTACTTTTGTTTACAAATTGATTTTACAAGTCCTTATTCTGTCTTGCTTTTCACACATATGGTTTGTTCCTGCCTGACTGATGACATGTACATCACTTTGGTCAGCTCAGGTTGTATTAAACAGGCTGTACAAATGAACTTGACTTGGTTTGATACCCAGCTTTGGAGTCCATCCATCCATTATGTATACACCACTTAATCCTCTGTAGGGTTGAAGCCTATTCCAGCCAACTCGGGCGAAGGCAGGGGACACCCTGGACAGGTCGCTGCCTATCGCAGGGCTACACATAGAGACAGACAACCAAGCACACACCTACAGACAATTTAGAATTACCAATTAACCTCAGCATGTTTTTGAACTGTGGGAGGAAGTGTCCTAACCGGGATGCGAACCAGGGACCTTCTAGCTGTGAAGTGACGCTGCTAACCACCGAGCCACCGTGCAGCCCAGCTTTGGAGTCTACCAGCTAAAAATATCTTGCCATCACTCGAAGAGAGCCACTTCCTTCATGTTCCTTCCTTCAGTGTATGTAACAGGCAGTGTAACATAAATGGTGTTCTATAAGGGCCCTAGGGTGAAAAGACTAGCTGCTAGTTAGCCCAGTAATAGCAATGCTGTCACTGTTCCTGCCAATATGGCGATGTTTTGAATCTGCAAAGAAATACTTGGATTGTGTAATGTTAAGTACCAGAGGTCTGTCATGTTTATACAGTGAACATCTATGGCTGATGGAAAATAAATGATGCTATTTAAATGCTATTAAAAATACTAATATTGAAGACACAATTTCAGGGCTGTCATTTTAGTTTCAGGGCAGGTCCAACTGTCAGTAGGATTTTAAATGAAGTTGTTTTACTTCTAGAGCTGAGCCTGTGAGTTTACACACATTCTCACTGAAAGAATCCTCCAGCCTGTTTTTAAAGTCTGATAGCCACAAGAAAACATCACGAGAAGCATCTGTAAACTCGATGAAACACCTTGGTTCAGTCGGCACTACAACACAAGGCCAAAGGATGTGCGGCACCAAAACGGCAAAACTCAAAGAGGGTAAAACATTTACTTATTCAAAGACACCAATTTACTGGCAAACTCCTGAATACTGCATGTAGAGGGAAGAGTTCATGGCTCTGCTTTGAACTTCAATGAGTGAAAAAAAAATCAGGTTCCGTCTTTGTAATTTTCATCAAACGATCTTCCTTCACACCGTTCGCCACCAGGCCACAGCTGCCGGGAAATCAAATACACCTTTTCTCACCTGAAGAGCAATCCTCACTTAGAGCAGCATTCAAAACGCTGCTGGTAAAATGCACACATTGGGTGGCTTTATTCAGTCACCAGTTATACAAGAATGCTCGGGGAAATTGCTCTGACACAGTAATGACCCGTAATATTCAGATCTGCTCCGAGAGAGTCAGCAGACTTAATTTCACACAATGGCAAGAACTGTAATTACCTTCCAATTTAAAAGAGAAAAGCAGTCCAAAGGTTATTTCATGCACTTGACAAAAGCCAAAACAAGTCCATGATCATTCAGGGGTCATGCAAATATTTGATTCTGTCTATTGTGAGACCAACCTTTGGCCTATTTCATACTGGCTCCTAATTATACCAAAGTAATGAAGCAGTTCTTCACTTAGTCTGAGTAGTTCAGCCTCAAATTAAATGCAAGAAAACGTATGGTAACTTATGAATAAAGGTTCAAGTTCAGTCACACTCCCTGGTTTGATTTTTTCTCTGTCCATAATGAATAAATTTGCTCTCTTAAAAAGTCTTACCTTATAATTACAAAGTCAACAGACCATCACAAATACCATGTCTTCTCATCAACTTATTTGAAGCTGAATATAATGTTCAACATTTAAGGGGCGGTCGAAGAAACAACCAGGAGCTGGTGCACAGCTACCAAATGTGCCTAATTGAGGTGAAAATGCCCAAAGGACATTTAGAATAACTGTATGTATATTTTTTGACCCAGCAGATTTTGCTTCCAGAAGACCAGAGGATTGTTTCTCTGTGTGTGTGACCAAGACACGTGGGTTCAGTGATTCTATCATCGAAAATTTAGAGTTGTAACAGTCATTAGAGACTGCCATGATATATCCATGATCTTTACAAGTGAGGGTAAACTTTTGTTCATGTATTCACTGTATGTAACAAGCATTACAAAGCTCTAGTTTCTCTTGTAAGGTGTTAAACATCTTTCCACTGATGGGTTCATTAGTAATTCAACCTAGAGTAATGGGTGTGGAGATTGTAGCTATCATGTTGTGTGTTTTTACAGTTAATGATGAGACACACACTACAGCACAGGCTCTGATTGCCCCTCTCCTTTTTTTCCTTTGTGTACATTAATAAAGAGGAAACAAATAAGCACAACCCCCCTTATTTTGAGATCTTTTTAATTTGTGCAGATGTGTCTTCCATTCAGTTTGTCATCTACAGTGAATTTGCATCTGTTCTGCCTACTTGGGTCTTTAAAATGACAGAAATTGTGCCATTCCTAAAAGTTGCTGCTCTCATGGAATATAATACACAGTGCTATCCTTTTTTCTCATCTTCCCTCTGTCCATTATTTCTCCATCTGTCCACAAAAAATATTTTGTGACGATTTTCGTGTTCAATGCAAATCAGCTTGCTGCTCATGAGTTAACAGAAGCTTGGAATGCTGAAATTACTGCATGACACCTTCTGATTTTCTTCTTTATTCTCCTCCTCGGCTCAGTGGAGCCTTTATTTGGGTATCTGGGAAGCGAGGCTCCTTAGAGTGGCTAATCAGCTGCCTGCTGGTTGCCTTGCAAGCTATGTTAACTGTTGTGAAAATTGAGAACCAATATGTTCCTTAATTGAGCTGATTAGAGAACGTGAGTGAAAGCAGGTGGAAGGAATATGTGGGGGAAGAAAGGATGGGTCTGCATTAGTCCTGTAAAATAGCAATATCTACATGATGACTCATTCCACAGCATAAAGGACGGCACTTGCCACCATAGTCATAAAACATCCACAGCAGGATGTAGGAACGAGAGCCGACTCTAGCTTTTCCTGTAGACAGCAGAGTTTCTGCTCAAGCCCAGCTTCCTGTCCAAATGAGCTCCTAGTTATTTGTACACCTGTACCATTTCTACCATCTCTCCCCTATTGGAAAGAGAAGCAGTAGGAGTCCTTGATCTTCTGAATTCCACCACCAGCGGCTTTGTTAAGTGTTGTGGAGCTGCAGATGGCTCAGCTCACACTAGTCCCCCACCCTCTGGTAGTCTGACTGGGCAGCCTGTATGGGACTCCAGGACTGAACATCACTGTGTCTGACACACAGTTAAAGATAAACTTCATTGATCCCTCACCAGGGAAAATCACAGGGCGATTGTGCTGAGGACAAACATTAAAGACCATCCAGGACACCAGAGGAGCATCAACCTGCATGGCAGTCATCTCCTTCTCAGCAGGGCAGGCTGAATGATTTAAAAAGATGCTGGAGAAATCAAAAAACATGGTTCTGACAGAACTTCCTTGCTTGTCAAGGTGGGAGTCAGCACTGTCAACTCTGGCATCTTGTTGGTAAGTGAACTGGAGGGGATCTAATGGTCCAGGGACCTGAGGGAATCCAGGACCAGTCTTTCAAAAGTTTAATCATGTGTGAGGTCAGTGCTGGAGAATGACACACAGTTGGGGGGTACAGGCCTTGAGCACCCTTGGGCTGATGTTGTCAACAATGCTGGCAGAGTTGAGTTATCGCCCTCCTCACCTGGTCAGCAGAGATGCTCAGCATAGTGGAGGTGTCGTTGTTGCAAGGCTGCAGCTGATCAACGTGAGGCTAAATGTCCGGTCCTTGAATGTAAATATAGCATATGAACTTGTTTCTAATGATGGACTGAAAAAACAGACAACACTTTGGTAAAAATTCATTTTTCTCAAAGGGAATACCAGGAAGGGGGACTTATTTGATATTTCTCGTTTTTGTCATGTCACTTTATTCTGCCTTGTTTCAAAATGCTGACACCGATAGCTACAAAGAAATCCTTAACATGAACAAAGCTGCAACAAGGAAAAGTGGCAGGATGGCAAACATCTATCTTGTTTTAAAAATTATTTGAATGCTGAATGTCAGATTCATTGACTTCTGCGACGTGATCCGTGCTTGTTTTTTTTTCCCTTTTTTACAGAGTGCAGGTTTGTCCTTGCTTTGTCAATGTGATTTGACTTTGAATGTCTAGAGCTCTGTGTGTGTGTGAGACTGTGTGAGTGTGAGTGTGTATGAGTGAGGGCATGTATTACACTCCTCCACACAAAGATGTTCCCTGGTGAGCACTTGCACACAAATAGATGGACAGACACATACGAGCATGCACACGCAGGAAAACAACCATGAGCATGTTTAGAGCTGCATGTTGACCCTCGTGTCTCCATCTCTTTCTGTCATCTTAACAACCTCTTTCTTCTTCTCTACGTCCATCGATGCT
Source organism: Dascyllus trimaculatus (assembly GCA_024666655.1). Classification (NCBI taxonomy): domain Eukaryota; kingdom Metazoa; phylum Chordata; class Actinopteri; family Pomacentridae; genus Dascyllus; species Dascyllus trimaculatus. Next base: position 34,451,291 of record CM045448.1, read on the forward strand.
GACAAACTGTGTGTTTAAAGAAAAGGCGCTGTAAATTAATTTGACTTTACTCACTCAGAGCCACATAAACAAGACAACTGCATACCCTGACGCTCCTGGCAGGTGGCCTGATGCTGCTATTGACCATAGGATTTGCTTCCTTTGTTACACACAAAATACATGTGTGTGTGTGTGTGTGTGTGTGTGCAATACATGTTGGAGGGCTGAGCGGAGACACTTCGAGGCCCCGCCACCACCTCCTCCCCGGCGCATGACTGGACGTATCTGAGCTCTATTAGATTCAACCCCTTCAACCCCCATCCTTCAAACACACACACACACACACAAATCAGCACAGTGCAGCTCGAGGCTCAGCCACAACACTCTGAACCCTCAGAGGAGACGGTGGGTGGCAGAAATCCATCGCTTGGCTTCGTATTGCTAATGTGTATGAAGGTCTGAGCCGCCATGTCTGAGCCGCTGCATTGACTCACAACGGTGATCTGAGGCGTGTTTGACAACTCGCTGCTAAAATATTCGTATAAAATCTGAGAGTGGGGGTGGTTGGTGAAGAAAGCGAACAGCGTGGGATGGAAGGATGGTTAGATGGATGGATAGGTGGATGTGTGGAAGGGTTTTCAGCTCCAGCAGAGTGAGCCAAAAGCTCTCGGTGTTTTCTAAGTGATAAACAGGTCAACAGAAGCAGTGAGTGTTTTCAGCCTCAAAGCGACCTGCTGCTGCTCTGAAAATTGAGAATCAAATAGTATAAACACCTGACTGTGAGCTGTGTTTCACAAGCATCCACTGTATATCTTATGTAGAGATCAGATACAATATAACCTCATTGTATATTTTCAGTTTGTGTGTGCATGAATATCAAGTAGTGTACACAATGTGGAAAATTCTACAAAATGTGGAAAAGTTGCAAAAAAAGTTTTGCTTTGCTGATTTAAAAAAGATGCATTGATGAAAAGAAAACCCAACAAATGTTACTGGAAAGAGAACAGATCAGCAATATGACTGAAATGTTACTAAAGCTGCAATAAAGAGGTGGCAGATAAAACCATCACATCTCTGGGAACTCATGAGGAGCCTGGAACCTTCCTCAAATCAATACACGAAACAAAGGAACTGTTTTTTAATTATTTGAATCTCGACAGTGGAAATCTAAATTGGTAAAATCTTCTTGAGGGTGCTGAGATATATAGGGCCATCATTGCTCATGCAGACAGAAGACTTCCTTGCATGTGCAACCAGAATGTTTGCAGAATAGTGGTCGTTTGGATTTACAGCAGCCACACTGTTTAATATTGACTAGATTTAATAGCTGAAAAAAGTGCTTAATAATAACAATGCATTGGTTTTCTATAGCACTTTTCTAGGCACTCAAAGTCGCTTTACATTGCATTATTCATTCACTCCATACTCCATGGTGCTAAGCTACGTATGTAGTCACAGCTGTCCTGGGGTAGACTGGCGGAGACCAGGCTTGCACCATCGGCCCCTTCGACCACCACCAACCACTCACTCTCACTGCATCCACCCAGGCTTCCTGGTGTTCCCTCACGGTCTCCCATCAGGTACTGACCAGGCCCAACCTCGCTTAGCTTCCCAGATCTGACAGGATCGGGCGTCCACAAGGCGGTATTGAATCCAAACATATAGTATGATATTTTAGCATAAGTTATTCTTCTGGTGTTTTTGACAGTTAAAGAAAAGGAGATGCCGTCAGTGTTTAGAAAATCAAGATGTAGCCAGTTGGATTTGAAGGTCTACATGACTGCAATTTCATCATCTCCCCAAGTGTACAAGAGTCTGAGCTCCAGCATGGGCGGAATAAGTAGATACGACCTACAGCGCATGTATGGAATGCAGTCCAATGAGCAGACTCTGGAGGAGAATATGACAGTATAATAAAAACAACTCTGCGTTTGTGGGTGTCCATGTTCAAATCAGGACTCTGTGGTCTTGTGGCTTTTTGCCTGCATTGGAGAAGTAGAAATAGCACCAGGGTCCTTAACCCTATCTGCTCCAGGGGGGCCTTAGTGGATGACAGAAAATTGGGCTGCCAATCAGATCAATTAGATGTCTCCTTGATGGTACTCTTGGTGCATATCAATTGAAACGACTGCCTAAAACATTTGTGCAGTACAGTATATAGCTAAGGGCCAGGTTGTTTAAACATGGGGATAATTTGGACAATTTGGAAAATAGAAAAAAATAAGAAAGGTCTGGGTTATGGGGTTCCTGAAGCTTCTTGACCATCCAACAAGGACTTTTGATTGGTCAGGCATAGGTAGCAGAGGAAGTGGTCCACTAATCACAGGGCTGGTGGCTCCTTTTTCCTCCTACTCTGTGTGTGAAGGTGTGAATGTGAAGCAGAAATTGTACAGTGCCTTGTAGTAAAAGGTGCGATGTGTGTAGTCCACTCACCAACAGAGCCTATGGATAAGACTTGAATTACCCCTTCTGTTCACAACATTGTCTCCAACGAGCCACTGGGAGTCTGTCTTCATCCCCCACTGCCTTTCCACTCACCAATAGTTGTATTAGTGGTAACACCTGACCGAGCTGGAGGTACAATATTTTTCCTATCCCAATAAAACCCCTAAACCAATCAAATAGCAGAATGAGTAGCAGCATCTGATGCCTGCCTTGAAGAATCATACACGTATTTTTACTTTCTGCCGACAGTTTTGACAAATAAACAAGCAAGGATAGAGAGCCGATTCATATCAGGGGTATGGTGAGAATCCATCAACGCCGAATGAATGTGCTTCCTGCTGAAAGAGTTTTTAGATAAACTTTATCGCTCTTCACCTTGCGATTCTTTATAGATCTACAGGGAAGAAAGAGCTTTGATAAACAGAAAATCAAGCGTGAAGAGGGAGGACAAAGAACGCTGGAGTGAAGAGGCAGAGGAAATGAAAGAGGTAAAAGATGTGATCAGGGAATATGGAAAATTGAACAAACAAAACAGAAATACGTGGGGAAAGAGCTGATTAGCATCCCAAACATCTGAGTGCTGTTTGTAGGAAGCATAACCCCTAAAAGAGCCTTGAAACACAGAGTTTTTAAACAGAAAACAGTGAGAGGAGACCTGTATTTGTCCATTTTAAACAAGTTATTAAGTGTTTAGCTAGGTTAGAGATGTTCAGTTCAACTCAAATTGAAACATGCCTGTACTTGACCGGATTTCAATTTTTTTTGTAGCACATAAAAGCGTATCAATAGAGTCTTGTTGATACTTTTTAAGAAGCAAACTGTGTTCTGTTTTCCTACAGTGAGAAGAGATGCTTCCTCTTACGTTTTGTGTGAAGAGGCTGTTAACACCAGTTAACCTAGCAGGAGAATTAACTGTCGCTGAGATGCTATAGCGAAGGAAATAGTGGAACTAACTTAGGCCAGTAGTGTCAGATTTTCAAGTGGAGATGATGGTGATTTGTTGGTCCTTGGAAAATACAACTGAATACTGCTTTCCTTTTGCCCTGATGAAGATCTCCTGGTTGAAAGTTTGTTTGCAGTGGACTAAAGTGTGCAGAGCCTTTTTTCACACAGACTGAAATAGGAGAATTCGTAAAAAGGAGCAAATGAGTATAAATAGATTTTTATATATATGTTATACTTTTTATACTCTTTATACCTATACTGTTAGTATTTACCTCAGTAAACATTTCCCTAATTAGTTTATGGTCTCATCCACTAGTTTCAAATACAGCATGGCAGTAATTCAGTGAATACTGCTTCCATTTAGACCAGGGGTGGGCAATCCTGGTCCTCGAGGGCCACTATCCTGCATGTTTTAGATGTTTCCCTCTTCCAACACACCTGATTCAAATGATCAGGATGTTATCAGGCTTCTGCAGAGCTTGATGATGAGCTGATCACTTGAATCAGGTGTGTTAGAACGAGGAAACTATCTAAAACATGCAGGATAGTGGCCCTCGAGGACCAGGATTGAACACCCCTGATTTAGACTAACATACATGATAAAGCGGGGTATGTTTTAGGGCAGAGATATCTTGTGACCGACAGGACGCTACTGCATCATTGTGCATAGTGTCTTCGAATTCTCCGTCAGAAACACCTATCGCTCATTACATACAGTCTTAAAGGTCGAAGATAGCAACAGCCAAATCCCAGGATCAAGGCTTCAAAACACTAGTCCACAAATCAACTTGGTGATGTCATAGGTGCTACGTCCATCCTTTAGATAGAGTCTCTGGTAGGCCTCGTCATACAGCACTAGAAAAGGTACAGTACCTGTTATGCATTGCAGTTTATAGACTTTTACTGTCTGTACTTTTTGATTTGTTTCTAACCTGTTGGATCATTGCACCTTTCAGTGTTGTTCACTCTGAATTCCTCGGTCACCTATTGATAGAAGTGACAGGCTAAACAAGAAAGTCTTAAGTTGCAATAACTTGAAATTATCTTCCTTACCTCAAACACCTTCTCGGTGTAAAGCTCGTCATTGACGCGATCTCGGAGGATGTCCTGGTTCTGACGTACAAAAGTGATGTAGGTGTCGGCCAGATCCATCCCTGGCTTCTGCAGGGCAGAGGACACAGACAGGCCTGAAGATGAGTCTTTGAGGGTAGAATCGGAATATGGAGAACATTGCCAAACATTCACAGACTATTCACAAGCGCTATGTTGAGCCTGCTGGTATTCATGGTGCACAACTCAATAAAATCCTAACAGAAGCCAACCAGCACACGTCCTGCATGATGATCTATTCACACATTCCTGACAATAAGATGGAACAGACTCCCAAATAAAAATGGCGATGAGAAAACAGAGAACAACGCACAGAAAGTCCTGATATCAACTTGCTTCTTTAACTCAGCACATTCTGTCATTGAAGGTTTCTTTCATTTGTCCTTCTGAAGTAAGGCGTTTCACTAGTGTGGCATTTAGACCTACAATGGTTGAGACAAAGAAAATATAAAGAAATCTGTAACACTATGCATTCTTCCTGTCTACTCATGACACATAGCGTACGCACAACTATTTTTGTCTAGCAAACGTTGTATCTGAAGCTCTCAGCATGGTGTGTGGTGTGTGTGTGCTCCATTGCAAATGATATCAATTTCATGTTTTAAGTACAAAGTTGAATTTCTGAACATCTTCAAAATTTGTTGAATCCCTTCAGCTTTGATGCCAACAGCAGTTTGTTCAGACCTGATTGGTTATGATGTGATAATGTTTCAGAGAACTTCTTGTCAGCTCAGGAATGTTGGTCTTTCTCAGTCTTTGAGTTCCCCATAAATGTTCAGTGGGGTTGAGGTCATGTGACTGTGGAGGAAAGTCTGTACCAGCCAGCACTCCTTGGTCTTCTTTGGTCTTCAAGTCAAAGCTTTGAGGTGTGTTTGGGCTCATTATCCTGCTGCAGTATGAATCCTTCTCTATAAAGATCAAACCAGAGGAAGGAGCATCACTGAAGGATGGAGAACTGCTTCTTCTTGGTCAGGGTGGAGTTGATTCACTGCAGGTGTCCAACTCCAGAGCAACAAAACACTCCGATATTCCCAGCAGCATGTTTTACTGTGGGTTTGATACACTGTGTCCTTATGTTCACCCTGCTGTTATTGCCACAAATCTCTAAAAGGGATTCATTAGTAAAGGTAAAGTTTTCCATTGTCTGCTTTGAAATGCTGCCTTGTCTCAGCCCCCTCCAAGCATTTGACCTAGTTTCCCTCCTGAGAAGTGGTTTAGAGACACTGTTGTCCTCTGAGAAACTACTAGATAGCATGGTTTTGCTGAGTGGACTCTTGCTTTTGTTATCTAGCAAATTCTGTAATCTCTAAATTACGTTTCTGTCTCTCAGTGAACAAAGCTTCATGTGTTGACCTTCATATGGTGTGCTCACTTTTGGTCTGCCTGATCGTGCTTTGGATTCAACTGATCCGTTTTCTACAAAGTGAGAGCACCATGCGCTGCCCTCTCACAAACCTCCAGTCTAGCCATGATTTAAGCTGAGAAAACTCCTCTTTGCTCAGAATGACAATCTCTCTTCTGACGCTTTCACTTAGCTCTGATGCCAAGTTTCTCACTATCACAGTGCTACTAAGTGAACAATGTTCAGCAGGTTGATTTTGTCGGACAAGCCTCTAAAGAATCGATCCAGTCCATCTGAGAGTCATCTGAACGCTGCTTCAGTGGAAGATAAAACTTCTTGAAACTGCTTCTTTGTACAGAAGAGTTAATACGGTCACAGCACTGATCTGCTTCAGTTTGATGGCTGGCTAGGACATATGGCTAGGTCTCAAATATTCCTTCTTCCTTCTATGTTTCAGAGGTTCTGATGTGGTATTAAAATTGAAAAAAAAAAGAGTACCGCTATCCTTCCACCAGAGCACAGTTAAATATTTTATTTCAACACTTAAAATAATTAAAATTAAGGTTCTTCACTTTGACTGTGCAGAGATGTCTCACTTAACACCCGCTGCCCATCTGGCAATAAACAAAATGAAACTACAGACTACTGTGTTGATGGGTAGAGCAGAACAGTGGAACACCTTCATTTGCCAACATGAGTTAGCCCACAGTAATGCAAAAGCCATCACCAAATTTTATATTGAAAAAAATCCTAGTCTCAACCTCAACGACTTGTGACACAACCAGAAAGGAAAAAATACCAGTGTTTCAATGCATTCTGGGATATACTTCATTTGGTATTTTGATAAAATATCAAAACACCAAATGAAGTATTATGATAGTACAGTTTCCTTTAACTGTGAGCAAACTGTCAAATTTCCGGAACAGCTCGAAGCTCAAATTAGGGCTTTTTATGCCTTTTCAAATCAGACAGACACAGCTGAGACAAACAGGAAATGTGGGGGGAATCATATGTAGTAGAGGTCCGGTCAGGCACACTGGAAAAAATGCCCCTCCCAAAACAAGAAAAAAAAACTTATTTCAAGGCACTTTCACCTCGAAATAAGTGACAAAATCTGCCAATAGAACAAGTGAAAATTTGTCTTAAAACAAGTCCCTCCATCTTGCTGAAACGTTACTTTTAAAGTGACTTTATCTTAAATCAAGTGGGTTGGAGACATTTTGACTAAAAATAAGACGAATAAACTTGGTAAGATGTTGAATTTTTGCAGTGCACTGACCTACGGACTCACGTTGTCCATTCTTGCTAGAATCTGAAACCACGTTCCTAAATGCTCCTTGTTAATTCGGTCCAGATGTGACAATTCCAGGCACAGGTTTATTGATGCCATGGTGTGAAGTGGGAAGAACAGTAAAACTGCCACTGGGAACATGAGGGAGTGTTAAAGCCTGAACAAAAGCATCTAAGACAACAGGTCTTACAAGTGGAACCAAAACTGGAAAATCAGTGGCTATATTATTTTTTGGTTAATAGTTTCACCTTCTCAAGAACTGAAGTTTAACTTCAGCACCATCTGCATTGTTTTAGATCATCCTACAATAGTTGTTGCAATAACAATGGTTAATAGGATTCAAAGGAAAAGGGGATCAAGGCTATCCTTATAGTCATCTGTTGCTGTTCTCTTTTTACAGAGCAATAGATGAACACATATGGTAGAAAGCACACTTTTACAAAGAGAAACTTGTTAGTCTGGACTCTGTTGCCTGTCTGACATACAAGAATACACACATAAAAATGTCCTCACAACGTCACAAGAATGTATTTCCCGACATTTATTTCAGAGTGGAAACCCTGAAGTAGTTTTGTTTCTGTTCTGCTTGTAGCCACAGGTACTTCAAGGTCTATTAAACAGAGGCTCCCTGTGTTGCTGTAAAGTCTGTACATGTAGTTTATCAGGTTTGCACAATATTGATGACATTTTTGAAGGGAACAAAATATGACCTCAGGGTCTTGCTGTGGTGTGTCTGACCTGCAGTCACAATCACCAGTCTTATCTCTTATTTTATGTTGTCTCGTATACTTTTGTAGTTCATGTGGTTTGTGTGGTTTCCTTAATCTCATCTTGACAACAATGACTGACATACTAGTTTATGAAGCTTTTCTATGTGTTTAAACAGTTTACCAACTGTTGCCCTGAATTCATAATGAATTCTCTGAATTCCCTTCGTTAACTGCATCCAGATAAGTAGTACTAGTCTCCTCCACACTCTGGCTAGACAATTTTTCATACAGTTAGATTTTAGCCAGGTGTGAAACATGTGGATTAAGTTAACTCTTAGGAACACAGTCTTGACATCCCTTAAAGGGGGATGTCAACACCCCCCCACGACCCTACAGAGGATTAAGCTGTGTATAGATAATGGATGACTAGTTAGCATGTGCTAGGTTTACCATCCTTTTTGCTTCCACTGCCCCTTTCCCCCTGTCCTGTGCATGGGCGTGAACAAGGGAGAACGTGCATGAGACATGCTGGCATCGTGTGATGTAGATCAGTCCGCATCACTTTCTTTCATTAGTGTACTCACAGAACAGATAGTAAGCGGACCATGAGGTTATATTTGCTAAATATGTCAAAAATAGTGTTGGACAATGTTTGATGTTTCTTCTTCATGAATGATCAGGAAAGCTCGCCAGACACTTTGCTCTTATATTAACTGATCTAATTAATTAATCAGTTAAGTTCACAAGCTCCACTATTTTCTAATAGTAGGCCTCAACAAAGCCAAATGAAAATGCTATTCACTGATCAGGGATTCAACACAGTTGATCGCATTTTAAAAGGCAAGTGTTTGGCTTTCTTTAATTTGTTTGGCTTGTTAGGATTTGTGGGAACGATGCAATACAGATACCAGTTTGCATAAAATAAAGTGCTTGTTAAAAGGCTGGAGAGTACCTGAGTCCTCCAGCTGTACCATTCTGGTATTGGAATCAGAGGAACTACCGGTACCTACTTTCTGAAGCAAAACATCCACTTCATGACATGACTGAAGCATTGTGTAGAAGTGTAAAATAAACAAGAGTTTGAACATCTTCCTCAAAATCTTATTCATTCTTCACACAGGCAATTCTAAAGTATTAGCTGGATTAAAGTGCTGGTTTCACAATACAAACTACTAAGGAACATTGTACATTTTTAAATCCAAGAGCAGCATAGGTATATTTAGTGCAGACTCAATAGTGTGAGGCAATGATTTATTAAAAGCAGTTTCTCCACACCTATTCTGTACATGTTTGAGTAATGGACACCACTAGTACCACTATCAAAAACACAGGGAATGGATGTTCAGCATCACCTGCTGCTTCCTGGGTTAAAAAAGAAAAAAGTAATACACCTTGTCCATGTTTGGAGGAGCAAAAAGCTGCTGGAGGAAACATTAACTGCTGTGGAAGCAGTGGTTTGTGTGGCTGGGAGAGGCCAGGGGCAGGAGAAGTGGGTAAAGCCCTTTTCATTCACACTCCCTACTGTCAGGGGAGATTACAACTGTAATGCCTATTGTAATTGCCTTGACATCTTTCACACCCGTTTTCTCTGAGCCAGCATGCGTTGGCCCCGGGGGGGTTGTTGTTCTGCTGCAGCGCCACTGAGCATGGCACGCTGATGGAAAAACAAGGAAATGGAACCTCAAGAAACCCAGAAACCTTTTGGCTTCACTTAAAGGCAAAAGGCAGGTTGGAAACTGAAGCTGTACTGGGACTGTGTTTTTGAAAGACAACACAAAAGTCATCATCAAATCATGTCATGAGGCATGAAGAGCGTCAAACAGTTTGGTGAACAAAGCAAAGAGGCAGCTGAGGGGCAGAACACACTGCTGCAATTCTGATGCCATTTCACTGCAACAAGAATCTTCTGATGGAGATGATTGATACGGACAAACTATTTTGTTCCCACAGACATGCAGAATCTGCTCACTCAAATGATTGTTTCCATGTACGCAAAACTGAGAGGGTCTGTAAAATTATGATTGACAATAATTTTGTCATTCTCTAACGTCTGTGATGGTCTACGCAGATGAAGTGTACGTCCATGCTGGAACACATCCGCCCACACAGACACCCTCTATAGTAGAGCTGAAATAATGAGCTCATTCATCAATTAGTTGCCTGACAGAAAATTAATTGGCAGCTACTTTAATGATAAATTAATTGTTCAAGTCATTTTCCAAGGAAAAATCTCCACTATATTCTGTTCGCAGTTTTTCTCATGCTAGAATTTGCTTCTCAGATTCTCTCAGATCAGTCAAAGACGCTGAGCTATAATTCGGGCGGACCACTGGACAAGACCACCTGCAGATATGAGGGGTTAAAGTGGGGTCAGATAGCTGCAGGGGGACTGCTGTGTGTGTGGAAAAACAGGTGGTATCAGTGTAATATTCATTCAGAGGGAGGGGTCAGGCCCAGTGATTGACAGGAATGTCAAAATCCCCATAATACTCTGGAGGGAGAGAAGAGGTGAGTCTGGCAGACTGAGGGTCACTGTCCAATGGCGATCAGAAATGTTGACGAGAATGAATGTGTTACAATACTTGTCACGTTGCTTCTGATGGGTTCCAGCAGACAGGTCATGTCCATGTTAATGCAGACATACAGTATTTCAAAAATGTGTTTGCATGTCAAAAGATTTCTGTCCAGACGTGGCATTTTCAGTTCACACTAAAAAAGAAGAAAACAAACCCAGAAAGGATGTCTACATTCCTACTTTGGGGCAGTTGTGGCGCAACGGGTTAAGCCCAGGGCTGCCGAGCAGAAGGTCGGTGGTTCAAACCCCCACTACATCCACTGTTGGGCCCTTGAGCAAAGCCCTTAACCCCCAACTAATCCCTGGGTGCTGCACTGCGGTGACCCTCTACTCCCATTACCTGATGGAATGGGTTAAATGCAGAAGCTGAATTTCCCCAATGGGGGGAATAAAGGTTAAATTATTATTACAGTAGAATCTGGATGCTACGTCAACTTCATGTTGCTGATGGATGAACTGGGATTATTTTGCTGCACACTAAGACTCAGAATTGACCTCTCCATGATGTGTCCAAACTCCTTACAGTTCTTGAGTCAATAGGTCCTGAGTTCTTTCCTCTGTTAATCAAGTGTCCTGGACCAGTCAAGCCTAGGAACCCTCCTGGTTTACCACTGCTTCACCGCTGCTGTTTGGCAGTGAATTCTTCAAGAGGTTGCTGCCTAAACAAACCCATATAACTGTGTGGTTACAACTCCAAGCAAGCCTTCACAATGCTAGCTGTAAACACAGCCTAATATGACTCATTCTTCTGATTCTTTCTCCTTTCCAGTGTTTCCAAAGAACTTCCACTTGAAGAGGAAGTTGAAGACTTTATAGACAGACCCTGGATTCACTGCATTTGTCCCTCAGTCAGGTGGTGGTCGCTTGACATATATATATATATATATATATACATATATATGTGTGCTTGTAAGATAATACAAAGTTACTTGTCCCTGCTGCCAGGTTCTACAATCTGGTATAAAGATTAACTCCAGAAGAGAAGATGTTTTAAACCGTCACATACACAGATGAGCCACAGCTATAAAACCACTGACTGGTGAAAACCTTGGGTCCTGGCATTCTTGTGAACGTTACTTTGACACAAAGCACCCACCAAACCATGGGACGAGATGAGAAGCCCGAAGTGTTGGTCCAGTCTCTGAACTACCCACATCGATCAAGCATCAGTGGCATGGGCTGGAACAAGTCGAATCTACAGTGGCTGCAAGTTGTGACTTACAGGAGGTAAAGTGTGTAATCTGATGAATCTTCATTCATCATGGTTTGGCTCATGTCATGTACAGGACAAATATAGGCTGAACGGAGAGTCAAAACTGAGAGATTAGGAAAAAAAGGTTAAAATATATCTGCATGAATGTGGTCATGTGAGAGAAAAATGCACTACAACCTTTAAGTGTGTGTGTGTCACTGACAACATATCACTGCCCTTGTTGTCACTTGAGACTTCAATTTTCCCCCTTCCCATCCCCTTAAGGTTTGTCTTAATCATTCACCTCCCTTTTCTCTTGTTCTGACGAGGTGACAAAGCAGCCTGACAGATCGGAGACGCCGCACAGTTCCAGCCACCGAGATTAGGACTTTAACACAAGAGGAAAGAAAGAGACAGAGAAAAAAAAAACACATACAAGCAGCTCAGTGCTCTTGTCACGCTCTGCCCTCTCAGCCTGAGTTGTCTCCTTCACTGTTTTTTGACTGTAGCCAAACACCAGTAATCCCCTCTGTGCCAGGATAATAGATGCTCGTCAACATTTGACAACAACAAAAAAAATTGAGAGTGCAAGATTAAGCGATGTTCCTGTATGGATAGAGACAAGGAGGGGTAGAGGGCTGGAGGTTGGTGAGAGAGGCCTGTTGATAATGAGTGGTTAGCAGGGGAGGAGGGCAGTGAAATGCCAGGTAATTACACACTGCTATGCTCCTGTTTCCTGCCCTGGTTCTAATTCATTCCTGCCAGGTGCATGTACGGTGTCTGCAAATATGCATGTTTTCCACGTCATAACATGAAGTGTCACTATAACTTAGAATGTTGGTGAAGCTAAAATACAGGGCAGAAAACACTGATTATTAACTACAGATGCATCATTTATAACCTATTTAACTTCAGCTAAAACTAAATCTAAATTAAATTTACTGACATATGTCCATCAGCAGCCCAAAGTGGTTGTTCATAATGCCCGTTTTAGCTGTCCTACTAAAACAGGCATTATGTCTAAAAAGACACATTGAATTTAAAATCAGGGGAAATTCCTTGTGTTGAAAATGAGGAACCAGATAAAACAATATTTGACAAATGACTCCGTGGTTTGATTATGTTAATGTTCATGGTTAACGTGTCTGCTGATCAGTGAAATAATCTTGTAACCTCAGTGAAACATACACTGATCAGCCACAACAATGGCCATACCACCTTGTGGATGCCTGATCCCATCAGATCTCAGAAGCTAGGCAAGGTTGGGTCTGGTCAGTACCTGGATGGGAGACCGTGATGGAACACCAGGAAGCCTGGGTGGATGCAGTGTGAGAGTGAGTGGTTGGTGGTGGCTACATACGTAGCTTAGCACCATGGAGTATGGAGTGAATGAATAATGCAATGTGAAGCATCTTTGAGTGTCTAGAAAAGCGCTATAGAAAACAAATGCATTATTATTATTAACATTAAAAGCACTTTGGTATCTGGCCATTGTCATCTTTGTCTTTTTGAATCAGGTGAATCTGACTGTAGAACTCAAGGACTGTAAGCACAGTAATACTGTAGTAACTTCCTACAGACATAGACAACTTTATTGTCTTTTATACTCTAAATGGGTCATTAATTTACCACATGGACATCATGTTGTATTCAAAGAGTTTTGGAACTAGAGAGTGAGCCCATAAACTTAATAGGAAAATGTTTACTGAGGTAACAGATTGAAGGAGAAGCAGGGTCATTTTCTCTGAGATTTTCATACAGTCTGACTTCTTTTTGCAGCCAAAGGAGTCGCCCCCTGCTGGCTGAGTGCATGTTTAAGGCCATACAGTGTTGGTGTCACTTTTCAGACCTGGGGGCTACATCCATCTTTTATGTACAGTCTGTGGTCCTGGCAGTCATGTGGATGCTACTCTGACATGTACCACCCACCTAGACACTGTTGCAGATCAACAACACATCCCCACTGCAAGAGCTCCCAATGACATCAGTGGTCTCCTCCAGATGGAAAATGAACCCTAACACACTAAAAAAAACTATTCAGAAACTGCTTGTGGAACAAAGAGCAGAAGGTACTGACTTAGCCTTGAAGCTTCCCAGATCCTACTCCAATCCAGGATCCAAGAGATGCACTGGAAGAAGCCCGATCCACAGAGGCCCTACCTCACCGACACATTGGCCTGTGTCAATGGCCTGTCATGGTTCAGAGGTGCTTTGGGAGCACAAGGGAGACCTACACAATATTAGACATGTGGTTTTAATGTTATGGGTGATCGCTGTATTCTCTCCACAGTTTGCATTTAGCCTATTCTTTACCCCTGCATTTTTAAACGTAAAGTTTTTTATTTATTCATTTATTTTTTACCAGGGATTTTGTGATTAACTGCTTAATCCACAAACCTACAGAACTCCCATAGCAAGACTTAGTTTACATGCTTTTCTATGCTGTGTGGAGCTTCGGGCCCAAACACGTTTGGAAGAGTGTGATGTGTTGAAGATGGGGAAGAGCCAGTGATGGTGGTTGCTCTTCCAATGTTTGTGTCTCTGCTTTGCCAGAGTGCATATGTTTGATATGAGCATGTGGGGCTGTCAGTCACTGGCATCTTGGCTGTACAGGCGTGAACACATCCTGCTGAACACGTGTGAGTCAGTGTGACAAACACAGTGACTGACTCCAACCCTTTACAGCATCAGTAAACTGTCATGTCACAATATTACACCACAAGCAAAATGCCCTGTATCGACAGTATTAATTAAGTTCTAAAAAAGTATTAACAGTAAAGTAAGTGTTCGATGCAGGCTTAAGAAGTCAAGTATGACCATCTGCTCTATTTGAGGGGTCAAACAAAGTGGAAACTACACCTGCATGCTAGTTGAGAGTTACAGAATAATATTTTACACATTTAACACCATATACAGCAGGACAGCATCATTTATATATAGGAAAATATAAAATCATGAGTTAAAAAAATACAGTGATTAAAAAAGAACAACCATAAAAAATGGCCACAAGCATATCTGATCAGCATCAGAGCTGAAACAAGATCAGTCATCTTGTAGTTTGGTGGCTGTAGTTATAATGAGGATTATAATGACATGGCTGGGATACTTTACCATACTTAACTTTACTGTAAAAAATAGTTATTGTCACAAAAAAGTCCAACTGGCAATAAAACCTGTAAGTAACAGGTACCATGTAAATATTCCCGGGGACAGATCTCATTTTTCGTCGCTAATTGCTAATGTTTCGTGAGCTAACATTAAAGTTTCACAACCTGCTGCTTGACCTAAAACGCATCCGATGGCAGCAGGTGGAGCTGTGAGCGAGGACGCACAGATGTATCCTCATCGTGTTCTTTAGGAAAGTCTTTCCAGCACCTGCGATATACAAATACGGTGTGACACACAGCTGGAGCACACAAACCATGCCGTCAGCAGGAAGAACAAACGTGTGTGTACAGTTGACATCACTCCATTATCTGTCACTCATTGTTTGTATGGCCCTCCTTGTGTGTCACATCTTCTTCTGTACTTGGCCTGTTTTAAATGTACGACATCTGTACATTCTTGTTGCGTTCTTTCGCATCTTGAATTGAATTATAAGTAAATACATACTGGAAGTTATCATGAACACTGTTCTGTTCATCTGACAGAGACTATAAAACACAGCAGCACTGGAACAAAACAATGGACAGATGATACAGCTGTGCTACAAGCCATATTTAATTGAGTTTGCTTTTAAATAACAGCTCTGAGGAAAGGGGAAGTCTGCCTGTTGCTTCTCTCTTTTTAATTCTTTCTCGCATCTCCTCCACTCGCATCTCTGATGAAAAGGACAAGCATGCGAGAAAAGGAGTCGAGGATGTACAAACTGAAAAATCAGACGGTGGCATGCCTGTAAAATGACACGTGTTAGCAAACGCTACATTTCTGACAGATCAACCCATCAGTCTGTTGGACTTCTGAAATGCCGAACAATGTAATTCACCCGATTACTTTCCTCACTAACTTTCTAAATGTTTTAAACAGTGGAGAACGGTGGTATCAAGCCATCATATTTAGTTTGGCTTACTTGCATGACTAGTTGAATCTAAAAATTGTGACGAAAGGTGAGAAGCATGCTGAAAGTTTGACAATGGCCTTCGGGGATTTTTTAAGAATTCTGTAATCCTGTAAGGCTGAAAAACCTCCTCTACAAGTGAAGTTAAACATGTCAAAGTTCCTAAAAAAATTATACTTGACAAAAATCACCATCAGTCACAAATGGGTTATTCATTTCCCTCTAAATTGAAATGAAAGAAAAGCAGAAGGTTGAGGATGACGGCTCCATCTTTTCGTGACAAGCTGTGCGGGACGGAGCCATACAGCCGGAGATTCAGAGGCTCTGCCCTCTGCTCTTCATCCCACAAGAGGCTTACCTGCGTCAGGTTCCCTCCACACAAAAGACCAAGAGGCCAAGGTAGCGGTTACATTATAATTTCAGGGAAGGGGGCAGCTGAGAGGGAAGTCTGGATAGGAGCCAGAGAGCATTATGGGATAGGTGGGAGGTACTGCAGTGGGGAAGGGGATTAAGGAGGTTAAGTGAGGTTTTTGTGCTGCTCTTTATCTCAGCTGTATGGTGACTCAGTGCAGGATGTTCTCACAGATGGTGTTTCAGCAACAAGGCAAATAAGGAAACAACTGTTTAATGTAAAGTGTAAAATATCATTTCTGCAGTCAGTATACTGACTCTGTAACCTTAATTTACTATTCTGTATGTGTGAATTAGTAATTGTGCCCTTGACTCACTTAATCATGCTCCCACATGTAACTTTATACGTCCATTCAATTGATCCAAGTCTAAAGTCTTACAGACGTTCACTGTAAAGTCTCTGTGCACTTGTCATTCCTCTTCTATGATGTGTTCAGTCACACTACACACCGACCAGCATGTGGAGCTCATACTGAACTGGAGCTCCCAGTCGTTTTATTCCACTGACAGTTTCATTAAAATGTATTAAAACAAACTGGTCGGGTCCTCAGTGCTGATAAAGAAGACCACGGATGCGAGTGTTTGTACAGCTCTAAAGGTGAAACTGCACTCCTGGCCTTAATGGTTCATCTAAGTTCAGTTCAAAACGCTGCACTTGTCGTAATGGACTTTTTTTCTGTTTTTATACTAGAAGTGAGCTGATGTCAGAGTCATCACTGACATATGCAGTATCTATTCTTATAATTTATTTTATTATTAGTAACAGTATGCTGCATTTGAGTGTCTCACAGCCAACGAACCACCAATGAAGGAGGTTTTAATGCTTCTCTTTTGATTCATTTTTTTGCTGTAAATGTATGAAACAACTGAAAATGTGCTAAACCTCAACCTCAAAACACACTGGACTGTGCCACAGCCTCAAACCACTCAGCTCAATAGTATTAATCCTTTATCAACACATGCATCCAAAAACAAAACACTCAAAAGAGAAAAATCTTAAAATGGTAGAACAGAAAAAGGCTTAAATACACTATGAGTGTTGAATTATAAGTAAATATAAACTGTAAGTTATAATATGACCTGATGAAGACGTACAGCTGAGACATTAACGGCCCTGTTTTTGGGAGCGTCCAGTCAGGCCATGGGCAGTCTTTGTTCTTGAGAGTTCCTCCACAATATTTCCCTATGGCCACTAATGCATGGATAAAGGAATTGCTCAATTCATCAGCCCTATTAGAAAAAAGGTTAGGTGTGTTTTGAAAAGAAACACTTGGTTAGTTTCTTTGTGAGAGCTCGATGAGATGTCTAACATCTCTAGCACCCTCCTGTCAATATGGTAGATATTAGGATACAACTAGCACGCAGTTAGCTTAGCATAAAGACTGGAAACCACTACCTTGCCTCAATCCAAAATTGTTGAATTACCTTGTGTCTCATTTATCTAAGCAGAGACTAAAGAACATGTTTGGTTCCAGCCAAGAAAAAATTTCCGCATATAGGCTCTTAGAAAATGAGATACACATGTGCTGGTTTGTGATACTTACAGGTGCCTGTTGGTGGATTTTGTTACCTCTGAACAGAGAAGAAAGCTGCTTCAAGCCCTGCGCTATGCTAATGGTAGCTTCACATTTAGCATACGTACAAAAGAATAATCCCTCAGATGTAAAATTAAAATAATGAAAGAAAAAAACAACATGAAATGACAATATTGCATAAAAGTTAAGATGCCCGTCTCTGACCATAAAACACACTAGTGCCTATACTGGCAGTGAGTGTTGGGGATACGTGAAAAATCATGAGCTGCAAAACTTTTGAATATAGGTATGATTGTCAATCAGGCAATATTAATAATAAAAAATATTACACAGATTAAAATCTACCACTACTGATAGAGGTTCTATTATATAGTGGGATCATCACTTTGTTCTGTCATGTTCAATACAGCACAAAATGTATTTCTATAGTTTCTATATTATATAGTTGAACTACTCCTGGTGAAAGGGAAAAAAGGAAGACCGGTACTTGTATTACTTTTCAGCTTTGGTGGACTATTTGGAATAAAGTCTGACAGATTTGGTAAAAAAAATGATTTTAAAATATATTTCAAATCCCAACGGATGCTTTTGAACGCTGCCAGAATTCATACCAAAGAAATGGAAAATGTGCAAAAGCCCAAATCACAGTGGAATAGTCTTAGTTAATTTCAAGCTGTTTATCACTTTAGAAAAGTAGGGGTCACTTCATCTCTGTGAGATCTAATTCTGGAGACTGAGCCTCTCCCTGCGTCACACCTTAAACGCTGTCCAGCGTTAGCGCCTCACCACCTCAACACTTCAACACTTTACCTCCTGCGTTGTACACGCTGTTGTGTACCTCCTCACCGCGGCCTTTGAGCTCTGCTGCTCTACGCCGTTCATTAACTGCTTGACACCCGAACGCTGCCGCCGCCCACAGACTGACACTTCGGCGAAACACATCTCCAAGGACAAGAGTGCAATTAATTAGGTTTGTTGTGTGATCTTTGGCTCAGGAGCTGCATATGGAATAAAAATCCTCTTTATCTTTCACACATCTTAACACCATGTGACAAACCATGAAAAAAAAAATTAAAATAAACAAACAAAACAAAAAAACAACTAGTAAATGAGGCCCGATGCAAAGCACGGCTGCTTTGCATTTCCAGGAAGCTTTTTATTTCCACCCAATGCTGCCTAAATGTCGATGGAAACAGAATTATATGACAGACAGGGTGAAAAATAAACCAGCAGGCAGATTACCAGACTCACAGGGGCTTCCACATACTTGGCAGCTGCTTTCACCTTTAAGGGGGGAGGCAGGAGGAAGACAAGGGAAGGGAAGAAGAAGAAGAAGAAGAAGAAGAATGACACTGAAGTTCCGCCGCAAAGATCTGGTTTCCAGCAAATAACAGGTTGCCTGTGTGAGCGGAGAAAGAAACAGCTCGGTGATCTCTGTTTCCAGGAGGAAAAACACGGCTACTCACTGTGAAAGAGAGGATTGAAGAGAAGAGTGTCCCTTCATCGTATCTGGAGAGCTTGGAGAGGACGCCGTCTAAAACAGCGGCAAACTGCACACAGGAGGAGACACACAGTAACGATCTGCTGTTCTCATTTTCCCTTTCCATCAAGACATTTCAGTGTGTAAACCAGTTCTTAGTTTTTAACTCCTCACTAAATAGTGCAGACATGTGCCAGAACAGTCCGAATATTTCAGCATTTTTTCAGCATTTTTTCCTTTATTTTGAAAAAAACTAATTCAGCAACCCACTATTTAATGTTGTTTCAGTGTGAATAAAGTGAAATATTCTCCCTGCACTGACAGCGTTTTCCTTTTCTGAGACAATACATTATATACTTTGTTAAAAAAAGGACATGAACCCATTATATTTACAAGCAAGTTACTAAAATAAAATGACACAGAATCAACAAAACAAAAACATACAGCGAATAAAAAGCAAATAAAGCTGGATAAAGTCAGCGTGCTAAGAGCAAAACAATGAAAACAGTAAAGGACAATAAAGGACAGGCAAAATAAAACAGAAAGAATTCAAAGGATATATATACAAATATATCAATATATTATAAAAAAGACAGTGAGAAGATTCCAGTGGAAGATAAAAGGAGATTTACCTTCGACACGAGGGAGGAAATCATTTCTTTGAATGCTTCGTCAATCAGAACATCGATTTTGGAGTGGTACTGTTGCTGTGGGGGAGGGTGGTGGGTGGCCGATAGAGGTGGGGAACGGACATGTTTATGAGGGAGACATGGAGGGGGAACAAAAAAAAAAAAGCAATATTTTGTTATTTACAGGAAACTGATGGGACACAAAGGTTTAAAATGACTCCTCACCTCACTGATACAGAACAGTATTGTCTGTGCTGTAAAAGACAGAAATAAAAACCTACAACACTCCGTATGAACATCAAGTCAACACACACACACACACACACACACACACACGCACACGCACACACACACACCCCTCCCAACACAGTGAGGCGTGAAAAACCTTCCCATCCGTGTAAGGCTGCTGAGTTAAGCAGCTAATAGGATGCATTATGCGGCTGAATAACATTCCCATCCGCGCTGGAAAAGCGAAGGAATCTGAAGGATACTTTTTGTGCGTCTCCCTACAATTAGAGCAGCCTTGTATTCCTCTAAAGCACCGGTCCAGCTGCGAGGACCAAAGGCTCACACAAGATTCAATTAATCCGCCATTTCATGTCTCGTTTGCCCCCCCCACACCCCCACCCAACCCCCCAAAAAAAAAATATTCATGGCACCTTTTCCCTTAGAAGGAAGGGAGAGAGAGAAAAAAAAGGCTGGGGCTGAGGCTGAATGGCAGCAGCAGCAGGGGAGTTCATCTCTTGGTGACAATGCCCTTTCACTGGCCGTCTAAAGAACACCCAAATTAAAAATTTCAATCAACAAAGCGCACAGATCGCTGACAAATTGCAGGTCCAGGGAGGTCACCGCCAAATTTTGCTTTTCTCCCCCCCCCCCTCCTTCCACGAGTCTGCAAAATGGCAGCTCTCTTTCAGCGCGCCGCATCTTTTTGGCAAATCTTGAGAGCTTTTCTTTTTTCCCCTCTCCTTACCTCAATTAACACTGCTGCTTTCGCCTTCTTTTTCCTACAATGACAGCCATAAGAAACCAGGAAGGGAGAGAAGAATTTGTTTGGTTTTTGCCATATGCAAAGCAAAAAGTGAAAAGAACAATTATTTCCTTTGAAAGCATTTATTTGGTTATTGAGCTGCAGCCGCCGCTGCTGCTGCTTTAGCTTTGCAACATGTTTAAGACGTGAGTCGGGTCACATTTTTAACACCAACGCTGAAACTATTTAAATAATCTTTGCAACTAAGAGACAGCAAACTGACGGGCATTTTTTCAGCTGATCCTCCAGTGGTCAGGGGTGTATAAAAGCAGACATCATTAATCAAGCAGAGGGGTTTCTCATCTGGATTCAACTGTTAAGATTCTCCTCAGGCGCCACTCTTCAGTTTAACCCCATGTTTCTGTTTTCTAAAAACAAGAAGCAGCAACGGCAGAATTTATCACAAAGGGCTTTAACAACGGCTGAGCGCTTGCTGCAGATCGATGCACTTTAAGGACTCGTGGCAGAAAACGAACAACACCAGTGGTTTGGATCCAGATCAGACCGACGTCTCTTCAAGACCCTTCAGACTGCCGGTCGCATTCACAGAACCTTCAGGCAACTAAATGTGAACGTGCCTCAGCCCAACCTCATTCCACAGGCTCTACTGATACGTCATAGGATTTAAAGGATGATCAAAGTTTATTTCAACCTGCCGTATCTCCTAATAATGGGACTGCTGTGTCTGTCTGAAGCATGCTAACCTGACATCATTAAAAATTTTAAATCTTTCACACTCGTGTAATGTGGTTTTAGAGTTAAAGCACATAATGGGAGATGGGAACACAGGTTCTGAGTAAGTTCTGCCATAGCAGACATTTAACTTGCATGAAAATTCCCTAAGATTTCTCTCGAAGTTTTTCGCTGTAGATGGCCAAAGCTGGGTTTGTTTCTTGTTCTTTTTCATAGTTTTTTTTAGCAGTTGGCAAACAGCTGTTTTTTCCCCTTTTACCCAGTTTGGTATCCATCCATCCATTCATTATCTGTATACCGCTTAATCCTCTGTAGGGTCACGGGGGGCTGGAGTCTATCCCAGCCGACTCTGGCAAAGGCAGGGGACACCCTGGACAGGTCATCAGTCTATCACAGGGCTACACATAGAGACAGACAACCAAGCACACTCTCATTCACACCTACGGACAATTTAGAATCATCAGTTAACCTCAGCATGTTTTTGGACTGTGGGAGGAAGCTGGAATACCTGGTGAAAACCCACACTGCACAGGGAGAACATGAAAACTCCACACAAAAAGATCCCAGGTGTCCTAACCGGGATGTGAACCAGGGATCTTCTAGCTGTGAGGCGACGCTGCTAACCACCGAGCCACTGTGCAGCCCTCAGTTTGTTATGTGTAGTGTAATCTACAGCATCACCCTTTGACAACACTACACAGCCTGGTTTATTCACTCCAAAGCAGGAAATGGTCTCAAGTCTAGTTTTCTTTTCTTTTTTTGGCAAATTTTTATGACTAATCAAAGTTTGATTCAAATTGACAACTACATGGAAACCCAGCTATTCTCTCTCTCATGTATACCTGGGCAACTAGAACACGTTCCCTGCAACCTTCCAGAGACTTTGATATTTACATGAGCACTTGTTTTAGAGCCTGACTGAAAGTAACAACAGAAACTAGTCTCCAGGAACAGACATTTTGCAATCAGGTTATTACTAGCTGTGAGTGCAGTCAAGAATATAAGCACGAGGGACATCATTTATGTTTGAACGTTAAGTGTTTTGATCCTACAGGGTGCACGCATTCACTTATGAAATGTTTACTGCATACAAAACAGTTCCTTCTAGGTCACATTACGGTCAACTTGCCACAACTGGAGTCTCTGTTTATTGTGCACAGTGACCAATAAATGGGAAACATGATAAAGATAAGGAAAACATGAAACAAAATTTAACTGCAAAAAATGTCTTATGTAGAAATAAAGAGCATTTAGCAGATAACTTCACATATAAAACATCACATCTGTTTTACTTCCTGTTCCACTACCGTCATGCAGCTGGATGTAATTGACCACCCAAAACAAGTAAAGAAGCAAAAGAATGAAACTCTCATAGATCTATTGTAAATGGCATCCCACTGCTCACAGGTGAACACTCCAATATGTCAGCTCTTCAGGAACTCAGAAACAAAGCCTTGTTTAGGGGTTAATACCACTTCAGCCCAAGCATTCTACAACTCTCTATTACAAAAAAAGACTGGTTCAAAGGAAACTCAAGTGAACTTGTGTTTGGTATTATATAACCCACTAAAAGCAAATAGGTGTTACGTGTATGATTTTAATGACATGCTGTAACACTTTTAAAACAAGGTAATGTAGGATTCGGTGGAGCATGTGTAGGGACATGTGCGGGGAAGAGAAGGTGATGAGGAGATGGAGGGACTTACCCATTGTTTGTCAATCTGGGATTCAAACAATGACGTGGAGGACACATGGACATGGGGACAGGGAAGAACATGGGACAGAGATAAAGAGACAAGCATAGTGAGCCAGTGTATAACATTAAAAGACACTTTGTTCATGTGTTTAACATGCACACATGTGGGCAACTTTATTAAAGTCCCTCTCCTAAAACCTCATCTCTGTGTAACATAGTTTCATATTGACACGTTTTCTTTTCCCATGAAAATAATCCCTTCTTGCCTTAAAACAACTTCGATGTCACTCTACACCACTGCATCTTCTAGAATGTGCAGATCTATGAAGTCCCTGCCTCTCTCCACCCACCCCTCCACCACTCACTACAACTTCAGCACAACAGCTCACCTATGATCACCATAAAACTACTCCACGCTATACAGTGGCAAGCTGTAGTACTGGATTATTTCAGGTATAAATGCATAAACTAGAAACCAATTCTGAGTAAAAAGAATAATACAGAACTCCCCATCCTGAAGGTTGACAGGATCAGTTCCTCAGGATTGTTACATATGAAACCCCCAAAGTCTGAATCAGTGTTTTAGAGACTGTGAGACTCTTACTCATGAGGTGTCTTCTGGCACATAGAAACATCATACGGACAGGCTTACATGGTAAAGGTCTTGTAAATGAGACAACTGTGCAGGTCAAACCATAGAAAGTTGTATACACTGTAAAAGATGGACGTAGCAACCGTGGTGTCCCCCATGGGTTTGTGGGCCTGTGAAACCTCCAGTTTGGTATTTAGCTGTCAACATGTTGGGCTTGGAGCGCACACTGGAAAATACCTTATGGATGAAAACAACCATAACATTTAAATACTGCAACCCAGTCAGAACCTCATTTATGTGTTTTTTTTTGTTTCTGTATACTTCATCACCTGTGATCACTTAATTCCTAAATGCAGAAAAAACCCAGAGGGCCTACTGATATGGAACAATGCTTTAGCTGTAGCCTTCTTCAGTTGCAGTTTTGATGTCTACAACTGTAAACTGATAAAGGTCCAGTGTTTTGTTTTGTCCACTGGAATGCAGTTTTTGCTGCCTTAATTTAGCTTTTATTCTATTTTTTATAATAAAAATTATATATTTTTTGGACAGGAACACTGTCTTTGCTCAGGCCTAAGCTATTCTTGATCACCTAGCATAAGCTGCTTTGGTCTAATGGTAACTTTCTCATTTCTAAATGTAATACTTAATATATTAAATAACTAATGGAAGCATTTAAATAGATTACGTCGTTGTTAGCAGCTGATACTGCTACCAGCAGTTGGTCCATTTGTGGGCAAGCTCCACAAATCCTGACTGGGGCATTCTTACTGGAAATGACACTCCCTGTCCACAGAGGTAGTCTGACCTTTAATATTACTTGTTTGGTTGAAACTGTTGTTCTCACTTTTTATTTCCATCATAGTGTGTACCTAAGCAAACGTTTCATTTTAGAAGTCATGTCATCCAACACCACAAACATATTTATTGTGACATGGATTAACTTAGTGATTGTGATTCTGCCAGCTAAAATCCAACATTAGCATGTTATTCAGGCTCTGTGAGTCCTGATGCATCACCCATCGTTGGCTTTAGAAATCAAACATGTAAAAACTAGCGGAATCAAGACAAGCTGTAAAGGACTTTCTCCTTTTGAAAACTCCAGAGAATGATTCATTCTTCAGTCAAAAACACTGAACATTTACCAATCAAGGTTATTCAGATGTTGGAGCTTTCATGCTGAATGAAGTTCATCCTTACAAGCTGAAAGACACATTGAAGGCGACACAATGTCAACTTGCGGTTTGTTGTGTTTGGAATCCCAGGAGGACTTCATGAAATCACATCGTCTCTCTCAAGTGGACAGATGTAAAATGCTCAACTTTTACTTGTTTGTTGGCATCTCCATTGAAGACTGGATCGTTATTATACCTTAAAGTGTTTGTGATGTTGCTGCTGGAAAGATTAAAAGACTCAGCGGAGGTATTTTCTTTCAGGAAAAAGAACCTCAACTTTTTTGTACATTTAGAGAAAATACTTTCAAAACCTTAAAAATCAAATGCTCTCTTTACTTTTACTTTTCACAACATGTGGTTCTCTACTGTATTCCTTCAAGGCACCTCGTCATGTCAGGGCTCCTAAATGCACCTCAACATTCCAGTCTTAAATTTGATGGGAGAAAAGACTGGTGAAGACACAACAAGAACAGCAGCTCTCCGCATGTCCAGATTCAACCGATGTTCGCTAAACACTGACAAGCGTTTTTTTATTTGTTGTATCCAGGCTCTGTCAAAGAGCTCCAAAGACAAAGTCCTTCCAATGTTATAAACACAGAGCCAAACTGTGGGAGCGTATTAAACAGTGTGTCATGTGCAGCAAATCTAGGTATATAGGTCTAACTAGCACCCTACCTGCAGACATAACTGTGACCAAGGAGATTATTAGCTCTGCCTTGAATATCTAAAATTCTCCTTATAATGTTTCTGTTGAATATTAGTTCTTTAAATTCATTTGATAACTAATCAACTAATAGCTAATCATGTTGTTGTAATAATGTTGTTGGAAATGAAAAAGAACTTCAGAAAGTTCATACTGTTGTAGCATCTAATGAACTGCATGAAAAGAAGACCATCACAGCGTTAAAGGGGCCTACTTATTTGGAACTTTTCCTTGTTCTTTTCTTGTATTGCCTGTGTGGTTGTACAACTATGGAACATAAAGCAGTAGAGGCAGTCTTTATGTGGATGCTGCATATACGGTCAAATCTCTCTGCAAACAGGCGCTGAGTGTTAGTAGGAATAAGGGTGCTCTCGAGCAGCAGAGGCCCAGTGGAAGCTGGAGAAGAGAGGAAGCTGAAGGTTAAGAGAACAGCGAGCTTAGCTCTCTGTCAAGACTGCCGGCGGCCAAGGGTTTCGCACTCAGCAACGCCAAGGCCGCTGCCTCACACAGACTTCATGGTCATCCATTTAACAGCTCATGTTGAGCGTTTGGCCGTTTCAAGTGAACACGAATACACATGAACTCCCCTTCTGCTGGATGTTTGGAGGGAAACTGTCATGTTTTAGTGGCTGATCTGACAGTCTGACTTGACCTATTCAGTCTAAGGCTGGAAATAAAAGACAGCAGAGGGTTTTTAGAAGTTGACACACTTTCACTCTGTGGCGAATGAATCTCTGATGGTGAGTCGTGAGATGCAAGCTGAAAAATACAAACATCCATCTTGAGTGATTCAGTGTGTACAACAAATGTTCTGCCAATGTGGAGACGATTTCAAAAATGTTCCAGCTTTTACTTTTGTTTCAAATTATTTCCAGCAATTAGTTCTCATATTACCAGGGTCAGGACTTTATCACATCAGCACTTATGACAATCAGTTAATGTCAAAGCAATTGCTGTAATTAAAGTGATTCACTCACACAGGTAAAGTAAATCTGCATGCAGCCTTTGTGTCTAGTTCAGTTGGTGAAACTGGACATTGTTGAGTTGACTCACTGACTGAGCACCACCCTCTTTAGTTAATGCATCGACCACAGCCACACACACTTTCTGTCAGCCTTTGTTTCAGCTGCTGTATGTCCCTATTTATAATGTGTACTACAAAAATACAAAAATACTCAAAAATTGACAAAAATTAAAATCAAAAGATGGAGACAAAATCTAACAGACACAGAACAGGCATCCTTTCATTCCATTCTAAAACAAATGTATTCAACTGAGAGTGGATGAAGCTGTGTGAAGACTTCATCAGCACTACTGTGAAATGCATTTATGGTACCTTGTCCAAATGGTGTTTTATACATATAAAACGATACAACATAAGCCAAATAAACTGTCAGCACCAAGGCTCAGCATTTCCACATTGGAAGTGCAGTCTACTGAAGACAGCCAGGGTTTCATATGGAGCAAACATAAGGAATCAGTCCTGTCAGCTCGCACGGTGGGGCTTCTGTATCATTGCTCTCCTTCAGAATTGGTTTCCAGTTTGATCATATATTGTTGAATTACTCCAGTATCACTACTTGCCATGGTGTAGAGCAGAGTAGTTTTACAATATAAGTGAGTAACATTTAACTGTGGTAGGTAGCATAGATGTTGCAGAACTGACTTAGCTTAACTTAACTCGAATTTAATCATGTGTCTTGACAGTGCTGACCTTTGAGGCAACATGAAGTCAGACTTCAAAAAGCCATCGTATCACATATTAACTGTGAGTTATCCATCATTACAAAACCCTGTTTTGCTAGAGTACAAAGTGTGCCACAAAAGAAATGCAGCATATATTCAGTCCTTAGAGACAATAGGCTATTTTCCCCTGCAGGAAATATTTTGGAGCAGCTTTTGCAGGGACCTTGTGAGTGTTCTGACCACAGGACCAGTTCTGACCACATTGTAGAACTTCTTTCAGGGCTGTTTTCGAGGAAGAAAAAAGTACCTACTCTGAGCTGGATAAGTTTGAGCCACCCTTAGAAACTACTGTCATAGGGGCTGATGTAACAAACCACCATTGTTTAATTTCCTGCGTGCTCATAGAGTAGGAGTTACATCCAGTAACTAGTATCTATTGTTGGTTTGGTGCCTTCAGAGTTAATGTTGTGTTCGAAGCTGTTGGATCCTAAACTACAATGGAAACAGAAAGGCTACAAGGGCCTTAATTGGTTCATTCCTACAGACGTTTGTGTCACCTTGTACCTGCCTCAAGTTCCTGCGATGAAAAACTACCTAATTTTACAAGCCCTTTCCTTGCAAAAACACTTCATTTTCCTGTCTAGTTAGCAACACAGCTGGCTACATCCCAGTTGATCGGTGAACAAGTCTTGCCCAACCCAGTTAGTAAGCATTCAGCTGCCTGTGGCTCACCAATTAGCCCCACTAACATTCAGTGTGCCACCACAAAACTGTCAAGCCTGACAATCATTTCTGTTTCTTCCATCATGCTGAGCATCACTGGGCTGATCCTGGTCTAAAGCTGCTTGCTGCACTAATATGATAATGTCATTCATTATGAAACCAGGGCCTGACAGCGGTGTGCAAGTTTGTGAGAACAGGTAAGTGTTTGGTGTGTTATATTAGAAAAAAAGAGTAATCAATTTACTACAATAAACAACATGAAACACTGAAAGAGGCTGAGCTGTGTTAGAAATAACGGAAATTTTACAAATGACTTTCTTTCATTATTGTCATTAGAAAACCTCCCTGACTGGCAGACTTTTTCTGCTGTTTAAAAAAAGTTTTCAGGAGATAGAAAAAGGTAAAATTAATAGGTGGAAAGGAGATTTATTTTCTGTAGCAACACATCATTCAGGTCTAATCTTCCGATATCCAAGTGGAGATGCTTGTTTGTGACTATTGACAGCACATTTCCTCTTTTTAGTTCTACTCAATTCACTTCAATTCAACTGGAGCATAAAGAGATACAATTAAAACTAAAATATAAACCTCAGTGTCACATTCGTTTACCTCCTGACCGCTGTCCAGCACACACAGTTTGGAGCATTGCTTTTTGGCATCCATCAGCACGTTGAACATGGTGCAGACTGACAGCGGCACCCGGAAGTCTGTTGACTTACTTGCCTTCTGAATTTTGGCATCAAACGCAGATTTTGTTCTGTGGGACCAAACAAAGAGGATTTGATGACTACTAATGACAGTGCGCTTTAAATAAAACTGTGACACACTTTTCATGAATATATTAAAAATAACAGACAAAAGGAAAATGTCAGTTTTCGATGAGGTCGTTGAGCTTTACATTGTCAAGTGAGAAATCAGCTTGCTCAGGTTTGTACTTAAGCTTTCTGGGGGCAAATGTGTGCATTTTATTACAGCATCCTGGCAGATAGAAACACAAAGCTCCTGTTTTAACTGTGGCAGCCTCTCAGTCTGACCTCTTGACACAGGCCTCCATCATGTCGCTGGCCATCAGTTTGAGTCTTTGTTCCAGATGTTTAGCAAACTCGATGTCTGGCCAGTGGAGGTCGAGCACGAACATCTGCAGAGCGTCCAGCTTCCAGAACAAATCATCGGAGGTGGCTGAGCCGTTACTGCAGGGAGGATGGAGAGTGTTATGAAGTCAAGTGAACAAAGACAACATTACTACAAGCTTGTCTGGGGACCTGTTGAGCTTTCCAGCATGACAACTGGATCTTCTATAAAGTCCATTTGTTTCACTAAACTCTTATTTTGAAAAAATAATAGAATGCCAATGGAGTCTTGTAGTTAGAAGGGTCATCTTTTTCAGCTTTCTTTAAGTGTTAACGATACATTATCGTGGGAATAAATGAGATCTATTTTCATACAGAACTCAGACAGCAAAGAAACTTTTGCTTTTCTGCTAAAATACTTCCGAACACTTCACCACATCTTTTGGTTCCAGACTTTCTGTCTGTTTCCTTTTGCCGTTTTGCTGTTTGCATCATATCTATCTACTTTAAACAAATATTAAGTGGCAATGTTTGTATTTTGGAGCCACATTGTCATTTTTACAAAAAAAGTCTTTACAATGTGCTCCTTTTGCTTTTTGTTCTTTGGAAAAACCACTGCATTGGTGCGTTCAAGAACACTCCAAAATTTGAGGCTTTACAACGTGGAACACAAAAAAACATTTTGAAATGCTTCATGTGTAGTTGTGACTTTTTCAACTAGTTAAAATTTGTCTGTGTGGTACCTTTAAAGCACAAATTATGCAGTGCGATCAGTTGTCTTGCTGCAGCAGACAGATATCAAATGAGTTCTTTGTATAACCAGTGGTGACAGAAAAGCAAGATTGCTAAGTATCTTGTAGACGACAAGTGTATCGAGCTTGTGGTTTGGTTCTTCAACAGGTTTTGGTAGTCTGGGGGTAGAGCTGTGTGGTTTCAGTCAGTAAACACAGCGCCAGGCTGAAACAGAGACAGATGGATGTCTACCCGCCTTCTCCCCTGCGCACAGGTTACACAGCAACACATGGCAACGCTCACTGCCACCGACATCCAAGTGTACAGCGCCCAGCTAGAATGACAGCCACAGGAGAATGGAGGAGGGGGGAGGAAGGTGACAGAGGGGTTAAAACAAGCGCCACTCACTCCCTCACTTTTCTCACTTCGCCTTTAAAAGACTGTTACCTTAACAAGTGGCGCACAGGAATAAATGCTTTGGGCTGAGTCCGTGGTGCAATTAAACACTCAGTGGCTATCCCCCTCATGTCTAATTAGTGGTGCTCTTCTCTGAGCGCGCTCTGCCCCACTCCCTGGGGAACGGGACGATCCCACTCGCCCGTCTGTGCTCGCTAATGAAGTGCCAGCTTTTCTCTCTCTCTCTCTTTTTTTCATGGATTGAGGAGGGCCAAGTGAAGTGAGGTAGAGGAACAGTGTGGTCTGTGTTGTGGGAAAGGCTGGGGGAGTCTGAATGAGGAGCCTTTTTAAGAAACACACCCTCGACCAGCCCCTTGAGACTCCCCCGTCCCCACCTCACCCCTCAACATGGCCACCAGTGCTGACAGTTCTATTGCAGACTCACTTGCATCTAAACACAGAGACAGACGCATGAAAACTTGAAATGTTTCAAGAACACCAGACTGAGAAAAGCAAATCTGACATCTCTCACAGCTGAATCTGGACCTCAGCTCTCCCTGTTGCTTCATCTTTTGATCAATTTTGGATTTAAGCCACTAACCTGTGAGTCATGCTTAATGTCTATCATAAGTTCCCAGAGCCCAAGGTAGTGACTTAAATACTTTGATTTGCTTGACCAATAATTCAAAAGCCAAAGACATTCACTTTATAGGGCTGTAAAACAGAAATCAGAGAACCTGGAAGCAGCAAATGCAGAGACATTGATCATTTACATTGTACATTTTGCATGCATATTGTTTCTCTTAAGGCAGCGTTTGCAGCAAAAGCAGCTCTTTTCAATGGAATCACTGCAGTTAGTGGATTTGTATGTGGGTGTGGATACGACAAAATGGAGATCTTAAATCCCTTCGCTAATTCTAACCTCTATGTTCAATTCAGTTCAAGATTTATTGTGTGTGACTTCACTTTTCTCCCAAGCTCTGCAGTCTCCTCACAGCTCAGATCAGATCAGAGCACAACATTTAGTGAACTGTTCACACAACTACACACTCAGCTGTGCTTCAGTCTGTCTTTACTTCAGTAGTGTGTTGGTGGTCCCAGCTGCCAAGTTTAGCTCAGCACATAAGGTAAAGCACCCTGGTAATTAAAGACTGAGCTATCACATTATGGTAGCTTCTGTGGCTTTCACAATCTTGTAATATGCTGTCATGTACTGAAGTATCAGTGACAGCAGTGATCCAGTGCAGTCAGCTCACTCGGAAAATCCATGGATCAGATTGATCTACACTGTAACGACATATATGAGAAGCAAATCTGCACTGTAGACCAACAGTAGGCCGCAGAACTGCACAAAACAGAAGATGCTATTTACCTTTAACTTACTAGTCATGCTGGGCCATATGCGTCCATTCAACCTCCTCTGCTGAGCAGTAAAACTGCTCTACAACAGAGACACAGTATCCACACAGTTATAGGAACAAATCAGTATCTCGACTGCATCATCTTAGTAATCCTAACATGCTAGAAATGAGCTTCTAAGTTACACGATTCACTAACCTGCCATGCGACTGGTAAATACACTGTAAAGCCTCTCGATCTGCAGGCATCACAAAGATACTCAGGTGTGCTGTCATCCACGATTTAAAAGACTCAAATGAGATGTACCAGCCTCTTTCTGGTATTGTGTTTTCTTATGGATAATTTAACCCAAGGTCATGAGAAAAAGGGAAAATCTGCACATTCCCAGTCAGTAAGTGACCACTGTACACTACATACAACGCAAAGTTGTTATTTTTCCTGTGATTGGACTAACAGCTACGTTTTTAAGGATTGCTTCATAATTGAGACAGTCATCCATTCTTTTATCACCTCCCATCCACAGCCTCTGTTGGCGATGATAATGCTTTGAAGTTAGTTTATAAGAATACATTTTGTGGAGAGCAAATAGATCAATCGGCTACAGGGCAAGCACCACTCACAGATAACATGAACAACAGTAATCAAAGGGAAAGACATCATGACATTATCAGCCTGACCAATTATTGTGGTTTCCAATTATCTATATTGTTATTTTTATTAACCAATTATTGATAAATTAAATGTGCTACTTTGGATCTGATGGAGCCGCGTCTCTCTGCCTGTGTCACTCTGTTGTCTAAGCAATGTCTCTTTAGCAGGAACACAACCCAAATAAAATGAACAAGGAACACCAGCCGTCATCACAAAACTGGAAATCAGCTACTTTCACAGCGGCTAAGGCTGTGCCGCTTACTCCAGAACAGTGTCTGAGAAACAATAACTACTAATGCTTTAAGATTCGGGCCTTAGTGAGCAACAACGGTGACAGAACAGAGAAAGATTAAGAGACTGGAGAAGAAAAGCAGACAGAACTGCAGGAGACAAACTGTTTATTCTTAATAGTATTGTAAAGCGTCTTTGAGTGTCTTGAAAAGTTTGTTTATAAGTATTATTGTTATTGTTATTATGATGGATCTAATGGTAAACTAAGGAAAGTGCCCTAACATTGTGTGATGCTCTGACATCATGACTCCATTTTCTATTACACATATTGCACTACAGCAATCCTTCATAATGAAGAAGCCGAGTTATGAATGACAGGTTCTCTGCTATCACATGTTGTTACTAAATAACATGTATTACAAATAGCAGTTATCAGTTTTGGCATCGGTCCTGAAAATAACATACTGGTCGATCTCTAATTGATCACCTTGTTACAATGCAATGTGTTGCTGGGGACATGCCTAAAACTGCTCAGGAATAGCTCAAAGAAATCATCAAAGAGCCCAAGGTGTTGAACCGGATCCCCATCTGATCCACTGATCCACAGAAGCCCAACTCCTACAAGGACTTGCTGTCAACATCCTGGTGCCAGACAACACGGACACCCCCTGAGATAACCTGACCACAGGCCACAGCTGTTTTGGCAGACACACACACAATATTAGGAAGGTGATTTTAGTGTTGTGGCTGCTCAGTGTAAAATCTTTGTCACACTATGAAAAGCAAAGGATTTATTTTACTCTGTTATTTATTAGTTGCCAAGCGGTCCATTTTGGAGGTACATAGGAACTGCTGTGTTTAGTTTTGTAAAGTTTTCTCACATGTAAAACAGAATATTGTTTAACTTACAAGATGTCAGGTAGATTTACTCCTTGCAAGCTGCAACAGAAGATTGAGGCGCTGAGTTATTGTATCACTGACATTCATCAGATTGTAGCATGCACACTGCACAGCACAAGGACTCATGACACATGAGGAGTCACAAAATCTTCACCAACAAGGAACAACTGAATGCAGGTGATGCCCCACTGACAAAAGAGCCACAGTATCACAAAAACAATCTAAAACCACAAACCTCCCTCTCCTGTTGATCACGGGTCATTCAGATGAAAATAATGCAGAAAGGTCTTTAGTTCACGCTCAGAGTTTTTGTGGGGCTCAATAAATGACTTTTACTAAGAAAGACTGAAACTTGAACAGGGCATGACGCAGGGAAAGAAAACAAAATGAATCAGTGGAGTTCTGAGTGGAATACTTTGATGTTGACACAGCAGACATGCAGACAGGATGAACAGAAACACTGCTGAGCACTGGACAATCAGAGGACAGTCCAGACTACAGGTCTTCACCGACACCTCATTCCAAACGACCAGACCTGGCCTTATCCTGGTTCTTGTCCACTTTAAAAAATTTTCTCTACAACTTTTTGAATTTGTTCAACTCTGACACGGCAACACTTTAACATGAATGAAGAATGCAGCCTGTAGATTCAGCTAATGAATGATGAATCTTGATTGTGTAATTAGGAAACACAATCACTAATTACTTTGGTGATTCCCTGATTTTTCCTTTAGCACCACCAGCTGGACAAAGTGTCCACCTATTTAGCATCTCATTTCCTAGCTGCATACGTTCAAAACCACTGAGTGAATAACTGTACTGTATTAGCTTCTATTAGGAATGCTCGGCTTGGACATGAGCAGCATTGTTAGCATTAGCTTTGTACTCACTTAACAAAAACACTGTTCAATAAAACTCAGAAGAATTAAAACTGGTGGTATGTACAGTATATCTTAAAGAGGTGTACGTGTAAAGTTCAATTTTGTTTTTAGTTTATTCAAGTTGTGCTGCTCACAACAGACTTGTAACACATTCTGGTGTGTGGATATTTTTTACAGCTAACATTTATTAAAGTTAGGATTTTGGAACAGGCCACATGCGTTTTAGAAGTGTTACAGTCTGCTTCAGAGCTGCACAAGGTAACAGATCAAGACCAGAAGACTGGATGCAGGTCATCAGCAACCACTTCATGAACTCAGGGCTTTTTGTTGCTCTGGATTAGAGTGTGGGTATTATTTCTACTCATGGATGCTATCTTGGTTTCCACTGGGAAGATTTTCTGATTATTCTTCTGTGCTGACAAATTGTGACCCTGTGAAGACCTCTAGTCCTGAGCCTCAGGGGCGTCTACCCCCAGCTATACATACGTGTTGTCACACAGCGGTCCCATCCAGGCGGGTGCTGAGAAGCTGGGCATCTGTGGTAGTGTGAGGGGAAGGCTGGGGACTTTGGGAAGAGGAACGCTGGCAAGATTGTTAGTTAACGACCTGCCAGAGTCAGCAGCAAGGTTGACCGATGGTGGAAAACGTTGAAGGTATACAAGACAAGGAGAAAGAGAAGAGATAGCGACAGTAACAGTGGGCGTTTTTTACAGCACCCACAGAAAAATAGTAACATAATAGCAGCCACTTGTTCTGCCTGCAGTAATTGATGAACAGCAAACAACAATAAAAGATGGAAAAGTTACTGCTCACTTCTATTCATTGCTTTTTTTCATTTCAGGTGCTTTCTGTCAAAGAGTGCACTGTGTCCTTGCTGTTTGCGTTGTACATTCAACTCTGCCTCCTTTTGTTCCTCTGCTGTCCTGTGCAGTGTTACGTTTGTACAGCTCCCTTGTCTTTTATTGTTTTGGGCACACTGATGCTGCAACCAGTTTCACACCTCGACAAATCACTGCAGCTGATAGTGAACAGACGTAAAATGTCAATAAGAGACAGTTGTCATAGAAAAACTGAAAGTGACAGAGGTCACATGCAGCGCCAGATAAGAACTGTGTGAGGTGAAGATCATCTATAATATATATACAACTCTCCGTTCTCAGAAAATGTGTTGCTCAAATACCCTGACAGATAAAGTCTGATTTGTACAACCCCATGGATCAATGTGGCTTCTTCATTAAGTGTGACATTTTGGTGAGTATTCCAAGTGATTCAAGTATGCTGCAAGTTTAAGTGTGTTGAAAGCTCAGCTTCTGAAGGAGCTTAAACTTTCCAAAGAACTCCAAGTATCCAGTTAGTGTTTCTATTTTACCTAAGTGTGTTTGCTTTTGTGCCTATGTACATTCATGAATTCCAGTTATCTGGGAGTTCTCTCTCGTTGCCCTGTCTATTTGCTTAGTGTAAATAGTGCTAAATGTATTAAAATGATTTCACAAAATATTCAACTCCCTAAAGATTTTCATGTCTGAAAACTTCATATAATATTTCTGTAAGAACAAAGACATAAATGGACATGAATATAGACAGGAATTTGTACATTACACAGATATGAGGGGTGTAACTGTGCAGACGAATAGATTTAAATGACTACATTTCAGCGTGATGCAGATACTATCTACACGCTGTAGGCAACCTAGACGTCTAGCAAAAACCTGACAGAAAAGAAAAAGATGAATTTCACACAATAAAGACAAGCATTTGTTATTTTTGGTTCTTTACAGTCAGAAGCTATCAGCCAACACTTCCTGCTCATAAGGACCAGAGTGAGCCTTACTTAACGGACTGCCAGGTCTCCTGTTCGAAGCCTCGGTGGATGGACTGGGCAATGGACGACTCCATTAGGTCAATGTAGCGCACCACCAGGGGGACGAACAGGTCCTGCAGGTGTTTGTGGAATGTCCCATTGCACAGGTGAGCTGTGGGGGGTGGGGGGTGGAGTCCAACAGAAGGCTAGGTGAGCAAATTTCAGAATTTTTCAGACTTTAAAAAAAAATCTACAACAGACAAACAGAATACATGACACACAACTTGCTTCAAGAAACTAAGTTCATGTTCTACTAATTTTCGACAGCAAACATATTTTTCAACAACTGACTTAACACCTCACAGATTTACAGCTGACTTTTAAATTATTTAAAGCCCCCATCTGCTCATTGATTCAACTCTTAAAAACACTGTATCATAATTACATATTTAAATTCTTATTATTTTTAATTAAAATAACCCCGTACTGCCTCAAAATGACCATTGGTTCCTCTAGAATGTGCAGATCTATGAAGTCCCTACCTCTCTCTTCACCATCCCTCACCCAGCGGCTGAAGCTCAAGCACACCAGCTCACCTATGGTAATATAATATAAGTAAAGCTGTTCTATGCTACACAACCACACGTTGTAAAAGTGCTGCTTCAGATTTCACAGCCTTCAGCTCTTCAGTCAGAACTGGTGGGTTACACACAGCATCTATTACCAGGTTGTTCAACAGTCAGATGGAATTGCTGTGGGATACAAATTAGGACAAACTGCGTCACTGCACAAAGAACTGACTGTGACTCCTTTGAAATGTCTTACATTTCATGTGTAAGGATTGTTAGTAGTAGTAGTTAGTAGTTATTTGCCTTCTGTTTCAGAGTTAAATGAGACTGTTGATACTCTATTTGTACCTGTCTTTTAATAAGACTACAACTAGCAGCTACTTAGCTTAGCTTAGCACAGACACTAGAACTGGGGAACATCTAGCTTGCCTCTGTCCAGAGGGTCACTAAAGGTCCTTGAAAAGGACTGTGCTTGTTTTATCCATACAAAAGCAATACATTTGGAACCATACTGTATGCTGTACTACTTGAAGTCACAGTTGGTTGCTGGCAACCTCACAATAATGACAAGACTCCAGAAAAGCACTACTTTGTCTTAGATTACTGTTTCCCCATGTTTTTGGGCAATGCTAAGTCAAGTTAAGCCACTGCTGGCTCTACAGAAGCCATGTAATAACAAGCAGTATCCCTCCTCTTCTCAGCAACAAACTAAATACATAGATTTCCTCATGTGCCGAGCTGTACTGGCAGAGCATAGGGTGATATTATAGAGACAGTGTCCCTCCAACTATGAGTCAAGAATTTCAATGTTTTAAAAAGACAGTGCTGCTTTGCACAAAGCATGTCCATAAAGAAACTTTTGGTTTGACAGTTTGGCATCATCTAAAAAAACTGACCTTCTAAACAAACCTGAAGACTAGAGCCCTCACAAAGGTAAGATCTGTACTGGAGAAGCTCTGTACTTCTGGGATTAAATGTGAATACACAGGTGTTCCTGCTATTGTGTTCACCCTCATATTTCCCACTCCTATCCTCCCTGCAGGATTGAGAAAGACAGATAAATCAGCACAGACAGTAACAGTCCTCAGTCAGGAGGGACAAAGACAGTGAGTGGTGGGTGAGAAGCGAGCAGGCTAGTCTCCCAGGGCTTCATTAGTTTTAATTCCTCTCGCTCTGCTCTGTCGTGATTAACACTAGCCTTTTTGCCCTCCGGAGAGTAAAACTCGCCTTCCTCACAACCGCTCACATGCTGACAATCAAGTGAGCATTTAAATAATCTTCAGAACAACTGAGAGATGATACGCTTGTTGAAGATAATACTCAAAGAGTCGGTGAAATCACGTCACCTGAGATCAGCTGACTGTTGATCACTGCTGAGGTTCTGGTGTATAAAAAATGCAGTGAACAATTAAAAAACCAAGGAATGTTCATATTTTATTATTGTGAGGTTCAGAGAAGCCAACTTGTAAATAAACTTCCTTGTCAATTAAATAAGACAGAGCGTTTGGTTGGGACTGAACTCAAACTAATCTCTTTTCTCTCACTTTAGATATAATTATCCGAGGGAAGACCTCATTTGTACAAACAGTCAAAACTACGATTATTCTCATTCTGTGTTTCGGCTCCATCTATCGCTTCATTACCCTCCAATTCAAGTCGGCTAATGTTGTGACACTTGGAATAATTACGGCATGAACAGAGGATGGTAATTAGAAAGAATATAAGATATGAGCCTCAGAAAAGGAGAATTGTGGGTTATTCACATAATGAAACACTGAGTTTTTTGTTCCCAATAGTGCCCTTGGGCTGTCTGTCTATCTGCCTGCCTGTCTGTTACTGTATTTGAGGTACTTTGGCATCAGCCATGTTAAATAACGCCTTGCATCTCGCCAACTCTCTGCTGGCTCCAAGACAAAGCCTTGCAGCCGGCGGAGGGCTTAAAGAGAGAAAACAATGAGCTGAGATTTTTTTCTCCAGCAGTCAAATGAAATCTTCACAGTGAGATGCAATCTATCAGGGAAGAACGCTTTACAACAGCTTCAAACACAGCAGCGCGATGCTGATGCTTGTCATACTTTAATCTGAAGTTTCCACTGTCATGTTATAGGTCTTTGTTGTTTTGTTTCACCATGTTCAGACGTCGACACATAAAAAAGCACATTATAAAAATAAGTGGGTGTCGAAAAACAGTTTCTTCATTCCTGAAATCATGTTTGTTGCTGTGTGAACGTGTTACAGGAAATAGTTTACTATTCCCAAATTCACACATCTCCTTTCCATGTCCTGGATAGTTCTTTATTCGCAGCTTCCATTTTGTATAAATAGTTAAGAGTGACTGAATTTTTCCTTGACCTCACCTTCCTTTCCTTCCGTTTTTTCCTGCACTGTATAGCACTTTAGATCAACTGTTGCGTTTGAGGTGCTTTTGTAAATAAAGATAAATTCAACGATAGATTTAAATGCCCTGCACGAAATGCTAAAAGACACAAAACAGTGATGTAGCAATCCACAAATTCAAAAGAAAGAAAGCTATTATTAAGGATGGAGGGCAGGCCATCGTAGTCGGCAAAACTTGCCAAACACAACTGACCTTGTTCAAAAAGAAACCCAATAAACTGCTCTTTCCTTTTTCAGTTCGTGGAACGCTTAGCTGCCTGTACATCTTCTGGTTTTCATAACAAACTTATAATTTAGTAGTAGATTAATAGTAGTGGCTGCACAGTGGCTCAGTGGTTAGTAGCGTCGCCTCACAGCTAGAAGGTCCCAGTTTTCCTGGGATCTTTTTGTGTGGAGTTTGCATGTTCTCCCTGTGCAGTGTGGGTTCTCACCAGGTAGCTACTCCGGCTTTCTCACAGTCTAAAAACATGCTGAGGTTAATTGATGATTCTAAATTGTCCATAGGTGTGAATGTGAGTGTGCTTGGTTGTCTGTCTCTATGTGTAGCCCTGTGATAGACTGGTGACCTGTCCAGGGTGCCCCCTGCCTTCGCCCGAGTTGGCTGGGATAGACTCCAGCCCCCCGTGACCCTACAGAGGATTAAGCGGTGTGTAGATAGTGGATGGATGGAATAATAGTAGTATAGTTAGTAGATGATACCATAAGGACAACAAAAAACTATTAAGGAATTTGATGTTGCCTGTGAATTCCTTAAAGACTGTTCTTTCAATCATGTGGAAACTAGTTTGACTTTTGTATAATAAACAAATATAAGATACATGCAGTAATGTATTTTTTTGCAATTAATTTTAGGACAAATAATAGAAAATGAACAAAAGTGTGTATTTTTTTATACTTTAGTTACTTTAAAAAAAAAACAAAAAACACTATTTTCCATCAATACTATAAATCCTGCATATCCATGAAAGTCATATTGGTGGTGCGTTGTACAGTGTAATTTAATTTTTGGGGTGACATTTTTACTGTATAAAAGCTTAAAAAGCTTAAAAAATACACACTTATTCAGGATTTAAAAAAAACAAACAAAACAAAACTGACAACATGCCAGATTTATATATATATATATATATATATGTATATGTGGTGCTGCGGTTTGATCCCTGTTACTTAAAACAGGGATTTATATATATATATATATATATATATATATATATATATATATATATATATGTACACGCACACATACATACATACACTACAGTCAGACCCAGACTGCATTACTGTAATAAAATTTCACATACTGTACTTTAGTGGACAATCTGTTTCATAATTTTTTTCATAACCACTTGAAAAGCAGAAAATTATCTCCTGAATGGTTTAGGTTCCTTGTCCACAAGCTAAATATGAGCGCATATAAATAAGAAAATTAAATAAATCAATAAAATAAAGCCAACTGAGGGTACTAAAGGGAGACAGGATCTACCTCCTGATGAGCAGACTGATGTCAGGCTGGAGAATCAGGCAAGTGATGCTGCCCCTCGTCTGGCCACTCGTGTTAATTACCATTCTGCTGGTATGTGCAAGGTGACATTAACCCCCTTGTTTAAAAGCCTTGTTTTGTCAGGTATCACCGGTGTTAATTAGTATCCCTAACTACAACAGCATGTAGTGTTCTGAGCAGGACTTTTCCTCAAAAAAGGTGCATTTTTAGAGACATGAATATTAAAGACATCAACAAAAGGTAATTGGTGTCAGATGTTAGCAAACCTTGAGTCCAATCAGTGAAATGAAAAGAGTCATGGTGTGGGTTGGAGCTACTTTGTCTTATAAAACACATTGAAACATTTTGAGCTTGCCATTCACAAGCACTGAAACCTTGCAAACAAAAAAAGATTCATCAGACGATCAAGAACCGTTGATTTCCAAAAAACTGAAAAAGGTTGCAAAGTCACCTCGAACAGTTCAGACATTCATCAGTCCACAGCCAGACACACTGTCTATAGATGTAGACAGTGAAGCTCTGTGGCCTCTCTCCTGAGAAGTGACACCCAGGTAAGATGACTTCAGAGACACAATGCAGAATACTAAGTGAGGAAAAAAAAGAAGCCCAGAGTCACAGCTAAAGGCATAAAGGGATCACTGGAGCTGGTGAAGAGACATAAAAACATCATTGTAGAAGTGAAGGGCGGTGGAAACAGCATCAGGAATTCTGTTTTGCTGCCTAAATGACTAGACAACTTGCCAATATTTATTATGCTATATTATTATATAATAACTGATTAAAATGAATTCCAAAGTTTATCTAGGTGTCTTACTGGACAATGTTCAACGTGTCTGTCCAGATGATGCTCAGCACAAGTTGCAAAAGGACAAGGACACGAAACATCCAAGTGAATCTACCACAGAATGACTTCAGACAACAGGAAACCTGTCTTTTGCAGTGACCTGCCCAGGATCCAGAGCTTAACCCAACAGATTCAGAGCAATGACCTCTAGAGAGACATTTCATTCCAGACATCCCAAAAATATGACTAAACTGAATCAGAGGAATAAGGAGGAAAAAGAGGAATGGTCCAAAATTCCTCTGGAACATGGTGCAGGTCTGCTCTGCTGCTTTCAGGTTTCAGCCAAAGTATGCTTGACCAGTTATTAAGTCTAACAAGTCATTGGCTGTGACTCAGGTGGTAGAGCGCATGCTGAAGTGTCCTTGGACAAAACACTGAATCCCAAGTTGCTCCATATTTTTAATTTTTTTATTTTTAATGTTTATTTGACAGGGACAATATACTCATTGCCACAAAAATGGGAAAATGTGATGTATATAAGACATCTAGCGTCAGCTAATTTGCAGTCTTTGTGCAGGCACCTTGCATTGATGCTCTGTCGCTATAGGTGTTTGAGAACGGGTGAATGAGAAACACACTGTAAAGGGCTTTGAGTACCACTAAGCTAGGGAGGCGCTATGTAAGTGCAGAACATTTACCATATTGTTTTTCCCATCAGCACTGGGTATGTTCCACAGGCGTGCTCAATGGTTTTGGTTGTTTGTGTTTTCCTGGTTTAAGCACATTATGTTCTGTGTGTGTATATATATGCTTTTGGTCTAGATGATTTTGAGCATTAGAGCTGATCCACAGTTTAGATATTTTAAACTTTGTCAAGATGGAAGCATTAGTACAACAAATGTGTCTTATCAACTGGACTTAGTGAAAAAAACATGCAATGAAACACTTAGAGTTCTGCATAAGGTGGGGCAGTTGTGGCCTGAAGATAAGACAAATGGTCATGTGACCAGAAGGTTCCAGACTGTGAAGAGAAATCTGGGCAGGAAAAGTAAAGAACAGTGTTTGTCCCTTCCTAATTACCACCACTGAGGAAGCATGACCCAAAACCCCAACTACTCCAGTGGAGCTGCCCAGCAGTCAGGACAACTGGCTGGTAGAACTGGACCGCTTCCAGGAGTGAATGTATGACATTATAAGCTGAGCTCTCAGTGAAACTCCCTAAAAGGCCAAAAAAAGCAAAAGCAAATGTTAAAAGTATCATTTGCCATACTGAACACTGTACAATGTAGGGTTGGCCCAGGGGGTTCAACTGAACAACAGACTTGTGATAGGGCGATAAACACTCGTATCTCTGAATACCAGCATCATAGGCATTTACATCACCACCAGTGGTAGTTGAGCAATCCAGCATTTCAGCCTAGAAGTAGAATCTTATGCACCTACAAACCAGTGGGATAAATTTGCACATTTGCTCACACTATTTGTCTCGACCGACAGTACTTTGGTTTACGTCAGACTTACGGTCAGTTCGCAGGAAGTTGTTGAGCAGCTGAAATAGCGGGAAGCTGTTCCAGGAGTCAACCGGCTGGACCTGCAGAGCGCCATCCATGTCAACTCTGTACAGAGACAGAAACATCTCCGCATGTTCAGCCATCAGCTCCGGCCACCACGAGAAAGCCTGAGAAAGACGGAGAGACGCAACAAAATTATATCAGAAGAAAGGACAAGAAATGAAAGGAGTCTTTTCCCCCTTGCTTTGGTACATACAGACATAGGCCTAGTGATGACTACTCACAATACTGTTTTAACAAAAAGCATTTCTGGTACCATCCAAACATGTGTTTAATGTTTAACCCACAAAACTGTTGTACCATCAAATGTCCAACACTGGCAACTGTTTAAGTAGCAGAGCTCTGTAGAGGGCAGAGGAATTTAACAGAAGAGTAAGTCAGGGGATGCTATCAGAGTGGCAAAGGAACAGGGAGGAAGCTGGGGTGGATGGATAAAAAGACCTCCAGACACTGGAGATCACCATTCATTTCCCATTTTCTGATGACAGGTAATGTTAATCTCTGTTAACTATAACTACAATCATTCCATAACATTAATCAAGTGCTCATTACTTGCCACAACTATGATGACAACCTGAACAGAGTGGCCAGTTTTAACCCAAAGCATAACATCTCCCTAAACCTGAGCTGTCTATAAGCCTGCTATTACGTAACTTTCTCTTTTCCTTCCACTATCTAATCCATTCAAATTAATAGCTATAGATGTGTTCAAAGGATGGTCACTGACTTTTGTTTCAGTCTTTTCTTTTCTGTCATTTCTTCCCCTATTTCTTACAACCCTCCCATCTTACTTTTTAATCCTCCTTTGTTCATTTCTTCCTCCCATCTTTCTCTTATTGTTCTTTTCCTTCTTTTCTCCCATCTTTCCTGCTTGCCCCAAAACATTCTTCGATTTGCTCCTTGTCCCTCTCTTCCTTCAATCATCTTCTGCTTTTTTGTCTTTGTTTACTTTTTTTGAGAGCAGCATTTATTTACAAGCAGCGGTTATTGAAATGGATGTGCTGAGAAGAGGCAGTTTTAAGTGTTGAAGAATTGTCAGGCTGGTTTAATGCAGCTTGTTGTCAGCAACAAGAAACTGAAAAGGCACATTTGAAATGCCTGATGAGTCGTCCCTCAAGGCCATGAGCACAAGGCACTACCATGTCATTTCTCTTTGCCCATCTTACATCTCTGCCTCTTCTTCCTCCATCCAGCACAAATACTGACCTCAGTGCATCAGCATATGACTCAAGGCTGGTAGTACTTTTCTCTCAGAGGTCCTTTAGCCATCAAAAGCAGGGTCATCCTAGCAGGCTGACCTCTGTCCACTGGAGAGCCACACAGCCTTGATGCTCTTTAGATAGCTGAAGATATCTGTATTAGTGAATCAGCAGGTACTTCTACAGTGGCACCTGTGGGCTTTTTAAAAAAAAAAAAAAAAAAAAATCTTTTCCGTTTAAAAGCAGCCAGCAGTCAGAGCAAGAGAAGATGCCTCACATCTGCCTCCATTTATTTATCTGCAGCTTTTAGCAGGTCATCATTCTTAAGCAGATTTTGGTGATCAAGAGCTTTATAACCCTTTACATGTAGCAAGTCACACAGTCCCTATAGTAAAGGTA
Source organism: Dascyllus trimaculatus (assembly GCA_024666655.1). Taxonomy (NCBI): domain Eukaryota; kingdom Metazoa; phylum Chordata; class Actinopteri; family Pomacentridae; genus Dascyllus; species Dascyllus trimaculatus. The sequence continues at coordinate 34,495,728 of CM045448.1, forward strand.
GACTAAAAGTGTTCTTTTTCTTTTTTCAATTCAGTTTTATTTATATAGCGCATATTTTCAACATAAGTCGTCACATAGTGCTAAACATTGTAACAAGAACAGGAAACAGAAAACCCAACAAGCCAAAGTTGCTTTTGGATTCCCTATGAGCAGCAGTCAGCGACAGTGGGAAGGAACCAAAAACCCCCCATTATAGGGAAGGGGAAAAAAACCTCCGACAGAACCAGGCTCAGGGAGGGTGGCCATCTGCCTCGACCGGTTGGGTTGGGAGTGGGGAAGAGGAGGGAGGGAGGGATAGTAGGAGATGTTGGGGTGGGGATGGGAGGACAGCAGGTGGTGAGGCCAGCAGCTGCAGATCAGGGACGTGGAGCTGCAGATCCAGACACATCCAGGAGAGAACAAGCAGGACACAGAACCTCGGGGGGGCATTGCAAGAACCTCTTTCTATTCTGTTCATTTCGGCCATGGAAACCATGAGGAAAAATATTCACTGATGTAACCAGCAGCTTCAGTCAGCTGCTGTCATGTTCACTGGTAAATTAGCCCATTAGCTCCTTGGAAATAAATCCAAGAAACCACTGAGTCCCTGCCTTGAACTTCCTCTAGGCTGCTGTACGGTGTTCTTTTGCTTGCTGTTTTTTTTTGCATGCCATCTACCCTGGTCCAAGCAACAGGTGCTAAGTTTAGGTGTTATGCTGTTTGTTTTACATAGAGCATTGAATGTGTGATGACATTCCAAACCGATATCCTTGCGCGCTGTGCTGCTCCTTGTGTGTGTCAAAACGGCTCCCCGGGCATATACAGTGTGGATATCCACTCAGTCTGGAGCATTGTTACAGGGCTGTGTACACTCAAGGAACCTTCTTTTTGTATGGTACTGTTGAGTGACTACATGCAAACACAATAAATCATGTTACATTATTCACGTCATTGACGAGAAAAGACTGCAACTGCTGCTTTGCCTAATTTTACTTAATTTTACTTGAACCTTAATGGTCTTATATTTTCATGGTCTGACTGCTGTCATTTAGTTGTTTAAAAAATAATAATCTAAATGACTTGCACATCTTTGATTTCAATCTATTGTTGGGTTTTTAATTGTGTGGGTTTTTTTTAAGGATTTTTCATTTATTTCATTTCATTTATTTGTTCTTATTTCATGGTATGCATAATAAATTATACAAACTTCATCTTGTACATATGATTAAGAAAAATACATTCCATGAAAAAAAGAACAGGAGTAGGTTGAAGTTGAGGTTGAGTAGCTCTCTGTTCTGCAAATAACTTGAAATCCAAATTAAGATTACCCCTCTTATACCATAAGTCTGTAGTTTGGATAGTAATATATTGTTATCAAGACTATCAAAGGCCTTTTTAAGGTCGATGAAAACTCCAGCGGTATGATTTTCATTTTCTAATTCTGTAGTTATGTCCTCTGTGACTACTTCCCAGGTTTTGGCTTAAAGAGCAGAACCTCCTGACTGGGGTGACCACAGATATTCTAGTATTGGAAGAGTGGGTTCTGTGTCATTAGTCATTCTATTATTTTGTAGTAATGTCAATTGTCACTTTTAAAAGGTGCCTCCCTGTTTTAACACTGGTGGTTTGTTTTTGGGAGGGTTAACAGTCTCTCCATCCTATTTTAGTTATTTATGGTTGTTTTAGCCAGTTATCTATGGTCATTGTCATTCTTGGCATTCGTGTTTTATTGAAGCACCATGTTTACTTAATCCCACCTTTCTTCTAATCCTCATTCGTTCATCTCTACACTTTGACATTGCTTTATCATTGTTCCTTACTTTGTGTCTTTATTTCTCATATCTCTTGTCCTTTATACCCTGCTTCTCTTCCGTCTTTCTTGCTCACTGTGTTTTTTAAATTGTCCATTATATTTTTGATTTTGAATTTTCTCTCTCTCTGTCTGTTCCCTTTTTTGTCCCTTTTCTAATGGTCTGTCCGGTACTCTTGAAATGGATAACAACTCTCATCATTTGGGGTTTTCAACATGAGAAGTGGAGTTTAATGAATGACTGAGTGGGTTTGTGTTTTCCTATTTTAATATTATAAAGATGGCAGTGAGCTATAAACCCAAACTTCAGGCTTCAGACTTCAGAGACCTGTTATGGCCCGACAGTTTCTCTAAACGGAAGAAAATGTGCTGTTTTTCCAGCCTGATAAGGTTTTTGTCAGCAGGACAAACACATTTAAACTGAAAAACTGTTACAAATCAGTGTAGAAAAATTTAATCAAAGCTGTTTAGAAAGAAACAAAGTAGGAAAGAAGATCTGGAAAAAAAGAGGAAGGAAAGAAAAAGGGTGCAAGCAGAAGAAAGCAGCGGAGAAATAAGTGAAAGAAGGACGAATAAAAAACTGGAAGGTCAGAATGGAGGTAAAACATGGGAAAGATGATAAGGGATATAAAGAAGATCCTTTTTTAAAATACCAGAAAACTGGAAGAGGAGGAAAAGTAAAAAGAAGTGGCAAGTGTGAATAAAATATCAAAAGTAACAAGAAGACAAGAGGAACATGGACAGAAGAAGGAAGAAAAATGAAGAAGAGGAAGAAAGAAGAAGAATTGATTTACTTCAAAAGTGCTGCAGCCTACTGCCAAGCAAACTATTCGTTTCTTTTAGGAGGAGAAGAAGAGCGCTGGTGCTGCAAAGGGCCAATGTACTTATTGTAGCACCAAGGACACCCATTGCTCCATATCCTCCATTCAATAAATGGTTTGTCAAAAATGGGAGAATGCCTAATTACTGAATATTTCCCATATTTCTGAGAGAGCATCTTGAAGGTGAAGAGGATTGTTGGAGCACAGAGAACAATGGAGGCTTTTCAAAGCCAAAAACCTGAATGCAGGTGAACTCTGAGAATGAATGTGACCAGGTAGATAATGAGGCGTTATTTCAGCCACAAGAGAATTAGTGAGGTGATGAGGCCCGGCTCGCAGGCTCTGTTGCAGTTCATCTCAAAGGTTTTAGAACAGGGTTTATGTTAGGGCTCAGCGCAGACCAGTCAAGTCCTTCCACACACAACTGGGAAAAGCATTTTTCATGGAGCTGGCTTTGTGCATGTGGGCGTTGTAATGTAGGAAACATAAAAGGACCAATCTGAGGCTGTTGTTTCATGAAACCTGTTGTCCAGGAAATATAAGTGTACCGTGGAGCATAAACACTCCCCTTCACTGGAACTAAAGGAGCTAGGATGGCATACCTGTGGCTCTACTGTGAATTCGCACAAGTCAGTCAAACTTACTACATTAAAACACAACTACCAGACAATAAAGTCTTTTATAGTAATGCTGATGACTCTAGTTATAGCAACATAGGTTTGGTCCATCACTTTGGTCCTGACTGAAAGAGATCAACAGTTACAGGATAAACAGTCTTACATAGCCAAACCTATCTCCACAGCCCTGTGTCAGCGCTGGACAGTGGTCTGGATGCCCCTGATAGGTGGAACACTTGCCGACAGGGAGGTGAGCGCTGTTGTTAAAATGTCTAATTCGCCATTTTCAGTGTGTAGGTTGTGTCTGGAGGTTGCCACTGTTGTTTTTTGAAAATGGTAGCACTCAGACAGTGGAAAGGGACAAGACTCAGTCCCAAAGTCTACATCTGATGAGTTAGACTACCGAACAAATAGCCATGAACAGACATTCATGGTTGCCAGAGGGTGATCCCCTGTAGTATCCTCTGGCACTATAATGACTGGTCCATGTTATCATCTATTTATTATTTTATTATTATTGTTATTTAGTTATTATCTTATGCCGTGAGCTGTCTCAAATATACTTTATGAACTGGCACTAAACTTTGCACAGCCATTCGTTGTTTTCCTGGGTGGTGTTAATGACTTTGGGGTTTCTGGCTTTTCATCTGGTGTAGCCTTGAGGCCCATTTTGTGATTTGTAGAATACTTGGGTCACGGCCTGTGGAAAACAAACTACACCGGAAGCTCTTTTATTTATATATTATTCCTGTATTCACACCAGTTGCTCCAAAGTTTAGGTATTTTCAGAGAAAACTAGATGCTTATGTGGCTTTGGGTTTAGGCTGAGCACTGCTTTTAGTGATGTGACGTCTGTGTGTGTTACATATTTAGGAATATAGAGACCTCAAGGCCTTATGAGGAATGTTTCAGTTTGACGAAGCTGCTTTGTCAGCGTCTAGAACTTAGACTTAGAGCGTCTGATATGGTCAGAAGAATTTAATAGGTTAAACTTCTTGAACCATTTGAAGTGAGCCAATGAAAACGACTGTTCACTGTCATATTATAAATCACAAATAAGCTGCCACTCCTGCTCTTCTCTTTAAGAAAGATGTTGGACAAATTCTGACCCCCACCCCCCCACCCCTCAATAAGTTAAAATTAACCAATGAAACGAAGCATCTTATATTAAAGTCATTAAAATCATAGCATTTTTCCGATGACAGACCTGGAAAACAGAGGACTTTCCCACCATTTGTACTCACTTTAGTGCCTCTCAGCAAATGTTTGCATGCTAACATGCCCTGCTGCTGATTGTTGTCTTAGACTTACTGAAATACAAATATGAATTGCATTTTCTTTTTTCATTTCCTGTGTCAGCATTTCTAAAGCCTCATCATGAAGGCCGATATTTATGCCACTACACAGAGAAATTCCTTTAAGCTGGCAGCTCGACAGTGTCAGTAAACCACTTCCCTGTCGGTCACAGGTTTGTGAATAGAAGACCAGAACGCTTATTTTCATGTTTACTTGATTTCTCTTATATTTGCCTTATCCTGTCTCTTGTCTTTGTTTTATTTGTTGTTTACTACTGGAATAACCTTCTGCTCACACAGCGAGCACTAAAGGGAAATAATTATATATCAAAGAGCACTTTGTGAGAGCAGAGAGGTTATTTACCTTCAAACTCAGTGATCTTAGTGTTTTCATTAATGATGGATCAACACCGCTCCATACACGCCACCTCTTTTATGTCTTTGTTTTCTTCTAAAAGTACCTTCACCATAACATCATTTGCCTGATGCGGTGGGAGACTGCACTCCAATGTAAAACAAACCCTGGTTTTGGGTTTGAGCTGTGGGTCTGCAGTCAGGCAGCAGTCAGACTGAACACAATCACTGTAGCTCATAAAATGAAGCTGCAGCATTCAGTAAACATGCATGAATAAAACACAAGCGGCCACGGTGCCTTTGCCAACAGTTTACCTGATGCAGACACATGCATGTCTGCTTCATCAGATGCCTGAGACAGGTAGGAATGTAGACATACTAAATAGATCAACAGTTCTTTTGTGGCATGCTTTCATCTGAGCACTACATTCAGTTATAACCAACTATGTTTATACAAAGCTTTCAAATCTTATTCTCTTCATCATCCAGTTGGCAACTAGCTCTAACCAGGCAACTAATTGAAGACCATTTTGTCCAACTAGTTTTTCTTTGTCAAGAATGAACTTTCACACTCAGATTTGACTTTAATTTTATAGCCATACCGCCTTGTGGATACCTGATCCCATCAGATCTCGGAAGCTAAGCGAGGTTGGGCCTGGTCAGTACCTGGATGGGAGACCGTGAGGAAACACCAGGAAGCCTGGGTGAATGCAGTGTGAGAGTGAGTGGTTGGTGATAGTCGGAGGGGCCGATGGAGCAGCCTGGCCTCCGTCAGTCTACCCCAGGACAGCTGTGGCTACATACATAGCTTACCACCATGGAGTATGGAGTGAAAGAATAATGCAATGTAAAGCGTCTTTGAGTATCTAGAAAAGCGCTATAGAAAACCAATGCATTATTATTATTATTATTATTATTATTATTATTAAAACTCAGTCTGTGATCTGTATCTGTGTACTTTAGGACAACGACTAAATTGAGAGAAATGGCCATTTTTGCGGGTAGGGGGTTTCAATAAAATCTCAAGCTTGATAGGAAAAATACCCACAACAAAGATGTCCTCCTCAAACCTCATTAAAACTGTCACATTAAGCAAATACCAAAAAATTCCAGAGCCCAAGCTGGATCAGAGTGGTGTACTAAGAAGCAAGTTAGATGCTGCCAGACTTTCTTTGCATAAGTTGGTTCGACAAAGCCTAAACCCCTAAAACCCCAAACAGACATAAAGGATATCATAAATGTGGTTATTAACTTTTTTGTTAACCAGGTTTTCTTTTCAAGCTCTCAGGGCACTCCAATAAAATAGACTTTTAACATGACATTTGAGTCTTCTAAAAAACGACCAGTCACTTGCTGTCTACTTCAGGCAACAGAGGCAGGTTGTTCTAACAGAGAGCTATGAAGAATAGAAGATTTATTACAGTAAAAAGCAACACTGTTACTGCAAATGATGCATGAGAGGAATGCTGGTAGAAACCAGTGCATACGTGGAATGTTAGTTTTTGGCAAAATCAAAGTAAATTCAATGTTTTAAATTCCATATCGTCTTTGATAATTACCAATAGAATACAGGACATGTTTTCTAATCTGTGTTCTATTAGCTGCAGTAATAACAGTATAAAATGAACTGGGCAGCAAATCAGGACCAAGCAGAAAATTCATAAAGATGATTGTATACTTATAAAATACTGTACCATACTGTAACTGCACAACTTTGTTCAGTGGGATTACAAATGTGCAGCTTAACAGATCTGCAGATAAAACAGATTCCCATAGCTGAGAATCTGTATCACTCAGAGAGTGTGATGAGGTGAGAAGGGGGAAAAAGCACTGGTGAAAGAGCGATGCTTCTTACCGTCAATTTAAAATCCTAAACTCTGAACAGAACCTCCTCAGCAAGTCAGCTGTAAAGCATCAGTTACCATGGTGACTTAGCAGGTGGAAAGAGAGCCACCTTCAAGACATTCAACTCTGACTTTAGGCTCGACATATCCTGCTGACCCATTAAACTTGCTTCGTAGTACAGCCCTCAGAGGAAGATGGTCAGCAGTGATGCACAGACAACAGCATAACGCAACATAAGCATGAGCAGAGGATGACGGACACCAAACTAAAGCTTACCTCTCTTCCCTTCCAACGGCAGAACAAAGAAGAAAGAGAAATAGAGAGCAGTCAGATAAATAATGAAAACTTTAATGCAACTTTCTCCTGTTATCTTCACTAATTCTCTTAGCATGTAAAACTACATTTCCTATCTTGGTAAAAGTCTGTTTTTCCATCCATCCTAAGGAAGGAAAAGGTAGACTGGGATAGCCTGACTCTGTAGTTACCTCTGGGGATCTTCCTAACCACTGCTGCCACCTTGTTTCAGCTTATGTTGACGCTCTTGGTTTCTGACTTGCTCATGTAGTTGCTCACTGTGCGGAGCCATGCTACATTAGACGCAAACCAGACCAAATTGAGACAGCCGTCCTGTTCACAGGTGCGCTAAGAAGCTTGCTCTAAATGGAAATCACACGAGCATTTAATTCTGTTGCAGTGATCACGGAAAAATTGACTTTTGCTTTCGGGACCTGTATTTTTGATGTGTCCTGTTTGACCTGCTTGTTATCAATTATACATGGGATGAAATAGCCTGCATTTCAACGTTAAGGACATGCAGTTATTGTTGGATGAGAGGTGTACTTAGCTTTGTTCCATACTTCTGTATCTTTAAAACCCATTTACAGGAGTTTTTTAACTATAAAATCAGAGAGAAGGAAGCAGCATTAACGTGGACTGACTCTAGCTTGTAACTTTGACATCTTCGTAACAAAACAACAATAACAAAAAAGAAAAAAAAATGGCGAGGCAGCCAGCACGCTGTTAAAAGTGACAGCAACCGTGTAAACAATTATGATTCATTTCTAAATTTAAGCTGTGACAGCTTGTGGCGGTGCCCTGTCGAAAAGCCTCTAATTTGTAGTTAACATCACATCTGAAGCTCGGAGCAGAGATGCACCGGTCGCCATGGCAGCGGCAGAGCGCGGCGTGTTATTAATAGCACAGAAACAGATGCCCGAGCACCACGCTGCCACTTAGGGCCGATCAAACCGTCACATCCTAACACCTATGATTGATCAGTTTTACACCGTGGCATTCAACTCTGCGTGCATATGGGCCGTGGGCGTTGTTTTCATTGTGCCTCCACCGTAGACATTAATGCAGCGCCGCCACTTGCCGTGTCATCTGCCACTTCAGCATGAACGCTGCCAACAGAGGCAAAGGAAGGAAATGGGCAGAGCTGCGAAAAGTAACCAAGAAGGTAAATGAAATGATCAAGTGACTTGTGGCATCTTCACCGCTGTTGGTTGGGGATGGCACATTTCTTTTTGCAAATGACACAGTAGTGACAAGTAGGCAGGGTGAATTAAAGAAAGAAAAAAGGAGAAAAGAAACATGTCTGTGTTTACAGACTTTCCTCTCCGCAGGTGCAATTCCAAATGACGAATTACACAAAACATGCAAGGTCCCTGCCGCTTCCCAAAAAACTTGATTTTCATATGAATCATTTGAGGTGTTTGTCTTTGGTGTGGTTGAAAGGAAACCCAGAAATCAGCTGCCTGAAGCCTTCGTTGTGCTTACTGGATCACGGATCTCCATCCAGGGACACTTGCTGACCCATAGAGCCACAGTAATGTGAAATAAATCAGGTTTAAATTAGCCACAGTTAATAACTACGTGGATGAGGATTTCTTTATTTAAAATTGAAAGATACAGCGTTGGCCTTGACGGAGGACTATGCTCAGTCACTATCTTTTTCTTATGTCTGCCTGTTTATTCATACATGACTGTGTATTGTTGTGAAGCACTTTGTAACACTGGTTTTGATCCTACAAAAGAAACATAATTATCATTTCATCAGCGTATGCAGTCTGCTACGTTATTCATCTTTAAAAGAAATGCAAACATAAAGAAGCAAACAGAACTCCTGTAAGACTAGATACCTCCGAGTGATGTTCATCGTTCTGCTGTAGGACCTCAATGCACAGCTCTCCCAGCCTCATCATGTCCTCCAGTCTTTTCTCTGGAGCTGCTTGAGGGTCCACTGAAGGTTAAAAAACATAGCAGGAAACATGCAGGATAGAAATTAAAAACTCTGTGGGGGAGCTTTGCAGGAAAACATTCAAACATGACTACATTTCCCATAAGCCTCTCCTGTGTGTACCATACATCGTCTTCGGGGTCTAACCTTATTGCACATGATGCTAGCAAGCCTCCCTCCTAGAGGATCCACAGTTAACATTTGATGAACCCGTGACCTTTCCTCAAGCACCACCCTCAGGAAAAAAGTGCTTTGCTCCCGTACAGGAAAGACTCAAAGACCTGCGATGCTGCTGCCAGTTTCTTTAATGATAGACAGGGTTACATGGAGAAGAAGTCCCAGATCAGGGAGGTCATGACTAAGCACCTCTCCTCTTCTCTCTTTCATCCTCTATGCATTTATATTGCACTGTAGCATGTGACTGCTTTGTGCTCCCTGTCCTCTCTCTGTACTTTACTGCAGGAATCTCTGACTCCAGAGATGCATGTTCTTTATCTCTGGCTACTGGTCCAATCAACCTGCGCAATATTTACCATTATCACTTCAAACCAGTGCACACTGAACGCTGATGGCAGTGAAGAGAGGCAGCGAGTCTGGAGAGAGCAGCTGGAGAATAACATGTAGGAAAGATCCAGCCAGCTGGGCCGTACAGTTTTGTAAGTATGACCAGACATTTGCACCAGCACCCATACAATACTAGCACCTATTGCCATAAGCAGTTCTATCAGCCAGGTCAGTAAACTGGCTTAGCTCTAATGCATAAAGAGGGACTGTAACAGTAAGTGGCCAGAGGACATATGTGTGTTGTCTAAAATAGAAGGAGGAGGAGAAGGAGCTGTGGCATGAAGGTATGTAAGGGAGAAAAAATGATTCTGGCAGCCTCTCACCCTTGATCTGAGCGTATTCGATCAGCTGACCATAGTTGATTTGAGCTGCCTTCTCCAGACACTTCTGCACCAGTTTCTTCATGTCCTCTGGAGGAACAGGTGTAGTGATGTCTTTCATCAAAACCTAAAACGACATAATCATCTTATTTTAGGGTCAGAAATGTTAGTAATACAGAAAAGAAAACAGAGCAGTTTCAGGAGTTTCATCTGCTCTTCTAACTTAGGAACTGGCTCTGTTCTCTGCTGATAGCTAAGAGAGCTCCAGAAGCACTCTAACTTGTTAGGAGAGGAAAATGTAGCTAAATTGTTTTTTTTTGTGATCAACATTTTTATTGAATATTAAACATCAAGAAGGAGGGTCACAGACATATCGAGCGTCACTTACAATCAAGTTACTTATTACAAAGACAGCACATAGACATTGGCAGATAAGGATTCACATTGGTGATTGTCTAGTTATTCTCCCTGGACTATGAGATTATCCTAGATGAGAAAGAATTCCAAGCTTGCACAGTTGCGGGTTGTGCCTGGTTAAGTTGTGCAGTTGCGTGCTCAAGATTGACAATGTTGACAAGGCTATGGATCCAAAAAGACTTCATACAAAATGTAGCTAAATTGTTATGCTCCTTAGATAAAACACGGTTTGAAACTGTGGATTTACTCCTTAATGTATCACTTCATTCATTTGAAATCGATTTTTGCTTATGCTTGATCACAATGGGGTGTAGGAAGTTTGGAGGTCAAATCAACATGTTGGACCATTGTCATGTTCCTCAACATGTTCCTGATTGGTTGATGTTGTTTCCATGTGGTGGGGTGCATTTTCCTGCAGGGGTAGGGTAGTAACATTTGGGATTTCCATCAGCATGAGGGAGTGTGTTTGTTCTGGGACAATGTTTATTTGGGTGTCTAAGTCTGATCAACACGGATGTTAAAATCCAAGGTTTTCCAGCAGAACACCACATAGTACCAATATGATCAATGTTATTCACTCCAATGGGAGATTTAGGGAGATTTTAGACCAGCATTTTAGACAGCGCCATCCACCACCACCAAATGAGGGAATATCTTATGGAAGAATAGTGCCCATTCCTCCAGTAGAGTTCAGAGACTCAGAGAACTAATGACAAAAGCATTGAAGCTGTTCTTGTGGCACGTGGTGGCTCATCAAACAACTAAGACACTTCGTGTGCCTTTCCTTCATCACCTGCCTATGCATAAAAAGTGCTGTCTTCTGGTGCTCTACACTCACGCTCTGAGTGGGGCCCCTTATAGCTGCTGTATACAGGTAGAAGGGGCCCCACTTATGAGGTTTTAGGGGCAATGGCAGTGCACTATATAGTGCATCTATTACAATAATGACTACTCTGGGTTGGAACGTCAGCATGTTGATGGGTGTTCTGGCTGGTGTGATCCCATCGCAAGACATTCTCTCGTGGATATTTCTTTCGTCTATAGCAGCTCAAACATATTTAGTTTCACCACAGGAAAACTGCTGAACCTACTTGGTCGCACATAATAATAAGATGTTTATGTTTGATGATCTTTAGCTTTGTTGTCTTTGTTTTACTGTATGTGCATGTGCTGTCTTGACCTGAACATTGGTATGCTATTGAAGTACACTGAGAGCCACTAGAGATTGGAGTCAAATTCCTTCAATGTGCAAACATGCTCAGCTGATAAAGCGGATTCTGATTCCTACGAATGTTTCTGAAACATTGCCACAATTAGTAATGTCATCACTTAGCCCATATTATTAATTATAGGCTGTTTTTAGCAGCATTGCTGACTAATACTTTTCTTCGTTGTCCTAGCAACTGTATTTAAATTCTTCTAATTAGCTCTGTAAAGTTTGAGAGGACACAGTTTGGGCATATGGACATAGAACTTTTCTGTTCTGCACATGTACGTAGCATGCTTTAACAACACTGAAACAAATACGCACAAAGTTTGTACAAACATATTAGAAATGGAGAAGTACTTAAATGTGCGGCTTTACCCGTTCCTGCAGGGACAGCGTCGCCTTCAGGGCCCCATCTGGTCTTCCAAAGGGAAAGCAGTACCTGCAGATGCAAAACGTGGGCGGCCGTCACATTTAAAAAACAATCTCAAGGACAACTACATGAAAAAAAGAAGTAGAAGAATAGGAAGATGGGAGCAGCAGCAGAAAATGTCGGTCAGCGTCAACAGATGGCTGCCTCCTTTCGTCTAATTACACTGATGAAGGAAGCTTTTCTCACCTCCAGCTCCATCTGAGTGCAGACAAGGCGGTTCAGGGAGGTTTCACGTTGCTAATTGACAAGTGAACAGTACTTAATAAACAAAGGCACACAGTCATGCAGGTCAGCCGTTTATTAGACAAAAACCTACAGGCAGATGTTCTGTTCCTTCACACTGATACAACTGAAAAAAAATGATTAAAAACGAGGTGGATTTTAAAAAATATTAATGAGTAGGACTTTGTTTGAAGATCCCATTCGTATTTAAAGTCAGGAGATCATGATGTTCATTTTAAAGAAAACTGTAAAATCTGTTGATGAGCAAAATACACTGTAAAAAGGAGCAGAAACAGAATAGTATTTGAGGAATACGAGTTTCAGTCTATTAAAGGAGGTATATCATAAATATATAAGAGCATAATATGTACAATTTATTATATATAAGTAACTTTTGAGCTCAGCTGCTGAAACATTCTGACTATTTTCAGATATTCAGATACCGTCACAGATAGCGGCTACTAACACTGCAGTGTTTTATGCATGTGTTGTCAAATCGGTGAAGAAGTATTTTTTTTTTAGTTTGCATGTGTTTTTCTTAAGCTGCGGAGTGCTGAACTCTCAGGGCGCCGTAATGAGTGGGTAATAACAGAATATAAACAAATTGTCAGCGAACGCTTTAAATACATGTACATTTATTAAAACTGTTTTCTCACCATAGACTTCCTCACAAAACACACGCACCGTCTCGCATTAGTCACGTATAACTAATTTATAGGAGAGAGGGCTGGAACGGGTGACCCTCCGCCACAGTCGCCCTCCCAACCAGGACGTGGTGAACTCACATTTCTATTAGAAGTGGAAACCAATTAATGATGCGATCATTTGAAGAGGATCGAGAAAATGTTGTGTATAAGATCTGGAAAAAATGCAGAGTATACATCACCCGCATTAATGCTATTAAAGGTTATGAGGATTGAAAAGGAAATTAATGTGTGCCACAAACAGAAAGATAAACGTAAACGAACATGAAGATGAAATTTAGGACTTATTTTGCGCTCAGTGCCTATTACCTAATTTATAATCATTACGAAGGAGACAGTCCAGGACTAGTGAAGATGAAGATCAAAGAAATCAATATTGACTATAGGCAGTATACGAGATGAGAACAGTGTGACAGACAGACTCCAGGCTAACCCGTTTATCCACTTCTAGCTCCTCTCTATGAGGTGTTGCAGCTCTACGAATACATGAATTTATAATCCTTTGTTTTTCTGCCAGAGCCGGTGCTCTTCGACTTTAGAGGTTCTTGTGCTTCAGCATGACCACGTCCCCGTGCACAAAGTCAGCTCCATAAAGAAATGGTTTTCCCAATCTGGCATGGAACAGCTGACTTTATTTCACTTTGTATCCCTGTTGTCTTCCAAACCACAAAACAAGTACTGCAAATCAAATTAGACCAGGCATAACGTATAAGAAGCTGAAGTGCTGGCCGTCACATTCAGCCTTTAGTTTACACTGAGGCCTGCTCGGAAACCAAATTCTAATGTAACAGTAAAAGAGCTCAGCAGTGTGTTCAGTCGACCACCTCGGACTATGTCTTCTGTTTGATGGCAAAATCTAGTATTCATTTTTTAAATATTTTTTTTCAGGGGGAGATTTTTCAAGTTTATTGATAGACAGAGTGAAAAGGGGTAGAGAGGAGAGAGACATGCAGCAAAGGGTCATCAGCCAGACTCGAACCCTAGACCGCTGCTGGCGGCCTGCGCCCACGTGGTAACACCTTAACTCAGTGAGCTATATGGTTGCCCAAACTCTAGTATTCTTTAAAGGAAACATGAGAGGGGTCTGGCAGTAATATTAAAGACTAAAGCCAGGTTATAAAATCTGACTACAACCATAAATCAAAATGCCATTTGTCAAGTTGCAAGCACATCTTCTATATACATGCAAAAGGTTTGATCCCTTTCGGCAAATTCTAAGTAAACACAAAGAAGCAAGGAGTCTTCAAATGTCAGTGCATTTTTACTGACATTACATTACAATAATTATGGCGTGTGCTCAAGTTCAGACATCCTAGTATGTTTGCACTTACTAACTCCCTTTAGAGACAACAAATCTTGAAAATGCTTTGTTTTTCTTTTGTTGACTATGAATGCTTTCATTTTTCACCATCTCTGCCTTGCAGATCACTTCAAGATCTGAGATACGTTAGGCTTCTTTGTGCTGCATGTTGAAGATTGCCCCACAGATTTCTACTGATGCGCAGATGAGAGCCACTCCAAAACTTGTAGCTCGTGTTTCTTAAAGTGGTGCATTATGGATTTGAGGTTTTGTTTAGGATGATTATCCTGCTGTTTATTTAGTGGAATTCATTATTCCCATGCCTTCAGTATCTCCACTGTGGATAACACCGATGTTGTCTGATGGGGGGTTTCCTCCTGACAATTCTTGCATGTGGAACTGCATCAGTAGAATGGTGCACCACCATCCTGTGACAAATAAACTTCCCTGCAGCACCTCTACAGCCATGCAGTCGAGAGTTTTGCCTCTCTGTCAAGCAAAGGTTCCATTTACCTGAAAGTTTTCTTGGTCTTCCAGATCTTGTTCTTACCTTCACAGTTCTCCTTGGCTGCTACTTTTTAGTGACATATTGAAAAGTGGAAATTTCAAACTGGAAGTGCCTTCATATCGTATCAGCTGCTCAGAGGCGTCCATGGTTGACGAGTGTTACTGCACAGTTATAAGGTTTAGAGAACTGATCAGTTCTGGGATAAAGGTCAGCAGCTGCTAATTCCTAGTAGCACTTCTTGAACTTCTTACCCTGACATGTCAAATAAGGCTAATGAGTTAATGGACTCTCTGAGACTTTACAAGTAAGCAGTAGTGCCCGAATCTTTTGTTGTTGATGTTGTCAACATTTAAAGATTACTTACTTTTTAAAGGACGTTTTTTTCCCTCTTCAGAAACAGCAACGAAAATTGCAATAGGGTGCCCAAACTTTTGCATGCAACTGTACTTTGTTGCCTGGCTGTAGCAGCAATTTGGTGAGGAACCCATGCAGGTATGTGCAAGAAATCAACAGGCCACCATTATTTTTAACTGAGAGATTTAACTGTTGGAGAGTATTAGTAAAGACAGATTGGACTGTAAAAACAAATGCGATTAGGTCATCTTCTGATAGTCTTTCTCCTGGGGAAGAAAAAATAATTATTATTATAGGCGGTAAAGAAGCTGCAGTTAAAGCTGATAGTCTTCTATGAATTTTTAGTGGCTGAGCTCAGCTTTAATCTAAACCAAACTGTGGAAATCCTGCTCTTGTCTGGGCGTCATTAGCATAATCCCGGCATTGTCCCCACTATTGTTTACCAGCATTAGCCTCTTGTTGAGGTGAGTTAGTAATGACTCCCGCTGATTGACCCACCCCCCCACCCGGCCCCTCCTCTCTGCTCTGGGGCCAGATGGAGGGCCCCTCTCAGGCGTGAAGGGTTTAAAGAGCCGGGCTTCAGGACAGTTAATGGCACAGGTCCATTCAGACTAGTGTTGCTCAAGGTCTCGGGGCTGTCGCTTTCACACCGTGCTCACAATGTGTTCACACAGTGGCGGCGGCGCTGAATGGCAGCGCGCAGATGCAGGGAGGTCTCATCAGCCGCCGCCGATGCATGTCGTGCACCTGTTGTGTGCCACTGATGAGGCTAAAAATACCCCGACTGCTTCATTTCAATTTGATGGAGGGAAGGAAACATACCAGTAGGCTTACATGTTTTGGGTGGTTTTCTTCAAATCACTTCACTTTTACACCACAGATAAGCTTTAAGCAAAACATAGTGATGCTTTTACAGGTTAAGATGTATTTTTCCTACATGTCCTTGTTATTACTGGTCCCTATTCAAATCTTTATAACATCAATATGTATTGGCAAAGTAAAAACTTGCTGGAGTCAGACTTACATTCTCGTTACAGTGGAAAACAAAAATATCAAATCAATCTGCACTTTTCTTTTCCTGACACACTACTGGCCCGTATTTGCACATGTGTCACATTATTTGGACAGCAAAGGAGAAAATGATGTGATAACTGCAACAGAATACATGTTTTTGCTGCATTATTAGTTTGTCTAGACTTAATAATGGTTACATTTGAAAACACATAAGTCACATTCATCCAGAAACATTAGACACTGTTGCACATGCATCCCGTGTCTCTGGAAGACTGGATGCAGGTAATGCACCTGAGTATCTAAAAAGCATTTTTCATCGTTGTGAGAAACAGCAACTAAATACCACTCAACCCTCCAAACCCTAACTATCTGCATGGATGGATCAAAGTGAGAAACTATTCTTTCTGTGGGTAAATATTCAGAGGTCATATGAAAGATTTTCGTACAGTTCAGAAATAAACAGTAGCCAGTGGTTTTCAGAAGTCTTGAGTGTAGTTCCAACCAGAAGGTGCTCATACCTAAAATGTGTGATCTGGTTCTCCAGCAGAGTCAGCAGGCGACTTCTGATGGCCTCAAACTGCTCTTTCTCCTCCACGGTCACCGTCCCCATCCCATCAGGCCTGACGAGACAGGACAAGTCATAACACCAGACACCATTAGCTAACTTTCACCTTTAAATCACAGGCTGCAGGTAGAAAGCAGCTTGGTTTTTTAGGATGACTAAGTAATGATAGTGTTGATTCTCAAACAAAAGCCAGTTTTCAAATGATCACATAAACTCAGTTCATTCAGTACTAACTAAACAGTAGAGTTTTCCTTCTGGTGTTATTCACTGTTCTGTCAGTGTAAATGAAAAAGGGCAGAATCCAGCAGACAGGAGGATTCAGATTCACCGTCTGTGCTAATGGTCTTAGTTGAACATACCAAAAAAATGAAAATAAATAATAATAAATAAATCAATCTTTCGCTCATAATTCCTGTTGTTTCTAGTCTGGTGATTTTTACTTGACTGACAGTAAAGCCAACACTTCCTGCAGATGTTTAACATCAAAACCTACAAGGAGAAGACAGCATTATGATATCTGAGCAGATGGAAGGCTTTTAAGGTTTAATGCATTTTCAAGAATTTTTCCACAGATGGTAGGTTAACCATGGCTGAAAAAAACAGCCCAGTAAAAGTAATTAAAATAAATTCGTAAATGAGCAGCATTTCTTTAAAAAAAAAGAAAAAGAAAAAAGAAACACGAGAAGCTCAGAATATGGTGTCGATGGAATATGGTACCACATATAAAAATATACAAAATACATTTTGTAAATACAAAATACAAGCCTGTTTTTTAATCAGATGAAGAAAAAAGACCTTTTCTACTATCGGAGAATCTGAAATATCCAGCATGAACTCTAGAGACTGTATCTTTGATATGCTGTTGACATTATGTAGTTTCCCATAAACACTCTTTGTCAAAAGACTTCCAACTCAAATACCAAGACATTTCTATAAGTACGGATTGTGTACCAGCTGAAGGTCTGAAACATCCAGAAATAAAAGACGAAGCGATGAAAGCCTCAAAGAACAATGAAAAACAAAATGTGAGGCCATTGAAAACAGCTCAGGCTGCTTTTTTATGTCTTTGGGGTTTTTTTCTCACTCTTGTTTTCACCAAACAAACTGATCAAGCAGCCAAACTCTCCATCATGACCTCAGAGTCAACCAATCAAACAGAGAGCTGCTCGGGCTCGTCTCCGTCCTCACAGAAAAAACTGTTAGTTGAACGCTTCATTAATGTTTTTAAAGCCTTCATTCCCTTCTTGCCTTCGCCTGAATAGGTACTCTGGTAAAAAAGGGGAAAAAATGCAATCAGTACCCAGAGCGACCAGCCTTGACTTTCTGGGCTTTTTCTGTGCAGCTGAAAGAGAAAAGCACCCTCTCCAAACGGCACTCGCGGCTGCTGGAGGGAAGAAGCGAGGAGGTTGTCTGTTAATGAGTTGTTCTTATAAAAGCCTTCGCTGGTTCAGCCCCTGACCGCTGCGCCTTGAGTACCAACAACTCCGCCGCACTCCTCATGTCGTGTTCCTGACTCTCTAAAGTTGAAAATAATAACTTGAAGAGAAAGCTGCAGAGTCTGAGAGAGAGTAATGTGAGCTGAGGATACTAAACCATCACTGATTAACATGCTAGGAAGCAGAAATGTTTAAATTCACTGCAGTGATTCACTGAAGAGGAAAATCTCCTTTTTAGGACAGCTCTAGAAATAAACAACAATAGCACAGAGAACATGTGATAATAATATGTGAGAGTACCAAATTAAATGAACCCAAATTACATTTTTATGTTTTTTTAAAAAAATATATCGACTCATAAAACCTTATTAAATTACACACAATATAACCACTACATTTAAGTTACATAAAATTTAAGAAAATATTAAATTGTGTAAAGTTACACATCATTTAACTACTTCAGAAAAATGAAAAGTCTAAAAGAATAATTATAACAAAATAACACATGTAAATAAATAAATGTCACTGAATACAATATATATTGAAATGTATAAGAAATCATAACATTTAATAATCAAAAATAAAATAAAGTAAAAATAAATGAAATGACATCATTCTAAGTCTGATTCCCAGTTTGTGGAAGGTGGAGGTCGTGAAAATGATGGATGACAACAAGAAGTCATCATGTCTTGTGTGAGAACATCACCAGAACCTCTCTTCAGCTCCACTCTGCTCCATTCACTCTGTAATGAGAGGCAGCTTTCTATGAACAACGGCACTTGTTAGTACAACTTATAAACCCTGTTGTTGTCTAAATCTGTCCATTCAGTAGCACCACTGCTCCCCCTGCCCCTCCTCCAGCCTCCCCACCCCCTATTTAACAAGCACCAGTTAATCCTGAGGAAACAGGGGAGCAGGGCTGCTGGGAGAGGGGGAGTGTGCGCTCACTCATGGAAGAAGCAAGAAAAGTTTGCTTTCATGTTGAAGGAGCGGACGGTCTGCTCACAGACGAATGAAGACGTGAGGACAGCGATCAGAGCAAGGTGCTGAATGTGGGGAGGACAGAGGGACGGACGGAGGGACGGCCTCAGGCACCAAGCCCTCACAGTTAATGCCAGCTGTCCTGTAATCCCAGTTGTTCATCTTCCTCAAACAATCAGTTTGCAGCTCAGAGCGAGAACGAAAGGAAACCGATTGATCTGTTTTGCAGCTCTTGTTCATTTTTAACACAGCAGGCGCTGTGTGAGAAGGGTGGAGCCTAACTTTTACTGTTCATAAGGAAAAAAGTTTGAGTGGTCGCACCAAGACATGTTTCTAGAATAAAGCAGAACTGGAATGGACTGTTTTTATTATTAATAAATCCACTGATTGTTTTTGTAGTTTCTCGGTTTAAAAAAATATTAGAACAGTCCAAAGGCCCTCAATATTGACATTCCTGCTTTGTCAGAATGAGACAAAGCAGGAAATATCCACGTCATCACCTGAAAACCTGCTAATGCTTGGCTTTTTGGCTTCCAGCTGGAGATCGAAACCATTCTGATGTTTTTTTTGTGTGTGTGCAAATAAACATAACATCTAACTATGAAGAAATGAATGATTTTAGAAATAAACCTGACCCTTCCTGCTGATCACGTGGCTAATCTTTATTATTATTCTCCTCCTCTGTGTACGTAGTTTTTTTTTTATATCACTTTGTATTTGTAATTTAGTCCAAACTAAAAGTAAAAGAGTTTCCTCCTCTTGAGCTTTTTAATTCAAATTTAGAAAATCCTAACCTTGAAAACAACCAACCAAACAAGAATCTTCAAAAAACAAACAAAGCAAACTCAACCCCACGCTGCACCCTGAGGATCTCACCGTAGGTATTATATCCCTGTCTTCATATTTAAATGCTTATTACGATGACAAATGCACATTTTCCCACACAGCCATGTTTGGCCCTCAGGGGTGATTGTGGAGTTGTTCGAGTGCTGCTGAGTAACTTTTTCTTTATCATGACTGACAAAACACAAAACAAACCTCAGAATCAGACATAAATTGAGTGGAAAAGTCAATTCTCTACTCAGTAAGGTTGCATGTGAATCAACAATTCCAGCTGCATCCTCTGCTGCATTTCTTGAAAACTTTAGAATAAATGAACACAAAAGCACAGAAAGACCTCTTGTTAGCGGCGTGACAGCGGTTACTCAATTCAATTCGGTGTGTAGGAAACAGAAATATGTTTCTCTCATCATCACAAAGAGCTAGCCAAGAGCTTTCAAATGATATGTGAAACTCAATTTCCCCCGCAAATGTCACTCACACCCTCCACCTCCCCTGAATCAAATTACAGCTGAAAACAAATCAGATGGCGAGCAAGTTGGCAGGAGGCCAAACGCAAAACACGCCGAGCTCAGAGAAACACAACGCAGTGTGGTGTTTGGTTTGGTAGCTCTCACGGCGGAGTGGGGAGCGGCAGCTTGTCGAGGTTCAGACACATTGTTGCTGCTAAATGAAGCGAGCACGTTGGAGGCAAGGATGCTGTCAGCGGTGCTCCAGGGCCGGGGGGTGGGGGGTGGGGGGGGGGTTACACTCGGTGAGGTTAGTGTGTTTACACTCAGTTTGGCTCAAGTGTAAACGATAAGTACCATATCCGCCTGCGGGATCCACCAAGCCCTCTGGCGGTTTGGGTGCTGATGTCAGTTGACAAGAGCTGTCACGAGTCGAAATCGCCAAGCGGCGTGGCAGAGCACCGGGTGTGGATGCCACTTCACCTTAAGAGGTGTGGAAAGGAGATGAGGCTGAGCGGCAGCTGATCCTGTGGGTCACCTTCCTCCTGCCCATCACCGCTCGGGAGACAGGGGGGATGTCGTATGGAGGGATGGGGGAAGTAAAAGCTCCTGTCACATCCTGTGTTGGTGTGGTGCAGATGGCTCAGAGAAGAGAAGATCTGACCTGACAGGTAAGAGGGAGGCGAGCACCCTCCCCACGGTTCTGGTAATGCTCCTTTAACCCTGATCCAGGTTCAAACGCACCCGTCTCATCAAAGCTACGCAAACCTTCAGACTAGTCACAGCTCCTTGAGCCTGCTCAGGTTTAGTTCGTACATCAAATCTGGCAGCATTAAAGGCATTAAAGGCCCAGCTTACATTGTCATTTCAAGTGTTTGGGTTAAGATCGACTCGTATACAATTTAATACACTTTTTAACACTGTTAGTGTCATTTAAATGTCTCTTCAGCTGCCATTATCACAAAGGAAACACTTGTAAACAGGTACTTCAACAACAGTTACACCTGGGAGGAGTATAGATTTTATACCTTACAAACATAAATGTTTCTTGGCTGTATTTATACTTATCTTTTCACATATTGGATAGCTTTCTAGTCCTAAGAGGCACACAGCACTGGGGTGGTGATTTTCCACGGTGAGCTTGCGGCTCTTTTCTTTATTCTGCCATCTCTATACACTGTTCCTGTTTGTGCTGCAGCAGCTGGCATCTTAGAAGGCTGAGATTCTCCTTCAAATATGTTTACATGCTGCTGTAAAATGACATTTGACAACACTGATATTTAGTCAAAAGTAGTAGTTTGTGTTTGTTGCATACATGTTCTCAGTCTGTTATAAACCATGAACATATTGGTAAGACAACACCAGAACACATCTGCTACCTGTAACCACTTCATGTGGTAAAAGTGGCTCTTTTGAAATGCAGTTTTGACTCTAAACCTTGTAAGAAGAGAAGATGCTTAATCTCAGATTCTTCAGAGTAAATTATCATTCATAAAGAGAGAAAAAGAAGCTGTTGAACAAGAAGTGTTGAAGCATAGTGCACGGAGCGGGAGCTAATAGGAGGCTGAATTTAGAAAATCTACAGCCATGGATGAAATCTTTCACCCGAAGACAAACTAAAATAATTTGTTTAACCTGTGAATAAGCTGTGGAAAAACAGCACTTTCAGGAAGAAAAGGGCCAAGCATTAGGAATAAAGCATAGAACTAAAATTTGACCATACAACTTCACAGATCTTAGACCACAAACAGTTAAAAGCCTTGACAAGCTGACCTCACCTGTGGGAGGCTCTGACATAGTGGAAAAATATTTACATCTTAAATCAAGGTCTAACATGTTTCTGAGAGTTTTCTTAAGAAAAGCACAGTGTTGTACACTGAATATATTGCCTTGAAGTATTATTCAAGTACCCTCCTGTTGATCATTCTGTGTCTCTCTTTGAGCAGCCCTCCAGGGAAACTCCAGTTCTGTAATTAAGTTTTTTTTTTCCACCGTGCCTGCCAGCCATCCAAAACCCTTTTTCCCATCCACACCCACTCAGGCAGACCGGAATGGGCATCAATTATTCAAAATGGAGCTCCAACTGACAAAAAGCCAATTCCAGTAATCACCCCCCCTCCCCCCACTCCTTAAATTTATATCTGGCGATTAGCTGGAGAAGCTAATCATTACGCTTTCTAATTGACTAAGTGGGTCGACAAAGAGAGAAAGCACAGATATCGGTAATTATCCCAGACAGGGGAGTGAAGTGGAGAAGTGAAGGTTGTACGACAAAGAGAGATTAACGGGTTAGTGAGGTATGATGAGTCTAAAGTCACAGTTTTTAGTGTCACTCATTTAACCTGGCTAGATCACCATGGTAACCTGTGCTGTGGAGCTAACGTAGACAGAGATTAAAGAGTGTGATGGACTTACCTTCATCAGGTGTACACAAGCATGACTCTAAATGAACAATACTGCTGCTCTGTCACTGCTGAATGTCTACGTAACTATTTGCTAGCAAGTCTGCCATATCACCCTCAGAAGTGATGCATGAGAATGTTGTATTCAAAATGAGACTTCATCTGTTTTCACATGTATTTAACTCTTCATTAGCAGGCGGATCAAAGCTAGTACCTGAATTGTCTGTTGAAAAATCATGTGCTATAAAAGGTAATACATAAAAGGCATTTACATAAAATGAGTTATTAAAAATGTACATTTATGTTAAATTGTTGTTATGGATGTTTGACTAAACTTGTCTTATGATGCACACACTTGCTTCTTAATGCCCATATTAGCATTATCAATTGGTAATCATCCAAACAAAGTCTTGTAAAGTCTGCAGTCCAAGTGGACTCTCTGGAGGTCTGCAGAAAGTGCACATAAGGATTCCAATGTGGACTTGGACAGCTCTCAACTGCCCATACTTCATCACAGCACTCCCCCAAACTGAGCCTGCAAGTGAGTGGAAGTTAAAAAAGAGCATCTGTGCTTAGTGAAGACATACATTAAATGAAAAGTTCAACTTCAGCTGACAGTTAACCTGGCTGCCCTGATATTATATTTAGTACTTTTTGTACATTAAGTTATTACACATTTGTTCAACTTGAAACTGTTCAGGTCAAATGCGGGGGCTGCATTTTATTCTGAAGGTAGAGTATATTGTTTTTCTTTGTACTTGAGGGTGTATTAAAATTATATTATTACTCCTGTAATATGCCAGGGTCAGTGAGAGTTCAGTTTGATAAGACATAATGGGGAAAAAGGAATCACCACTGAAGATGCTCCAGAAGGAAGACGAAGAAAGATGCTCTGCCCAGTATTTACATCATTTTTCGTTGTTTACTATCATTATAAATATCTATTGAGATTTTGCTCTAATTTGAACGTACAGTTCCCTCTACTCGGTGACTGGTAGGATCCAGCTTCCTGCCCAGCGAAATGACCAGTTGTGCTTGTTGGCATGCAAGGCTGAGCCATGCTGAATGGAATCACATTCCCGTGTCTCTGCAGTGGTGGACAGCACTACAACAATAGTGACTGCTACTATTACTATTGCTTGTGTACCTGTTCCCATGGACGTGGGAGGCACAGAAGGCGTAGCTGTAGTGTAGCAGCGTCGGGTCGACGAGCGCGTTGTTCTCAGAATAGTCCATGAGATCCTTCAGGTAGCTCAGGTGGCGGTGGCAGCCTCGAATGCCATACCGAGCACAGTACTCATCCAGGACGAACACCTGCCCAGGACTGAACCAACCCTGAAGACAAAACACATGCACACAGACATGTCACACTGGAAACAACTACAGCTGACTCTAAATGTCTGCACCTTAATCCTGTGTGCCAAACCAGATTTTAAAGTCTGGTTTGGTATCATTTTGACTAACTTTGACATCTTGGTTCAAACAGAATTGAGTAGATCGTGACTGTAGTTTATTTTCAGGCCTAAAGCAAGTGTTTCTTAGAGGTTTTAACATTTATCATATTGTAAAATGAACAACCTTACGCTAGCAGATAAAGGATAGGTCCACATTTTTCCAAATGTATCCTACCAATACAAATATAATATGTATATTGAAAGGGTTATTAAGTGAAGCAGTTGTGTTTCCTGTTAGCTAACCCAGTTCACAGGAACAATGACAGCAAAGAAAATCTCATTTTAATGTATGGACATGTCAGCATTGTTGTAACAAATGTGAACCTATTCTTCAATAAACCGAGCTGCTTGGTAAACACGAGTTTGTTCTGAACTTCACTGGTGGCTGTACAACCATGTCACAGCTTCCTGGTACAAAGGGAGATGTAAACAGACTCCAACCAGCACCAGTCACAATTTGGCTCCACAAACTCAATAAAAATCCTTAATACTTTACCACAATTAGACAGAGTGAAAGTGTAGAGGTTAACCCCTCAACTATTATTTCTCTGCTAGTGTTTACAAAAGAAAAAAAAAGCAGAAAGGTGTGGAACAACTGGAACATCATGAGATGTTCATTAGTTCATTCATCCTGCACATAATCACTAAATTAGGCATGAAACTTACAACGCTAATTAGGATTCCACATGGAAGGAACATTAACAAATTAGCACCTCCACTGAGTTGACGCTGCAGACACACACACACACACACACACACACACACACACACACAGCGACAGCTCCTCCTGCCTGACAGCCGTGGCTTTCCACCCAGCGACAGGCGACCCAGGAGAGAAGACGAGCAGCAGGGAAACTGTTTAACCTTTACAACAGTTTGTTTCTGTTCTGCCATTTGAAAGTTGAAGAGAAACAGTTTTTTTTCTAATAAAATGAGAATATGGACCAAATATGTATTTTAATGAAGACATTTGTTTACACACAAGATATTCTACCGTCTAAAAATGTGAAGTTATGAAACAGTTGTTGTCAGCGCAGCTATCGCAGTGAAAACATGACTATTTTAAAGATTTCGATGGAACAGTAAATGGTGCTCAGAGCAGCTGTAGCTTGGCTGGTACAGCAGGTTGTCTACTAATTGCAAAGTTGCCGGTTCGATCCCTGCCCCTCCCCATGCCAAGCGTCCTTGTGCAAGACTGAGCCTGGAGTTGCTCCCTCCTGATGGCAGGTGATCACCCTGCATGGCAGCTCTGCCAGCACGCATGATGTGTGAGTGTGTGTGGATGAGAGACGTGCCTTGAGGTCCGCTGAGGTAGAAGTGCTGTGTACGTGCAGCCCATTTATAAAGAGAAGAATGGGTCATGCTTTTGAAACACACTGAGCCTTTTCTGAAACAAGGATAATAAGGATAACAGCATCTAGACTCCTTTTACCTTGAAGCTTTTATGATTCGCATTTGAGATTTTTCTTTAAACAATGACGTTAATAAAAGGTCTATCGTTACAACAATTCAAATCTCCCTTTGTTTTCACATGTTTTTAAATTGGAAGAAGAAAAACAGAAGTGATTTAGTTTTGTGCCGATGGTCATAGTGTTAACAAGTGACTGCTTGTTGGTGTAAATGCTGATCTTATAAGAAATACTAAGAGCTAAAATGAGAAAAAGAAAGACAAACTGGTGTTTTCATGTGTTTTTGTAGCTCTATCACTATTTAAGAACATTGATGGTGGACTGTTTTGCCAATCTCCGTGTTATGTTCAATGACAACACAGCAACTGTGGTGGTGGATGTCTCTTCAGAATAAGCTCTGTACTCAACTTTAAATTCTTTGAAATCTGAAATGTCTTAAAGATCATTTAAGGACTTTAAACCAGACATTATTTCCAGTATTTTATTTAGAGTCTCCCTGACATGCTGCTTTCTGTCGGGGTTAACTGGACCTGGCACATTCTTCCTCTGCAGGCCTTTTAGTTTCCCCCCACCCCTCCTGCTCCTTCACTTTTTTGTCGTCCTCTTCGGCGTCTTTCTTCATTTTGCGTCGTCTGTGGGCTCGAGCTATTAATATCACACCACGAAGGGAGACTGGGGCCTGTCGACGGGCGTGAAGCGACAAGATGTTCCTCTGTGACAAACAGATGGCGCACTCCGGTCTTGGCGCTGACCGCTCAATTAGCAGCTAACGAGCCGACTGCCTCGTTAGCTCGGTCCGCCGCGGCTGCACGGAGCCCCCCTCTGAAGAGCGACACGACCCGGGAAAGTGAGCGCAGCGCGGCGGCTCTGAAGCAGCGAACACCTCGGCTGACCGCAGACTGGAAGCTGGGAGTAGGATGCTGAGGATTGTTCAGATTTGACCTCAGGAGACTCAGGAGTCTGACGTTTTTTTGGCCCATGAAGCCATTTCTTTGGTCCAAGCATCCCAACAGACAGAGCTGTCACTTTGCCATGCAGATCGACAGATTCGATTTTGTGAGTACAATAATAATAATAATAATAATAATACATTTTATTTCTCAGCACCTTTCTCAACACTCAAGGACGCTTTACACAATAGAATAAGTCAAAACAACAAACAAAAGTAACCAAAAAATTTAGGAGCACAGAGGCAGCTTTTCTTCAGATACATCAGCGTCATTGTTTCGCTGAGAATCCACAATAAAAACAAGATCTAAAAAGCACACAAGAGCTGCTGAAGCATTCAGTCCTGTCAGACCACACCACCTTGACTCCCCGAAATTGTGAAGTACAGAGGAGCTGAAAGAAAAACATCTAGACAGCAGAATTTTACTGAATAAAAGTGCTTTTTATGAAGGCCCAGCAGGGAGCAATCAGGAATGTTTTCAAACAGGGATTCAATGATTTGTATTGATTTCTCCCGCTGCATATTGTGGGTGAGATAAAAATGAAACCAGAAAAGTCAGCGAGAGTGTCAGCCTGACCAGCCATTACAGACTCCACTATAGAATAAGTAGTTTAAACAGAGCATAGACGGATGTGAACGTCTCTGAGTGGTTCAATCCGTTTTCATAGGAGGGCCGTTTCCAGAGTGAATTTTAAAATGATGTGTTTGTGAGTGGGGCCATTGATCAGACAGAACAAGACATCTGAATTCATCACCTTGAGCTCTAAAATAACTATCTGATTCATACAAAAAAAATGAAAGTTTGATTAATAATGACAGTAATAATTAGCCACAGCTTTTAATTAATGCAAAGTTTCTCAGGGAAATTTACCTTCACAGGAAACTTTGACATTTTGTTGACACAAAGTGACAAAAATAACAACAAAAAATCAAAGAAACAAACAAAAAATGAGGGTATCCAGTTCACCTGGTGAAGTGGAGCCTGAACAACCAGGAAATCCTAAAGTTTGTCTTACTTTAGGATTTGGTATTTTACTGTGAGAAGAATTATCTTCCAATGTTGGCTTTTCTCAAACCCCAGAAACATCACACATGTCAGCCAATAATTAACACAAACCTGGGCCTTAGAAATGTCAAATAATGTCAGAGGTAATTTAGAAATGGTAGAAGGATTGCAAATTTTGTCCAGAGAGTTCTATAAACAGTAAACACACATTTTGGTAAATCTCACATTTTGTTGTTCGGCTTTTCCTTGGAGGTCAGCCGTTTATCTCTCCATGTGAACGCTGCAGAGCTATCTGGAGCACTACTCTTCTTCTTCTTCTTCTTCTTCTGCAGATTCCTCTAATTAGCATGAATGTAACTGAATCACTGGAAAGCTTCAGATTTGAAGGCACCGTGTGCATGCATAGACCTGGGTAATTACCGTGTATTAGAGTCTATAATGGTGGAAGCACCATGGGAAGTTAATTTGGCAGCAGGACGTTTAGACAGGTCTGAAGGAGGCGACGACACCTGCGTCCTCATTCTCCAAAAAGTGGAGAAACAGGATAAAGGCGTTTCAAGGTCTCAAGAGTGAAGGCTGACAGGAAACCAGAGTGAGTCGGAGTCTTGTGAATTCAAGGTACATATTGGTCTTCAGATACTGTCCAGTTCAGTGCTCATTCTCCACAACCCCATGACCCCTTTCCTTCTGCTTCACCAGCCGGAGGTTAAGGAAGGATGGGGCGGGGGGTCCTAGGACAACAACAAGCTGCTGATGGTCAAAGTCATCCGCTTTCCATAATATTGTTTGGTTTCTGCTTTGAAAAGATGCAAACAAATAAACAAAAAACACACTGCACACTAGTGTTTATGATGAGAACTGTGTCAAAAGGAACCAAAAAGCAACCAAACAGCTGGATAAAGGACATGTTTGTATGCATTTACATGTGTTCTTCTGCTCTGACTACTTCAAGGACTGTGTTTGCACATTTTGAAGTATTGCATTAAAAAAATGGGACAATCTGAAAAACACCTTTTCTGAATAAGTTCTCACATAGCGAACATTTAACTCACATAACTGTTTTCGCTTCTTTCTTCTTCTTACATTCACAGAGAATCTTTTATGTAGGCCAGGGTACCTATTTTATAAAATCCTAATGGAGGTAATACTGCCTGCTTTATCTGCTAGGTTCCCCCTAAAGTAGCCCATGAAGCTACTCTAGAGTTACATATGAAGGGAATATGTTTTGGATGGTTAGTAAGTAAAAGAGCCCGTTGTTTTTAAAAAATAATACAATGACAAAGCCATGTGGGCTGGCACATAGAAGGTCCACCACCAGTAAAAAATGACATCTTGAATGTAGGAATGTAGGATAAAACGATGCCACTGTGCCAACAGCACACTATTCTCATAGTATTACTAGTAGCTTTGCAGTGTTTTGGGGTTCAATAAACATTCATATATAAGAGGGTGGGACTCAAGCTGGACTTTATACTTCTAAGCAACACTCATTTAGTTGAATTTCACTTGATGTATGAACAGTATGCTGAATTCTTTGGGTGACCCTTACTCTACAAAGACATTCAACTGAGTTTTTGTGTTCATGCGATAACATCAAAGGTTTGAATTAGGCTAATTTAAGAGCTTCAAGTTTAAGATAAAAACATTGATTATTCATCTGCAGCTCAACACTCCACCAGCAGCTATATTGGCCTATTTAACCATTCAGTCACCAGTGGGAACTACACTGATCCAGTTAGCAGGACTCTGGGCCCCTGCTACAAACCCAATTTCTGCCTAATTACTGTTGTTGTTGTTGGGTTCAGCTCTTTGTGAATAAAATATGACCCAGTCCATGACATGAATCCAAGCCACTTCTCAACAGATGTCCCCCACGCCGAGGCACTGGCCTTTTCTCAGAGTGTTTGGTGAAAAGGGGCTCAGGTTGGAACACAAAGCCCTCGAGTTTTCACAAAAGGCTGAGGAGAGAAGAGCTGGAGGGGTGGAGTGAATGGATCGGTCTAATTGCAGAGCTGGAAGGAGTCCTGGTGAGGCAGGTAGAGAAATGAAAGAAGCACAGATGTCACTCTGGTGAACATCTCCTCATTTTGCTGCTTTTAAAGGATTAGAACACGACGCAGCACATGTCAGGATGAGCCGAGTCCTCGAGACTGTCTTAGTTCGCAGCGTTTCAGGGACCGTTTTAGTGTCTCATGATGGCCTATACTCACTAACAGAGGATGGGTTTGATCCAGAAAGAAATTAACTATGACCACTCAAAGTTCCTCATACATCATTTAGTACCTGTAGTCTCTAGTCTGAAAGACAATCCAGACCAGATACTAGACTCTGGATTCTGATTTTCTAAACTATCACAATATGAACTGTAACACATGGGTGACCTGGAAACAGAAAAAACTACATAGAATAAAAAAATGTAAGGTTTGAAATTTAAGGTTTATCCATATTATCCAAAAATGGTGCAGTGAGATAGTGATTGTAATCATGTAACTGTCTGTGATCTGTATCACACTTGTAGACAGTCTATGACTGTAAACTTAAGACTACATCAGACACAAATGATTCCCTTTCCCACTGCAGCCTTATACATGATCAGTCACAACAATAAAACCACCTGTCTAATATTGTGCAGGTCACCCTTGTACCACCATACCAGCTCTAACCTGTACATGTCTGGACTCAGCAGACCTCTGAAGGTGTTCTGTGGTATCTGAGATGTCAGCATTAGATCCTTTAAGTCATGGAGGCTGCTCCATGGGGCCTCCATGAGCAAGTCAACACCATAAACATCCCTGAACAAATCTGCAGTGTAACAGGGAAAATTATCCTGCTGAAAGAGGCTACTGCATTCAGTGAAAACTGCTGCCATGAAGGAGTGTACATGGTCTGCAGCAAGGTTTAGGTAGGTGCTAAATGTCACAGTAACACCCACGTGAATGCAGGACCCAGGGCTTCCCAGCAGAACACTGTCCAGAGCATCTGACTGCCTCTGCCAGCTTGCCTTCTTCTCATGGTGTATCCAGCTGCCATTTCTTCCCCAGATGTAACAGAATGCCCACATGATTCTTTTACATCATGTGCACCTGGCCGTCCACATGATGTAAAAAAGGCGATTCATCAGAACAGAACACCTTCTTCTATGGCACAGTTCTGAGGCTGGCACACCCACTGTAGACACTGGACAGTGGACAGGGTTCATCACTGGCTTCTAACATATCAGCTTTAAGAACTCACGGTTCATTTGATGCCTAATACATCCCACCCCTTTGGCAGACACCATTGTAATTAGATAATCAATTTTGCCTGCTTCAACTGTCAGTGGTTTCAATGCTATGGATGATTGGCATAGATCCACAGTACAAATAGAAGGCTAACAGTGAACTATCATTATAGATCTGTATGACTTGGACAGCTGCCCATGGGAGTGACGTTCCACTAAAAACACACAGGAGAAAAATATCCTATAAGTCAAATCTTGACAACCACAGGTTTCTAGTCTTAAACATTATATAATACCACTCTGCCAGTTAGTAAGTGAAGTCTTCAAAATGAAATTACAAGTCTTGATTGATCTTAAAATGCTGTTTTTAAAACTGCATCTGTAACTGTACTGTATGTCCTTACACAGTGGTGAGTAGAAGGGATAAGAACCTTGAAAGAAACAGGCCTAAAAATGAGTATTGAAGACGTGCTTGTTACTGTGTGCCTCAAGTCCAAGTCTCCAGCTTGAGCTGGTCTCACTTTTCATTGCTCCTATTTCTGTTGTCAGATAGCAGAACATATATAAAGTAGTGACTGCATTGATCTTTGCCTATAAATTCGTAGAAAAGCAAGTCCTGAGCAACTCTACTAAGATATTGAATCGAATGTGTAGGATCACAAAGGCATTGGATTAAATAAGTATCAGTACAAGTCAATTCAAACAGCTTGTGTGATGACTTATAATGCCATATATAATGAGAGATTGTAGTGAGGGTCAGAGAAGATAAAGGTTTCTACATGTATTTACTGCCACAACAACTTCAGTCATGTCCAAGCAAAAAATAGGTGTTTTGCTTTTTTGTTTTTGTTCTTTCATTTGTCCATTTTCCTCCACTGAACTAAAAAAATATATATATACATATTAAAAAAATATGTACATATTTTTTTGGTTCCTTCCCACCGTCGCTGACTGCTTGCTCACAGGGAATCCAAAGACAACTTCAAATTGTTGGGTTTTCTGTTCTCTGCTTAAACTCTGTCACGTCTTCACCATACTATGTGAAGTGCTATGACATGACATATGTTGTGCATTGGCACTATATAAATTAAATGTAATTGAATTCAATTGAAAATCAATTCATTTGTCTGAACAGAAGAAAGTAAAAGCACTGAGGTAGTGTGCATCATATCTAACCAGCTCAGGGGTTTGTGGTTTTTGCTCAGTTGCACACAATACAAAACCCCTCATTTCCTACCCCCGCCCACACACTTATTTAGGCTTCTTCCCCTCCTCCCTCCTTCTCCTCCATTGAGTTGGCCCAGCAGTTGTCCATCAGGGTCATGTTCCTATTTGGAAAGTATTGATTAGAGCGTTTAACCCTCCAATCAGTGTGAGAGAGCCCCCCAGGCTGAACACACACTGAGAGAGAGAGCTTTTCTGTCTGTTCCACGTCTACAGACTGTTTTATCTTAAGTGTTTTTCTTATTTTCTCTGTCCTGCTTTAAGCTTTAACAATGAATTTGTCTAATTTGTCCATGCCAGCAAATGGTCTCATATGATCTTTAAAGGTTTCCAGTCCAAAAGTTAACATATTAAATGTGTCACTGTGTCCAACCAACAGTCCAAAACTCACAGGACAGGAAGATATAATATTTACATGTAAAGCCTGGAATCACTACAATATTTGCCATTTTGGCTTAAAGGTGACCCTTTATATCTCGGAGACCTCTTCATCACTGAAAGTAACATTTGCATAGTGTATTTATTGAAGAGGATGTCAAATACCAGGCACTATGACTAAAATGGATGTAGCTTATGGGTGCTTCATTTCTCTTTCATCCAATTTTTCAGGCTCCATACCTATTCAGTAACATCTTTTTCTTCGCTTTTGATTAGGTGAAATAAATATATACATTTTTTGCAGAAGCTTTTTAAATCTTATTCTGGCCTGCTGATGTGGACACAGAGGCTGTATTTCAAAATTCTCCCAGGCGTCTTTGATCTACAGAGCCCAAGGTTGTTCGTTTTGGCCTCACGGTTGTTGAGCTGTTGTTGACTCAGTCTGGTGATGTTCTTTTAGGTAAAAAATTTAGAAAAGCCAAGGTCTTAAAGAGGGTTGTGGAACAATCTTGTTAGTTGACTAATAGATTATTCAACTAATTATTTCAGCTTAATGTGTAATAAAATGAAGTCACATACTGAGTTAATCTGACTGTAGGAGACAAGACAAAATCTGAAACAAAAACCTGAACTTTAGCTCAACATATGATAAACACTGTTTCCCCTCTCCCTTTCATCTACATGTCTGTGGCTCATCCAACCATTCTTATTCATCTTACGTCAATTTTAATTCTTTCTGGACACTGTTGTATGTCACTTTTATTATTCCTGCAAAACATCTGATAACAGCTGGGGATTCTACATAAAGGAACTTGATTTGGTCAGAAATTGCTACTTTTAAATGAGCTCTGCATTTGAGCAAAAACTCAATAAAAAGAGCAGAATTTGAATGAGAGTTCCAGGATTTGTTGCTTTCTCATAATTTCTGATTGTGACTGAATACATCCATTTAAAGCGTGCTTTGTGCAGTGAAGCGCAGTGTACTTTCATGCAGACTCTAGAGATGCAACAAACCGTTTTACCGACTACTGCATAATCTGTGAATTATCTTCCACACAAATCTTTACGTTTACAGAACGTTAGAAAACAACACAAAATCTTCACGTATGCAAAGCTGGAAGCAGTCTTGTGCCATCTAAAGGGAAGATAAAGTCATGTAAACAGGTCATTATTTTTTTCAAAATACTTGCCAATTAATTTACTGTTGATCGAACAACTGATTAATCAACTAATCCTTGCAGCTCCAACATAATGATCTGTTGTAAATGTACAGATACATTTCGCTTAGATTAGCTTTGATTTCAGGTTTCTTTGAAAATAATAAAGAAGAAGTGACAAGTTTGTGTGAGCAGCGTCAAAAGAACAGAGCACTGCCTTCAACACCAACCATCGACAGCTGGCCAGACGCCTGTGAGGTGCTGTGGAGAAATGATAATGGCATCTCTTGATGACAAAGTTCGGAGGGTGTGTTTGCATGAACGTACCAGGCAGGAGAAGGAGTCGTTCATGCGGTGCTGCAGAGTGTGCTTCTGCAAAATGGTGAACAGGGCGGCGTGATCGAAGCGACACGGAGCTGCAGAGATTAACTCCTCCACTCCCTGACGCTGAGTTGGATCCAGACCTGAGCAGGAAACACAGAGAGGGAGGAAAAAGAGTTGCAGAGTTACATAACCATATCAGCAGTATGGTTACAGCTTGGTTGGGATTTAGGAAAACAAAGCCCCTGACACGAACTTTCTGTCTAAATATATTCAGGACACACATTAGTACCAATCATTATCAATACATATAAATGAGGCAACAAACATGAGCTGCAAAATCATCCAAGAAAAATTAAACTCTTCAAGATGCATGACTGTGAGCAGCAATACTGCAGCCTGGTTACACTCAAGAAATATAGAAAAGATCATTTAAAAGTAAAAATGAAGTTTGAACTAATCTGCTATCATGTTAGCTGCCTGTCAGAACGGTTCCTGTTGAATTCGTTTTGGAGTTTCAAGCTGTGTCTAAATAACACAGCTTGGACTTTTTGAACGATGCTCAGCTGCTGCATCAGCAGGAGAGTCCCTGTATTTGAGGATATGTCACGTAGAATCAAACTACAGTTGAGTTTATCTTCATGGCAAGGCTGTGTTAGCAGGAAGGAGGGGGAGAAGCGTCATAAAGTACAATAAATAAACGACTGCACAGATCTCTTTGCATGGTCCTGTCAGCAAAACCCCAGCTAAAGAGGTGATACATAAATGTGTTCACATTCACCATCATTCACGCCTCAGCAGTGAACTGAAGTGTAAACACATACAGATTACATTGGCAGTGTCAGTTCTCAGTGCTGTGGTTAATGGTTCCCACCTCGGTTGGCTACAGATCCTCTGTGAAGCTGTCAGTACTCCCAGCTGAAACAAAACACTCGCCAACATGGACGACATGTGAGGAAAACACTGGAAGTCGCTCAAAGTGGAAAAACCAGCCAGGAAGACAACAACACATCACTGATGAAATGCAGCAGGGGATCAGGCCTCATGTCCACATGAACAGAGCTGGATGTGTCTCTTCCTTACATTGTAAAAGCTTCAAGTAGGACATGTTTGGCATTTTTACATTAAAAGCTACTTAATAGTCAGCCAGAGATCTGTGCGTCTCCTGAAAGGCCGTATGTTGAAGGACTACATAAACACAGAACATTTTGCTAACAGTTGCTCCTCATAGAACGGTCAAAACTAGAAAAGCCCTCAGAGAGCACAGACCTCCACCAAGCAGCTTCAGTCCACCCCAAAACAATCTCCCAATGACAAAGTATCCTTAAAAAAAGCTAATAGTCCGGTAATCGCTCTCACACCGTAGCACTACTGTGGTTGAGCAAAAGCGGCTGAAGCCCACCATATATGTGCAATGCACTTTCCTACCACAAGGCGGCACTGCAAGGTTTTCTAACACTCTCAATGTTAAAAAATCTTTTTTTGCAAATCCTGGATCCATGGTGATCCGGATCACTACCACAATTTCATCATGTCTTCCTTGTCCCATTTCACATATTTGCTAAAAATTTCATCCAAATCCGTCCATTACTTTTCAAATTTTTTTGAACACATACAAACAAACAAACAGACCAGCGCCGGCAAAAACATAACGTCCTTGGTGGAGGTAATAACAGTAGTGTATCTGTGCCTGACATTGCCCTTCAGTATCTCTGTTTAGTTGGACACCTAAGCATGCAATCAGTTCAAACAACACTAATCACATTCACCTTCTCTAAAAACACTATATTTGCTCTACAGTCCAATACACTTGTGGTCTGTCATTTTATGTCTAAATGGACTATATACATGTATTTACCAAGTGCCATTAAAATGTCATAATGGGACAAAAAATTAGCATGTGTGCAGTGGAAGCTTCCATCTGAACTGTGTAGGAGCCAGTAAGTTCAAATGATTTACTACCAATGATAGTAGGTCAACGTTTCAACGACACAATGCTGTTGTTGGCCAGTGGTGTTTGCTCATTCATGTGTCTTCATTTGGTCAAGTGATGACAAAGGTTGTTTAAAGAACTGGTTTATTTAGTAATGTCATGACTGCATTTTCAATAATGACAGCAGGGAGCTGGCAGGAAAGGAAAGGCACAGGTAATGATAAAGGTCGCAGCTCATAGTTGGCCACAACAGAAATGTTTAGTCGCTCCCTCAGTATTTTAGAGCTGTGAGCCCCAAGCCCATTGGTTTCCGGATGTAGCCGCCATGACATCACCCATTTTGCTTTTAGCTTGCTGATCTTTTGAAACCGAACAAGGGAGCTACGGATCTGACTGGAGAACCAGAGGACACTATGGATGGCCAAAAAGAAGCCCCGCCCTAAAACACAATGTGCTTTATCGTCTGCTTTACTCTAAATGGGATCATAACTTAATGAATGAACATCATGTTGCATTCAAACACTCTTGAAACCAGTGTTTAAGGCCATAAACTCATTAGAAAAATGTTGACTGAGGTTAAAGATCAAAGAAGAACTAGGATCATTTTCTCATTGATTTCTCTACAGTCAGACATTTTTAGCAACTAGTGGAGTCGCCCCCAGCTGGCTGTTAGAAAGACTGCATGTTTAGAGCACTTCAAGATAGATTTCATTTTTCCCTCCCAAAGGCTGTGTTCTTTTTTTACAGCTCCTCCTGAACATGTAAATATTTGACGCAGCTCAGAGATAGACTTGTTCTTGTTTTGTCAAGGCTCAGTAACTTTGTTGCAGTTCAAAAAAGTGAGTCAAACAGGATAAAATTGTGCTTATGTAAGGGACTGTTTTCAGCATCGGAATCATATATGTTTAGTCAAACCAGCTGTATTTGCAGAGTCCAGAATGTCACAAGTCACACATTTGTCTCAAGGGGCTTTATAGTCTGTACAGCAGAAAACACCTAGAAAGTGCAACTGAGCTGGGGTCACTCTTTCAGGAGGCTAAAGATGTGAAAAAGATGTGAAAAGCCAGATAGCAGATTTACAATTTGGTCAACTTAGAGAACTAATTATTGATGGTAAACTTAGACCTGAAAAAATGTCAAGTAACTTCCACATTTGGTGTTCTAGTGGGCAGCAGGCCTTTGTATGTGGGACTGTGTCACAATAAGCTGCAAACATGGAACAATAACAAGTAGCAGGCTCTGAACACATGTACAATACCAGTTAGGAAAACAGATTCATGGTCGGTTTGGGTCTGTGCATGAGATTTGTTAAGTATAAGAGAAAGAATATCAGCTGATTTCAAATACAATTGCAATAAATAGTAATTAAGTATTTTTGCACAACAGTACTGATACTTGGAACTCTTTTTTGAGCTTGGACATGAAGTGCCTGGAGTAACAGACAACAACGAGGCTTCGGGGTCAGCGACGGACGAATCAACAGAACACAGGAAAAATAAAAGAAGCCGAAGAGGCACAGGGCGTCCCGGCCTGAGCAAACCTGGGTTCATTTCCAGTCCTTTCAGGCCTTCCTG
Source organism: Dascyllus trimaculatus (assembly GCA_024666655.1). Classification (NCBI taxonomy): domain Eukaryota; kingdom Metazoa; phylum Chordata; class Actinopteri; family Pomacentridae; genus Dascyllus; species Dascyllus trimaculatus. Next base: position 34,533,029 of record CM045448.1, read on the forward strand.
TTAATGGCTCCACCAAATGAAAAGCCTAACACTCTCCACTCTGCCTTCATTGTGGGAGTACATTTCGGGATGGGAAGTTTCTGAGCGTGACACATGGCCCCACAAAAGACCACGGCTTGCCGAAGAATGCCAGTGCTGTTTCCACGCCTGCGACGCCTGCGGCCTCTTGCCTGAGACAAGCATTAGTGATCGCTTTTTATTAACGCTGCCATTTTGTTTTTGTGTGGACGCAGAGAAGCCCGCGAGGACTCTTAGACATTTGTGTTTCCCCCCTCCTCCCTCCTTCCTTTGTCGCTTTTGTCCAAAAGAGAAAAAAAGACGGCAAAAGTGAAATCTCCACAATCAACTTCCAATCGACGCTCCTCTGCTTTTCTTCCCGTCTTCTTTTCTTCTGACTCTCCCATTTTTTTTCTGTCTCTGGCTGCCCTTTGGCTCCTGTGGCCTGCTTTCTCTCTGTCTAATTCCGATGTAGGTCATTTTACATTCGTTACCTCCAAAACACGGGATTGTCCTTAATGTAATTTAGTGAAAAGACAGGGAGTGAAGGAGGCGACTCTAAAGAAAACGAGACAAAGAGATATAGATTAGTGCTGATAATAAGAGGAGGGGGGGAGGGGAAGTATTGATTGGGGGACAAACAGCGGAGGAGTGATGTTGATCCGTGTCAAGTCCAACTTTCAGCTATTATCTGCAGGGTGTGTGAGTGGGGGGAGGTGTGTGTGTGAATGAGTGTGTGTGGCACAAAATATGGTTGGATGTCACTGCTCCTGGCACAGATGGTGCTTTTGGTCCAGGCTGTCTGCAGGTTTGTTCTCTCTGTATCTTGAAACAGTTTCTCATCACTGTGAAGCCTGGTGTGCTCATGGACTTCAGTTTCTGATAGTTTTGGTAAAAATAACAGAACACAAAACTAATTAATCTCTTGCTTGATGGAGTTGTAATCCTTAAGATAGGTTCACTAGACTACAGTCAAAAATACCATAGAACAGCAACTGATGTAGCTGTTTCCAGTGCAGCCAAACAAACTAACAACAAAGAAGTTACAAGTTAAACCAGACAAACTTTTTTAGGTTTCTTATGGCTGGAAATAACACACAAAACGAAGTGACAAAGAGTGAAAGGACATTGTGATAGATATAGTAAGGATAAGTTCTAACAAATGTTATTTTTTTTACATTTCAACTTGAAATGAATTTTATTCAGCCGTTATTTGTTATTGTAGCCATAATATCATTGCTAAAGTCTTTCTGCACTTGTCCTTGTGAAGACCTCCTGAAGCTGAAAGGCTTTCTTGTCCTAACTCTGATCTTCAGTTTCCTGTCTCTGTTAAACTATTTCTGGACCACTTTGGCCGCATTCTGATCATCGTCTTGTTGGAAAGTCGCGCTTCCCAAGGACAAGCATTTTCTGCAGACTGCCTGATGTTTTCCTCCACAATCTTAATGTCGTTCTCTTTTCTCTTGATGCAGTTTACCTTGAAAAGGTCGCCTGGTCCAGCAGCTGAAAAACTCCCCCAAACAGCCTCATCACATTACCACCACCACCTTGTTTGGCCGTGAGGATGGTGCTTTTCAGACTGAATGCTTCTCCCTTTTGTCACCGAAAGAAACCTTGTGACCAAACAATTCCATTTTCATCTCATCAACTCTTTTTTTCATCTTATCAGGCTGCAGAATTGATAATCAAAGACTTTCTTCTTTATCCAGACAAGCTTTTGCCAAGTCTTTAGTGTCTGTCTTGGATATGTAGAGACCAGCCTTGTTCAGAGATGTTGGTACCAGAACTGCTCACAGTCATTCGGATGGTCGTAATGCTGATCCCTTCTTCTCTTCCTCTACCATTCTTGTCAGTGCAGGGATCACTTTTAGCATCGTACCACAAACTTTGAGAATTTTCACATTGAAAAAACTCCTTGTACTTTATGGTGCTTTGCACTGTGGCCACTGGTAATATCTCGTCATAGTCTTGCTCCATCCTTTGAGCAGCCACAGTAAGCAACTCTCTCTTTGGTTATAGCTGTGACTTGGAATTAACCAGTAACTGACCTACTGCATCAGCTGTTTAACATTTATTAAGTTTTAGAATGCTACAGACATTACATTTTCTCAAAAGTTTGTGACAATTTCAAGATTTAATTCAACATGCACAAATTACACTGATATAGTTAGGCTCCACTCTAGTCACCGACTGCTGTTTAATATTCATGTTTACCTGTTTTTTGAGAACCGCTCAACCAGACAACTTAACACTAAGCACTGCACTTCCTGATGTCTCCAGCAAAACACCCATGTGTGAATTAGATTGGAAGAATGGTTATCAAGAAAAGTAAGACAGATGCATCCACACACCCACCCAGGCTGCTTGATTTATTAGTGACATGGAAAACAGCACGTAAATCCAAGAAAATTATATTTACAACAAATTCAATTTATTAGATTCAAATTCTAAATGTAACACATTCCTCATTTATTTCTTTGATTAAGCCTTTCAGAAACATCTGGCCTGTTTTCTTGATAAATATCCAGTTGTAGAGCAAATTCAGCTTTCAAAAATCAGGTTCACAGAAATACTAAACCCTCTCCTTTCCCTGGAGGTATCTGACATCTGTCTATCTGTTGTTCAAACACATCCTGTCTGCAGCTTTTTTAAAGGTTGCCTAAACGGGACATGATAAATGAAGAGTCCGTCTGCTACTAATATGACTATAATGAGTCCAATGCTGCTGGGTTTCACTTCTGTTGCATCACATTTGGAAGATCTGCAGGTGACAATTTTTTAGAACATAAGTCATAAGTCTGTTATTTACCCTCTAATTCACAGTTTTAATTTCGGAGAAGTAAAAGTGCCAGTTTTTGCTGGAGTTCCTCATGTCTTACCCTGACCTGGTGAAGGCTGATCTATTGTATCTGAAAAGTCTGAGTGTCTCTCAGCCATAGAGTCTGAAGGTTGTTCATTTTGGCTTTGACTTACAGTTGTGGAGTTTTTATTGTCTGAATTTGGGCACATTTTCTGAAGTGGAAAGTTATCAAAATAGCCTCAGGCTTAAAGGATTCATTTTAAAAGACAAGGGAAACATGATGTTTGTAGCACCTTTGTCATAGAAGTTCAAAGTCTAGTAACTTTAAGGGATTTTAATGTCATGCAGTCAGTGCCCCAGTCAGGGTTTTATTGTTAAGCTGCTGTTCCCAAGTCATCGTTTTGTGTTTAAATGTTTAAAATAATCCTACACCAGACGTATGGTTTCATCAGCTGACAGAACTGAGCGAGTTTTTTATTCATCAACCGAGTTTTAAATGTATTTAATCTGCTGTCCTCTTACATGACTCTGTGTCTGGCTGCAATGTACAGAACAGACTGGATCAGGTCGGAGGTCATCAAATCATGTTTGTCATCAATCAAACAATCATGACGTGTGTGTCAGAGCGCTTGTAGGTTTTGATAGGTTTTAACTGCATATGAAAAAGAAGCTGATTGAAATATCTTCAGATGCTGTTCGTTATTTAAATCAGCACCAGTGGATAAAGGAAAAGTTTGAAACATAAAAAACGTAAAGAAGAAAATCTTTAGATGTCCAGTTAGACAAAGTGAGCTTTCAGATCCCTGTAGCAGCTTCTTTTTCATCGCTGCTACAGGCTGATGGTCCCAGGCTAAACTAGCTGTCACCCAAATAACACACCCAAACTGTCTGAACTTGAGCTGCACTATGGGTAATATATTATAGACCTGTGATAATGCAGAATCCAGCCATCTTGAGTCAGAATCAGAATCAACTTTAATGGCCAAGTTTGTACACACAAACAAGGAATCCGACTCAGGTGCATCTTTGTCCTCTATGTACAGTAATTGGACAAAAAAACAAAAACAAAGTACTGATCTGTGTAATACTAAAGAGTAATTTTCAACATGTGTGCATTGCCCATAGCTTGGTATCATACTCACACCATTTATGCGGATGTTTGAGTGTTGAGGATTGTGTGTGTGGTTGTGTGTGATTAGGTGGGAGGGAGGGGGTAGTTTTCTCCACTCGATCTCTCCATGTCCATCTGGTCTGGGCTCCACTGATATTGTCACGGCAACAGTCACATCTATGTGACATCCTGCTTTGAAAGGTGGTGGCGGCCGCTGATGGCAGGTTATTGACGCACACGAAGAGGAAGAGGACAGAGAGCGTTTCAGTTTCAGGTGCACAAGGCTGAGAGATGTGACATGATCTGCCTGTCGGAGCGGAGCAGTGCTGATGATGTCAGTGCAAGCCGAGATGAAGATGCAGACGGACATGTCCATCAGTCTCCGTGTGGCTAAGCGAAGCTTTCGCTATACAGAGCTCAAATAGACAAATTTAACTCAGAGAAAAGTTTAAAAGGAGCACACGAACGCATCCTCAGCTGTATCTGAGGGAGCGTCTGAAGGCCTGAGAGGTTAAGACGAATGGACAGTTTGGACGTCTCTCATCAGGATCATCCTCATTGTCAAACTGACCACCTGCTTTTCCAAATACACAAATGACAGGTGTAAACATCTCTGAAACACCTTGAGGAGCCAGTCTGGACCACCAACAGCCCCGTCTGTTCATACTCAGGACAGACGTCACTGCCTATGTGATAAAAGCGGACTTCAGGTCAAAGGTTGTAGCCAAACATCCCCACAACTCCACTTGTTTGGACTCTATTTATGGGTCGTTTGAATGTTAGTCCATTTCATTCATTCATCCATTTAAAGTATGCCTGCTGGAGTTTCTTTAGCACATTTGCACTCCACTGTCCTTTTCTATAGAGTTTTCACTTTGACATCATGAAGGCCAGCTGCTTAAATCTGCTCACAAAGAAGCAAAACTTTCCCTACAAGTAAACCGAAGTACATCAAGTTGAAAGTCTGGTTTTGCTGTATAGAATGAAATGACTCAAATGACTATTGTTATCTTATTTCACCAATTGAGCTTCCCTTCTTTTTTAAGCAGTGGCCTCTAACCTTTCTCTCAAATATAGAATGTACAGAAATGTGTGTATGGACAGAGCACTAAATAACTCGACTCCACTGGCTTCATGTGTTTAAAAAAAACAAAACAACAATAATAATGAAATGTGGAAATTATTTTGACCACTAATGTTCCCAAGTTTTCACTAATGTTCCTGATGATCCCAAGGTGCAAAGCAACACCTGAGGCATCAGAATACCAAGCATGAATTTCACTTTTCCAGTGCAGGTGACATACCTGTAGGCATGGAAAACACACCGTTGTGTCTGTTGTGCTAGTATGGTAGTATGTAGAGACACACATCTTTTACATTGAATACACATGCACATAAATTAAAGAGAAACTTAACAGCAGGGTGAAAAACAGTGTTCTATTTCTTCTGAGAAGAGGACTGACACAGCTTCACTGGGTACACTGGAGCATGGTTCTTCCAGAATGTTTAACTGCTACTAAACTAATAATAATAAGAATAATAATGCAATAGTTTTATGTTGCGCTTTTCTAGATACTCAAAGATGCTTTACATTGCATTATTCATTCACTCCATACTCCATGGTGGTAAGCTACAGATGCCCTGGGCTAGACTGACGGAGGTGAGGCTGCCAGCCTGCGCCATCGGCCTCTCCGACCACCACCAACCACTCACTTCTCACACTGTATTCACCCTTAACTAAACTAATTATAAACATAGCTAGTAGTGTGTCCTAAAATGGCCACCATGTAAAGAATGGGTTTAGCCCAATCAAGCTTCTAGGAACAGCACTGGACTGTGCAGAAATTTTGGCATAGTGGCCAAATTTACACAACATGTAACAACATTTTTTAAATATGTTTTTAGCGTTTGAATAAATGGCCCAGACTTCTGTCATGCATGTTCTCTATGGGCTCAACTGAGAAAGATGCTACTGTGCATCGGCTCAAAACTGCCGAACATCAAGATATCTCATGGAGAGAGCCTAAAAAACTTGCTCGGCGTATGCACCAATGAGCAGTTGTCATTATCCAGTATCCAGTTCTCAATAATATATCCACGGTCTCAGTGCCCACACTTGAGGGACCAGTGTGTATAATTTAGTGGAATCCGAGTATAGTAATCACATTATGTTTTCATTACTTTATCATCACCTTTCACTGTGAATCCTTGCATTTTCAATAGCTTACAATAGCCCATTCTCTTTCAGGTAACCCACCATGTTTCTAAAGTAGCCTGGAGTGGACGAACCAGACACTGGTTCCAGAGAAGGCTTTTTGCATTTTTACATTGAAGTACAGCTGCTGTAAACTCTCCTACATACTTGGAAAAGAAAGGGTGAGGAAGTTAGTTAGTATCTGCACTCTCAATGTTACATGGTACTATATCCTGTCAGAGCATACTGGGACATACTTTGTTAATTACAACATCTTGGAACTCCCAGCAATACAGATACCAGGCATGGCGCAACCCAGTCAATGGGGGAACAAATGGTATCAACCATACAGTGTTACTGATACCATCAGATGACAGCAAAAACACATCCAGGAGATAAGAGGAAGAATTTAATTGAAAAATATCCATCCATCATCTATACAGGGATTAATCCTCTGGAGGATCACAGGGGTGCTGGAATATATCCCAACTGACTTAGAGTGAAGGCAGGGTTCATCCTGGACAGGTTGCCAGTCTATTGCAGGACCACGTAGAAAGACAAACAACCAAACATGCTCACATGCATGCAGGCACAGGGAGAACATGCAAACTCCATACAGAAAGAAGCGACAGTGCAAAACACTGCTCCACCGTGTCGATAATTTTAAAAAATAAGTTAAATTCATCTAAAAGAATAACACTGTATTATTCTGAACAGTTTTCAAAAATCCATCCATCCATCCATCATCTGTACACTGCTTAATCTTCTGTAGGGTTGCGGGCGGGCTGGAGTCTATCCCAGCTGACTTGGGCGAAGGCAGGGGACACCCTGGACAGGTCGCCAGTCTATCACAGGGCTACACATAGAGACAGACAAGCAAGCACACTCTCATTCACACCTATGGATAATTTAGAGTCACCAATTAACCTCAGCATGTTTCTGGACTGTGGGAGGAGTACCCGGTGAGAACCCACGCTGCACAGGGAGAACATGCAAACTCCACACAGAAAGATCCCAGGTGTCCTAACCGGGACGTGAACCGGGAATCTTCTAGCTGTGAGGCGATGCTTCTAACCACCGAGCCACCATGCAGCCCGTTTTCAAAAATCATAATATCAGATATTATAATATTTATCTTGACAGTGTCAGGTATGGGGTAATATTATTATCAGATTAGATTGCTGCCATTACATAACCATCTGTGGAGATTCTACAATAACCTAGTGGAGTCCACACAAGAAAAATAATATTCATGCTGAATCCAACATATCATGAACTTCAGCATCTTCATATCAGTTAATAACTGTTGACATAAAGCCATCCTATCAGAGCACCACTGTAAACAGTCGCACTGGTGTGACACAACAGACAATGATACATTGTTGGATATACTTAAGTGTTAGGAAGTGCGCATCAAGTGTGGGTTAAAGGTGGACTCACTGATTTTATAGAAGGTATTATTTAGCTAGTTATCACATTATGATAATTAATATGTGCTCTCACTTCCCCCTCCATCTCCCTTTTCCTGAGTCCTGGAAACACAGGTCGCGAAGTAGAAACCCAGTGCAACAAAGTTTGTGTTCGTTTGTATAATGACAAAAGTTCAAAAACCTGTGATTACTGCAACAAAACTGATCTCCAACAACCTCTCCCTAGGCCCTGAACTGAACACAAGAATAGGCAAAGCAGCAGCAGCAATGTTACGTTTGGCAAAGAGAGTCTGGGATAACTCCATGCTGACCACCAATACCAAGATGAAGTGTGTATCAAGTCTGTGTGCTTAGAATGCTGCTCCATGGCAGTGAGTCCTGGATTTTGTATGCCCGCCAAGAGCACAGGCTGAACAGCTTCCTCCTTATGTGGCAAGACCGCATTCTCAACAAGAATGCCCTGACCCTGGCAGGAATGCCAAATCTGTTTGCCTTGTTGTCGTAAAGGCGGCTGCACTGGCTTGGTCACATCGGCCGTATGCAGGACGGACAAATCCCAAAGGACTTGTTGTACGGGGAGCTTGCAACTGACTCCACACCTGCAAGTAAGCCTGTCCTTCGGTATAAAGATGTCTGCAAAAGAGACATGAAGAACACTGACCAATCAGGTTGTGAAGCTGCAGCTTCTGACTGTACCAGATAGAGGCTTGCCGTCAAGGACAGCATCAAGACTGGTGAGTGAAAGAGAGAGGAACTGTGGGAAGAGAAGAAAAAGTGCAGAAGGCAGAGACCAGTGTCATGTTCCTCAACATGTTCCTGATTGGTTGATGTTTTTGCCATGGAGTGGGGTGCATTTTCCTGCGGGGGTAGGCCAGTGACATTTGGTATTGCCATTTGCATGAGGGAGTGTGTTTGTTGTGGGACAATGTTTATTTGAGTGTCTAAATCCAAGGTTTTCCATCAGAACACCACATAGAACCAATATAATCCATGTTATTTATTCACCTGTCAGTGGTTTTGATGTTGTGGCTGATCGTTGCTTGAAGCAGCACAAAACTGCAAGATTATACTTAGCTAAAAGACATGAAAAGAAGCCTGATGAATATTCTTTGTTCAGATGAGACTGAGATAAATGTGTTAAGCTCAGATGGGGTTCAGCATTTTTGGTGTATACAAGACCAGGATGACAAAAATGAATGTATAGTCCTGACAGTGAAGCATGGAGGTGGGAGTGTCATGATATGGGGCTGTTGGGGAGGTTACATTTATAGATGCACCATGAATGTCTGTGGATATACCTAAAGAGAGTGACATAATCCTTCAGGAAAGAGCTGCTGAAAAAGAAAAGTCTGAAGAATGGCAGAGGATCTCTTCAGAAATGTGGTATCCTCCTGGAGTCCGTCAATACAAATACAGGTGGACACATGTATAGCATAAAAATAAAAGATTTGACTCACAGTAATGAAGGTGTATTTGTTACATCAGATTCCTACCTTGGGACCTGTGATTTAAATAAAGTAAATCTTAACTTATAGTTTTTTTATATGAGCGTGAAGCCCTACTGTTCTACTTAGAAGTAGTGCAAATGCTATGATACAGTTTTGAATCATTTAATACCTACGAGTGAATGTACAATTGTGTATTCACTTCTGCCGCATACTCTAACACTGAGGACAAAATAGCTCTCCTTTGTAAATAAAACTGTACTTCAGTGTGAGAACATTGTTGGATATCAGCTGGTAAACAAAAGGACTAGCTGATCCCTGAAAAGAGAAAGTGAGGATTTACAGAGCGGGATCCATTCAGCAGAGTGACAACAATGACAGTGACAACCATCAGCGGCCCGGTATGTGTGAGCCTCTGACATGACTTCCACGTGTAAACAGCTTCATTATTAGCCTTCACACACTGGTCGATAAAATCTGATACTGTTGCCCGCTGAGTTCCAAAGACATGGAGCTGAAAACAGTCCTGAGCTTGACACAAACAAAGGAAAGACGTTGTGGCTCTGCTCTCATTGTCTCACCTGTTTGCTCAGAACTGTTAACCTTCAAACGAAGAATAAAAACGTCTCGTCTGTGTAAGAAAACAGTTATTTCCACAAAGTCAAGGCAGGAGACGTGTGATTTTATTAATGGTAATAACTTGTCTATGTGTGCCAGTGTGTGGTTGTGTAAGTGGTCATCAGTGTGTACGCATGCAGTTATTAGAGTTATTTAGCCTCCGCATTTCGTTTTCATAAAAACACGTCTGCAGGGCCAGCAGAGACAAAAATGCAGGTTCACAGCCATGATCATTATTAAAGCGAGAACGACTTTCTGTCAATTACCCACATGCACACGCGCACACACACACACACACACACACACACACACACACACACACACACACACAGTAGCACTTAGCACCCAGTTAAGAGCTATTTCAGGGACACCTTCTATTTCCTATTGCAAACAGTGTGTCAGCACCTCTCGCCATTGATGCTTCAATCTGTTCCATTAAATGCTAACGAGCGGCTGTGAGAACGGACCGTTGTCACACTAAATTACACAAATACAGCCATAATCAGCTCTTAGTATGAGACTCTTCATTTCACAATGATCTGCCTGGGAGGAGGCAAGAATGCCGACGACGTCTTCTACATGCACATAATGAAAGAAATGATTTGGAGATCAAAGGGAGGAAGTGTACAAAAAAGAAATAACAAGATGTGTATGTGTGCAATCAAAGCGAAAATACATTCAGCAGAACAAGTGTGGAGAAAAGAAAGGCAAATAAAAAAAAGGTCAAGAATGAAGGAAATACAGAAACACAAGAAAAAAGACGAGTGAATCTCACAGAATGTAGGGAAAAACTCACAATGTTAAGATTACGACCGCGCAAAGACGCCAAGAAAAGGCAACGAAGAAAAAGCAAGAACACACGAATGGCTTTACAATATTTTTTAAAAATTGTTTTTTGCAAACCTCAAACTTTATATACATGAAAATGTCATAGGTCACCTTTTAAATAGGTTAAAGAATGAAAAGAAAAGACTCAAGATGGGAAAAAGTGAAGAAAGTCTGAACAAGAGAAGCAAAGCCAGAGAGGAGGAGGAGGAGGAGGAGGAGGAAGAAATAAGGAAAAGAAGAGGACAAGGAAGACCAGCAATAAAGGTACAGAGTTGGAAAAGATCATCATGAACAGAAAGAAGGTCAACAAGTGAGTAGATGGAAATAAGGGACTGACTGAAAAGGAAAGACTGATGGGAAAATGATGACTGGGACAAAATATGACAAAAAAAAAGAAATAGAAGAAATATGGGAAAGTCAAATGCGGGCTGCGTTTGAAAAAGCACACGTTTTGTTTCTACTTCAGTTATATACTGCAGCTGTCCTTACTGAGTCTGTTTCATGCAGTGTGCATGCAACTGGGACATTCTACCTCATAATATTGTTGCGCTTTAAACTTTCCGTCACAGTTTGTAATGTGAAATGAGCTGTCATCTGTGTGCTCTTGCCAGCACAAGATTGTTTCTATCCATGCAAGATACAGAGACATATGCCATGTAACTGTGCAGAGGACTGTGAGTCAGAATGGCCAGAACAGCATGCTGGTTCACTTACCGCCAAATCTGACCACGTCTAGAAAGACATCCAGGTATTCTGTCAAACTACTTTTGACCTACTAAACCCAATCTTTTTCTGGCATATCATATAATACAGTACTATGGATCTTGAATTAACCCAAAAGGTGAAAAGGACAGGAAGGAAGAGAAGAATGAGCTAAAAGTAGGAAGATGCACAGAAGTGTCATGTAAAGATGAAAAGGAGGAAGGATGAATGTCAGTTAAATGAGAAAGTGGCATGCAAAATGGATGCATGGGAGTGGCATGTGTCAAAGAAGAAAGTGTCTTTGCACTCTTCCCTTCATCCCATTGTTTCATTTCTACCATCCTGTGTGTTTTCTTTCTCTCACAGTAGTATGACCTGTACACTGTCAAGCTGTTTCTGACTCCTGCTGTGTATGTGTGTGTGTGTGTGTGTGTGTGTGTGTGTGTGTGTGTGTGCAACTAAATCAAAGAAACATAACACTAAGTTTGGTACGAGATATTGCTATCTGCCTGGCTCTCTGTAGAAAAACAAAGCTCACGCTGTGTGTATTAGGAAGAAGGGAAAAAACAAACAGGAGATGTGTGATGGGAAGAGGGAGGGCAGACTGAAAGTGAAAAGAAAGCAAAATGATTTTGAATTGAACACGGTCAATGTAAAAAGTTGTAAAGATACTAAATAATCTTGTCCCTGAAGTCAATAAAATCAAGTCAACAGTGCTGCAGAATTCAAGCTGCATGGACTCCACCAGTTTCTTCAAGGCTCATGATTCATGTTCGCCCAGCATGATGTGACAATGTCCCAAAGAACTTCTTGTCAGGTCAGGAATGTTTGTCAGTCTTCAAGTTCCCCATAAATGTTCAGTGGGGTTGAGGTCACGTGACTGCGAAGGAAAGTCAGTGACAGTCTTCTTCAGTCTTTAAGTCCGAGCTTTGAGGTGTGTTTAAGCTCATTATCCTTCTGCAGTATGAATCCTTCTCTATAAAGATCAAACCAGAGGGTAACGCATGTCCCAGCACCTCCTAAGAAGTGCTTTAGAGATCTGCTTGTCCTCTGAGACACAAAAAGCTCAAATCAGCACAAGTCCTGTCCAGGACAGGCAGAAAGTCTGTGCTGATTCAAGTTTTGTGTTCTTTATTTAATACATTCTGTACCTGTGATGAAGCTGCTTTTTTATCTGTCAGCAAACAAAACTAGATGTACTGATCATCTGATGGCGTGCTCACTTTTAGTCTGCCAATTGCAACACAGTATTTTAGAGCTCCATGCGCTCCTTTGAAACCTTCAGTCTAGCCACGATCTGACAATGACACAGACAGCATGGTAGGATGCTCTGTTCAACAGTTTCTTGACAGCCCTCTGCATTCATGACTTACTTGATTACATGGAGTCGGTCAGCTCCTGAGGATTAAAAAAAGTAGCTGGGATTCTTGGCAGTCCCACCACAACTTCATGCAGGTCCTGTCATTGGATTTAGACTCATTTGTCTAGAGAATGAGCCGGAATCGACCAAATACTTCCTGACTGGCTCTGACTTCATTTTTAAAAGTCAGGGTAAAGCAATAGAAATCTCCAAGTTGTTCAAGGCTTTCAAATATTTCAAGCAGCATTGTACAATCAAAAATTTAAATTATTCATATGAGACACCACAGTATGAGCACTAAACACACCTCCACAGAGCACAATTATATAAACTCAATCTTCTCCTCTTATTTGGAGACATTTTTAAAGCCTGGATTTCAAAAAGAATGATTGAGGTCAAGCCTCTATACAAGACTCCAGGTTGAAGGCAGAAGTAGACAGGCAGCCAGTATTGAGTGGACTTTCATCCAGTGTGTCACATTAATAAATGTCAAGGATTTCACTTTTTAAGCCCCTTTGATTAAAGCAGCTTGAAGAGCATCTGTCCAGCAGATCCTGCAGAGCCAGTTATCTTGCCACACTACTTCCTGGCTGATAGTGAATTTTTACAGTACCTGTCAGTATCTGAGCTTTGTGGAAGGAACAATGTCTAAAACTCTGCCATTGTGCTACGATGATCTCTGAAGAAATACATGATCAGCTCTATTATTGTATTTCCTTTATGTATGCAGGCAAATCATTGACAAAAACTTCTACAGTGTAAGCAGCAGGGTTATAAGTGTGTGCCGTGTGTTTTTCGGCACACAATCTAGACCTCGGCTACTTCACTGCACCATTTTTTTGCAGTGCTGTTTTGCATTTCTATTCAGTTTTCATGTTTAAATCATCAAAACACACCCAGTGACAATCTGAACCTACTGATGGGAGACGCCGGTTTCTGGTTTCCTCCTCTGCAGTTCGTGGTTTTGTTCTGTGGTGGGGGGATCGGTTTGTAGGACTGTCCAGTGGCTCGATACATGGCCTGGACCCACAGCACCCGGTCCTGCTCGTCATCACAGGCGAACATCACCAGGTCGCCTTCCTTCACAGCATTAAAAAACACTCGACCTCCCTGCAGGCCTGAAGAGGAGCAGAAGGAAGAAGAGAAAAGACAAAATTAGTCAGAACAGTGAACAAATAGTTGTGCCTGGAGATACGTTTCTTACTGTTGCTTAGTCTTAGTTGCTGTAGTCAACCAAAGGAAATCTTGTTGACTAAAATTGCAACTACCCTTCAACCAATCTGTTGAAAACATTTTAACCTCTTATTTAATTCAGCATTCCCATTGTGATACTATTTCTTCTACTAGAGCCTATCCCAGTTCGCCTATCCCAGTGAACTAGGGCAAAGGCTAGGGCAATTTAGAATCATCAATTAACCTCAGCATGTTTTTGGACTGTGGGAGGAAGCTGGAGTACCCGGTGAGAACCCACACTGCACAGGGAGAACATGCAAACTCCACACAGAAAGATCCCAGGCGTTCTAACCGGGATGCGAACCAGGGATCTGTGAGGCGAAGCTGCTAACCACCGAGCCACCGTGCAGCCCCATATGTTTTATATGTATGTGAAACATTGCAATCAAATGACACTTCTCTCCTCATGAAAGCAATACTGCGGATCAATGTAAATTATGCCGAATGAGAGCAATTCAACCTTCCAACTGAACATTCCACCTGGAGATGGCAGCCCTAGTACTAGCACTGCTGAGGATTTGTGGCGTGTCCTATTATGTGGTTTATTTTGAATGTATTTCTTAGCTTTACACTTAATTTGTGAAATATTACATTTATATTACATTGTTTTCCAAAAAGTTGAATGGATCTTTGCCTTCTAAAAAGGATTAACAAACAACAAACCACTGTGGCTGCTTTACAGATGTTCATAGAGAAAATGAAGAGCATAATTTCAACCCACTCCCCATTTTGTCAATAGTATCACACAAATTCTATAAATTGTCGCTCCAGGTTCAGATACCATGATACATGCCTCTCAGTAATTCCTAACTCAGAACTCATTCCTTTGTCCAGCTTTAGGGTTTCTGTGTATCTCAGTTTTGACCTTATATGCATTTCTAACAGCATCTGTTCTATAAATGAGTGAAGGAATAAATCAAGAAGAGAGTTTTCACAATCTCTTGTGACTGTTTGTTTCTTTTCCTGGCAGAAGTCTTCAGTCATATGAAGAATGTCAGAAATGCTCATTGGTATCATCAAATCTAGTCTGCCAGATATCCCTGATCAAACACAATCCCAGGAGGGAGAAAACATGCCATGGTTCTTCAGATTTTACTTCCTGCCACAGAGATGACTACTGCTGAGCCCCTGACTCTTAAATCCACCTCTGAACTGTTCTTCTGAGCAGTTGTAAGCTAAATTTATGTGTAACTGCCAACATAAACCTTAAACTATTCTTCAGATCATTCAAAATTGTCTTTAAGTTACTGCTAGTTTGCAACAGTTTGAGCTTTTATTTTGTTGAGATGGAGAGCGGAAGTAAAACAGGAAGTACTGGGTTCTGTTCCAGAGTGAGCAGCTTCCTTGCTGTCTATCATTATTTCGTCTGGGGTTAGGGTACATAACCAACATTGTCTCACTTCGTCTGGTCAGCTGACCAATCAGCTAGAACAATGACAGTAAACTTCAGGAACATGTTTAGGTGCACTGACTTACAGAAGCTAATAGAAGAGGGCTAGCCAGGACCTGACATCTGAACTTAGGCCTCATGGTGATGTGATGAATTGTGGAGAACAACCTTACAGCTGTTACAGACCAACTGTAAACACACCTTGTAAGTCTGTCAGTCTGTAAGGGTAGGGACGCTTAAAAGCAGACACAAAGGCCTAAAAATAGGACTGGATAATGATATAATAGTTACATTGCACTGGCACTTCATCAGTACAGTAAGGAAAATATCCAACAGAATGAGTGATACTTTCACTTTAATGTATCACACTCAAACTGCCACGAAACAAACAATGTAAACACTAGGTTAAGTTACATGAAGACACCTGTGAAGTGTGCTCCCTTCCTCATATAACAGCCTGTCATAACCTGATAATGGAGTCCCCTCCATCTCTGCTGTTCTGTCGAGCCTCTCATCAGCCTCATCAGTAACGATCCATTAAATCAACTCATTTTATCTTGAGAGACTTTTAAGTTATATCAGCTAGCCATACTTGAAAATTTCCAAAAATCCTCCTCAGATGTATGGTGTGTGTGTGTGTGTGTGTGTGTGCATGTGTGTGTGTGTGTGCATGTGTGTGTGTGTGTGTGTATTGCAGATGTGTACCTGGCTGAGGGTCACAGTAGTCCACTGTGTAGCCCTCCAGCTGCATCAGCTCCTGAGGCTCAGCCTTCTTCTCTCTGTAGCTGCACATGGCAAATGTGTACTGGCTCACCTGCAGGACCAAGACGCACACGGAAGAAACGCAAACTGAGCACACTTCAGGACCACACACAGTACTCAAACACACAGGCACATATTTACTTCCCTTACATTTCCAGTGCTTTTTTTACCCACAGAGATTTCAAATTAATGAAGTCTGTTCAGGGAGACAGTGACTTATTTCAGCATATGCTAAATAAGAATGCACAACCTGTTCTGATGTGTTTACATCTCATTCCTATGTTTTGTCCAGCTGAGCCTTTGGTACTAAAGGCCAAGAGCAGACGGAAGAAAACCTTTTGAGAGAGATCAGAGTAGTTTTGTCAGCATTTGATCAAATGGCATTTTAAGTTGTTGTTTTTTTTCATTTTCTTTCAGTTTAACTGAATCAAACTCTCATAGACTTTCACAACATAAAGAAACAGAATTCATTTTTAAAAACAAACAAAAAAAATCCTCACCCTTAATTTTACCTGCAGCACAAATGTACAACTGCAGCTTTGACAGAGGTCATAACACCAGCAAGCTCTGCTACAGTTATACCAAACTGACAGCCTGAAGCTCCTAAACAAGTTTCTTTCTTTTATCTAAAACATGTTTTTACATTTACATATACATTTGAAGGCTCTTATGGTGATGGTTAATCATTCTGATAAATCTGATAAAGATAAAATATTGAGACCAAAACTAGTGAACACCCAGAGTACAACACTTCCCACTATTTTGAAGATGTTTACAATCGTGTTAATATGAAGAACATTCAATTCACAGCTGACTAAAGTTGAGGTTTTTCACATTTTACATAATGAACAATTGTTTGTTCAGCTAATCAAAGACAGCAGGTAGTAGGGTGCTGCATGGCCAAAAGTATGTGGAGACTGCTGCTGCTGCTTTATGTCACAACTGAACTGAACATCTGAGGGTTGCAACTGCTGTTTCAGTTCATCCCAAAGGTGTTAGATGGAGCTTAGCTCTTCCACACCAAAGTGGGAAAGCCATTTCGTTATGGAAACATGGACATTGGAAAGAATATTTCTAAATAAATTACACTGTTAGAAAACAAAATATTGTTTAGCACTTGATTCACCAATAAAACCCTGAGTCATTATCAATAAACACAAATGATATTCAGTGCAGAGCTTCCATCTGTTCAGACCTTTAAAGGGCTTTTCTAACAAAATTCTAACAAAGAGCAGTAAACAGAGTTTCTATTCACAAAAGGCCATTTAATTTAAATGTCTGCTCTTGCCCTACGACGATCCAGGGCGATCCGTAAGTGCTTAGAGAGTAAATGACGGCTCAAGTAAAAAGGTGCCAAAGAATTCTGCAGAAACCAAAACTCTATTAACTGTGCCTCAGTGAGACTGTAGTGCTCAGAGGAGGACTTAAAAATATGTTTCAAGTACAGTGGCTACTGTGAGATGAGGTTATTTAATAAATGATTAATAATCCTGTAATTTGTTCTGATTCCTTTCTCTTGACTGCTTTACCACTTAAGAGCTTCAAATAATAAAAAGAAAGAAAGAAAACTGAAAAAAAGGGAAAGGAGAGTTTATGAAAGAGAGTTCCCTAAGTGTGAGGACATGTTTTGTGTGAAGGCAGAGGACTGATGCAAAGCATTTTAGAGACAAAAAAGTTCCTTATTTTCACTGCTGTTGATTGGATGGAAACTATGCTTGAATCTGACCGTGAATTAAATGTGGATCAACGATTTTTTCATGGCAGCCATTTGCTGTTGATGTGTTTCAGCGCTGACCTCTAGTCTCCAGCCTGCAGCAGCTCTTTGATTGTAAGACATGATGTTCCACGTACATCACAGATCAATAGAAGGCATCTGATCCAAGTCTCACTAGTTTCATACCTGAACAAGAACAAAATATCTTTTTTTCCAGCGTTTCCAGACTCTCTGTCCCACAGCATACAGGTACCTGAAACAAGATAAAACATAGCATTGACGTAAAGGAAATGACTGAAGGTCCTGTCTGAGTTCTACTGTATTTCACATGTGTAAAGTCTGAAGCCACAAGACACGACATGAATGGTAGATAACTAGATGTGAAAGGTGTTTCACATAGGATATATATGAAACTGATGGCGTGTCTAATTGTTATGGCTCTCCATGAGATACTTGCTGTTAATCTTACACAGTAAACAATGTTGTGTGAAGTTCTATTTATTTGCATTTCTGGTGCTTTCAATCAAATGATATGATCACCAGCAGATGGAATGTCTTTTCAGAGAAATGCTCTTCCAAGGTCAAGGATGAATTTTGAAATTTAACCGTCAGTATCAGTAAAAACACAGCTGTTGTTCGGTGCATGAGTGTTATTAAGCTGAGCTTCTCAGTCAGCATCGATGAGACGTCACTAACTTGCTCACAAAAAATCTTAATATGAACATCTACAATTTAAAGAAAGTGGACAAACTCCAGCAGCTGATGAAGATCAAGTAATTTGACTGAAAGCTCCAGAACAACTGCTTGATTGATTGATAATTGACCTTGTGGTCAGATTGTTTTGTCAAATGCATGAGTGCTCACTTGTGATATATTCACTTGCAGGGTTTGGTAGGTGTGAGACCGCAGAGTTGTTTCATGCAGTCTTCCCTCAAATAGCACGTTTGTTAAACTAAAAATTTGCTTTTTTTAATTAATTTGCAGATTGCTGAAGCATGCTTTTACATAGCAACACATACATGTACACTTTTAGAGCTTCGACTGACAAGTAGTTTGGTCAGTGATCTTCACTGTAATCATTGTGCGGGGTTTGCTGCTTTTCCCTGTTTTACATAACCAAGTTGGAGATCGACATTTGAGGGCAACATCTTAGGACACTGGGATAGATGTTTTTCAGTATTTTCGCACAAGTAGAAAAAAAAAAATGATCCTCTAAATTAAAACATAAAAATAATAATAAAGTTACTATTAATTGATAAAGAAAATAACTGTTATTACTGCCATAGGTGTGACAACAACAGTTAACAGTTAACTCCTGGGTATAAATTACAAGAAAAAATGAACAAAGAATAAAATTAAAAGCACAAATCTGCAATGCAAATATGTAATAGGATGTATCTACTTGGATCACACTGCCTCTCAGACTTTGTAGATTTTATGTGTAATGTGTATTTTCTTGCTTAGGTTGCCATCCTCCAGCAGCAGCTGAGAGTACTGGCATGATGTTTACGTCAGTAAAGTAGTGCACAGAGCTGCTACTAGAGGTGTTTGAGAATCCTAATGATCAGGTTGTGTTGATATCAGAATCCACTTTCAAGCTCTTTGGTGTTTCATATCACAATACATCTAGTCCACTACTTTTTAACACATTCATTCCCTCCTCTAATATGGAACTAAAGGAATAAGTAACGTGTCCTGAGCTGAAAGAGGCCGCGACACAGACAGAAGCTCATTGAGGAAGTCTAGAGGAAAATGGAAGAATGACCAGCGTGGCCTCTCAATCAATGCCTGCTCCCGGGCCTCGTGAAGCGTGGGATACAGGCAAGTGCAAGTGAGGAAAATCAATCGATGGCGAGACCTCTTTCTTCAGCCCTGCTGCCCACCCTTAAAGAAAAGGCCTCCAGTCAAGGCTGCGGTGTGTCTGGACGGAGAATCTGGGCCATTCCGCATGACTCTGGGTTAACATGTGGCACTGCTCGCCAGCCACTTGTGAAAATTATTTGGTTGCCTGTCCTCCTCCTCCTGCAGTTTCAAACACCCATTCAGCTGCACGACGACACAGCAATGAACTGCTAACGCCAAAGTGTTCACTGCAGGCATTTAACAGTCCGCTCTGCACAAAAACATCCGCCTTCAACTGGTCATTTAGCTGGGCATTCACACTCCAAGGGACTTTAAAGAGCATCTGGACTATTAAAACAGGGAAATCTACAGCTTGATTAATCTTTAGTTGCTATTTCTACATTCATACACTTAGGTGTAAAATGAACAAAACTATGTTGAAAAAAATAATAATCTGGGCAGAGCTCTGCACCTTTCACTGCTCTGTGTTTAAAACTAGTGAAATAATCAGGCAGATTGAAGATTACGTCTGTAAGAAAAATACTGGACGAAATGACAGTAAATGATCTGTAGGGACAAAACATTCATTATTTTCAATTTTCCCAATTTACACAAACAAAATTAAAATATTTTTAATTGTGCTACACTGACTTTCACCATATTTCATGTTCCAAGGCATCAAATAGTGGCTGTGTCTCCTGTAATGTAAGGCAATTTCATCCCAAAAAGCACTGTTTCTCTTTGTTACACACAAAAAATTCAATATTTAGTGATAATAAGCAATAATAAATATCTTGGGAGAAAACAGATTTTATGCAGTAGCATGTGCAAAAGTATCTACGCATGAGAGGTAATATTTTGCAGATTTGTAGCTTTGCTCTGTAATCTCACCACAGTGGCTGATTTTGATGCTTTGTAAAGTAAAATAAGAAATGTTTTTCGGCATTATCAGAATGGAAATGAACAGGAACACGAGCACCAGAAGGACAGATCAAAAAATCTTGTGAAGTGAGTCTTGTTCTAAGAAAACAGGATTTGGAAAGGGAATAATTTCCACTGTAGAAAGGAGAGTGCACTAACTACTTCATCAAAATGACTTATTTGCTTATATATATATATGCCTTTTCATTTTTTACACTAAGTAATTAAGGCTTTTGGTTGACAAATCCCTGACTTCACTGCGTTCCCGCCACCCACTTCTGAAAACAAGCCTAGCTGTTAATAGAATTTGTTAAAAAAAAAAGAGAGAGAGGGAATTTTGCTGTGCTGAGTTTCATAAAAGACCATGAAATCCTATTTATCAGTACCATATGCCTGCAGGCTGCTGTCTTTTATCGCTGTTCACTTTCAATAGGCTGGAGAAATAAAACAGAGCATCGACATTCCTCTGAGCCGTAAATCCTATTGTGAAATGGAATAAAAAAGAGATTCTCTAGAAAATAATACAGTATTTAGCGATCACAACAGAAAAAAATGTGTGCTGTGAAATCACCTCTCTGTTTGAATCATAGAAACATGACAGAAATCCTTCAGTGATCACTCGCACGACTGAAAAGAAAAGTCCCTCGCTGCTGCTCGCTAAAGCATCTCTTCACTCTCATCAATGCGTCAAATGTTTTAAGAAAATATGAAAATCACAAAACTGAAATAGTTCAAGTCTGTGCTTTTTTTCTGCACCTATTTTACTCTGAAAGTCAAATGTGCTTTTGCATCCTGCTCAGGTTCCCTTTCAGGTTTTTCTTTAAGTCTGAACCCAGGCCAGAGAACATGTCAAATGCAAAAAACTATTATGACCAAATCGGTTTCTGTTGTGTTGTTTTATCTACAACAACATTCCTGCATCAGTTGGCGTCTTTTGGATTTAATTTCTCTGATATGCGTGGAGTCATTTTGGTCATCTTGAAATATGTAAAATTTTTAATATCAGAAATGCAGGAAAAATACCATTTGACCTTGTGTACAGTGTGGATCAAAGGTTCACAGTGAAAACAGCATCAAATAACCTGAACAGGGAAAATTTTAATGAATCGGTAAAGGACGGAAAGCCAGATTATCGCATGAAGAAGAGCTGGATGGAGAACAGAGACGAGCTGAACCCACAGAGAGACTAACACTGACCCCTTGTGGACTGCTTTGAAAATGCCACACGTTCTGTATCCTTTGTTTGTTCTCTCAGTCGGTCTGTCATCAGAGCTGCCTGACTTCCACAGTATTCTGTTCATTATAGGAACAAAGTCTGGCAGCTCCTGCAGGAGGCTGCTTGCAGGAGGAGAGGAGTCACAAAGAAAAAACTGAGAAGGTCAAGTCCAACACAGAAGCTCGAGACTCCAAGTTCTCCTCGGCCCTCTTCTCCATGCATATTTACTCCATTAACTCCTCCACAAAGCACTGTCACGTTTTGGAACTGCACTTAGAGAGATGAGAACATGGACATCACTTTCATCTTCCTAGAGTCCAACAAGAGAAACATCCAGGCACAGACGGATCATCAGACAATGGTGCCTCCAACTGTACACAAGTGCAGAAGAAAGAAACACCAAAGACGTATAACACAAACAACTACAGAAAGGGACACGAAACAGCAACAGGAACAAAGGCAAACAACAAAGACAGACACAAAACAACAACAAAAAAAGACACCCAGCAACAAAACCAAACTCAAACCAGACACCAAACTACAAAAACCAGACACAACAAAAATCATCAAAAAGAGACACTAAAAAACTACAAGAAAAAAAAAACTGACACCGAGAAACAAAAAGACTACAGCCAGAACAAAATAATCACAAAGAAAACATACAAACACAGAACAAAAAAGAACCACAAGACAACAAACAATACTGTCGCACCTAATTCCAAAAAAACCCAAGAGTGACAATAAAACAAAGACAAATAAAATTACATAAAAAAAGAAATAAAAAAGTGACAAAAGACATTACAATAATCACAATTAGAGACAGGATAGCTACAAAAGAAACAAAAACAATATAAATGTTCTACAAAGACACAAAACAACAACAAAAACGTCACAGGCCTACATAAAAATGAACAAGACAAGTTCAAAAAGAGACAGCACAAGTAGACAAACAATAGAACCTATTACAAATCAGTTTCATGCTACATGTGACTCACAACTCTCAGATTCTGTTGTTGTTAGACAGTCTTCTACCTTCTAACTGTTTAGCCCACACACCTGAACACAGCTGCCACTGAACTGAAAAGAATAAAATAAAATTCAGTTTTCTTAGAACTCCTTGTAAACTGACAGTTATGGTGGGCTAAACTGCAACCACCTCCAGCTGTGAGGGAAAAGACTACATCGTTCATCGACAACAGAAAGATGTTTTCATCCAAAGTTGCAGGTTTAAAAATTGGGATGTGTTGCCATCTACTGGCTCAAATGAGGAACTACACAACACACAGGCTGCCTCAAAAAGTTTGAAATATTTTAGCAGTTTTGTTTAAACCTGAAACAATGTAGATATCATTTTCCTAGAAAAATTTGGTCTTAAATAGTACATTTAATACATGTAAATGTAAATGGATAAAATAACAGTATCAGTCCAATTTATGGATTGTCCAGGTTTTTTAAAACCTAATTTACAGGAAGAACTGTGCACGTAATTTGTTTGGCTGAACAATACAAATCTATTTGAAATGTGCTTTAAATACAAGCTCAGCATGGATTTGGACAGTTAATCCTATTCTTCAAGACAGATCCTCTCAAACTTTATCAAATTAGGAAGTTTCTGTGAACTGCCATCTTCAGGTCTCCCCCAAGATGTTCTGTGGGATTTCAGTCCCACAAAACTCATTGTTGTGCTGAAAGGTAACTGTCCTTGAAAGTCTGTTTCAGGACTGAAAGTCTGACCAAGGACCTCCTTACTCAGTTTCTCAGTTTGACTGGACAAGAGTTCTGATGGTTCAGATTTCTTCTATTCACAACTATTGAGTGTTCCTGGCAACACTCAGAGCTTAGAGACAGTTTTATACCCTCATCCTGATCTATGCCTAGCTGCAATCTTACTGTACAGGACTGTGATATATGTCATTTATATATCTTACAGTAGAAATTGTGGTTTAGGACAATGGCCGATTGTCCTAGGACAGATTGCGATCGGAGTCTCTCCAAGGATAATCAGTGACTCTACTAGTACAGATTGTGATTGCAATCTGTCCTAGGACAAACTCAAATTTATTTTAATGACATGATGTTAAAGTAAAGGAAACAACAATAATCTTACAAACCATGATTTTATTTAGAATGTACACACACAGTATTTACAGTCTATTCTGACAGAGTCCAACAGTATGTGGGTTAGGTTTAGGTTTAGGGTGAGGCTTAGGGTTAGTGTACACAGTGTTACGTGGTTTATTTGAAATTACTTTATCAGAAAACATACTGATATGAAATTTATACATTATAACATATGAAGTAATTTACTTAATTTAGTTTATAATGGTGAATGTAGGCTTGTCTATGCTAAAATTGGTTGAAATGTTAGTTGTGAAATGATTCAGTATATTTTCCAAAACATTTTGATCTAATCACAATTTCTCCTTGCAGAATTGGAAGTTGTCCCAGCAGAATCGCCATTTGTCCTAGAACAGATTACGATCGCAATGTGTACAAGCAGAATCACCAATTCTACTAGTAGAATTGCCCATTGTCTTAGACAGATCCCGATTGCAGTCTGTCCTAGAAGAGACTCCAATCGCAATCTGTCTTAGGAAAATCGGCGACTGTCCTGAATCGCAATTTCCACTGTGACATACATATCATATATAAGCTGGTGGTAGTCAGTCTTTCACATTGTTTAGTTTTGTACTGTTTGCTTTGTACTTTAAGTTGATTTTACTTTTAGTTCTTTAAAATAAACTAAACTAATACATCTTAGTAACAACTTGTGTGGTCTCCAATCCTCTCTCTGCCATTAGTCGGATTGTGACGGCACACAGAGAGTTGGCTGGACCCCTGGTATGATTATTCTCTTAACATGCAGTGTGACTTGTGGGACCTCATACACACATGTGAGCCATTCAGTTTGCCACAGGTGGACTCTAATCATGTTCTGGACACTTCTCATTAAAGTAAACAGGATGTACCTGACTACAATCCGAAGTGCCACAGCAACAAGAGTGAATACTTTTGTAAATGACAGATTTCTGTTTTGAATTTTAATTAAAAATTCTAAATGTGTTTCCTCTTGTCATTGACAATTTGTAAGAATAGACTGATGACTGAAAATGTCAATTTTATCCATTTAAAACTATATAAAAAAACTGCAGAAAATGTCAAATGGTCAATTGGAAATACACTGTACTACATTGCCAAAAGTACTGAGACACCCCTCTAAATAATTGAATTCAGGTGTTCCAATCACTTCCACGGCCATAGGTGTATACAGTCAAGCCACTGGGCATGCAGACTGCTTCTACAAACATTTGTGAAAGAATGGATAGCGCTCAGGAGCTCAGTGAATTCAAGTGTGGTACCATGATAGGTTGCCATCTGTGCAGTAAGTCCATTCGTGAAATTTCCTCGATATTAAATATTCCATGGTCAACTGTTAGTGGTTTTATAACAAAGTGGAAACAACTGTGGACAACAGCAACTCAGCCACAACATGGTAGGTCACATAAAATCACAAAGCGGGGTCAGCGGATGCTGAGGCCCACAGCACACAGAAATCATCAACTTTCTGCACAGTCAATAGCTACAGACCTCCAAACTTCAGTTGGCCTTCATATTAGCTCAAGAACAGTGCACAGAGAACTTCATGGGATGGGTTTCTATGGCTGAGCCTTACATCACCAAGCGCAATGCAAAACGTCAGATGCCGTGGTGTAAAGCACGCTACCACTGGACTCTAGAGCAGTGGAGACGTGTTCTCTGGAATGGCCAATCATGCTTCTCTGTCTGGCAATCTGATGGATGAGTCTGGGTTTGGCGGCTGTTTTTCATGGACTGGGCTTGGTCCCTTAGTTCCAGTGAAAGGAACTCTTGATGCTTCAGCAGACCAAGATATTCTGGACAATTTCATGCTCCCAACTTTGTGGGAACAGTTTGGGGATGGCCCCTTCCTGTTCCAACATGACTGCACACAAGTGCACAAAGCAAGGTCAATACAGACATGGATGAGCCAGTTTGGTGTGGAGGAACTGGACTGGTCTGCACAGAGTCCTGACCTGAACCCGATAGAACACCTTTGGGATGAATTAGAGCAGAAACTGAGAGCCAGGCCTTCTGGTCCAACATCAGTGCCTGACCTCACAAATGTGCTTCTGGAAGAATGGTCAAAACTTTCATAAACACACTCCTAAACCTTGTGGAAAGCCTTCCCAGAAGAGATGAGGCTGTTAGAGCTGCAAAGGATGGGCCAACACCATACTAAACCTTATAGATAAAGGCTCATGTGAGTATAAAGGCAGATGCCCCAATACTTTTGGCAATACAGTGTATGTGTAAAGCCTGTTTGTTAATGCTGTTTGTGATCAAAGTATATCTGAGGACATATTGTAATTTCCTTCCTTGAGGCAAATATCATTTCATAACACAGAGAAGATAACATGTTGCATCTATGCATCAGAATCGCTGTAACATGAACTGTTGTGGTGCTTCAGATGTGTTTTTATATAGTTACATATTATATGGTAGGACTTGACAAAATGAGATCAACTAACTAACACTAATGTAATCACATCCTCAAATCCAGCAGCAATTTCTGTCTCCTTTACATAACCAGCAGGTGGAGCTGTTAGCCTGTAGATCCTTTGAACAAGTCCCTCAAATAAGACATACTTTCTTTATGATGTTGTTATTGTTTACAATTAAATTAGGACTGACAGTTAGTGCACTGGGTGGATTCAGAGTAAGTGATGATGATGCTTTGTGCTCTGATCAGTGGGATCAAGATGACACTTTAATTCCTGCCACATTGTAGCAGTTTGACAACAGACACACAAAAGTGTTAATATAATTCCATAAAGCAGCTATCAAGGTGGCTGCAGACTATAGTTCCATTCAGCATTAACACAGTACACTTATCTGCTTTAATAATGCCACTATCAGCAAGGTGGGATTAACCTGTAAAAACTCGGCCCTGATAAAGCTGTTGACAGCAAAATGATGACTTGGTCAATCTAATTTGTGCAAGCACAATTCCTGTTAGATTCCTTTGTAATGCAAATGGTGTAGATATTTCAGTATGGTAACTTATCAGTATCTGTTGCAGTATCCAGTTTTGTGGCATTATAAACCTTTGCTGTCTGTTGGTGTCTGGTAAACCATCAAACCCATGAACCTGTTATTCAAACTACACTGTGGCTCTTACTTCAAGCCCTGGTAGGAAAGAGTAAATTTCTTCATCAGTTCAGAGGCACAGAATGTCTCTCCCATTCTCTGAAGTAAAATTGGTGCCACCACAGCTGCCAACTCCCTTCACTGGGGAATCCATGTATTTGGGATTAAGATGAATTCAGCTAAACTTTGGTAACACAACGTGACGGAAAAAAAACTGCCTCATTGTCACACTTCTATGGCTTGTGCAGCTGCTGCTTCTATCCAAAATAAAAGTCAAACTTGCATTTTTGAAGTGAAAGCTCTGTCTCTAACAAGTACACTGTCATCAATCAGCAAGTCTGAAACCTAAAGAAACATCACCTCTAATTTGTTAAAGTTACAACAATCAGAACATTTTACAATGAATGTGGATTTAATCTGGTTTCATTCTACCGTCACACTGCAGCTGCATCGTCACAAAATGAGTTATAACATGCTGAGTTCTATGTTGAGGTTCATTTCCAGCTATGGAACTTCGTTGCAAGTCATACATCTCTCCTTCCAGTGTCTTTATCTTCACTGTAAGCTGTCTAACAAAGGCACAAAAAACATAGTTAACAGCACACTCACCCACTGTGCTTCATGTTGGGAGGTTTGTCCATGCGGACAGCCAGTTTGATCTTCAGCTCCGTGTCCTGGCTGCTCTTGGGGACGACCATCCGATGGAACTCTGCTTGCTTTGGTCCATTAGTGGTTGGGTTCAAGACTACCTGAGAGGGTGGGGAAACATACATCAGGAACTGATTAACAATTATCTAAGAAGTTGAGGTCTCCAAGGTTCTTATTACAGTAGAGCCCTGTTATTATCATACCCTTCGTGCAAAGCAAAACTATGACTATATCCGGGCTATTCTAATATGCGGGCTTCAAAATGGCGGCGATATCAGAGCAATTATAGCATTTGTGTTGATCTATAGGCCTATGAGACTTGTTTCAGTCATCAATTTGTTAATTTGAATGGGCATAGAACTACATTAAAGTTGCTTGAAAAAAAGAAAACAAGTGTTTAATACTATATTTATTACAAAATAATGTGTGATAATTAATCGGTTGCTCGCTATACCATGACTGGGTATGATATTATCTATTCCTGGGACCAAATTTTGTGCATTTGCCTATGACTATACCCAGGCTTATGACATTATCCTATGACTATAAACGGGCATATTTACTATAATTACATAAGAAATGGTTTTGGATTTCAAAATTCTATGACTATATGCGGGCTATTCCAATAAGCGGTATGATATTAAGTGGGCTCTACTGTACATACAACGTCTGATTGCTGCATTGAGGGTATGAGACAAAACGTTTCTAATTGGTCTAGGTTTTAGTGACATAGACTGCACAAAACAGATGGACGTATCCTCTGAAAAGTGATGCCATTGTTGAACTTCCTTAAACCTGCATTCTTCCTAATGTCCACCCGGGGGGTGACTCCTCTGGTTGTGAAAAGAACCACTGCTTTATAGACGTCTACGAGAAAATCATTCTACTCACTTTTAAAAAATATATATATTAGATTTTCCATTTTAATGATAGGGAGAATTACAGAGTGAAAGGGGGCAGAGAGAGGAGAGAGACATGCAGCAAAGGGTCGGTAGCCGGACTCAAACTCACAACCACTGCTGCCAACCTGCGCCTACATGGTAACGCCCTAACTCAACCAGCTATCATTCTACTCATGTAATCTGTACCTCAGGAAATATTTTCCCAAGGAGTTCATGCTCTCAATATCCTGTTTCTAGACTTTTTGAACACAGCCCGATGATCATTTAGTAAATTAGGGTCTCATTTAGTGTAAACTAGATGATATAGATAGGTATGTTTTAGCTTGTTGTTGCCTGATGGCTGCTCTGTGCTGTGTCAATAAGTTCTCAGTCACATCCACCACTTGCTTCTTACATCTGGTTTCAAAAGACCAACAAATTGATGGCCAAATATCAAAGTCAATGCTTCAAAACAGCAGTGATGTCACTGTGACTATATCTATCTTTTAAATGCAGCCTATAATTGGTGGTCACTCCTGGTGGAAATAGAAAACTATTTTCATATTGACGTATACCTTCATATACTGTAATAGCAAGTGACTCAAAAGACAGTCCGAAGCCTAGTAAGAAAGAACCTGCCCAGCAGCAACCAGAGCTCATTGTGTTTTCTGTGTTTTACCTTTAGTGTCCTTCATTTGTCTCCTGCTATTGCAGCACACACATGAGCACATTCTGAACTGTAGTTTCAGCCTAATCAGGATTCAGCTTACACACACTGCTTATTTGTATGCATGTGTGAGTGTGTGACTCATGTTAGGATCTCCAACGTCATGACTTCTGAAACTTTCTGTACCTGCTGCTCCCTGTCAAACCTTGACCCTAACTGGCCAATCAGATCAGTTGGTAATTAACAGGTATAAAACTTGATTGATTATAGCTGATTTAATATTTAAAAAGCATGGAAATTCCTAAAGTATTTTTGACTGAACAGTTTATTATCTATGGAGTGATCCCAATCTGGTCCTGGTTTAAAGATGTTATTCTTAGCAAATAATTAGTCTGTAATGATTCTTCAGGCCATGGTATGTCTAGAAAGAACTGGATTTGCTTTAGAGCCTTAAAAATGTTTCACTTCTCATCCAAAAAGCTTCTTCATTTGTGACTGACTGGGTGGGAATCCCAGGGATTTAAAATCTAGCAAGAGACAGACTTTTTATTGTCAAATGTGGGTGTTTGGTCCACTTGGCTGTCACAGGACAATTTTTAGAGTGTCTGCATTGTTGATTAATTTACTACAGAAAACAGTCCAAGAAATTCAGCATCCACCACTATTTTAGTTGCTGCTGCCAAAAACTACTGATTCCAAACAAAAATTATTGAGATGAAACAACAGACCAAAAAAAAACATGAAACCAACAAGCACTACGGAGTCAAAACATTCTGACTACATGCCTAATCCTAATATGCTATGAACGCAAAGCTAACTTTCAGATGCAAATCAAGAGGTTTGATGATTAGACACAAGTCAGCTTGATGGAAAGGAGAAGTGTTTCCTGCCTGGTTTTATCACGAGCAAAAGTGTTAAATAACAGGCAACTGGACTTGATTTTGTTTCTCAATGATCTCTCATCCTTTCAAATGTCAACAATGTGCCAGGTTATGTCCCAAAAGTTTCTGATTGACCCTCCCTGTCTGTGGCTCTCAGCCCTGAGCCCACTCTTTGAAAACAGTTCAATTCAATTTAATTCAATTCAATTCAATTCAATTCAATTCAATTCAATTTTATTTATATAGTGCATATTTACAACATAAGTCGTCACATAGCGCTAAACATTGTAAGAAAGAACAGGAAACAGAAAAACAGGAAACAGAAAACCCAACAATCCAAAGCTGCTTTTGGATTCCCTATGAGCAGCAGTCAGCGACAGTGGAAAGGAACCAAAAACCCCCTATGATAGGGAAAGGGGAAAAAAAAACTCTGACAGAGACAGGCTCAGGGAGGGCGGCCATCTTGGGTTGGGCCACCGGTTGGGTTGGGAGTGGGGAAGGGACAGTTGACAAATATTAACACCAATGAGTGACACATGATGACCCATCACAGATGTAGGACAAATGGGGGTATCTCTCACAAGGGCCAAATCATTATGGCCAGATGAATGGTTTAGGGCATAGAAGTGATGACGAAGCTTGTGGGTTGCTCCCAGTTTCCTGTGGTGGGTATTTACTGACAGTGGTAATAAGGAAATACCACAAACATTGGCTGCACAGTGGCTCCAACTAGCAACTTCCAGAACTTAAAGGATTAACTTATTAGTTACAAATAACACAAGGAACCTTCAGACATCTTGGAGAGTCCATACTTCTGCAGGTCAGTGCTGTTTTGTTTCATTCACTTTGTATTTATGCTGGGGTCTGTGTATTTAGATCAGATTTGTTGAGACATTAAAGAAGAGAACTGTGGATTGTTGCTGACTATTACACTGTATCTGAATAATCAAGTGGCCACATGTTAAGCATTTATTAAGTCATCCACAAGTATATATGTCATTTAGGAATTTTAAACAGCATGCTTCTATAAAAAAGGAAAACAAAACTATGAAGTGAAAAACTAATTGCCCCCCTGAACCTAATAACTCGTTGGGACACCCTTGGCAGCAACAACTACAGTTAACTTTCTTCGTTTTATGAGACGCTGTATAGGGGAAATAAAAGAGGAGTACTTCAATTTGCCATGTATGGTTGTACTTGAATATATTTTGAAGGGAAGTATTTTTTAGCAGGTATATTATATTGGGGAAAAAATACCCACCGTTAGTGATGGGGTTACGAACTGTTACGTTAGTGTTCTAGGGTTAAGGATAACAGTGATGTGCTCCTTCTAATTTCTGCGCATGTTCAAAGTATGGTTTTCTCTTTGCTGTTCACAAGTTTGTTCTCGTGATCAGAGATATTCTGACTGTGAGTACAGTCACATGTGGCAGTGCAGATTTACTCACCCTGCCCAGCTCCTTGTCCTCCAAAGCCAAGACCCCAGTGCTCTCTGTGAACAGCTTTACTTTGACCGAAGGCAGAGGGTGAGTCGTGGTGAAGTCCCCCTGAGTCCCCCACCTGAAAGACACAAGATTTTTTCATAGATGTGTACATTTGGATCTCAATCCTACAGACACTGTCGACACACTGTTAACACTGTCACCATTAACATTCTTCCATGGGCCTGATAAAGACAACGGCCTGCACTGTGCTGTCAGCAGATGGCTTGACACCTGAGACAGTCATACTCAAACAGGATATGGGGTCAAATGAATAACACAGTGTGTTTAGCTCTCTGTAGCGCCGACCTTTTGTACTTTTAGATACTAGCCACATTTTACTGTATACCGACTGTTTTCAGTCATGCCAGAGCTGTGTTAAACTGCTGCAGTACATTTTCTACTTCCATCTTTACATTAAAACCAGTGGGAGTCTTTTATTGTGAAGCAGCCATTGGAAATATAATGTGTTCAGAGTCAAGGTTAGAGAAGTTAAGTAAGCAGTTCTATTGTTCAGACTGGTTTACTCAACAAGGTATTATTGTATTCTATTCTGTTCTATTCTGCATTGTGCTATTTGGACATTTCTAAATACTGCAGAGTGGAACAGTACAGGAAGGAAGAGTTGCATTAAACTGTTAAGTTGATACTGCAGGAGACAGGTGTTTGTTATCAAGGGAAAGAAAAAAATCATCCTACAGGTGCTGTAGGAGGTTACAGGTGACAAAGGAATAAACCTTTGTGTTCCAACAAAATCTTGCCTTTTGTTTCCAGCACTACCCACTACACTTCCACTGTTTTTACCTCTGCTGTCCTTCCTCTTGCCAAGTACAGACTAACATCTGCCGTCTCCTCAGGTAGGGAGCCAGCTTCCTGTTAGACTGAAGCCACAGGTGTGTGAAAACTATTGTTTAAGCAGTAGTAGTAGGAGGTTACCGAGGTTCTCCTCATCAGCTCCAAATCCACTCTCACAAAAGCTTACAGTTTCACCATTACTATCAACACCTCCTCTGTCTCCCCCTCCCCTCAGGTCAAGAGTCTGTTTGTCGTCCTCGATGGCACCCTGACATTCAAAACCCACATCAATAATGTCACTCCGTCTGCATACTTCCATCTTCGAAACGTAAACCGCCTCCGTCCCTCCCTCACCCCTGTCAGCACTGCTATCCTGGTCCACTCTCTGGTCACCTCCCGCCTGGACTACTGTAACTCCCTTCTGTCTGGTCTCCCCTTAAAGTCCCCTCATGAACTCCAAATGGTTCAGAATGCTGCAGCCCAGATCATCACAAGAACACCATCTATCCACCACATCACCCCTGTTCTCCAATAACATCACTGACTCCCAATCATACACCACATCGTCTTCAAAACCATCCTCCTAACCTCCAAGGCCCTCCATAATCTCACCCCTCCATACCTTACTGAACTCCTAACATAAACACACCCAGCTGGACCCTCAGATCATCTTCCTCCCTCAGACTCACCATCCCTCCTGCCCACATGACCACCATTGGCTTCTGAGCCTTCAGCCGCTTTGACCCCCGCCTCTGGAACTCCCTTGCACCTGACATTCCAAACACTGACTCTCTGACCACTTTCAAATCACGTCTCAAAACCCACCTGTTCAATAAAGCCTACTCACTCTGACTTTCTTTCATCTCACTGCAAAATTTGTGTTTTGTTTTTAATGTTATTATTAAATTTCTGTTCAGTTTTTTTTAAAACGTTAAATTTCCTCCTTTTAAGTTTTATATTGTTATGTTTTTAACTTTACTATTTCTACTTGTAAGGTATCCTTGAGTTTCTTGAAAGGCACCTATAAATAAAATATATTATTGTTATTATTATTATTATTAAGGATCAGGATCGTGTTGAAAAATCTGTGTAATTTCCCATTTTTGAGTGCCACCAGCTCTGGATTTGCAGTCCAGATCAACACAATATGTTTTCACACAATGATCATTGCCTTTTGAGTCTGATCTTAACATGGTTTAAATAAACACAGTACTCTGTACTTTCTTCGAAAATGCCAATCAAATTCTAATAACGATTTTAAACAAGGTGAAGATGTGGTATATTCTTACAGCATTCTGCTTCATTTTGTATCTATAACCTATCTATAAAGTTTTAAAATCTTGTTCTGAGAGACTGAATTTTGTTGATTGGTCCAACAGAACTACAAATTTAATCAATGTTGACACTTTCCAGGTTATAAAAGCCAAAGGGTGAGCTGAGCTTGTGAGGTTCATTCCATTTGAAATCATCAGGGATGTTCTGCTCGACCACCTCTAATGTGCTAAAACTGTTTAAATCATAAACTACAAACATTTAAAATGGTATGTGTGACATGTTAGTTTGATATATCAAATACTTTCAGAGATTGTTCTAAAGCTACCTTTTATCCACTTTCAGCACTTTGGTTTTTGCACACTGAAAACTAAGACTATGTTTGCATGACAACATCTCAGGAACTATTAAAAACAAAAGCCTTAAAATGTGATGTCTCATGTCATTCACAATGCAATCTGCAATACTGGACAAATAGATCACATCATTTCTGATTCTGGCTGACTTGAACTGTGTAAAAATATAATGCAAGTCCCATCTTTGAGGACAGGCTTAATACAAAATTGATAATGCAGTAGTCAATCAGTGACATTGTCTGAACCATACGTAGCTGCATGTCACAGTAACAGAAAACAGAACATACAGAATACTTTTGAATATGAAATACTTGGTGACAAAAATGACAAACTGCTGTGCAGGTCTCAATAATGACTGATAAACTTAGAGACAAATGCTAATTGGTTAAACTCAGAGGGCAACAAGCAATATTTTTCCTGCCCTTGTTGAGTGTCAGTTTCTCCACTTCAGCGCTGGAATCAACAATGTAAAAATCACAATACAGGCTAAGTTTAACCACAGAGAAAAAACCTTGAAGAATCAAATACAAGGCCATTACTGTAAAGCTCAAGTCACCTCTTGCTTGTCCCGAGTTCCTGCAGTAGAAAGCCACCTTCTGTTTGTATTTTCAAAACTTCTAATACAGAATTAAAGCATTCTGTGCATTCAGACCTGTGAACTTTGTGTTTCAGCAGGCTTTAAAGCTGACAGGATGACAATTTTTTAGTCTTAACTTCAATTACTTACACATCATGGACTGGAGGTCACCCTGTAAACTTTCTGATGTTCCCTGTAATAACACCTCATCAGGTCTTAGTCACAGATCGAGAGGCAGCAAACAGTCCCATTAGTGTTGGCTGCTATCAAGAATCACTTATTGTTCATCTCACAGAGACTCTAATGGAGCAGAGTGACGCCTTCTGCTCAGGATGATGGAGACTTGGCCATTATACACACTGAGAGCCACGCTGCTGTGATTACATGCCTTTACGTCAAAGCTGTCATGTTAAATGTGCAAGTGTGTGCACATGTTTTTGTAAGGGTGTATGTGTGCACACAGGACAAGTGACCCCTTCAATTGTTGAGGGCAAGCAGAAAAGCTGAGCTCTGTATCGAGTTTCCCCAGTTTCCAAGGCAACATTGTTACTACACACACACACACGCACACACACTGAATTTTTAAGCACCCACAGACATCACATCTGTAAGACAAAGGAAAGGAACTGATACGAAGAGCTCTGACCTCATGTATTTACTGACCTAAAATGACTGTTTTACCATGAGGGATACCATGATAATGCTTGTTATTATTACAACAACGTCTGTGTCGTCTGGTTCAGTAACTTGGCCTTGAGCATTAAAAACAGACAGTGATGAAAAGACATTTCAGTTTAAAGCTTAAACCTTTGTAGTTTTCAAGGTCCGAAGAGAATCATAGAATAATAAAGAAGGGGGATTTCCTCTACATTCTTCAGGTAAACCTAAAATCATCAGCCAGAAGGTTGGATCTTAGGCATAGTTGGGTGTTTTAACAAGACAATGACCCCAAACACATGTCTAAATCTGGCTCAAATTAAGGTTTTAGACTGGCCTCCCCAAAGCCCTGACTTTCACCCCATCAAGAACCTGTGAACTGTGATGGAGAAACAAGTCTGTGTCAGAAAGCTAACAATTTCAGTTTAACTGTACCAGAAGCTTGTTAGCAAGTACTAGTTGAGGTTATAAGGGCCAAACCAAACATTGCATGAATTGTAGAGAAATAAATGAATACAAACTCCAGCGGCTAACAGACCTTAAGGGAG
The DNA here is from genome assembly GCA_024666655.1 of Dascyllus trimaculatus. Classification (NCBI taxonomy): domain Eukaryota; kingdom Metazoa; phylum Chordata; class Actinopteri; family Pomacentridae; genus Dascyllus; species Dascyllus trimaculatus. The sequence goes on from CM045448.1 coordinate 34,568,521, forward strand.
CCTTTCTTCAGGTGTTAATGCACTGTTGCTATGCATTATAATTGTGTAACTGTGGCATGTGCAAACATTTGGGCACCTTTGTAGAACATCATTAACTTCTTAGACATTAACTGACCTGTTAGGTCTTGTAAAGGAGGTCAAGCACTATTATAAGACATTATTAGCTAACACCATCTGTAGAGCTGATAAACTCTGACTTGTGTGTTAACACTGAACAACCATGGGCTTCTTATCGATCTTGTAATTTCCACTCCCTGAACTGACATTAGGAAACGGCTAGCAAAGGGACCTGGAGAAGTCAAGAAACTGTAAACATGCACCTATAGCCTCGTCACAAAAGCCTGAAGTCTGATGAGCAACGTCTACGTAAGCCAGACAGGTTTTAGAAACAAGTGCTTTGGACAGAAATGGGAAAAATAGTGCTTCTGGACCAGAAGCACTATTTTTCCCAAAAAAAGTTGGTATGTCTGATGAAAAGAGAGACGCCTTGTCAACTGTTAGCATTGGAGTTGAAATATTCTGCTTCGGGGTGACTGGCAGACAGTGACACACGAAACACTGCATGGATGGAGGAAGGAATGACTTCGCTAAATGTCAGCAGATTCTGGACAAACAGACGGAGCATCTCCAGGGCTTTTTTGGGTGTTTTTTAGCTGAAGCAGTTGAGATTGCGGATAAGGCTTTTGAGCATCTATCAGTATTTTGTAGTTGTGGCACCTCCTTTATTTTCTCCAGCCAGGGGACATTTGCAAGATCATCTGGTTTCTCAAATTCATTTTTTTTTTAAATTTCTTACCAGCAAAACATAATCTAGTACTCTAAATCCTGGTTTGGAACTAGTTAGGACTTTACACACGAACCTAGAGATGGATTTACAAGCAGCTGGTCAACTTTTTTCTATTGAGCTACTTTTTTTTAACAAAATCTCTTAGTGTATGATTTTATTTACTGAAATGTATAGAAATTGGTTTCAAATTTGATTCCTTGATTCTCTTCCTTTTATTATTGGCTGGTGTTTGTTGCTGAAGTACACTGGAAGCAGGAGCAAGGCAATTAACAGGGAACATTACAGGTGTCATATATGAACCTTCTGCTTCTCTGCCTATCTGGAGTCTATCTACAGTGTGTACAGAAACAACAACTCATGCCTGAAATGCAAATGATAAGAGTGCATTTTATTTGTAGTGAAAATGCAGAAGCAGTGGTACAGTCCTTTAAGTAAACCACAGATGCATGACATTCCTCAATAATTAAGGGTATTACTAATGAAAAGGTCCTCAGTGATTAAAGAGCTGTTGCACTACAACTGGAAGAGTCATCAGAGCAATTGGACGACAGTGTAATCAAAGCTAATCATGCTGTCTGTGTAATTATAGTTAACTATGTGGTCATTAAGTGCATGGGTGTTTTATTGAAGATGAGGGATGTGAAAGTGGGATGCAGGCTAATTAGAGTGAAGGTTACAGGAGCTGCAGTGAAGTTGGGTTACAGCACCCAACCCTGTTGACCAGCAAGGTCATCAGGCAACTGTGAGCTTGTCTAATTGGCTCTGCCTGGTGATTACAACAGGTGGAGGGCTCTCAGGAAAAATCTCCCATGACTGGATAGTCTCATTACTGCACAGACCCATGCTGTCCTACAGGCATTCAACAACTCACCAACTGCAACCAAGAGTGTTCAGCCCTGAATGACAATCAGTCGCCAACAAACTGACATGCCATGGCAAAGAAAAATACATTACAGATGATGTGAGTTTTTCACATAGACGACATATCCAGAGTTAGAACTGATAATCTGGTCAGTGGAACTATTAGTAACAGGACTCTTAGCATTGCAGTATTGTCATTTTAGTATTTCTCTTGAAGCCCAGCTCAACCTTGCATCAAACTGAGAACATCCCTGCATGGGGGCGTGACCTTTCCTCTAGTGCCGAACTCAGGAACAACTTATTATACTTGACTAATGATGGGATGCTAAAAATAGGAATGTTTTCTGATATGTAATGAACTGAAAAATTTCCTGCTTTGACTTGCCTTCAGGCAGTCTAGACATAACCATCAACTGGACCTAAAGAACTATTACATCATTTGACATGTGCATGGCACAAGCTCAGCTAGTGCTCCTGTGAATTATTGAATGTTTTAGTGCTAAAAATGTCATCAGTGATTTGCATGTGAGCGCACAAATTAACAGTGTCATCTATCCTTGATGAAAGATAGTCATATATTTATATACAATACTTATATATTAGTAATATATTTGATTAATAAACTGTGGTTTTTTAACAGCAGTGATAGTTTTCTGTTTATATGCTTGATCTCTGGCTTAATACCAGCACTTGTTTTCTCTGCTCTGAATGTGAGTCCAGATATATCTGTTACAAACAGGTCATGTGACCATCCAGTAAGGTAAGCATTAATACTTGTGTGCTAGTTTTGTGCCACACTCGGCAGCAATATAGAACACATGCTTACAATACTGTGCAGCTGAAACTTATTATAGTGGTTATTTTCTTTATTATGGAACAGTTTGACTTCATTTATTTATGTTTCTTCTAGTGCTGTCAAAAATATCACGTTATAAACGCGTTAACGCAAATCAATTTTAACAGTGTCACTTTTTTATCGCAACATTAACGCTCTTTTTGACCTCATAACTTGTAGTTTTTTCACAAGCTGTGGCCACAGCTAGTAACGTTAGAAAAACTACAGGATCTGCATGTAGACTGGGAACAAAACAATAAGTACACCCCACGCATGTTTGGTCTTGCCCGCTCGCCAGCTGCTAAAGAGTAGACTACCGTTTTGTGTGGATGGTGAGCACGAGATGCTGAAATGGATGCGAACAAGATTCTGTCAGGGGCACTTGGCTGTATGAGTCTGGCAGCATTATCATGGATACCTCCTGCTGGCGGTGGCACAGCAGCAGTGTCCTCGCTCGCCATGCCTTTCTGTTGGCTCCGTTTCTGCGTCCCAAACCATGTGCCGCTGGAGCAGATGCTCAGTCAGGCGACGGTGGGGGTGCACACAATTATTCGGACCACAACAACCGAATCTTCGGATATTTGGGTCCAGCCCTAGCTGCAAGATGGGTCGACTGACAAGACTGAAGTTATCTGTGTGTATTGTCAGTGTGGACTGAGTTCTCATTGTAGCACATCCAGTCTGAAATAGCACTTCAAGGCCAAACACACAGCTGAAGTGAAATCTCCACCTAGTCTTCGTCAAAACCAGGTGACAATGGTGAAAAGAGTATTAAAATGATAATTCAAGGACATTTAGAATAGATAAAATTGTGTGATTAATTTGCGATTAATCGTGAGTTAACTATGACATTCATGTGATTAATCGCGATTAAATATTTGAATCGATTGACAGCACTAGTTTCTTTAGATAAGTACAACTTCACAAATTGATAACTGGCTGCCTATTAATATGAGAAACAGAATTTAATGTGCATGTCTGCTTTTCCTTCTGTTGGATGTTACTAAAGATTATTATATGTACTCCTGGATTGCTAGGGTTTTCCACACAGAAGACTTTTGCCATAATTGTACGCGCCAGCATGTCTGCATATCTGTATATAAATTTAAATTTAAGCGTTAGTCTCACAGCAGCACAAGCCTGCCTACAATACTCCATTGCTGTCTCTTTTTTTTTAGATCACATCAGCTCATAAAGGTTTGTACAGAGTCTCAGGTGTAAATCTGTTCATGATTGGCTCCAATGAAAAGCATCAGAGCCGTGGTTGGGTCTGAGAAATGGAGCTCAGCTGGGCTTTACTCAAGAAACCAGTGTGTGTTTATGTTTATGTGTGATGAGGAGAGACTGACTCCCATCGCTGTTACATAACATCTTCATCTCCGCGCTGTGTCAGCTTTAGCTAGAGAATGAGAAACATTGCTTCTAGCAGGTGATAGCAGTATTTGTGGAAGCTGAGGGTCAGAGTCTTCCCATGCTACATAACCATGGAGGGAAGCTGTCTTCTCATTCCAATCTATAGAGTACCGTTGGCATTTCAAAGCTGGATCTGCTGCAGTTCAGATTCAGGTAACTGTTTGGAGGGATTTTCTGTGTTCATTTCATTGTCCAAAACTCAGGCATAATCCAATTAGGAATAAAGAATGCAGTTTAGCAGACTGTAAACATGAAGCGTGGAATAGTTCTGAACACTGTTCATCTATCCTCAGCACATATTACAGCCCCAGTGCTTTTTTCAAACTATTTGTCTCTTGGTATTTAGGCTGTAAAACAACTACATCATACTAGGCTGCAGCTGAGCCTCATCAGTAGATACAGAGACCATCCTGTAACTAAACAGCCACAGATCTGGCTACTTTAGAATCACAATAAAACTTCATGAAATACTAAAATGCAAAGAAAATGTAAGAGTGGAAGTTGACTACGGAATAGGTGTGTGCAACGGAAGTCTCAACACAATAACCACTGCTATCTTCTGGTCTTCATCAATGAACGAAGATGTTCGAGGTTCAGGTATCAACCGATATTTCCTCATGTGGTGTTTTGATGACAGTATTGGAGAGTCTTTGAAACACACTGGTCCAAAATCTCCCATAAGTGTTCACCTGGGTTGATGTCTGGTGACTATGAAGGTCGTAGCATATGATTTATATAACTGTTATACTGATCAAACCAAATGCCCCATTAATTGGAGCAATGTCAGTCTGGAGAGGCCACTCCGATCAGGATAGATATGTTTCACCATAGGAGAAGGAACAATTTTGTATAGGTATGTAGTGATCCTTCCCTCTATGGGGACAACAGGTGCCAAACCATTGCATTTGTATCTGTAACGTTCCATACAAAATATGTGAATTAGGAGATTGTGTTGGGGTGGACTGAAGCTCCTTGGCGGACGTATGCACTCTCTGAGTGCTTTTCTAGTTCAGATTAGTTTTCCTTAGATCCCGTTCTGTTTGTTGTTGTTTTTGTAGGCTTTCGCAATTTTACACATTTTTGTATTAGGTTTGGTTAGTCTCAGTTCTGTCTCTCCCTTTGCCAGTTATCCCACTTGTGCTTGTAATTTTCCACTTAGTTACTAATCTGCCCTTTGATAGCTTGGATAACATTTATTCCTTTAGTTGGTGTTTGTTAGGATTTGTCCGATTAGTTATCCCCACTTGTTATTCCATACTGTTTGTGTCATTGAGTTTTGAGCTTTTGTAACACATTTCTATTATCCTGGTACTGGTGTCTGCACTTGGGTTCCCAGCACACACCGTGACAGATCAACCTAACCTAACCTAACTCAGGCCACAAGCCACGCAAACAGCTCTGAGTTATTGATGGTCCTGTGACAGCACCCATCTGTCAGTCAAAGCGCCACACCCTTAATTATGCATATAGTTGTAATAAATGGGGAAAACTAAGCGGTAAAAGCTAAAGAGACCAAAACAGTTTTCTGTATCAGGCAGTACACATTTCTGTGGTGATTTTGGACATTTAAGCATGGGGGTCTAGGAGAACTAACTCACTTTTGCCATTAGAGAAACTGCAGCTTTCGGGAGTTTATTGTTGGCTTCATCTTTGTGCCCCAGAGGTTGCTGCTTGCTCGTGACATGGATACAGTATAGGAGTGTACAGTCATGCTGGCAGATCTCTGATCCCGTGTAAACTAAATGCAAACCAAAGCATATCAACTTTTATTTGTTTTGAACAAAGTAAAAATGTAACCAGATGGTGCTAGAGGAAAGGTCAGAGGATGACCAAAGTTATTTCAATTCATGCAGAGGGGGGCATAAAAGTGTGAATTGAATTTTACAGTAATCCACCCTGTAGTTTTTGAGAAAATTCCCCTAAAAACACATTTTTTTTAGATTCAGGCTCTGGGAAACATGAATGTCTATATTTTTAATGCCAATCCCTTGTTAATTTGTTGACATATTTCAGTTGAACTACAGTGGTAGAGAGATTGAGTGACTTGGCAACCCTTTATTTTGTCACACGAAGCCAAAATTATTGGCACTAGAGGCGTTAACTTTAGTCTACTTCAACCATTGAAACCTGAGCAGTAAAACTAAAAATATCAATCACCTCAATTCACATCAAATACTTTAGGTTCTTAAATGTTTACTCACATTTTTTGATTAGGGGAACTTCTAACTTTGGATATGCAATTACCAATCTTTTCCATACAGATTAGACTTCAGGTTCAGACACAGGTCAGTAATTACCACTCAAAATGAAGAAAACCCACAACGATGTTCACATGCTCCTAACTAGGAAGTCTGAGGTTTATGTGCCAAGAAGCTTCACCTGATGAAGGGGGAACTTTCTTTGAACTTTAGAGATGCATATAAAAGATGATTTGGGAGACAGCTTGTTTGGAAGACAGTTGTGGTTTAGTGTGTAACTTACATAGTTAAGTGATGTGACCCTTAGTATTAGAAATCTGCAGCCTTTATTCACTTTGAGACATGGCTGAGACACTCTGAATAGAGCAGGAAGATGAACTCACTGTGGTCTGGAAGCTTCCGCTTGGTCTGTCTGCAGCTTCTCCCCTCCTTCCACCTCCATAGTGCAGTAAACAATACGGTTTGGAGCCACTGACTTCAACCCCTGGACCTCCACGATCACAATCTGAAAATAGTAGCAGAAGGTTCGGACTAACCTCTTCAGATCAGCTGCTTTGTCTGAGCAACAAACCAAACTGAAACTACTCAGTTTCAAATGATATCTTCATGATTATTTTCTTGATTAATCTCTTCATATTGGATCACCAAAGCAAATCAAAGCATTGATTGTCAAATTGCTGATGTAACATACTTGCAGGTTTTTATTATTTTTTTCTGTATTGTTTTTCTCTTTTTATCTTAAGGAAATTAAATAGTCACGAGTAGTGCTGCACTTAAAATTGGTCACAAGACCAGTTTTTAAAGGTTTTGGCTTCATCTTGGAAGCACTTAAAGCAATTATAGAGACAGCTGGGACCACGTAGAACTGCTATCAGCTTTCAGAAAAGAAGCTGAGCCCACCTTCAGCTTCCTTTCTAAATGCTTACAAAAGTCTGATGAGGTTTAAACAAATGTGAGGTGATGCCAACATTACAGTTTGTGCATCCGAAAGCACACAAGACTGTGTGACGTAAACTGTCTCTCCAAAGCAGACATTCACTTGCAGCCTGAGACTATAACAGCAGTGTGTATGCATAGAATATAGAGAAATAATGAGTATGTAAGAAATGGAGTCCTCCTAGTGGACTGCAATGGACTACAAAAGTAGCTTCATAACAATAACTAAGTGTCCATGGTGTCCAGAGCTGTCCATGCGCTTGTCTGCAAGGGAGTATCATTACAGCAATAGTGAAGCTAGATAGCTAATGCTCCCCAAAGATATTTAACTACCTATAAATATACTGCATGTCTTCAATAGTGTAATGCGATGCTTTGCACATTCCACATTTCATCATAACTGTGTACAGTGTGGGATTTACAGCGGTCTGGTCCCTTTGTTTCAACTCCTCAAAGTCTTGCTTTTGTCTCAGTAAATACTGTCTTGGTCTCAGTTTAGGTGATTCTGACTCATGTGTGATGAATTCACACCCCAAATTCAACAGCTGTTTTGTCAGCTAGTCACCGGCAGATCAGACATGTACACATCCACACACAGAGAAACTGACCTCCAGAGTGAAGGACAGCACGACATCTGATTTGGACAGGATGTCTCCCTCATCTCCCATGTCCAGGAAGGAGTTGTTCATGGAGGAACGTTTGAGCTTCTGTTTAAAGTCTGGACCTCCTTTAGACACTGGTAGACTCTCCAAGTTTGCCATCAGCAGGTTGACTGATGAACGCAGTTCCTCCACATACAGGGCCTCCATGTCAGCAGAGATGAACTTTGGGTATCTCCTTTCCTGTGGCACACACCAAGTTAATGATCAGTTAGTCAGTTTAACCTGCAGGAGTTTGTGTTCTGTAACTTCCTCTTAAGTGACTGAGGAAATAAATTAATGATACCGAAAACAAGTTCATAGTGTGTCCCAATGTCCTATAGCTGCAAATAGTAAGTTAGAAAAAAGTTTGAAACAGCCAAGAACTACTGCTGTCACAAATGGTGACTTAAAAAGATGGTCAGCCTTCACATTACACAGTCATTGCTACAATACTGAATAGTGCAGCTTCAAACCTAATTTTTATATCATTCTGACATGTTTGCATTTTAGTGGCTGCTGATGAGTGATACATTTTTATTTGGAAATTACGTGAATTATATAACTGATTAATTTTTTAAAAAAAAAGAAAAGTGGACAAATAAGGAGTAAAAGCATTGACTAAAGATGGAGCATCAGACAGGAAATAATGTGTTCCCTGGTTGGGCATTTCTACCTTCAGTAAAAAAAATAAAATAATACAAAGCAAATCCCCACAGGAAGCAGACCAGATGCAAAAATAGTCATAATGAAAAATATGTTTAAATATTACACTAGCATGAATAAAACAGCAGGTTTTTGTTGCGTTTCTCACCCTGGCAATCTTCTCGGCCAGCTGTAACCTGCCGTCCAGCTCTCTGCGGATCTGAGCTGCCTGCTCGTCCACGTTATCTAGCTGAGAGAACAAACAAGAAGAGCGTAATCAGTCATCCAATCGGAGATTTGCAAAATCAATACACCAATCAAAAAGGTGAAGGAGGTACACAGTAGGAGAGGTGCTGGAGAGAAGTGGACTTCTCTGTTGCGTATTGATAAATCAATCAGCAGCTTAGGTGGCAAAAGATGACAGTAATCAGCCAAAGAGGAGTGTCGATCTGAGAGGTTTATCCACTTAATCAAGATAATTATAGGAGGTGACTCTCAAGTAATTACAGATGAGAGAGTTCCAGTCCTGTTTGTCATAAATAAATGTTATAGATAAACCATAATGTTTTTAAATAAAGCTGCAGGTTGTAAGGTTATAGTTCTTCTAATGTCTACTAGATGTAGCCTTAAGAAAATAATAATAATACATTTATTTTGTATAGCGCTTTTCAAGACACTCAAAGATGCTTTACATAAACAGAAAACAAAAAAAGAGGTATAAAAGCATAAGCAAAAGTTAAACATTAAAAGCAGTATTGAAGAGCTGGTGATGGAGGGCTTTGTGGGTGAGGAGGAGTATTTTAAATTGAATGCGGTATTTGACAGGGAGCCAGTGGAGATTTTGGAGTATGGGGGTGATGTGATCATGTGAGTAGGTGTGGGTGAGGAGACGGGTGGCAGAGCTCTGAATGAGCTGAAGTTTATTGAGGAGTCTGGAGGGTCGTCCATGGAGGAGGCTAATTGCAGTAGTCGAGTCTGGAGGTGATGAAGGTGTGGATGAGGGTTTCGGCTGCAAGGAGGGAGAGAGATGGCCGGAGACGAGCAATGTTCTTCAGATGGTTTGTGTAACGTGTTTAATATGCTGTTCAAAAGTGAGGTGGTTGTCAATGATAAGTCCAAGGTTGCGGGTGTGAGAGGAGGGAGTCAAGGATGAATGGTCAACAGTAAGGGAGAAGTGATGGATGGACTGGGTGAGGGATTTAGGACTGATAATCATAAGGTTTGATTTGTCGCAGTTGAGTTGAAGGTAGTTGGTTTGCACCCATGATTTTATTTCAGAGAGGTAGTTTGAGAGGGTGGAGAGGGTGGAGGAGGTGAGGGATTTGGTAGAGATGTACAGTTGGACGCCATCGGTGTAGCAGTGGAATTGGAGACCGCGAGGGAAGGATGATGTTGCCAAGGGGAAGGATGGAGAGGATAAAGAGCAGGGGGTCAAGTACCGAACCTTGGGGGACGCCTTGTGCCAGTGGAGCAGTGGAGGAGGAGTGGTTATTTATATGGAGGAATTGTAGTCAGTTGGAGAGGTAATATTTGAACCAGGTGAGAGCTGTGCCAGTGATGTGGAGTGTTGTCTCAAGATGGGAGAGGAGGAAGGAGTGGTGGATTGTGTCAAATGCAGTGGTAAGGTCGAGGAGGATGAGAATATTGAGGTGTGAGAGAAAAGAAAAGTCACTGTATTGAAGAGCATGGGGAAAAAACAAAATCTCTGTACCATATTTCTCAATAGTTAATTTTACTTTCTGCATTCCGCCCAGCTGTAGTCATTGCAAAGGCTCTGCACCAAACAAGAAATGCAGTGTCAGTTGTATGGACACTACTAAAAGGATGATGTTGACCAAAAACAGATACTCTGTCTGCAGTGTCTTCAAATTGTTGTACAACATGAGGTAGCACAACTGATTTGTTTGACCTAAAATCAATGATGCTATAACTTACAGCTCAAATGACATGGTACCAAGTAACAGCATTTGCAAAGAGAGTTTTAGAAACCAATGATCTGATTGCTTTAAATACAGTATGTATTTTATCATGAACCTATTTCTTTTCAAGTTGCCACCCCAGAGCTGGATGAAGAAGGCACGAGTTGAAACAGAGTTGTCACAAGTGGAAAATTATGCAACGACAATAAACCTGATATTCAGTCGGGCAATGTATCCCTGCATAAGTCTGACCATCCACTGCATTAATGAGAACTAATAACTGAAAAGTTGATGTCTGCAAACGGCATTTTTCCTAGATGATCATACAAGTGAGAACATTGCAACAGGGATGAAAGAAGCGCTGGCTACTTCGAGCCTCACTGAGAGACTGTAAGTCCGCATAAGAACAATGTGATGAAAATAATGAAGATTGCTGCCCTGAACAAGTGCACCAGGTGCAGTGCTTTGGCCACAGACCGTATTTTACAGTTGGTAGCTCATGCCCTTATTATATTTTCTAAGCTGTTTTCTAATATAGCAATACCTTTGGCAGAAAAACTAAATCATGTCAGTTTTTACCCAACAGAATGTGAACATTACTTGGCAGTAGACTCAATGTCTTTCCCTAACACTTTCATTATCCTCCCTGTCTGCCAGCAAGAAATGTATGTGTCACTTAAAAGTACAGATCGAGGCCAAACAATGGAACATTTCTGTATCAACACTAAAGAGAAGACCATTTCACATTGTGTTTGCTGTAGCTGACAGCTCTCTGAAGCACTCAGACCTGGGAGTGTTGATATGCACTCTGGCCCTTTGGAACCAAATTAGGATTTTCTTGCTTCAGTAAGTGATTTGTGGTAAAGTGTCAGTATGACTGGTTTAAAAAGCTTTGGTTTTACAGCTCTTACCATCACGGCCTTAGAGAGGCTCCAATACATTGGGTAGAGATGCTAATCCAAAGCAAAGCAACTAACTTTTTGGTAAGTGACTTAGGGTTCAGTGTCTTGCTCAAGGACACTTTGACATTTGGACACCAACACAAGAGCTGACACATCCTTCAACCTGAGCTACAGTCGCCCCTGACTATGAGTACAGTTTGGCATTAGGCTCAGTGATAAGAGAACTCAATGAGCTGCTATTTTCTCTGGCTGATGTGTCCCTGTCCTTTGTTTCATCTCAGCTTTCAACTCACTGTTTAATCAGACTCCCAGCCAGCAGCTGTTCAATATCAAAACAAAATAAGAAATGTTCCGAGCTGCTCAAAGAGGAAGTTTAGTGGCCCTTGGTCTTATTAAAATCATGGCGACTGTCCTTGCTGCAGTTTTACCTTCAGCTAGCAGCTCTGCTGTTTGACAGCACGAGAACCGCCAAAATGTGGGATGTTAAACTTGGTGTCAGCGAACTCTAAGCAGAGATGAAAGCCGAGTAAAAAATTAAGGTTTGCTTACTGGGCAGAAACCAGCGCCTCATTTCACCAATCTGCAATGAGTAGAGGCGTCTAAAATGAATCAGAGATAAAACAGCTCTGATGGAAACTGGCCTGAAGCCAAACAGACAAGTGGAACCTTCCAAGCTGATAACACAGAGAAAAGATAAGCCGTTTAATTTGAGCCAGTTTCAAAATGGATCCCAGAGAATGTGTCTCATTTACACCGATCTAAACTTCCTTTAGTCATCCTGAGGAGTTACTGTGAGTTCCTGTAGCTGGGGAGGAAAGAACTGAGGAGTAACAATCAAGAACAAGAGCTACAGCTGAAGACACATCAGTACGAGACCTTCTGCTTCATTATCAAAATCAAATGCTTTTGTTGCCTTTTGTTTTTAGGTAGATGGATTTTGGGTTCTCCGTTCTGTCTGTATGCGTGAGAACAAAAGGACAAATACATTTTAAAAAACAAACTCATAACCTCTCCTGAAAACCTGGCTGCCTTCTCTCAGCAAGCAATATGACCCCACAGATTTGGAACTTACTTTAACACTTTTCTCAGAAAAGAAACCAAAGTTTAGCTAAATTCTAAATCAAAAGCAAAGACAGGAGTGGTACTGAAATAAAAAAAAAAGATTTTAATCAGGGGCCACTGGATACAAGAACACATCACCAACATGATGAATCTGACAAGATATTTGACAGAAGCTTTCTGTTCTAGCAAGTGGTGCTAACTGATTAGACAAAAATATTTCAGTCCAACTAAAAACATTCAGGTTTTAGATCCAGCTGTATTTGCAGGATGCCTCTGTCAGGATCCCTGCTCCAGCCCCTGCTCCCCCCCACCCCCCACCCCCCACCCCCATCCTTATTGTAATCCCTGCCCTGCCAGCACACCTGATTGCTGGAATCGGAGGCAGCTGTGGGACCGGCGCACCTGCAACCTATCACCACCCGCCACAATAAAAACCTTGGACATTCTGTCAGACACCGTCAGATGATAACGACAGTTGCACCCTGCTCCCTGCCGGTCCCTGCTGCCTCTCCTGCCGGTTCCCTGTCTGCATCCCTGCCTGCCTCCGCCGAACCGTTGTCGGTACGGTCCCGGCGACTGCGATCGTCTGCTACCCTGCCCGACGCCTGTCTCTGCTGGCTGCCGGTCTCCGGCCCGCCAGCGATCGCCTGTCCACCTGCATCTCTCTCCATTCCCCGAGTCAGCCCCGTTAGCTCTCCCCCCCTCGTTTTGTGAGTATCTGGTTATGTTGGTAAAGAGTTCTGTTCTGAGTTTTGATTAGTTTCTTTATTTTTTTGGTATTTATTTGGTATTTGTTTCTGGATTGGTTTCGATTTAGTCTGGTTCCTGTGTGTCCCCGTTTTGTTCGTCTAGTAAAATTTATTCATAGTTGCCTATTTGAGTTCCCACTTTGTGTGTAGCTTTCCTTGTTTGTAGTAGTTTCCCCTTTAATTGAATTAGGTTTGGTTTTCTGTAGCGTTAGTTCTTATTTCTCCCCTTGCCTTGTTATGTTTTAGTGCCAGGTGCTGCTTTCCAACTCTTTTGTTTAATAAATCGTTTTGAACAACTCCTCCTGCCTGTTGGTCTCCCTCTGTGTCTGCATTTGGGTCCTAACCTTAGCCCCGTGACAGCCTCGACCACCTGGATGTCTTCTGACTATAATGTAAACATCAAAAACACTTTCAACGGTTTTTAGATTAGTTTGTGCTTTAAGAAATCTGTGCTTACCAGGTTTTAAAAGATGAAAAATAATATGACCTTGTTGCCCATCGTAGACTATTTATGAGGTAACTACCTTGAGCTTGGTCTGAAAATCATGGAATCCATCCAGTAATCACAGGAACATCTTATCTAAAGTAGTCGGACTCAGTGGATGTAATATGTGGGTATAAGCCTGCCATTTTGCTAAGCATTTCATTCTCCTCCCCTTCCACTGTCTGCATGCTACCAAGGTAAAACCCACCGAGCAGCAACTGGAAAATTTCGAATTTTGTCGATGAATTGAAGCAGGTCTGTAGCAACCAATGACGTAATAATTTTGGCCATTTTAAATGTAATAACGTCAGTAACGTAATAACTTACCAATAATGTAATAAAGTTTTTGAGCAAATAACATAAATAATACTCTTCAGTTTTCTGTTTTTTAACATTTGTAAGTGAGTGTTTATGTTCTATGTTGTATATTGGAGTTAAATGCCATTATAGTGCCAGTCCAGTTATTTAAACACACTTCTAAGTGAGGACTGAATCATTTTGCCTTGAGAAATATTTGAAAAAGATTTTGACATGTTTTTCCAAGAAAAAAATGTGGTAAATTTATTTGACAATACAACATCCAACAGAGACACTGACACAAACTGATGAATTTACATATCTAAGCACATAAGCAATATTCTAAATAAAGATTTTGTACAACAAAATATTCTCAAACTGGCTCTTCCAACCATAATGCCGTCCACTAGACCTGTTTTTGATGAGCAAACTGCACAAACACTGCAAAAAAAAACCTTTATTCCGAAGAAATGGAGTCCTATTGATGTATTATTACATTATCGGCTGCAGTTATTATATTGTCAATGGATTTTTAAATGCTAGTCCATTAACATAATAACCAGCCACTAACGTAGCAACTTTTTACATTATTAGCAAAATGTTATTAGATTATTGGTGGATATTACGTTACTGGCTGCTACAAGGTCTGTTTGGGGTTTTTGGTGAATTAGCCATCTTAATTACAGCGCTAGCTGCATGAAAAAGTTCTGCTAAAACAAGGGCCTCTATACCGTTTTGCAGAGACTCCATCCTGGCTTAGCCCCACCCAAGAACTACAAAAAAAACATTTCCCTTTCTATACCAGAATGATAATACATTGCCACCCGACCATTCTCCAGTATTGACACAACACTGTGGAGATAGGTCTGACTACTGGAGATGAAATTTAAGGCAACAAATGTCAACCTCATGCTCTGTGCTGAAACTTTACCCTTGCTTTACTCCATTTCACATCCATCAGTCCACCAACCCATATCTAGCCATTTTGATATCATGCTCATGTTATTACTGCAACTCCTTCCTGAAACTCATCAGTCTCCCCATAGAAACCGGGCTGAGACGACTTCACAACGTCCGACTGTTGAATACCCAGTTAGTCAACTCAGGTCATTGTTCTGCCACTAGTGTTTCTGTTTCCATGCTTCTTGCTAACTTGTGGTTTTCTCCATCTCCAGTCTGTGATCACCCCTGCCAAGATCTTGTCTGCCTGACACTGAGCTTCAGCTCTCCCTCATCAGTCCAACCGAGTTCTGTCTGGATTCCACCACAGAAACCCTCACGGCCTTGCACCTGCTCAGACGCTGTTCTTTCCACGCTACACACCTTCTCCGCCTGCTTAACCCTCACCCTCTCTTTCCCCAGCTGCCAGCTGCGTTGCCCCCACTCTCTCATGGGTTCCAGTTTAGTGTTGGTTTAATGTATACTGAGTGTGTACTTTATCTGCTTTGTATAGTCCATCAGTTCGGCCATATTTTGTGAGGCGTAATATGCGCCTTTGTTAACCTCAGTTGTTAAGACCCAGCCTCTAGGGTTAGCTGAGTGCATCAAAGCAAAACAAAATGTTGTTGGTTTG
Source organism: Dascyllus trimaculatus (assembly GCA_024666655.1). Classification (NCBI taxonomy): domain Eukaryota; kingdom Metazoa; phylum Chordata; class Actinopteri; family Pomacentridae; genus Dascyllus; species Dascyllus trimaculatus. The sequence goes on from CM045448.1 coordinate 34,583,820, forward strand.
TTGAAGCAGTTTATTGCTTAGTGACTAAATTAACACGGAACAGGTGATAAACAAAGTAACAGAGTTGGTGAGTGTTGCTAAAATCAAAGAACTGAACAAAACCAAATGAAGGCTAACAGAGTTACGAAAAACTCACTAAGACAAAATAACAAAGCAACTGAACTCCCAAACCCAACATAAACACAATAGTAACACCACACCAAATAGGAATAACAAACGAGTGCCGAAGGCACAGAACTAACTAAACCAAAACTAGTGCCTCAAAACACACAATACAAAAAAGGCACAGGACACTAATCACCACTGCTCAGTGGTTACTAAACACACAGAAGACATTAATATCTTATCACCGAATTTATGCAATTACTCACAGAAGTCCAAGTCTTCACCAAGACACAAATACCTCTCCACGAATTAGCAACTGCCAAATGAAACTACATTCCACATACACCCACAGAGACAAGAGGCACCAGGCCAAACTGGTCATATAAAATCCCAGATGCCCCAATTGGTGATTTTATCTTCTCCAGGTGTGAGACGGCTGCAGTGGGTTGACTGAAGGTGGAGGGAACCGAGTGGTGGCCCAATCAGACAGGTCAGGAGGTGGGGAGATCAAGTGCTGCCGAGCAGGTCTTCAGCTCCAGGCTAATCAGATGACTTTCAGCTGGGTTCCAGGAGCCACAGCTGGGCTCACACAGGTCATCTCAACACAATGCTTGAAAACTTCAACCACAAGAGCGAGACGGCACATTGTCACCAGTGGCTGTAACACATTCCAGCCCTTGCTTTCCGAGCTTGGTCATACCAAGTCCTGGTTAGTTTGCTGTTCCATCTAAATAACATATGGCTCACTTTGTAGTTTAGGTCTCCCTGCTAGTGTCTAGCATCAGCCGTCATTTCCCCTCACACATATAGTCGGCTCTCCTGGGACCACTCTGTCAGTCTGCATTCTACCTATCACTTCTGTTTCCTGTATTGTAAATTTATCTTTATTGTAAATAAATTCAACATTTGTTATACATCCTGTCTGTTGTGCTTTGTCATTCTGCGATTGAGCCTCTAACCCGCTCTGTGACGGAGCACATGCATTTCTACAACAGAGGCCTGTAACACTGTTAAACTGCTTCAAACTAAACTTTGAAGGGCTTGCAGTGTAAGAACCATCGCTGAAAGATTCTTCAGTCTCCAAATTATTCTGGTTCCTGAGCTGCAAAGATTGTTGACTTTGTCTGATGTTTCACCCAGTTGGAAAGCTTACTCATACTGGCAGTTATTGACTGCAGCCTTCTTCATCCTTCTGTTTATAGTTTGACAATACTGACGGGATTCTTTGGAGTTCTTAGAAATTTTGTATCAGAACAAAATAAAAGACTTATCCTTCAAGTCTGTGCTGTCAAGTTCAGTCTGCTGAACTTTTTGAAAAGTGTTTCTTGGTTGTAGGATTATTCCACAAAGTGAGGGTCAGTATCACTGAACATTTTTCTTAAAGCCAGAAAATGTTTCGAACAAGATACAGCACTTGAAGCTGCAAACATTTGCAAATTAACATTAAATACAAAGCCCAACTGAAGCTGATGGGAATGTCACTAGTTCCACACGTCATGAGGCAGAGTGTTTTTAATTAAAAAATTCTAATTTTAGCCTGTTGAGTGCACCAGATGAAAGTTTACCATCAAAGTTACTGTAATTCCTTTAAAGGGCAAGATGAATACCTGCATCAAATATCATGGCATTTCATCAATTGTTCAAACATTTCATTTAAAGGTAACAAATGTCAACTTCATGGTGTCACCCAAAGAAAAGGTGAAGACATCAATGAAGTCTAAAGGATTCATCCTATAGGGACATGAGTGTCTGAAAACAGTTATACTGTAATCCCAACAGCAACCGAGATATTCTCAGTATGGACCAGTGATGGACTAGTAACACCCCAACTGACCAACCAATAAACCAACACTGCATCTGAGGAGCCGAGTTGCTATCATGGCTAAAATGTCACCATTGGTTACCAGCTTTGTATTTTTTTTTTCAATTTCATTCCAACAGTTTGTGTTTTATTACAGAACACAAAACTTGTTTGAAATAAAGTTTTAGTACTTTGGTACGTCAGATGGACAAATGACAATCTCTCCAGTGGAAATGTTTATAAATTAAATATCGCTACCCCCACTTTCTGTTGACTCTGACATCCAGCTGCACTAATTGCTAAGAGGTGGAGATTTGTCTCTTTTTTTCCCGCCTAATTTCTTTTTGCTGACACTTTGTTCAATCCGACAAAATGAATCTTTAACATGGGTGTGTTGATCTGCCTGCAGACTGCTGAGGTTCAGACATCCAGAGAAGAAAAATGACTCCCATGTTCAGTCATTTTGCAGTCATTACTGATGGGGTCTGGTGATCACCACACTAATTAACTCAACACTGAGGGAGAAAGTGGAATTCATTTTCTGACTGATGGAGGTCAAACCAATATGCACATTTTAAAATATGCTGGTATTGGATTGTTTCTGCAGTGTACTTGATTAATTTGTTTACCTTCTGTAGACTTGTAATACTGTAATCCTGTAACAATCACGCATACAAGATTAGCAGGCATACCAGTTTTGTTACCATGACTTCTATTACATGCTCTTTGTTTTCAGCCTTTCTAATTCTGCCTCTCAGAGCCTTTCTATGACAACCAGCCTTCAAACAAAGCTGCTGATCAAAGATTCTGCAATGTGTTAATGTGTCAGAGAGGCTGAAATCTCATGTCAAATTGTTAGGTAATGACTGGAAAAAAATAAAACCGTCAGTAAGCACTAAAACACACTCTGAACTGGCATTTGATTTCTAAATCAAAAGACAAATGTGACACCTTTTACTTCCAGATTTCACATGCATTCTACTACTTCACAAAAATGGCTGTGTTGTATGGATTACTCCCAATCCATACAAATTCACGTGTACAAAAGCAAGTAAACCACTGACAGTTTTATCTGGTTGGTTAGGTGTTTCCTTTGCATGAAGTGCTCAAAGGTAGTGGCTACCCAGCATTCATTTCTTTTCACCTGTTGCAGAAACACCAATATGAAGACCAGAGCTTTGACTAAGCTGGAAAACCAGCTTATCTGCAGAGAAGTGAAATGTGCAAGAAGAGAAAACACCCAGGTCATTGACAACTACTCTACTGCAACAGAAAATGAACATATCAAGTACAGCAGTGCGGAAGGTTCTGAAGAAAACAGAAAGCACTGGTGGAAAACTGTAGCTGATAACAGAAAAATGCCTAGAGCTGTGAAGAAAACAACGGTCAGACGTCAGCACCAGTCTAGCAAGAGCAGGTGTCAGAGTATCGTAATCCACAGTTCACAGAAGACTTGGCTCGACTGCTTCATTAAGGAAAACTATGAGGAAATATACTTGTTGACAACCTACTGTTGACAATAAAAAGGAAACAACAACTAAACAAAAGTAAGATTTCAAGATCAGATCTATTACAAAGTGAATAAAACCTAAACAAAAGTAGTTAAGACGGGTGAATAGACAAATTAAGTAACCACTGTTTAATAGTCAGAAGCACTGCCTTTAATAAAAAGCACTACACATTCAGTAACCTGGTGTCAGTAATGTTATCCGACATACCGGTTCTAGGAAAAAAAGATTGAACAACTAAACTGGTCTACAAATTACAACAGGAATTAGACAAGAAGCTTACAACAGCTGAAATGACCACGAACATGCAGGTAGAACCCTGGTAAGCTAACCTAACACAGGTGATGGTCTTGTTACCTTCAACTGGATATCTTTCTGTTACTGCTTTCAGAAGAAATGAGCAAGTTCCAGGACTAAAATCCCCATGCCATTTAAATAATTCTCTAGATGTTCACTAAAGATAAAGTGATCTGGACGTTTTCCAATGATTTTATGTCTCTACTCAAGCTAATCCCAGACACTAGACTGTGGCTTAGTGAACAAATAAGTGAATCATCAGCTGAATGAGCTCCTTCTCCTTACTGATGAGAACAAGGAGCAGTGTTAATGCAAATGGCGGAAGTGCAATATGGACAGAGAAAGAGTGGTTCTGTTAAAACAGACAGAGTTTGGAAATGATGACATTAACAGATGGTGATGGTAGACATTTAGGGTGGTTGTATATAAAGCAGTTTCCCCAGTCTGACCTGCTAGACATTCACCCAGCAACAAGAAAATGACCCCCAACACTGATCTGTGACAGAAACTGGAAGGTCTCAGACAGACCTCTAGCCAACCATCAGATTTAAATCCTACTGAGTGTTTGACCTTCTGAGAGAGCCTGAAGACAGAGAGACCCCATAACAAGAAAATGCTTTTCTAAAAACATACTAGACATTCAGTTCTGTCAGACTCATTGCATCCAGGGACTATGCAACTAAACACTAAACTTAATCACTTTATTTTCTTTGACACTCATCTATTAACTTGTTACTTTTTCATATCTGAAAACGAGGAGTCAGCATTTGAATGGCACTTTGTATAGAACATGTGCACTCAAAAGCAAATCTGAGGTACTCAGAAAATCTAATTTTATCTGACATACTTTAGGGGGGTACTGTATAATGGTGAGTTGTGGCTTCAATAAGGCAACGTGAATAGAATTATTTCTTTCTAATAAATTTAAAACAAGTCAAGTGCAATTCAATGGTCTACCCCAGTAATACAAATCTACCTCAAGGGGCTTTAGAAAATAGCATGCAGCACCTTCTAACCACAGATTCTCCCCAAGAAAAATTCTAACAAGGACAAAAAAATGAAAGAAAATTTTAGGGAATTTATGTACATATTAAAAACCCATAGTTAAAGTACAGTACAACCAGGCTGACAATATTTTCAATAGTTTGTAAAGACATATGAAAAAAAGGACCCAGGAGCCCATTGAATGATTTCCAGTTTTTGTCAAACAGGTAGGCTCTTCAACACAGCGGTGAACAAAATACCATGGAGTGTAAGGCTATTAAGTAAGTGGTTGGCTCCTTAGCCATAGTAATTCACCAACTAGCTCTGGAAGTGGTGACTACATCCTTATCCTTCATGAACTAAGTGTACATTCCAGTGCCAACATTAACACATCATATAGTAACCCAGAAAAACACTTAGTATGTCAAATGTAGTACGTCAAAACTACCAGGATGTCCAACTACATCTGGTTGCCTTTAACAGTATGCAAGTCTCTTGCAAATTCTCTGTGTTGTGGAAGATACAGTGCTGAGAAAAAAGTATTTTCTGATACCTTCTATTTGGACAATTCCTTACATTTCCATTATGTTAATATTTATATTTATTTGTGACGCCTGGCTATTTCACACTGTATCATATTGCTGTGTAGATACTTTGATAACAGTGATTGTGGCGAACAAAAGGTTAGCAATGGTGTCATTGCTACATAGAGTATGTTATTGAAAGGCTTCCTTTGTCACGCCCTCCACCTCTGCTGCCTGAGCTGGCAGTCTCCCTTTCCCTTTTCCCTCTCCCTCTCTCTCTTCCAGGTGGGCGTGAGCAGGTGTGGGCAGCGAGGAGCACGGCAGGTGCAGCCACTCGTAATCAGCGGAGGAGGCACGCATGTGATTGGATGATCAGCTCCCACTCTCCCAGTTAAAACCACGCTCCACATGCTACTCGGTGCCAGACCGTCGCATAGCCTCAGTCAGTTGCCAACCTCCGCCTGTGTTTTGTCTGCCCTGCTTGTTCTTGCTCTGCACCGCTCGCTAACGCTCTTCCCTCTCCGTTCCCAGTTTGGTTCCCTGTCGTCCTTCCATGTGTGCCTCCTCCGGATCAGCTCAACCACTACCTCCACTCCGTCTGCAACCTCTGCCACCCGCCATTACTCCAGTCGTGGACTTCCACCCCCACTCCCGGATCTCTGCTCACCTCCACCCTGTCTGCCTGCCTGCCTGCTCTTGCCCCCACCTGCTCCGCTCACCTGCTCTGTCGTGCCCCCCTCTCCGTTCAGGTTCAGTTCTGTCTGCTAAATAGCTTAGCGTTTGTGTTAGCCCGTAGGTTCAGTAGTCCCAGTGCTTTCATTGTTTATCAGCTCGTAGGTAGCTCGCTTTCCGTTTCTCTGTTAGGTTTATCAGCTCTTAGGTTTTTGTAGCTCGCTTTATGTTAGTAGTTTTGGTTAGTCTTATCAGCCTTCGCTCGCTTTAAGTTCTGTATTTGTTTATTAGTTCTGTTTCCTGCCGTGCAGTGATTTTCTGTTGTGCTTTGTTTGTTAAAATAAATACTTTTACTTTTAATCTGTGTCATGTTTCATTGCCTGCGCTTGAGTCTCTGCACCGTCCGTAACATCCTTATGTTGTCCCACTGACAACATAAGGAAAAGAAAATAGAATTCTGATTAAGTCCATCAGCATCAGGTAAAACTGTATTTCCCAGTAAACCAGAGTTTTAATCAGCTGGCACACCAGTAGTGTTGTGTTTAACTTCAAATGACAGGGCAGTCTTGTGTGGAGTTTGTCCCTGAGCCTGTGTAGGTTCCTAGTCTAAAGACACGCTACTGGTGTGAATGAGAGTGTGCTTTGTTGTCTATGTTTGTATGGCTGAATTACTCAGAAATTACAGTTTGCTACTGTGTATCGCAGAGTAGTTTTAGGATGGTTGTAGGTGAGCTGGTGTGCTGCAGCGAGTGGGGAGGGGTGGATGGAGCAAGAGGCACGGATTTCACAGATATAAACATTCCTAAGGAGGAAACTGTACATTTAAGCCATTTTAAGGCAGGAAACATTAACTAAATATCTAGCTGTTACACACAAAGAGTAGTGTTTAGTGGTTTAATCACAGACAGGAGAAGGACATTAGGTGAGATGTAGATGAAGAAGTGCCTGAGATGCTTTATGCATGTGGCAAGGACTGATCTACTAAATATAAACTTCTCAGACCCAGAAAAATAGCCTTGCTTTAAGGATTGTAAAAAATGAATAATGACAGTGAGTCCTGCCACACCTACAATATCATTTGTTGTCATAGCCTCTTGGGACCGGACCTTTTCTGGGCATTGCATTTTTGATTTACCCGAGTTATCTGGGATTAGTAGGACCTAATAAATATAAAAATAAGCTTTGTCTTTGAATAATAAATAGCCATTAGTAGTAGTAGTAACATGAATAGTAATAACCACAGCCATGCAATGTGCTCGCGGCAGGGTTCAGCACACAGCTCCTGGAGAGTCGTGGACTAGCTCACAAAGTTTTTCAGACTTTCAGAGTTAGGGTTATGGTGTAGGGAAGCCAAAATACGATGTCCATGCATGTGGACGCAGGGTCTCAGGAGGTTTAAAATGGCAACCAGTGTGCTAAATACTGACACCAAATGGTTGCGAGCAAGCTTCTGTTTGTGTCAAGTTGGAACGGAAACTGTTGATTTAGATCACAGGACAATGTAAAGGCATGTGTTGAAACAACAAATGTCTTTCAAACCAGTGCTAATATACTGTAGATTAAATATATCCCCAAAATAAATGGTGTGGGTATTGGCCCTGCATGATGTGGCACTGTGTCTCCGAGTTCTTTAGGAAACAGGAAAGTTTAGTAATCATTACATTAGAACAAAATAATCCCCCAAAAAACTTCAGCAAAAAAATAATAATAATGAGAAGTGTTAAATTAACCAATGTCTCCATAGTAACAAAGTCTAATTGCATGTTGTTTCCAACAGCAGTGGTCTCTAAAAGTTGTTAAGGACAGGACTGGCATATCTCTGTCAACTTCCAATCATCATACTAGTGCAGAAATACAGCACTGGAGATGACTGAAGCACAGTGAAATCAGATGAGACATCACTTTTTTGAAGTAACAGGGAAACTTGCTATGACTAGAAATGAATGCAGAACATACTGTACCTATTGTCAGATGCTTCATTGTGTTCATGAAGAGAACATATTCAGCCTCAAAGTTAAAAAAAAATCTTGAATGTTTAACGACCTGCTGTGCACAAACAGAGAATCTTAGATGAATCATTCGACAAAGAAAGACAGACAGAGAAAAGACACAATTACACCCTTTCATCAGTTACAGCAAGAATCAAATGTAGGATGGAAGTGAAAAAACAAGATAGGAAGATATGGTTCAAAAAGCAGAGACCGAGAGGAACACAAAGCGAGAAAAAGAGAGGAAAGCAGCTCAAGGGCAGGAAGACAAAATTGAAGAGCTTGCTGTTGCTGTCGCTGAGGGCAGAGCTGCAGCCTGGAGCTCCAAGTAATTTACTGCAGTTTCATCTGCCTGCCTCTTGGAGCTAATGAGAGATGACACACTGAGGGAGCCAAAACACAAATCAATGGACCCTCTCCACAACAGGTGGGACCCAGTGTTTGGCTAAAACATCTGTGAATAAAAAAAAAAACACACAAAAAAAGAAAGGTTGAAACCATGGAGAGTGCCCGACTAAACCTGTGGTTCTTAATTTTTTACTGATGTTCCCCCTTTAAGAAGCCAAAAATGTTCAGGATCCTACAAAACTCCTTTAATTTATATCCATCAATCAAAACATTAGGAAGGACAGAAATAAAGGAGTCAAACTGGATTGTATTGAAATAAAGAAAATGATAAAGCACGTTACCATAACAAACTATTGTTTAAATGCTTACCTTCCACAAAATCATGATATGTCAGCTTAGTTTCACTCTATACTCATCAAGGACCCTCTGCACTGAACACTGAACATAGGCACCAAAAACCAGTTAATGGCCAACAACATTCCAAATTAAAGTTATTCAAACAAGGCAATTGTGTCGTCAGTGTTGGCAGAATGTCTTTCAGACGCTGAGGTTCGGGTTTCAAGTGGATGGCCAAGACTGGCTATCACCGGGCAGTGACCCTACACCAACCTCTTTATGCACCCCAACATCAAATCCTTCAGCCTACAGTGCAGACCGCAGGGAGCCCAGTGCTTTGGTCGAACTGGTGGGAGATTATATGTTTTTAGACTGTAAAGTCCATCTTGTAAGGGCAAGCACCAGTTTCTACCATCACAAACACGCTGTATTTATATATATAGACACACACACCAATCAGCCACAACATCCTGACCACTGATATGTGAAGTGAAAAACATAACCCAACAACCCAACATAACCCAAATAAACATTGTCCCAGAACAAGCACGGGATTTGTATCGGATTTCCCTCATGCAAATGGAAATCCCAAATGTCACTGGCCTACCCCCAAAGGAAAATGCGCCCCACCACATGGCAACAACATCAACCAATCAGGAACATGTTGAGGAACATGACAATGGCCCAACATGCTGATCTGACTTCCGAACTTCCTACACCTCATTCTGATCAAACATCAACAGGATGCAGTGGAACAAGTTGGATTGACAGAGGCCCCACTGCACAAGCCAGAGTAGACAAAGGATCCACTGCCAACGTCCTGGTTCCAGACCCCATAGGACACCCTGAGAGGTCCTCTGGTCCATGCCCAATGGTTCAGAGCATTTTGGATCACATAAAGGGGACCAACACAGTATTAGGCAGGTGATCATGATGTTATGCCTGATCAGTGTATATATTTTAATGTGCTTTCAAAGCAGTTTGCTTCTAATGCATTTAAGAGACTATTGACCAGTTTTCTTACTGCTAATGATGGCAGTTTGCACCTTTGTTCTGCACCGGTAATGACTTATTATGTCTGAAATGTATCCCCAACCTTTACCTTTTGTTGAAAACACTGTGTAATGACCGAGTTTTTTAAAACTGAATTGATTAGAATTATAGATAAGAATCACAATTGCTATGTGACTCCCTTAAAAATGCATATCAGTTATATACATACATAATATGTGTAGGTACTGCATAGTTGTGGTGATGAATAGATGTTTGCATCATGAAATAATTATGCAGTGACAAGTGCAAGGACAAGATAAATGTGAGGTCAGCACTGAGTTAAAAAGAAAGATAAGACACAAGAAAATGGCAGGAGAAATGTTTTTACACTTACAGTACAGTGCGATGGAGTACATGAAAGCAGTTAAATGAGACATTAAAGTCTGACAAGCATTTAGTTTCAAGAGAGAGGAAAATTAATTTATTGTATACATACAGGACGCAATAAACAATTAGAAGCTAGAATATCTTTAAAAAAGAAGGAGAAATTTGATTTTACTGAGAATAATTTGGATATATATTATGGATAACAGGTTAGCAGATAAACACACACACATGGAGGACTGTCACTGCTGTTTATCCTCAGAGACCATCTGGTCTGAACACCTGGACTCTCCCTCCCTCCTCAGCTGCAGATCCTTCTATTTTTATCTCCGTCTGACTTTTCAATCATCGAAAGAGAAGTGTACACACTCTCAGCCTTGCTCACATCTCTGCAGTTTGTGGTTTTAGTCTCCTCCTCCTCTGTCCTCAGCTTAAGGACCCTCACAGACCAAATGGCAGAAGAGGCTGAGTCCACTGAGCTGGGACATCGAGGCAATGCTCCAGTCATACAGAAAAAGTATGACTGACTGCACTGTTTAAGAAAAATCAATGAATGTGGTATTTTGATAAAGATCTGGTCCTCTGAAGATACTCAAAATCTCATTAATCTCAGCCATTATATCTTTTTGAACACACAAAAATTCTTTTTCAGTCTTTGACAAGAGGTTATCTCAGTCAGTCTGTGTCCCTTTTCCCCTCATATCTCGACAATCGTGCATCTGATCTGCTTCGATTTTGGCAAATCTATTGCTGGGGATCATAGGAAGTGCAGTGTCGAGATTGATGAGATGAATCATCAGATGAACGGTGGCCGTTCGCGCCATGCCCTTTGGCTGCTCGTGGGCGGAGCCTAAATCGCCACTATCGCTAGGCAACCAAATCAAAGGCAAGATTCTGCAGTGTTGTCAGAGATCAAAGACATGAGAGTCTACCCACTGACAGCGGACCCTGCACTGGTTAGAAACACATTATAAGACAGTGAATTGTGAAGGCCTGTTTTAATTTATTCAGGGACTGTGGAGCTTTTAGGGAATGAGCTATTAAGTCATGAGTCATTATCATCACATCTTTGGCCTAACAATAAATATTACACAGCATGGCTTGGGTTTAACAAGCTCCTAAATCCTATAACAAATTGATCTTTGTCAAGAAGTGACCATTAGTCAATAAGTAATTTCTCTAGTTTTGACAATGAGATATAAAGAAGTAAATCAATACATAAAAAACACAAAATCATTACGTAACACCAGTCTTGTTTGAATAACAATGAAGGTGACATCAGAACCTTGGTGCAGCGTCTGCAGTCATGCGGTCGCTGTACCGGTCTGTCGTAGTGAAGAAGGAGCTAAGCCAAAGGGCGAGGCTCTGTATTTACCGGTCAATCTACGTTCTGACTCTCACCTATGGTCATGAACTTTGGGTCAAGACCGAAAGAACCCGGCTGAAATGAGTTTCCTCCATAGGGTGGCTGGGCGCACCCTTAGAGATCGGTGAGAAGCTCGGTCACCAGGGAGGAGCTCGGAGTAGAGCCGCTACTTCTCCACATCGACAGGGGTCAGTTGAGGTGGCTTGGACATCTGTTCCGGATGCCTTTGGGACGCCTCTCTGGGGAGGTGTTCTGGGCATGTCGCACGGGGAGGAGGCCTCGGGGTAGACCTAGGACACACTGGAGGGACTATGTATCTCAGCTGGCCTGGAACACCTCGGGGTCCCACCGGAAGAACTGGAGGAGGTGTCTGGGGTGAGGGAAGTCTGGGCCTCTCTGCTTAGACTGCTGCCCCCACGACCCAGCCCCAGATAAGCAGAAGATAATGGATGGATGGTGACATCAGAACCAAACTAGACAGATTTCCTCTACAGAATCACCACATTATGAGCTTCTGGGTTGAGGAAAGGGATAATGACTGTGACATCAATGGTTTTACATCACCTTTACATGGAAATTATGAAGGGCTATTTGTACCAGGAAAGAAAACAGATAGAAAATAACACAAGTTCTATGTTCCACCACTGCTAGCTGCAAGAACAGTTTCACTTGGTATCAGAAATTTGCATTGCATTTCTTTTTCCTCTTCAGAAAAATGCATTTATGATTGGGATTTCAGCATTGTGGCTTCATGCTACTTGTATGTTTTACATGTCCAGTCGTAATGCTGGACAGGTAGTCAGTCCCTTCAACTGAAATGGTGTCAAGAACTAGTGGATGCTTTGTCTCTCTGTTCTGTTAACGTAACTTTAGAAGTAAGAAGAATGTTGTGTTGCACATTGTATGTCGCCACTGTAAGATCTATGTCTAGGATACATTTTCACTTTCTAGAACAGAGTCTGTAGCTCCACAGACAGAACACCTGGTGTCTGAGGGGCGGAGCAGCTCTGTGCAGCAACACACCGATGACGAACATTTAAAAGTATGATTACACTCACTACAGCTGATGCAGAAAATGTTTGATGCCACAAAAGTAACAAGTCGTTTGCATGTAACAGCAAAGACACGCAATATTTTATGCTTAAAGGGAAAGCGCGAAAGAGGTTTTATCAGCACAATGTACTGACCATTTACTTAATATCTGTTCAAGGTGCAGCTTTTAATTCTGATATAATTTTGGGCATTTAATGAAACACACTGTGAATATAAGTAAAACCTACAAAACTGTCCAAAGTGCTCTGATCATTGCCATCAACACAACATTAGTGTCTATATAAACGTTAATTTATATACAATATCTATGAGAAAATAAAGCAATCCTAATTCTGTTCTTAGTTCTTTCTCTTAAAAAAACAAGCAAACAAAAACATTCAAAAAGCACTGTTAAGTACGTTAAAGTAACAGATTGATAAGCACTATCTGTGAAAGTAGTCCGTTAATACATTGACGATACCCATTCTGAGTTATAGGAGTCATCGCAAAGTCAGTACTGCTATGATATACATAGTCTTTACAACTTGGCTTGCCATACAAGAGAAAATGATTGATCACCTCTCCATGTGATATGGACAGAGAGACAGAACTGGCAGTCAGAGCCAACCAGCAATGAGATGCTTCTGGCAGACTCCCCTGGAAGAGCTCTGACAATCAGAAGTACAGTTCTGGTCCACTGAGAGAGTCTCTGTGTGGATACTTGTGCTGCAGAGGAACGAGCAGCTCTCCTACAAGAGGCTCTCTGGTGTGTGTAATTCAGAGTGTCTGTATGTAGCTGTAGTTAATGCCACTGACTGTTGGCTTAAAATGTGCTTTTAAGCTCTGAATACAGCACAGACGAAAATCTAATGTGAAGCAGAAGGAGGAGGAAGTGTCGAGTTTTTATTAGCATTACCTCAGCACCGATCCAACACATCTGTAAAGCAAACAGTAAAGCAGGTGATCCCCTACTAAGAGGTTATTATTCATAATTATACATTGGAAATTAAGTAGAGCAAAACCAGGCTTACAGAATAAAAAAACAGCTGTTTAGGTGTGCTGTTTGATACGGACCAGGTTGTACACAATGACTTTATCAAAGCTTGTTTGATATGCGGATATACCTGCGGAACAAAAAAACTACGTGAGTTAAGAATTGGGGAGAACTCTTTTAGACACCTTAAACATGTGACTTAATCTTAAAAGATTGATCAGTGCAGCTGTTCTGTTGAGTAGTGTTAACAGGATTCTGTTTTTGTATACAATATATGGCAAGATTTTAATGGGCTTCAAAACAGAATTAGCTACTTTCCCTTCCTTTCTTCCTCCTCCAGCCTTTCCTTTCTCTTTCTATTCTGGCCTCTAATAAAGCAGGACAATAATAGAATCTGCCCTGGCAACAGACACATGCCGTTTGTTATACAGGCGAGGATGATGCCTCAATGGGCCGTGAAGTAATCTGTAAATGGGAGCTATTTATGTTCAGAGAAAGAAATAATCAGCAGAGAACTGCTGAGGATTACTGACACACAGTTTCCTCTGCAGGATGGTATTCACAGATAGATTTTTTGGACAGGTTTTTAAAGTCTGTTAATCCAAAATAAGAAAAAATGGGAAGTTGTTCTCTCTTCCCTTTACTGCTGTCTGACCATGCAGACAGTTTGGTTTCCTTTGTCCATGCTTCAATAAAGAGGAAAAAGACAGGCATAAGGAGACTAGTCAGCATGTGTAGTGTTTAGCCAAGTTTTTCACACCACTCCTTTACCTACATTGGACTATTGTTAGATCCAGTCAAGTCTCTTGGACTTCCTTGTGGACCAGCACCAAGCATGGCCAACCCCTACACAGCCTCAGGACAACCGGCCCCTGCTGTCACTCACAGGACCTACTGGTTGCTTGTTCACTTAAAACTTCTCCATCCTGATCCCACATTGATCAAAGATACTTCGTACCAAGTTTAAAAGAAAAAAAAATCTTTTAACACAAAAGGAAGAAAAACACTGTACAAAAAAGGCATGTATTACACCACTGGACTAGGGACCGACTGATTATCAGTCTGGCTTATTAATGGATCTGATATCCTATTTTTTAATATTCAGTATAATTATTCTTTTTAACCATTTTATAAAACTTATCTGATAAAGAATAAATGAGAAAATATGTAGTCTATTGTTCCCATGCTGATCTAAAGTCTAAAGCACTGCCCCACCCAACAGGCCATCTGATTGGTAACATGCTGCAGGTAACAGCCAATCAACACTTAAGGACAAAGGTTCAAGAGTTCTCCAATAATACATAAATAAACTGGGATTTCAAGTCCAGACCATCCTTCAGATACTCTTCTACAGAAGACACTTTGAACAACATTGACTTTCTTTATAAAAATGTTTCAGTTTAACTTTGTCCATCTTCTGGAGTGAGTACTGTGTTGTAGTTACACATATTGTAGTTTCAAAGGTCACCCGTCCTTTATGATACTTATTATTCAAAGAATTGCTGCTATACCCTCTGTGAGACACTTTGATCAATTCAAATTTTACATCTGTCTGATTTTCCTGTGGTGAGGCTACAGTATGAGGCAAGCGCTGCCTTTGATTCTGTACAGGCTTTGACCCAGTGAAAAAATCTAAGTGAATCATGCCTAAAGTCTCATTTATTTTCTTTCATCCTGACACTGGTGAAATCGTTCTGAGCCTAGTTCAAGCAGCAGCTTTTCATCTATATCTTAACATGGTGAATAAACAATACTTAGCATTCAGGTCACACAAATGTGCATGAATAATATTCTCAGTTTCTTGGTGAGTGTTACTAGCAAGGCAGGTATTCAGAGTGTGTTTGCAAAATCCATTTTAAAACCATCGTAATTAAGCCTGAGTTTGATTAATCTTATTGCAACTTAACAAAGATCATACAGCCTAAAGATCATTTTGGGGAATGAAGCTCAGGCAAATGGGGGTTAATGTTGCAAATTATTTGTGTCACACATAAAGACCATGAGGTAATTTAAAATGATGAATATGAGCTTAAATATCAAGATAACTTTTAACAAACTATTTTGGAAACTAGCAAAAATAGACGTGTATGATCAGAAACAGTGAGTAGAACAGTTCTGAAATGTTTCTGTTCTGGCCCAAATATATTCACAAAGGGAGTTTAACAAGTTCCGCAAATTAAGCGTCACGTTTTAGCCTGTATTTGTTTACATTAGGGAAAACTTCTAAGTCCAATCCTGATGCACAGTCGTTCCTGATGCAAATTTTCAAACATTTATATACCCATATGCATTTACCATCAATAATAATGGATGTTTCAGACCCATGCCCAGCATTATCATTATGTTAGAATTTCTTTCCTGTTTTTAAATCTGTGTTTCAATAAAACATTTCTGGAAAAACAAAATGAAAATGCCTTTAAAGACATCAAATCATCTGTCTTATGACACTACTAGAATTCTGATGTAGCTGCAGCGGTGGAGGAAAACAGGTCCCTTCAGTGGGACAACAAAGCCCTCCAGGATCAAAATGAGGGTCCTCCACAAAGACAAGAGGGCCTGGATGGAGGTATGGAGGAGAGAGCAAAACAGTATGGCCAACAGTTCACAGCTCGATAAGAGGATTCAGCAGCTGAAAAAGCAGTTAAAACATGAAAGATCTGTTCATTCTGCTAAGAAGCTAAAGAACTATGAAAATCAGCATACATGGCTCATGATGTGATTTTTTCCAAACGTCACAGCAGACCTACTGTCACCACCATTCCATATGTTGCTCTTATTGTTTAGTAGCTCCACTACCTACGACATCTACCTAACCTACCTTACAACAGCACAAGTACTATCATGGTTTCTGAAGTTTTGGCATCCACTTATTACCAAAGCGGGGACTGACCAAGATGGCCATCACAGAGACCGATAATTATTATTTGAAATTGTTATACCCTAAAGCATGTGAAAGCAGGGAAGCTGTCATGCATAACTAGGCTTCTTTATTAGTAAGGATTACTAAATGTGATATTTTACTAGCATGTGATAGCAGGGAACATGCCATTCAGAATGAGAATCCTTCATTCATAAATCAACTAATTCATTATATTAATAATTACCATTAGTGTTTTCACCTTTTAAGACATCTCATGACCTGTTGTGTTTAACAGGGCCGTGCACACGTCGTGTAAAAATATAAATAGGTGATTTGTCCATTTTTGCATCTGTGGTGTGGATCACTGTAGCACCTATGTTCAGTTTATGGGCTGCTCATATGTCTAGTGTTGTAGCCACTTTTGTTGATTATACTAGAAGTGTAGTGTTGCTGCATCCACTCCGGCTATGGTCTACAGGGTTTTATATGGATTGTACACTTGCAATTTATTTAGCGCTGTATTTGCAGCTACTGTCGGTCTTTTGGTATAATCGTCATATTTGACTTTGTGGGATTTTAACACTTTTTTCATTTCAATTCACTTCATTACAGTAATATCTGTTATTTAGCTTTCATGTCCTTGACTCTCGGTTGCTGCTGCTCATTGTCATCAACGTGTTCATGTAGCCTTTGGGCTGATTCATGCTTGCAGACCAAATTTTATTATTATTAAATTTTTTGTTACAGTAAAAATTAAGGGCAGTGTGGTGGTTTAGTGTTTAACACAGCATCACACCACAGCAAGATGGTTCTGGGTTTGAACTCTGCTGAGCAACAAGATAAAGTCAAACCAACCACTTACAGAGAAAAAGGATTAAAATGACATTTCCTTAAACACACTAAAGGCTACTTACATGCAGACATCTGTAAAACAACACATGAAAGAACTGAATAAGCTGGTTTTTGTTGTTGTGGTTTTTACTCTACGTACTATTCTCAGACAGCGAACTGAAGAATGTTGATTATGCATTGCCCTCCAGTCTGTGACCTTTAAATCTGACCTTTAAGTTTGAGCAGACTGAAGACAACTGTCAACTAGTCCTCTGAGGGACTCAACAAGACCTGAACCAGTCAGATCCGACAACTCCACAAGTAGACTGAGGAATATATACATATGCAGGGAGGTCGGAGGTCAACAGCTCTCCTACAGCTGGTAGAAAACCTCCGTCTTTATCAAGACATTTTGCGACTCCAAGATGTAAAGAGAAAAGAAAATATATATATATAGTGCTGTGCAAAAGTAACCCCCCACCCCCACCCCCCCAAAACATTTGCACATTTGTCACAATTACATTTTTCAGATCATCAAACTAATTTAATGGAAGAGAAAGATAACCCTAGAAAACACAAAATGCAGTTTTTAGATGATGACTGAATTTATTGAAGGAAAAATGCTGTCCAGCCCATCTTGCTCTATGTAAAGCTGCCAAACTACCAAATGACCAAATTCATTTAGCAGTCAATTTCACCAGCAACACCCACATATGATCACTGCCAGGCTTGTTGAATCGAAACATCATTAAATAGAACCTGTGAAGCAGCTAAAGGGTCTCTAAAAGCAGTACTTGATGCCACGTCCTAAACAGATTCAAGAATAGATGTGAAACAAAGTCATGGACATTTATCAGTGTGTAAAGGGTTGCAAGGCCATTGCTAAGGCTCTGGGACTCCAGAGAACCACATTCAGAACCATTATCCACAAATGGAGAAAACATGGAACAGTGGTGAACGTCCCCAGGAGTGGACCAGCGACCAACATTTCTCCAAGAGCGAGTCAACATCTAATCCAGGCGGTCACAAAAGAACCCAGACGAACATCTAAAGATCTGCAGCCCTCACCGACCTCAGATAAGGTCCATTTACATGATTCCACAATGAGGAATACTCAGGGAGAAAATGGATCCATGGGAGAGTTTCCCATAACCCATTCATCAGTTCATGACCTAAAGCTCAAGCACAAATGGTTCATGCAGCATGACAACGACTCAAAGCACACAAGCAAGTCCACCTCTGATTGGCTCAAAAAGAACAAGATGAAGGTTTTGGAGCAGCCTAGTCAAAGTCCACACTTCAATTCAATTGAGATGCTGTGGCAAGACCTTAAAAGGGCAGTTAATGCTCAAAAATCATCTAAGGTGACCGAATTAAAACTATTCTACACGGATGAGTGGGCCAAAATTCCTCCATGGTGATGTATAAGACTGATCAAAAGCTGTAACAAACATTTAACTACAGCAGTTGCTGCCAAGGGTGGCCCAGCTAGTTATTAGGTTCAGGGAGGGAATTACTTTTTCACAGGGGTGATATAGGTTTTCAATAATTCTTCAATAAACCATAATTTAAAAACTGCATTTTGTGTTTTGTGAGTTATCGCTGCATAATATTAAAAAAATCTAAATATCAGTTTGATGATCTGGAACACTGAAGTATGAGGAACATGCAAAAATAGAAGATTTCTGTACTGTACATGAATATTCACATTCATGACTGTACCACTGCGGTCTAAGGTTACAATTATCACAATCTCCTTGAATAAATATTTTAAATGACTACATTTTGGATTAAAGTTTTGCATAATGAAAATAAATCAGGGCGTTCTGGTTGGAAGAAGCAAAACGTTTTACTCCTATGTATTGTATTTCTGTTGTGTTGCTTTGCAGGGATACATTAAGGTGATGTATTATTGCATCCAATTGTAAATTTAAAAACATTTGAATTATTAATGAACTGCTGATAAAGCTTGAACCTGTAGCTGGTTACCTAGCAACAAGATGGAGACTTTAAATTCACGCAGAGACAACCAGTGAAGTGTTTTTTATACTTACGCTCAGAAAATGTCCCTGCATGTTCTTCTTCTTATTTTTAACTCGGTGTCATGGGTGTGTCAAAGTAAAGCCCACCTTCAGATGTTTAGAGACATTAAAACACTTTCATAATTACAATTTGTGTACCATGTGGTATTTCCTAAAAAAAAAAAAAAAAAAAAAAAAAACTACATACAGCTCAAAAAAAACTTCAACTTCCATCCAGTGAACAACACACAAGGGGGCTCCCAAAGCATCCTCAACAAGAGGAGCAGGCTCACTAAGATGTGTTTCATCTGTGCTTAGCTGGAAGCATTCTTTGAATCAGAGGAGTACAGTTGGTGGGTAACCTAATTCTTAACTTCTAAATTTCCTGGAGGACACTGCCTGAAAGGATCAATAAAGTTCTATCTATCTATCTATCTATAGTCTGTCTATTCTATCTATCTATCTATCGTCTATCTATCTATAGTCTATCTGTCTATCTATCTATCTATCTATCTATAGTCTATCTGTCTATCTATCTGTCTATCTATCTATCTATCTATCGTCTATCTATCTATAGTCTATCTGTCTATCTATCTATCTATCTATCGTCTATCTATCTATAGTCTATCTATCTATCTATCTATCTGTCTATCTATCTATCTATCTATCTATAGTCTATCTATCTATAGTCTATCTATCTATCTATCTATCTGTCTATCTATCTATCTATCTATCTATCTATAGTCTATCTATCTATAGTCTATCTGTCTATCTATCTATCTATCTATCTATCTATAGTCTATCTATCTATAGTCTATCTATCTATCTATCTATCTGTCTATCTATCTATCTATCTATCTATCTATCTATAGTCTATCTATCTATAGTCTATCTGTCTATCTATCTATCTGTCTATCTATCTATCTATCTATAGTCTATCTATCTATAGTCTATCTGTCTATCTATCTATAGTCTATCTGTCTATCTATCTATCTATCTATCTATCTATCTGTCTATCTATCTATCTATCTATCTATAGTCTATCTATCTATAGTCTATCTGTCTATCTATCTATAGTCTATCTGTCTATCTATCTATCTAACTATAGTACTGCACCTCCAACTGGCTGTAAAATTAAAATAGTTACCACAAAGTTACCACATATCATTTGCAACAGTAAGAGGCTGAACAGTATTAGCTGAAACAGTCTGATTGTTATATGTGATATTGTGCTCTGCACTTGCTTTGGTAAAATAGCAAATTCAGTTTCTGTAAATGTTAATCAGCTTAACTATTCATTTCAATTAAATTCAATTTTGTTGCATATTTACAACATATGTGGTCACATAACGCTAAACACTGTAAGAAAGAACAGAAAACAGGAAACAGAAAACCCAACAATCCAAAGTTGCTTTTGGATTCTCTATGAGCAAGCAATCAGCGATAGTGGGAAGGAACCAAAAACCCCCTATGATAGGGAAGGGGGGAAAAAAAACCTCCAATAGAACCAGGCTCAGGGAGGGCGGCCATCTGCCTCGACTGGTTGGGTTGGGAATGGGAAAGAGGAGGGAGGAAGGAAGGGGGGTGAAGATGGGAGGAAAGAACTACTATTGAACAACTACTGAACACTACACTAATATAATACTACTATTAAATGTGGTAAGGCTACTTGTTTCTGCAAGGTATGCTAACATGGATAGCACTACCTCATTAAGTTCCATGGTAGGTCTTATTTGCTATATCTTAGGAGCTAACCAGCTGTTAGATATCTGTGCTACACAAAACTATTGGGAGCCATTGCAGGGTAACAATGTCTAAATTAGGGAGCCTAAACATGAAAAACTATGTTCACTGTATGTGGTGGCATTTGTATGTCATTGCCAATTCATGTCTGCCACATGACATCAGTTTTTATCATCTGACCAAATCTGTGAGGATCCAGGTGGCCCTCTGTAAATGTATGCCTCCTTTGTAACTGTATGGACTGTCTACACTGCAAGTGCACCTATGTACATGTGCCAGGAAAACAGGAAATCTCTGTCCACTTTCAAAGCCCACATTGTTTTAAGCACATGCAGAAAGCATGCCTTGACTTGGCCCTTCAGAACTGGAGAGATTAGCGGGGGACAGAGCTTTGTTCAGCCAGCCAAAACTCTGCAGACGACTGTCTTTACTCTGACAACATGCTGATGGAATACACAGCTTCCTTGTTTGCTGTTGGAAGACCAGATGACATGTTGTTCTGTCATTTAGGCAGTTTATTGTGGACAGAGATTTATACCAAAATACCTCAACAACACTTGTTTATATTACTTTTGAACTGAGAAGAAATGCTAAAAATTAATATTTTTTTGTCGTAGTTGCTTTTTAACTGTTACCTTAGTGATGATGGTTGCAATAATGATGTCAGCTAGAGGTTAGGAAAGAAAGGCTCAGTCTGAGCTTTCAAATGGAGCTGCATCAATTTAGTTTACAAGTCCTTGACACAGTATCTACTGCTATTTACACAGCAAACTAACTCTAGAGTCACTGAGCTTTTGCTGTTTGAAAAGAAAGTTTTACTTTGAAATTGCTTTTTGTCCTTTGTCCTCGACTAGAACTGCAATTTGATGTTAACTTAGTTATTGGTTCCTGAAAAAGTGAAGCTGCTACTTAAAATGAACACTCTTAGAGCTGCAGGCCAAGTTCTATTTTTATTTTTTTATGAATTGAATAGAATCACAGGCATATCCTTGATGCTCTGAAACTGAAAGAATACAGAACAAATCAATTATGGATTTTTCTCTAATTTTGTACTTGTCAGTGTAAACGTGTGTGAAGAACTTAGTCATGTCACCTGACTCACTGTGAACCTCAAAACTCATGTTCAGAAACTGTTCAGCTCCACATTGTCACCTTCTGTCTTTCTCCTTTTTCATCTTTATGCTACTATAGCTACAGCTATGCTCTCTGAGTGATCCAAGTACTTAATTGCAGCATTCTTAGACACCACTACCTTCATGATATTACACAGAAGCTGCTGCTAATGAGGTCGTTTTCCCACAAAGAAAATAGCAGAATTCTCCACATATATGTCCCAAGTTTAATGTATTTCTAATCAGCGTTGCAGAGAAATGTCAGGTGTAATATGGCGGCAGGGCAGTTTAAAGGTCAGACAGGTCCGCTTGTGCGAAGGCCAGAGTGGTGCTGGCTTGATTTCCATCATTAAAGAGGAAAAGAGGAAAACAGCATCTGCATGTCATATTTATTCAACTGGTAATCAACAATTATATATTAAATGTACGAGAGAGAGGTAAATATTCAGAGGTTTTGGGGCAACTACAGGACATGCATGTCTTGCTCATGTTAATCAAGTTTGGGGAATATTCATTAGGCTGTCTGTGTAGATTCATGTTAAACCTATCAAAGTTCAGTAAAAAAGTCGCTCTCATCCAGAGGCTTCTCAGTTCTAACTGACTGATGGGACTGACTACACAACTGGGGTGAGCATGGGGGATCTGAGAGTGATTATATACATTTGACAACCTAAAAGAGAAGTTCAGCTGCACTTTCACCAAAGCTCCAAGGATCCAACAGACTTCAATACCAGTAGACTAAGAATTTATTTTATTGGATGGACACAACAATTTTTAAAATGCACTTAGGGGCTCTGAGTGGCAAAGGGAACAGAATACATATCAGTGTCTGTGGCCATTTATCACTTCAGTCTATGCTTTGAAAACTCACTTAACCTGTCTCTGTTGGGATATGTTAGTAAAGGAAAAAAATCTATATCTATAAAAATCAATGAATGTTAGGAAACTTTTCCAGTTTCTGCAGTGCATTATTCTGTAGTTGCTACACATTCGTTATGTAGACATACATTGTGTATGTCTGACCTTAATAGCATTAATTTACCATTTTAAGCAGCATATTTCTTATGCACCTATTTACCCAACAGCTGTTTACATGTACACTGTTGTATAAGATGTGGATGTAAGGTGGGCAGGTTTAAAAAAGTGCGGATAGTTGTTCTCAGATGTGAATGTTGTTAGTACCAGCTCTTGTGTAACTGTGTGAGCTGTTAAGATTAAAGCGCACACCACTGGTTTATACTGTCAGACTCAGAATGTGTCACACGGCATACTGATGATGGAAGGGTACTGCAATACCCTGCAGATAAAAACGATACTATCCCCTGTTTTATTACAATGACAGTGTTTTATTCAAATACATATTTTCTGTGTTGTGTTGATGTGCAACAGCAGAGCAGTAAGTGTGTGCAGTGCTCTGCCTCCACTCTCCGCAAGCACAGCAGCTTTGCCAGCAACATGGCTGTAAACATAGGTGCTTTTCTGGACCATCCCCAGATTGACAACAAAGCGGACACCCAAAGCAAAATCTGGGATTATCTTGCTTACTGCCAACAGTTAGGGCAAGCCCACCAACGCCACTAAACCTGTCTGTAAAATATGTCTTGAACCTAGACCGAGGGACTCAACATGTCCACCTTGGCAAAGCTTTTCACTGAGAAACATGGTGACTTGTTTGAAGAATTCAAAGAGTGACAGGCTGGCAAAAGTGACAGATAACATAATTGCGTCATGCCCATTCCCTCTGACATAAGTCAAACAAGTATGTTTTATTTAGTGACAAGTGAACCTTCCGTCAGTGTTGCACATGGACAGTCGAGGGCAACGATGATGTTCAATTTGGCTCTATCTCTATCTGACTTAACAATGCGGAAACTGTCTCAATATGTAAACGCAACATTTACACCGGTAACATCAGCTTAGTTTACTGCAAGCTGCTGAAAATGAGGTATTCACAAGTGTTCAGATCAACAACAACAGTTATAAAAAACAACTAAATCCTTGCAGAAAGATGATGATGTACAATAGACCTCTTACTCATTAAAAGCTTACTGAATAGTTAACTGTTGAGGTATTAACTTTTTTAATTGTGCTGACTGTATTTGGGCTTAAATTTATACTGAACTGACAGTAACACTTTGTACCAGCAACAAAACACAGTGACTAAATTGGTAACAGCTTCATCACAGAAACCCAGAAAGTGTTTTATAACTCCAACTCTGCTTGAAATTGTCTTCCAAACTAGTCGTCACCCAGAGTTGCAGAAAAGTGCTTATATTTGTTTGTCCATTACTGTCTCATAAACCTACATTTAAGGCGCTGGCTCTTAATGAAATACAGTTTATCAATATTAATAGAAGAAGTGATATCAGGCCAACTAAAATGAAATAAAAGTATAGATGGTAGAGGAAAGCTGGGAGTTTCCCATTCCTTTCCAAGCAGACAAATGGTCTCTACAGCAGCATCTGGTGGATATACAACAAACTACAGCTGAAGACCTTGTAGCATTAACTTCCCCATTCATCCACGGAGGTTGTACAGCAAGTAAGTTTGGTATTTATGTGTTTCTGTACCTGTTGGTTTCTAGTAGCTCACCTGACAGCCATTGTACAACAGCTGGTGCTCAAACTTGCGGATGCTGAGAATTTGCTGGAACATATCGTATAGCTGCTCCTTACTGAGGATGAGTTCCGACACAGCACTCAGGTGCGCTCGCTGTGGCTGGCGTCGCATGTCCTCATCCCCTCTGTAGATGGCGTCATATTTGGCAATCCAGGAGCTCAGCACAGTCTCTTTGCTCAGACCATCAATCTCTGGAAGGCTGCGGACGCGACGCTCGATGTTCTTCTTGAAAACCTCGCGGAAGTCATTGGCAGAGCATCCACCGCTCTGAACCATCCGGGAAACACGCTCGCTCTTTAGAAAGCCCTGCCAAGGGAAGAAAGAACAGTAAGCACCTAAAGCACTGGATGAATGGCTAACAACACCAGTACAGCCACATACATCCTATCCATGAGTGCCAACATTCTCATGACCATGTAAGAGGAGAGACAGAAGACAAAACAAAGATTGACAAATGCAATACAAGAAAAGTTCTAAACTCTTCTTAAATCGCATGGTAGCTGCTAAATAACTCAACAAAACATCCAGAGACTAAACAGGACAGTCACATGGTGATCCACTGGATCTAACGTAAACTCTCTGGTTCATTCACATTTTTGCCAATAGCTCTTGGTTTCGAAGAGACTGTCACTGAATCTGATCAAATTATTACGTGGCTCAGACTGAAGCAGCAGCAGCAGCAGCTCAGTGTGACATGATAAAGTCTCTTAGCTGGCTGCGTCATCTCTTCATGTTAGCCTCACTGAAACTCTGAACAGCAGAGCATCAGAGGGAAAATGAAGAATCTAACTGAGGCCGAGAGCTCAGAGAGCAGCAGCAGAAGATAGTTTAAGAAAGTAAATGTGTGCAAGCGTCACACATTAGGTTTGGAAAAGATTCTACACATTCAGCTTCTTTCCTCCAAAGACTTTCTGCTGGGTTCCATCAGGCCAAACTCTACATTATTGTGCAGAGGAAGACTTTTTAAACTTCAAAATCTGTTAACATAAACTACAACATATATAAAACAGACAGTCAAACTATGTCAGCGATAATAACTTCCACTTCTTCAGACATCAATGAGTTGTTGCCCAACAGATAATTCACTTTTGAGGAATTATCCATTTTAATTACAGTGCTCCCCTCCCTGCATATCAGTGTTCCACCAAAACAATTCCCCGTCACCAGGATACAGCCGCTGCATCCTGGTGACGTCAATCCTTTTGACAAAATAAAATAAATGTGCCCACTGGCCTGTGCTATAAATCACTGAATTTGCTCATTTCCTGTTTAAAGACATGCAAGGTGCAGCAGCAACGAGCCAAGCCGAGCCTCGGAGTGCGCTATCCTTCACACACTGGGTTGATGCGTGCCTGTTGCTGTCTCTCTGTAAGTTGCCAATATGATGTTTGCAGACTCGTTTAGTATACATCCTGACATCCCACAGTCCAGCTAATACATTTAGTGAATGTGTGTGACATATTTAGTCATGGGCTACACGGTGGTTAGCACCATTGCCTCACAGCCAGAAGATCCCAAGTTTGCGTCTCGGTTAGGACGCCTGGGATCTTTCTGTGTGGACTTTGTATGTTCTCCCTGTGCAGCGTGGGTTCTCACCGGGTACTCCAGCTTCCTCCCACAGTCCAAAGACATGCTGAGATAAACTGATTATTCTAAATTGTCCGGAGCTAAAAGGTTTGCTTCAAACTAAGGGACAAAAGACAACTTGCTCTTTTCAAATGGAGTGGTACACCTGAGAAGTGTGGTTGTCCTACAAGATACCACTTTACTGCTTTCCGTGCCTTTTATTCTCAACTTGTGACAATGTTTGGACTAACACGGGATATCATGACATTAAATATTTCCCAAGAAGCCTCAGCAAACATGAAAGATCGACTACTCACATTCAAAGCCAGATTGCTTTAAAAAGTTTTGGAACCACAAGGATCGATTTGGCCTTGAACGAACAGTGGAGGCTAAATATTAGCATCCACAATGCTAAGGTAAAGGAAAACTCAGAGATTTCAACAGGTCTAATTAATGCAACCGACTACCTAGCCAAACAGGAGCTGGCATTTTGTGGTAACGAGGAGAGTAGAAGCTCTTCTAATCGAGTCAACTATGTAGGGCTATTACATGCTTTTGCTGAGAAAGATGAAAGGCTAGCCAGACATTTGGAGTCATCCACTGTTTTTTCTGGCTTGTCAAAACAGAATACGGAACCACTGAAGTAGTCGGTGATGTGATTAGAAATTATATTTAAAAGGAGAGTAATGCAGCCCCATTTGTTGCTGTAGAAGTAGACGAGACAACGGACATCACAAACAAAGCCCAGATCTCTGCCATTTTGTGTTATGTGGCTAAAAGTGAAGTGAACTGTCAAGTGGAGGAGGCGTTCTTGGGATTTGAAGATGTGAAGTGATGACAGATGAGCCCCTGCTGTAGCTAAGTATGTCTTGGAAGTGTTGAAGAAATACAACTGTGTTGAAAAGCTAGTGCCTCAGACATACAATGGAACTTCTGTGATGGCATCAGAGCTGAATGAGGTGCAGGCCAAAATTAAAGAAAAGGTGCCCAAGGCCACGTTAACCTGCTGTTGTGCACTCAAACTGAACCTTGTGCTGTTGCATTCAGTGAATGCATGCCTGAGGGTAGAACTTTTTTTTTTTTTTTGGGGGGGGGGTCCAATTTTATTGATAGAGCGAGACATGCAGCAAAGGGTCGTGAGCTGGACTCGAATTCACGACTACTGACAACCTGCACCCATATGGTAACGCCTTAACTCAGCGAGCTATACAGCGGCCCAAGTGTAGAACTTTTTAAAAAATATTTGAGGGACTAGGGTCATTTTTAGTAAGTCCACAAAGCGCACTCACGCACTGGATGATGTGGTGAAGCAACGTTTACCAAGAGCAGCACCCATGAGATGGTGCTCGAACTCTCGGCTGTTGCAGACAGTAAGCATGTATTAATCTGATCTGCGTGCTGTATTTCATACTATGAGTGAAAATCCTGACAGTTGGGATAATGACACTTTAATGATGCCTGCTGGATATAATAGGTAGCTGTCAAAAGCATCAACGTACTTTTTAATTACTCCATTTTCAGTGAAACCGATGCACTTTTTAGAGTGCTCCAAAACAAAGTCATGGATATTGGATATTGTGTGCAAATCCACGACACAAGTGGAGCTGTTGAACGCCAGAGACAGGAGTTTGATGCATTCTATGAGTGATTTGAGCAGAAATGCACCACACTTGGCCTGACAGATAGCGGAAATAAACAGTCTGTCAGAGATAAGAGGAAACAAATATTTTATAACATTCAGACTGATCCTGAGACAACAAAGCTACTTCAGCTGGTGCTCACCATACCAGCTACAACAGCGTCCGAGGAAAGGTCATTCTCTGCATTGAAGACTAATAATACACAGTCAGAACAGGACGGATCCAAGATAACGTTCCTCTTTGGGGATAATCTCTACTGAGGCGGAGAGACTTTTAAAACTAAAGGAAAATAAGGAGGACTTAAGACCAGAAACGGTTTTCAATTTTATAAAACATGGGATCAGACTAAGAAAAAAACAATCCAATATTTTAAAACTAAATTTTAACCTTAAATAAAATATTCTTCTGTTTTTCCTGTTATCCTTTTGTTTAACAGTCTGTACTAAAATTGATGAAAGCATCGGTATTAAAAGCTTTTGAAAACAACTAAATATTTCATCTGTTTTTTTGTAAACTACTCTATACTTTCATACGTATTGAATGAGTATGAATTGTGGAAGTGCAAACAGCAAATTTAGAACACATGGAGGGTGCAAAGCAAATGTGCTCTCTTCGCTCTCTCGTCGCTATAAATATAATGTTCTTTCTTAGCCAAATATGTACCTTACCTGTGTGTGTAAACGATGCTGATGAGATATGAAACATAACCGGTAGTCAGTGTGCGTGCTGCCAACTGAATACTGAATAAGCTACTCCTTTGAGTTCATATACAGTTGTGTGCGAAAGTCAGGGCACCCCTTTAAAAACAGCATATTTTATATATTAAAAAATTAATATCCATATTTATAGTCTCTCTGGGATATGGGAAAAAAAGACAATATTATCAGGAAACATTAATGCATAGTTACATTTTATTTTATAACTTGAACAAAATTACAAAAACAAAAAACATCATTTTGGCCTGTGCAAAAGTCGGGGCACCCTACAGCGTCAGTACCTTCAGTACTTAGTAAGACCCCCTCTGGCAGATATCACAGCTTCTAAACGCTTTTTATAGCCAACGACAAGTCTCTGGATTCTATCATTTGGGATTTTCCCCATTCTTCCTTGCAAAAGGCTTCCAGTTCTGCAATATTCTTGGGTCGTCTTGCATGCACAGCTCTTTTAAGATCTACCCACAGATTTTCAATTATGTTTAAGTCTGGAGACTGTGAAGGCCATTCCAAAACCTTCAGCTTGCGTTTCTTGAGGTAGCCCATGGTGGATTTTGAAGTATGTTTTGGATCATTATC
This sequence comes from Dascyllus trimaculatus, assembly GCA_024666655.1. Lineage (NCBI taxonomy): Eukaryota > Metazoa > Chordata > Actinopteri > Pomacentridae > Dascyllus > Dascyllus trimaculatus. The sequence continues at coordinate 34,612,836 of CM045448.1, forward strand.
CTGTTGTAGAAGCCATCCTCTTTTCAGCTTCAGCTTTTTTACAGATGCTGTGATATTTGCCTCCAGAATTTGCTGGTATTTAATGGAATCCATTCTTCCCTCCACCCGAGCAATGCTTCCTGTCCCACTGGCTGCAACACAACCCCAAAGCATGATGGATCCACCCCCATATTTAACAGTTGGCAAGGTGTTCTTTTCATGAAATGCTGCTCCTTTTTTTCTCCAAACATACCTTTGCTTATTGTGGCCAAAGAGTTCTATTTTAACTTCATCAGTCCACAGCACTTGTTTCCAAAAGTCATCAGGCTTCTGTACATGTTCTGTTGCATATTTTTGACGTTGTATTTTATGATGAGGACGGAGGTAAGGTTTTCTTCTGCAGACTCTTCCATGAAGGTCTTGTTTGTGCAAGTATCGCCGCACAGTGGACGGGTGCACTACCACTCCTGAGTCTGCTAAATCTTCCTGCAGGTCTTTTGACGTCAAATGTGGGTTTTGATTTACCTTTCTGACCAGCCTACGAGCTGTTCTGTCCGAGAGTTTCCTTGGTCTTCCAGATCTCATCTTGACCTCCACAGTTCCCCTCACCTGCCATCTCTTAATTATACCTCGCACTGTGGAAACTGCAAGCTGAAAACGTTTTGCTATCTTCTTGTAGCCCTCCCCGGCATTGTGGGCATCAATAACTTTCATTTTTTCTGTCTTACTTAGCTTCTTAGAGGAACCCATGATTGCTGTTGTTTGCACAGGTTTGTGGAGTCGCCATATTTAAGAAACCCTGAAATACACACCAGCTGGCGCTCCCTAATGACAATTGTTGACACATGCTTCAGGACTAATGAGCTGGTAAAGGTCTGAATTTGTTAAAAGAATCTGACACATTGAAACTCTCAGGGTGCCCCGACTTTTGCACAGGCCAAAATGATGTTTTTTATTTTTGTAATTTTGTTCAAGTTATAAAATAAAATGTAACTATGCATTAATGTTTCCTGATAATATTGTCTTTTTTTCCCATATCCCAGAAAGACTATAAATATGGATATTAATTTTTTAATATATAAAATATGCTGTTTTTAAAGGGGTGCCCTGACTTTCGCACACAACTGTATTTGGAAATCTTACTCTCAAGGAGTCAGTGCCTCACCAGCCATGAACCTCACCACACGTCACTACGCCAGACCACTGTCCAGCACTGGCACAGCGATGTGGAGATGATATCCCAGAACAGCGGCACATGTCAAGATCTGAGTTGAGTTGAGATGCTGAGTGTACGGTTGATTCTCATGTTTGTAGTACTTATGTCCTTATTTGTAATTTCCTTTCTGCCTTTTCTAATGCATTCTGTGTGACTGAAGATCACTGTGATATTCAGGCAAAGCTGAGTTTTCTGCAGAAGTGTGTCATGTCTGCCGAGACTAAAACTGAACTGAGACTTTTGATAAACTGTCCTGTAAGCAAAAGATAACAGCTCTCAGTCCAACCAAAAAATCATATGTCCACTTTTATTCAGTATGTCCTGTGAAACTGTTCTGGGCACAACCCTTCAACCTTTAATCATTCTCTGTAATTGTTTTCTGGAACTGAGAGTCACATGCATTACATGTCAAATGAAAAAGTAAATCAAAGAATAAAAGTAAACTTTTAAATGACCAGAAACTATGGAGGTATGGGTCATGACAATAAAATAACAAGGCCATGCATTTATGGACTAATTGGAGATGTATGAGACCCAGTAGGATGAAAACATTGTGTGCTTTTATCTGCAGAGATTTTGAATAATTATACTTAATAGATAACATCTCCGGAGGCAAAATCAGTGGCAGAGACTGTAGACGTAAACAGTTCTGTGAAGAAGCTAAGAACCTAGATGTACTCCAATAATGGACCCACCCAGACATCTCATTTGTTCTGTTGGTGCACAGAGTTTCGCTTCTCACATGATTTCACAGTAAAACACAGACCCTTTATTCAGATATTTAATCTCACACTGTGTTGAAACACAAATTATATTGGGAATCTACCAGCAGTTTGTGCAGTAATCAGTTAAAGATAAAAGGTGTTCCCTTATTTTTTGATTATCAATGAGACTTGAGCCTGCTGACAAGCACCGCCATCCAAGCAATTATTTAAAATATGTCATGAACATATTCTTCAGTGCATTTTGACTCAATCCTACATACAGGGTCTGTGAACCAGATGATTCTGAGAGCTCATGTTTCATTTGCTTTGGCAGAAAACACCTCATCCCCCTCCTATCCAAAAAGATTTCCCCCTGGCCTTTCTCATGGTGGGTCAATCACAGCCATCTACCTGCTTGGAGTGGGTTTGACATAATGACTGTACAGAGGAGCACCAATGAGGCACAATGCTTCACAAGATCGTTGTAGTTCTATCCAGTTACGTCTGAAGACATTTTGGTTTTTGACCATTGACAACACTGCTTGGAAATCAAAAATTAAATGAGAAGATCCAGACAAGTTCACATTTGCGCATTTATCAGTCTGGTAAACATAAGGCATCCTACTACCCCAAATACTCACTACTGTGGACTGATCTACCACTGAAACTGGTCCCTCAACAGACGCCCCACTTCCATGGAAATCAAATCTTAACACATCTGCTGTCAGTACTGTTGCACTGAATCACATGTTGCTTTATTAAAATAAACACCCACTCTAGTTTGATCTCTAAGAGCAGCGACATGTCATTGCTACCTACTTTTTTAAACTACTTTACCAGTTTAACAAACAGAGGGATAAGTAACACAAAAGTGGCATCTGGAGATATCAAAAAGTTAACATGGCATTAAGAACCTACTCTAATAATCAGTCATCACAAAGTCAGACAGATGACAAACTGATGGCATCAACAGTCATGCTTGAATGTACAGAAGAATTAAAGTTAATTTAATATTAAACTAGTTTTATACTTGACGCAGGAAGTTTAAAGGAGTCCTGCTATACATACGAACATTTAGGATTTTGATTACAGTTCAGTACAGCAATTATGGTCTTAGGATATGTGCATGGTTGGCTAATAAATCTAGGATTCAGTGTGACCTGCGCCACTGTCGTAAAACATGTCTAGATGAGATAGTGCCTAGTGACAGAGAACAGAAATATATGCAATGGTCAAAAGTCACACACAGAAAAAGAGATTATAAATGCTTTCAAAACAGAGGAGTGCTAAACATGCTAACACCAGGGGCTGAAGGTTATCCTGTGGCTCACAACTTAAAACAACACATCCTGAACAAATCATGTGACCAGCTTCAGCTGTGTTCTGGGGGTTTGGTGTCGCTGCCTCATGAGAGCGATAAACCTGTGGAGCGTGAACCAACAGCAGATGGACAGGAATTGTCGTGGAACTACAAGAGTAACGATGCAGAACAAAAATCACTTGGAACTAAAGGCTCTCAACAAGGACATAAAGAAGAAACACCGCTGAAAATGAATGTGTTGTTGTCGAAGAAATTAGCAGTTGCATTTGAAATCAGCACGAGGGAGGGGCCTGAGAGACTCCACAGAGAGGGTCCTCTTTATGGTGATAAATGGAAATGGGCAAACGTTAAGAGCATGAAGTGGGGGTGACAGATGCAGCTGCCACCAGAGAACCCGCTAACAGCAGCTAATCTGCCTCTCTGCATCACTCAATACAAAGTGCTCTGAACTGCCGAGAACAAAAAGACATTAAACAGCTCCTGCTGAAGGAGGCCATGCTGGAAGGCCGAAAACTAGAAAGCTGTTTGAAATGATGACACCTGAAACAAGATGCTGGAGTTTACAGCTGGATTAAGCAATGACTGTATGATGAGGTTTGGGTTTATTCAGCTGTCTAGGTGGGACATGCAGGAGGAGGATTAATGTCATGGTTTATTCTCTGTTCAGCTTCACATCAAACAAGCTGGGGGCCATGACACCTGGTGCACAGCTTATAGAAAATATGCAGGGTTAGAAAAAATGACACATTCAGCACATCTGTTCAGTTGGATTTAGAATGAGCTGTTCAGTCAGATGGTTTCTACGGTGAACATTGCAGTCAGAGTCCTGTAAAAGAATAAATACATTTACACTGTCCACTAGAGTTGTGTCAGTATGATGGTTTTACCTTGGTGAAACACACTGATTGCATAAACAGAACTGGGAAATCGTATTGCACTGGCAGAGCATGAATACTTTTCAAAAGATGACAGTGAGTGTTTACTGCTTACCCCAAAAATGACAATTTCATAAAACTTTAAACTGAAAGAAACGATTTAACTTACTTAAAAAATGGAAACACAAGTGGTTGCATCCAATATGCTTACAATCATCAGCAACACTAAGTGGAATCTGTTGTTGCTGTTGCATTCCACACATCTGTCAGTCTCCACTTTCAGCAATGGTAATTGGTAATTATTTAATAATTGTGGCTGGGCTGAAGGTCGACTAATGGAGGAGCCAGTGGCTCAATAAGCAGCACAGATTGTTTTTCAGTGTCAGCATGATTACTGTTTTCAGTTCATGTGATTGGTTTCTGTCTGAGCTGAAACTGTCTGTGGAAGCACACAGCTCTGTTTTATTATGAGCAAAGTGATCCTGTCGAGTGGAAATGTGTTGAACTTGTAGCATCACCATGCACTTCCCTGAGGCCTGCCATTATCAACATGCTGTCTGTCAGAGCTATGAGCTACCCAACAATCAGTTACTCTGACTCTCAATGCTTTCTGACACCACTGTCTGTCATTCTTGGTGTTCCTCACAGTGAAGATATAAAATCTGTAAAAACAGGTTGCAATACTTTTACTTATTCATTCATTTATTTTAAATGGTGCTTTAATTTAACCAAATCTTGAGACTGTAGTGTGTAGGCAGAAAGATCAATCCACTTTTGGTTCTCTATTGAGTATTTGGGGCATCAGGATGCTGTATATAGGACTGAGTTAAAATGCACAAGAGAATGTGTTAATTATATATGTTTTTAATAGTTTATAGACAAAAATGGAGCACTGTGGCACAGAGAAACAGTATGGTGTGGATACACACACAACACTTCAGCCCCAGTGATGCTCAGGAGGGCAAAAAACCCCAACAACTGCACAAGTGCCTTAATGGGCAGCCTTTCAGAAAACTGTAGACATGAAAGAACCCTGTACAGTACCCCCCACAACCAAGAAACATGTTAAAGTGCCTTTAAATGAAGGCAATACAATGCAGTGCCTCGTGAGTTGTGTCTGAACTACAGAATACAGATAAAAACATTTCAAATGCGCAGAAGAAAAACATGAGTGCCTGCTCGTCATGATGCCATGATGAGTGCAACTGCAATAAAGAAAACACATGGTGAAGTGCCCTATTGGGTGCAGCGCATGGGACAAAAAACTATCCACTGCCCTTCCAGTGTTGAAGATGCAGTGCTCTATAAGATTCAGTTATGGTGGAGTAAACTGGTTAATATGTAGGCTGACCATTAGGAAAATAAAGCATACTTGGGAACACTTTGAAAGTGTTGTAGCTGACATTCAGTCTGCCCAAAGCTATTGTAAATAATAAGCTATACAGATAATAACTATGTATACAACCATGTCTATACTAAACATTCAGGACATATTGGAGATGCACCTTGAAGTGAAGTGAATTCTTAAGAGAAGACATTAGGGTGTTCTTTTCTTAAAACACCTTTACAACCCATCAGTTATGTCTACTGAGTGAAGAAGAAACAGAAGGCTAAAGATGATATAAAGGGACCAACTAAATACAGCAAAAGGCAAAAGCTGCACTGCCATTGAAGGCATTGAGGTCCTTTAAATGCTTTTGTCATATTCAGTCTGCCAGTGGGCTGCACATGATAATTGTTGACATGAAGAAATATACAGGTTATGACTGGAATCGTTGCTTTAAAGGGGGGGTGGGGGGGTGGGATGGGTAGATGCTCTGTATGTGCATATGTCTAAAGGTCACTCCCTCCTTGAGCCTCCCATCAGCCTGTTGGAGGTTCTGACCCCCCGTTCAGACACCCATTGAGACTGGATCAATGACTCCTCCACCCTGCACTGTACACTCTGCAAACAATCCCCCAGTCCTCCTTTCAGTCCTGCTATTTTGCTGTTATATTTATACATTTTGCATATTGTTAACTATTTTTATTGCTCAGGCCTGTGGGAGTGGGGGTGGATGCGGGGAGTTAAAATGATTAATCATATTTACTCATAACTTTGCAAATACACATCTAAAATATGTGTTTTGGACATACTAATGTTTATGTGGGAATGTTATGTATGTATGTTAATATAGTGTACAGGGAAATGCATATAAATGCATTCAGTTGATATGTGATTCCTCTACTTCCATACATTTATTACATTTTCAAGTATCATGTATGGCCCATACTGATTTAAGTATGCAGATTTCAGTCTGTTTTATATCTGATATTCTCATATGTGACTCTGTCCAAAGGCCATTTCGGAAAGGATTCATTTCTCTAAGGGAGGGAGGACGACTTTAAAATCTCTGCCCTCATCAGTGATTTCAAAATAGTGCAGAGAGTATGCAAGTCATTTTCAGCTCTCTTCCCAGTAATAATTACAACCAAAGTTTTCAGACATCTCTGAGAACCAAACTTTTCGGAGATTTCCCAGCTCCTACCACAATCCAGATCCTGTTCCAAGTCACATCTTTGTATTTAAAAGTTATGCTAAGCTTGAAGATCCTTCTCTCCTTTTCTGGGTTTGTGAAATGTGTCAAATTTAACTTGTGTTAAAATTAAGTTTTTGCCGATCTGTTGGAAACATCAACATACAGTACAAGCCTACTGTGATGCAAACTGTTAGGAAAGCTCCACTCTAACGTCAGCTACAGGTAGGGACTGAAGTTCTATTCTGAACCCACGGTTTTAGTCTACATTTGCTTAGTTTGTGTCAAATTGGTGCCATTAGAATCATTCTGAACTAGTAGAAGTAAAGTACATGGATGTACAGAATTCTGTCAGCGGATTGCTGCGATACTGAAGAAAAAAATACGTAACTATTCTCAGGCAAGTTCTGAAGTGTTTTTTTCCCTATAATTGGATTCAGTGGATTCAAGGCCATCTGTGCTTAATTGCTTCTCTATTTTCTTTTTCCTGATGGATGTCCATGTCTGTCACAGACCACTGCCTGTGACTTTGCACATTTTAAATAAATGCCTGGACCAGTGATTTAAATAGCAGGAACTACTCAGAACATTATATTCCCAACATCCTAACACCTCCACCCCTGCCTTGAAACACATCTTAAAGTGTTTCAAGTTAAGCTTTGTATTACACAGAGGTTAAAGGGCAAATATTTCACAAAGATGCAACATCTAAATAAAGAGAAATGCATGCTAAAGTAATCCCTATAGTTTGATTATATCCGTTTCTTTTCCACCTTGGAGTATGTCACAGTAGTTTCTGTATTTTGAACGACTAATAAATTGAACTGAGACGAAGACTGTATCAAGCTGAGGACTCTGGTTGGGTTCCGACCCATCAGGCCTGTGCAGCCCTCTGAACTTGTACAACTGATGGAGTGAGTCTGACTGCAGGCCTCCCTCTGCTGCTCTCTGGATTCTATAGGTTCTCCTCCATTTTGTCTGGCACACAAATGTCAGACATTATTACTAATGAACTGATCAGCAGGAGACTTCCTCCCACCCTGCTGCTTGAATTAATTGAGGCTTTAAAATTTCACTAAATTATTTACGCAGCAGCACAGCACCGGGCTGTGAGTCCAGAGATTAAAGACACAGACAGACAGTTTTTGCAGCCCTCTGAGTGACACTACAGCTGCTTAGGAGAAGGTGAAAGACCATCTGATGGACTGAAACTCAGTCTCTGACTGCAATAGCAACAAGTTCAAAACAGAGCCACATCTGCCAACCACCACTAGCACAAAGGAAATTGTATTTCTGCAGATAATAACAGACATGAATGAAAACAAAACACATGCTTTAATATCTAAATATAACATATAATATGTATTTGCACACATGTATGATAAAATGCAGAACTGCACAGAAAGTATCTTTTCATTACTCGTCAAACTACAGCTCAGTTCATTGAGTATTTGAATTGAAAAAAGCCAGAGGATGGTAAATAGTATCAATCCCATTTTTTAAAGCTGACACCTTTCACAACCCCAAAATATTCAATTTACAAATATAAATAACACTGAACAAACATAAAATCCTTGGAGAAGAAGATAAGAACAGATAATAGTTGGAGGTTAGAGGGCTACACATGCACTCATAGAACTGGAGTTATATCCAGTCAGTCATATTTTTACAGAAAAACCTTTTTGCAGAACCATGTCTCAGTGGACGTTGTTCCCAAACAGAAGCCTTTTAACAGGGCAGCCACCCATTCACTGGCAAACCAAAATAGATTCCCACTGACTCTGTAGCAGTTCAGAGATTTTGCACAATTATCATTTCAAAGTCTACAAACAGTATAAAGTGTATCTGTTTTTAAAATGCAAATAAACTAATTTTTCACTAGTTGAAGTGTGCATGATTTAGGTTTTACTGTGGATTTCGTCAAAGCTCTTGTACAGACTACTTTGAAGATCCCTGTCAAACAAACTGTCAATTACTGTTTTGATTAACTGATTAATTGCTTGGTCAATAAAAAGGGTACAAAAAATGCTGATCAGTATCATCAGTATGTCCTTAAATCTCTTGGTTTGTCCACAACCCAAACTTTTTAACTTGTTGTCTTTCAAAAAATGCTGTTTGATTAATTGATTATCAAAATAGCGTCATTCAATCAACTGTTGTAGCTATACTGCTGAACAATTAAAGAGTGACCTACACCCTACACCCAAAAGAAAGAGAATGCAAAACAAAAGTCTGGATGGCCACACTGTGATGTCTCAACTAGGTACATGTCCTGAAAAAAACACTGATACGTTTGACATAGATGTGTGACTTTTCTTATGTTATTTAAATTGTAATTATCTTTTGAGCTGTACCATCAATTAAAAAAAGACTCATTTTAGCAATCATTCAAGGTTTATAATCTATTGAGTGCTCATAAAAATCAGTCTTAATAAACTGAATGAATGAAATGATAAGCGTGAAGAACCAAAAGAAATTCTATTTGGCCTACAGAAATCTGTCCAAAAAAAATGTTAACAAGACATTGTGCCATCCCAAAGAGACCAATGTTGCCGGGCCACCTCTGTAAAAAATGTTTCACTCTGTTAATGCAGATAAGCTTGATGTTGAATCAGTGGTTTTTGTATTAAAGGCGTCCCCATGCATGTTTTGATACTTCAAATCTATTTTCTTCTATTATATACACATAACAGTGAATGCAGGATGGGCTCCAAGTGTTGCCAATACACATGTGATAAACAGTCAATACTGCACCTGAATGCATTCTGTGCAGACAAACACAGAGCATTGGAGCTGCCTCCTGTGTATACACGGTGGAAGTCTGCGTGCATCTCAAGCATAGCAGAGTTGAAAACTACAATACAATAAATAGGAATGGAACTACATGACTTTCAAACTGATGGAACAGGTGGTCTTTTAGTACAGGTCCCAAGTTATTGTTTCCTGATACTGTGAGCTCAGTTACATAAGTAGCATAAACGGTCCTCATTTAGTCAGAATGTTGTGTTATTAAGTGCGAGAAATCCTATCCATCCATCCATTATCGATACACCGCTTAATCCTCTGTAGGGTTGCGGGGGGACTGGAGCCTCTCTCAGCTGACTAGAGTGAAGACAGGGACACCCTGGACAGGAAACCAATCTATTACAGGGCTACACATAGAGACAGACAACCAAGCACACTCTCATTCACACCTACAATTTTGGAATCGTCAACTACCTCAACATGTTTTTGGACGGTGAAAACCCACGCTGCACAGGGAGAACATGCAAACTCCACACAGAAGGATCCCAGGCATCCTAACTGGGATGCGAACCAGGGATCTTCTAACTGTGAGGCGATGCTGCTAACCACCGAGCCACCGTGCATTATTCTTTGAAAATACAGCATAGCCTTCTAATAGTGTCAGGAAAAATGGCATACTGATTCCACAAGAAATGTCAGAAGCCAACGGATCAGCAAGTTCTTCTACATCTGAAAATCACACTTTACCAGCACAGCTAGATGGTGTTCTGATTGCTTGGTTGATGTACGCATTTCATCCTATGTGCAGTCAGGATAGAATTACAGTTGGAGCATTACTCAAGCTTTCTTGTAAGTGCTCTACCATCACCTACAAGGAGCTGTGGATCATCACTGCTCTTATGTTCCCTTCATGCATAAAACATGTTGCTTCTCAGTATCAAAACGTCTCCATCGCCTGCTTCACCTCAGACTGTCAGAGAGCCTGAACGCTTCATATATCAGCATAAAAAGTTTTTAATACAGTGAAACTGCAGTATAAATTTCATTTTATTTATCACTGAGGAAGAAAAGGTCAGCCACACGTGAGCCATCTCTTGCTTTTAGATTAATAGATCACAGAAGATTTTAAATGATCCAGGAAGTCCAGATGAGATAAAGGTTTAACAAACACCAAATACTGATTTCTAAAGTCAGGATTTTAAAAACCAGGAAATGTTTACAATTTTTAGCTTCTGACTTGCAAAAAACAGCGCACTATTGATGATAGCTTATGTTAAAGTGAGCAACGCTGAAATAAGTCCTGGCTTCTGTTTAATGATCATCATACTTTTTACTTGTGACTTGGTCTGTATAAAAACATGGATGTAGAGACCATGGCATCACTCATTGGCTTGAGGACTACTGTTTTGAAGCCTTGGGTCTGAAATTTGTCCATCACCATCTTTGTCTTTCAAAACTGTGCACAGCTAGTAAGGGGTGAATCTGACTGCAAACTCAAGTAAATGACACCCTGTGATAAGGTGGCATTAAGTCAATCACAAGGTAGCCCCACCCTAAAATATACACTGTTTGGTCATCTATTTTATTACCTCCGCCAATGAGGTTGTGTTTTTGCCGGCGCTGGTTTGTTTATTTGTTTGTGTGCAAAATAACATGAAAAGCAATAGATGAATTTGGATGAATTTTCAGGAAATGTGTGAAATGGGACAAAGAAGAAATGATGAAATTTTGGGACTGATCCGGATCACCGTCTCCATCCAGGAATTTTTTTTAGTGTAAGTGTAACCGGGTGGACAATTAGATGCAGTTTACTCTAAAAGCCACCAGAGGACACTCTTGTTTTTGGGGTAACCCCCTCAGACCACATGACATTTTGGGTCTCCACGCGACAGACAGCAACAATGGCGGAGTTCTCTTTCCTTCCTGAGCGACATATGCACGGTTGGGCCGGCATTCTTATCTCTGGTTGTCTAGGAAGCTGGGAGGCTGTTAGGAGCTGCCACGCTACAGGCAACACCTCTTCATTAGGTCGGAAGGGGTGAACGCCGCATTGTCAGTAAGAAATATGAACAGTCTGTAATTACATTTGTATCTGTAACGTTCCATACAAAATATGTGAATTGGGAGATTGTGTTGGGGGTGGACTGAAGCTCCTTGGTGGAGGTATGAGCTCTCTGAGTGCTTTTCTAGGTATAAATGGGACCATAATTTACAAAATATACATCATTTGACTGAACTCATTAGGAAAATGTTTACTGAAGCAGCAGTTTAAGGGGAAAGCAGGATTGTTTTTTCAAAGACTTCTATACAATTGACCTTTCTTTTGCAACCAGAGGAGTCATCCCCTGGTAGCTGTTAGAAAGAATGCAGAGCTAAATGTTGGCTGGTTTCACTTTTTAGACCTGGAGAATTAGTTCACCTTTTCTTTCCAGTCTATGGGTTGTACATAATTGGTGTGCAGTTTATGTACAGGACATATGGTGTACAAGTGTAAATATAAACGAGTACAAAAAGACAATGTTTTACTGATGAGCTTAAGTCTCTGGAAGAAACAAAAGCTATTACTGACACTCAATCCTGACACTGTGATAAAGAGATCAAACAAAGACAATGTGACTGGGACTATAGGTTGTAGTGATCACGTAAATGACGCCCAGACAGTTCAACAATGAAGCTTATAACTGTGAACACAGGGGAAATGACTTTGGACTAAAGGTCAGTGAGTCGTGAGTTCTGGTAAAAGACATGAACTGCATAACTTCAAATGAAAGACATAATTCAAACAAAAGATGAGTGTTGGGAAGAGCTTTTGCATCAGATTCAGAGTCTTTTGAACAGAGGAGAGAGGCTTAACAGGACAGCAGGTGCTAATTCAGACCTTGTAAGGCTGTTTGTGAGATGTAAAGGTGTAAAGGTGGCAATTCCTTTTGGCTTGATTTGACACACAGAAACCTTGACTCAAACCTCCCACAGTATCAGTTTTATTTAGGCCATGTGTCATTTTGTCAAGCTTGTAACATATCATCTACCCCCTGAACTGATCTGACAGGGTTTATTCTAAAAACCAATTCCTTCATGTTCAATAAAAACCTGATGATGTTCAGATTGAAGGAACAAGCGTGGGCTACTTCACTGCCTGAAGCGAAACTCTAGAATCTTTATAGCACCACTTTCATTTCTCCTTTCACATTACAAAATGTCACGGATGAACTGTGGAGTAGAGGAGTTATGAAAGTCATCAGCCTGTGAGGGGAGCTGAAAAAAAGCACAGAGGACGAGTTTCAGAGCCATGACTAACAACTGTTGATCCGTTTGGAGGTGAGAGCTCAGATTCATCAGAAGCACCTGCAGGATTTGGTTGAGTGTTGATGATAAACTTTCTGATTGACCCTCCTGTTTTGTGTCTGACCAGATAGGTGAAACAGGAAATCAGAGCACAGTGACTGGATACTGTGATAGAGAAGGAACCCCCACTGTGACATCATATAAGTTTAACTTACTGAACCAGGACTAAACAGCTGAGGTGGAAACAAGGACGTAGGAACAGACAGAGCAGGGAATGTCGGACGTGGTAATAGCTGATGCTGATATCAATTTACTGGTACTCAAGGAGAGTGATAACCGATATCTGGAACGAACATACATTAAATGTTATACACTACCACCATGTGATGGCAGGGAACCCGTCATTCCTAACTTTATTACTGATAAGAATATATCAATTGTATATTGATATATATCAACATATCAAGACTATAGCTGAATATGTATGGGTGTAAGAGTGCCACATGAAAAATATTTGTCTCCTCTATTCCTGTTGGGAAATCTATTCTTCTCTGTTTTCTTGTTCTACCACTTTTATTGCCCATTAAGATCCATATCCTAAAGCATTATTTCTTATTAGCTCTCAGACATTCTTTTGGGGTAATTCGTGGCTGCTAGCCGCTAGTGTGGCCTTAGCCATTGTGAAAGTAGCTAACGCCTTGATTTGTGGCGATGGCATGTGAATTCTTCGTCTCTGTCTGTTAGATCAGCTTGGAGAAGATAATTTTACTTAAAAAACTGCTCAAGTACTTGAGTATTTCAAGTATGAGTACTTGACCAGCACTCCTCTTAGTGATAGCCTTAACCTAACACTGACACCAATAAATGAATTATCTAGCCTTTTTTTCTATAACATGGAAACTTGGTATGCTTCTGTAGGATTGCAGTTTTTATTACAACTTCAGCAACATCTTCAACCTTACATCACACACCTCTGCTAAATCATTCTGTCCCTGTCTCTACCATAGTACCACAGCCTTCAGTGCCGATTGGTTGTTGCGTAACAGCCAATTAGATAGTGCTGCGGGCGGGACTTTGCTTGAAACTACAGGGTGACGACACACCACGAGGGGTGGTTGCATCGAAGCTAAAGAAGTGCACTTCATTTATTTTATCAGAGAAAGATTAATAAAAACAACCAATAATCAGAAAAATGATGAATATTTGCCCTGATAGTCAGCTGATCCCAAGAAAAGTCCACTCCAAGAATACACAAAGCAAGACTGGGTGAGGAGCCACCTGCCATATGCTGCGGCTGCTGCTGAAAATTAGATGGGAGAGACAAGCACTAACTATAAAGAAAGTTTGGTGTCAGTACTGAAACTTTGTTGTTTTTCATGTGATAGAAGCTGCATCGTGACTAAAATACGCAGTCAACACCAAGGCTGAGTAGTTCGTTGAAACTGCAATGTATAGTTGACAGTGTTAAAAACACAGATCGAAACTTCTGGGGTTTGAAATGTAACAAACCCTGGGAACTCACTCAGTCAACTTGAAGGGTGGGACCTTCTGTATCATGATTCGTCTTCAGAATCAGTTTCCATTTTGAACATATGTCTTTTGGGGGTATAATCAGTGACCATGGGCGGGTGTTTAAATGTAAAGAACTGCTGTGGATGACAGCGTTGGCAAGAAACTTGGATCCCTGTATGGATTCCATCAACTCCCTTTTGGAGGTCTGTCATCACAATGGATGACATAAAAATGAATCAATAAATAAAAACATCACAGCTTTCATTCCGACAAACACAAAAAACACCACATAAAGTGGGAGAGTATCACCATCTAATAAAGCACCGGGGCTGCACACAAAACACCTCACTTTCTGAACATCAGCTTGATCATGACTAAGCCTCTAGTCCCTGCTGAGTTAGTGCAGCGCAGCAACTTAGACAGGCATGAGACCAAAAATACTTTGGCAAAAGTGAAAGAAAGTGTCATTGTGTCCTTTTAGGTGATTAAATCTTCTTTTTTAGTGTTCCTCTCCTGGTCTTCCTCATTTTCTTGAGCATGTGTAGCCTGCATGCCAACAAACTCTGTCTTTTAAATACATTTTGAAAGAACTTGGGAGTAAAACAAATTGGAATAAATGATGTTATACACTTCTGTTGTAATCACAGATTTATCTTGTAGAATAGTCATGGAAAATAAGATCTATGTTTTCTGTTATTGAAACATCACATATCGTGTTGTTTTTTTAGTCATACTAGCAAGCTGGCTCTAGAGATGGTACTGTTAATCAGTCTGTCAAATATGCCTAGTATTGAATGGATTAGGATGACATTGTAATTCTGTCCTGACTTTCAAGGTTTTTACTCAGCCTGTAAATATATTTTAACAACTAATACCTTACTCTAAAGAGAATTGAAGTGCTGATCTAGTCAGTAAGAACTTCAAAATGTGTGGGTGGTGGTAAGAAAAAAACAGCTGCTGTAAGATGTCAGAAATCAACAACAAAAGAAGTGTTCAATATAGATTTAGTAGTCAGTACAGATGCAAAGAAAACAGCATACAGTACTGTGCAAAGTCTTAGGCAGGTGTGTAGAAATGCTGTAAAGTGAAAATGCTTTCAAAAAGAAATTTAAAAAATGTTTATCGATTTACAAAATGCAAAGTGAGAAAACAGCAGAAAAATCTAAATCAAATCAATATTTAGTGTGACCACCTTTTGCCTTCAGTTCTTTCAGGTACACTTGCACACAATTGTTGAAGGAATTCAGCAGCTAGGTCGTTCCAAACATCTAGGAGAGGAACAACAGATCTTCTGTGGGTGTAGGCTGCCTCCAATCCTGACTCTTCATGTAATCCCAGACAGTCTCAATGATGTTGACATCAGGACTCTGTGGCAGCCAGTCCATCACTTCCATTGCTCCTTGGAGATAGTTCCTAAGACGTTGGCTGGATGTTTGGGGTTGTTTTCCTGTTTTAAGTCTAAAATTGATTGGATTTGGATTTTTCCTTCTGTTTACTCGCTTCACATTTTGTAAATTCATAAATATAAACAACTACATTCTTTTAAATTTTTTAAATCATTCTTACTTTACAGCATTTCTTCACACCTGCCTAAGATTTTTGCACAGTACTGTACCACCATCAGGGCTGCACGGTGGCTCGTGGTTAGCAGCATCGCCTCACAGCTAGAAGATCCCTGGTTTGCATCCCAGTTAGGATGCCTGGGATCTTTCTGTGTGGAGTTTGCATGTTCTCCCTGTGCAGTGTGGGTTTTCACCAGGTACTCCTGCTTCCTCCCACAGTCCAAAAACATGCTGAGGTTAATTGATGATTCTAAATTGTCCATAGGTATGAATGAGAGTGTGCTTGGTTGTCCGTCTCTATGTGTGCTACCAATGATGCTTTAGCCTAGTGACGGAAAGATGTTCACAGACACTTCAGTCTCTGGGAATTACCAACCAGCCAGCCATTAGTGAAACAGTGTCAAACACATCAGTATATGAAGACTCACTCTTTTATAAAACATCAGAGAAACAAATGAGTCAACAGCAAAAGCAATAAACTGTGCACACTTAAATGAAATGTCAAGCATGATTTGCAGCTTCTGTCTGACTCAGAATGAATTTCTGCTTTTCATCATTATCGATGCTTGAATCCAATGGGTTCAAACTTTGGATTTAGAGGGGCTTATTCATCTGAAAAGAAACATCCGTCTAACAGCAGTAAAGCAGAGAGCGATGAACCCTGAGAAAAGACCGGAAAGAAAAAGGGAAACAGAAAAATAAACTGACGTTTGTGGAAATACCTTTAGACGACAAACCATAGTTGCTGTTCACAAGCATGTGCTTCACAGGAACAGAGCAGATTACCTCAAAGTCCTGACATGTCTGAAATACTCGACAATAAACTTCGAATGAAAACTCATCTCTTTTCAGAATCAGAGTTCTACCCTCCCTTAAGTAGGTTTAATGCTAAATCAGTTGCACTTTTGAACTATGACGGATCCTAAAGCAAGGTAGGAAAAAACCTCTGTCCTAGCAACAAGCGATAACAAACTCAAAGGTGAAAACGTATCTGCCGAATGACAAACCAGATGATGTGTGATGTAGACATGGAGAGAAAGCTTAAAGTCTGGATGGGAAGAAACTGGACAGTTGGCACTGACGGAAGTTTATCCTTTGATGTATAACCCAAAAAGAAGATGAAGAAGAAAAAGCTCATCCCTCAGAGGTGATGGTGTGCAGGAGCTGGGTGCTTCATTACACCAACTTTTAGCATCTTTGCAGGTTTGACAGTACAGACTGGCTCTGATAGCAGGTGAGTTGGTTGTTGGATTTAAAAAACATTCCCACCTGCCTGCTGCATGACGGTACAAATCTGTGATTGTCTGCTGCAAGTCCATCCACCCATCCTTTATCGATACACCGCTTAATCCTCTGTAGGGTCACTGAGGGGCTGGAGTCTATCCCAGCCAACTCAGGTGAAGGCAGGGGACACCCTGGACAGGTCTCCAGCCTATTGCAAGGCCACATATAGACATACAACCAAGCACACACACACACTCACACCTATGGACCATTTAGAATAATCAATTAACCTCAGCATGTTTTTGGTCTGTGGGAGGAAGCAGGAGTACCTGGTGAAAACCCACGCTGCACAGGGAGAACATGCAAACTTTGCACAGAACAATCACAGGCGTCCTAACCGAGTCACGAACAGGGGATCTTTTAGCTGTGAGGCGACGCTACTAACCACCGAGCCAAGTGAGGTGCAAGTCACTGTGACTTATTTCCCTGCTCCACTCAGCTGAGCACTCCCGTTACCTGCTCCATCAAACTGCACTAACGTGTCCTGTGCTTTTCTGTAGCTTGTGGCTGACCTACAGGACTGAGTCACTGCAGTTTGGGATTCAATTTTAGCTTCATGATATTTGTGTACAAGATGAGTACTGCATATATTAGAGAGATTTGTTTATGCTGGTTTATGGGAGGCTTTTCTTTTTTTAGTTTGCTTTGTCAGAGACTGTGGTGAATAACAAAGCTGATTTGTTTTTGGATGTTTTAGTGTTCTTTGTGCACTTTATTCGTGTTATTCTATTCTGGTAATGATGTTTACCTAACATCAGCACTCTGGCTGTTTCCTGCTGTCACACAGTATGATCAAACCTCATTTGAAATGACAGTTGCAAACACTGTTGATGCCAATACCATGTTTGAGCAAAGTCATGTGGGGAATCAGATCACTTCTGGCTTGATGAGGGGTCAGTCGTGTTTAATTTGGGGGGTATAGGTCAGCATCTCCGTGTAATTACGAATGCACTGTTTGCCAGTCAGTAATAAACCCACAACTAGTCCTTGCTGTTAGCTGTGTGCCCACTGTCCATGCAGATTCTCAGCCTTTTGGATTGCCCTCTTGTAGGAGAGGAGCTAGAGTGGACAGCTTATTGCACAGGTTTTCCTGTTTCATTTGTTATTGTCAGAATAAACAGAGATCACCTCTGAGAGATTGCCGAGTCTTCATAACAATACCGGTACACTTCTTATTTCGTGTGGCAAAAAAATAGGGTTCACTTAAATTATGTGCTGATGCAGCTAAATAATAAGTTTGGTGCACCAGTGCAACCCATGTATAAAGTCTATCAGGAGCCCTGCTATAACATATTTTAGTAGTTTTATAGTGCACCACATTACAGAGACTCATTCAGAGAAAAACACAGTCGTTAAAGACACATTTTATCTACCTGCTAAGTTCTAAATGTAACTGGTCTCAAACCAGCTTTGTGTTGAGAACACGTCACTCTTACAGTCCTTGTTAGTACTATAACCGGAGTTGGAGTTTTTATTCTTTAAACTGTTCATATCTCCATGCACCTTCCAAGTACATGGGAAAAAAGAAAACAGCTCATTTGGTTGGTCTCCACAAGGACAGGAGATGCAACAAGTTCGACAAATTAGCTGAATTAGTACCAGCAAGTGGTCATGTACACTATATTACCAAAAGTATTTGCTAACCCATCCAAATGATCATAATCAGGTGTCCTAATCACTTGGCCTGGCCACAGGTGTATAAAATCAAGCACCTAGGCATGCAGACTGTTTTGACAAACATTTGTAAAAGAATGGGTCGCTCTCAGGAGCTCAGTGAATTCCAGCGTGGAACTGTCATAGGATGCCACCTGTGCAACAAATCCAGTTGTGAAATTTCCTCGCTCCTAAATATTCCACAGTCAACTGTCAGCTTTATTATAAGAAAATGGAAGAGTTTGGGAACAACAGCAACTCAGCCACGAAGTGGTAGGCCACGTAAACTGATGGAGAGGGGTCAGCGGATGCTGAGGCACATAGTACAAAGAGGTTGCCGACTTCCTGCACAGTCAATTGCTGCAGAGCTCCAAACTTCATGTGGTCTTCAGATTAGCCCAAGTACAGTACGCAGAGAGCTTCATGGAATGGGTTTCCATGGCAGAGCAGCTGCATCCAAGCCGTACATCACCAAGTGCAATGCCAAGCGCCGGATGCAGTGGTGTAAAGCACGTCGTCACTGGACTATAGAGCAGTGGAGACGCGTTCTATGGAGTGATGAATCACGCTTTTCCATCTGGCAATCTGATGGACCAGTCTGGGTTTGGAGGTTGCCAGGAGAACGGTACATTTCGGACTGCATTGTGCCAAGTGTGAAATTTGGTGGAGGAGGAATTATGGTGTGGGGTTGTTTTTCAGGAGTTGGGCTTGGCCCCTTAGTTCCAGTGAAAGCAACTTTGAATGCTTCAGGATACCACAACATTTTGGACAATTCTATGCTCCTGACCTTGTGGGAACAGTTTGGACTGGCCCCTTCCTCTTCCAACATGACTGTGCACCAGTGCACAAAGCAAGGTCCATACAGACATGGATGACAGAGTCTGGTGTGGAGGAACTTGACTGGCCTGCACAGAGTCCTGACCTGAACCCGATAGAACACCTTTGGGATGAATTAGAGCGGAGACTGAGAGCCAGGCCTTCTCCACCAACATCAGTGTGTGACCTCACCAATGCGCTTCTGGAAGAATGGTCAAATATCCCCATGAACACACTCCTAAACCTTGTGGACAGCCTTCCCAGAAGAGTTGAGGCTGTTACAGCTGCAAAGGGCGGACCGACCCCGTAATAAACAATACAGATTAAGAATGGGATGTCATTAAAGTTCATGTGCGTGTAAAGGCAGATGTCCCAATACTTTTGGCAGTATAGTGTATATGCATATATTGAGCATATTCTTTTTTTCAGTGGTCACTGCCGTATGAACTAAACAATGAGTTTGAAAATCTACAGTTCCATTAGAAATAAGGGAATGACGTGCTGATGAGGGCTACGTGATATAGCTGAAAGCTGTGCAACAAGTCCGTAAGCAGGACTTGAGTCAAGATTTTGCAAATTTACGTAAGTTTATCCTCCAACTGCTGATAGGTCTGACTCACCAGACACAGATTTTGAGCATTCTCTTTCCCTTCTGCTATGTGTGTTACTGTTTTCAGAATCCCCTTTGCTGTGAGGAACAACAGTCTCTGAACAGCAGCCTACGTGCTGAAAATTCAATTCAGTTCAATTTTATTTATATAGTGCCAACATGTGTCATCTCAAGGCACTTCACAAAGTAAGATGAAGACCTTACAAAATCTATACAGAGAAAATGGCTAGCTTTGCCATATTTTGGATCGTGCAATAAGGCAGGCATGTTTATATAGATGGACAAACCCTCTGTGACGTCAACCATAGGTTTCCTGAACAGCTGTTCAGTGTACTTGCTCTGGATATTGCCATCATGGCAGAGCCTGACTCCTACAGCTAATCCAGAAACTGAGGTGGGCCATGCAAATGCTCTGGGCTGTAAATTGTCCTTTGACAGTACCCACCTGTCACTCAAAACAGCCATGCCCTTAACTGCGCACAACTTTAAGCCTTTGCGCAATTTAAACCGGTGAAAAATGTACTCTCTGTACTAGTGTTGTATACTGATACTAGAAAAGTACCACAACCGAATCCCGTGTTCCATGACAGGAAACAGAGAGGCCCAGCGGAGAATCCAACAATCCTGAGAACAAAGAAGGAACCCAGAGGGGAAGGGAGAGGGGGGTGTTCAGGTTGAGACGAGAAGCAGTGGAAAGTAGGAGTAAGAATGAAGTGATTAGTACTGTTAAAAACACTAATGAGTCCTGTTTTATTAGTATTTATAATTTCATCGATCAATGGTCTCCCTAAGAGCAGCTTTTGTGATCACTGACATCAATGTGTCATTGAACAGCAGGGCAGTGAGTGTTTGCAGGTCTGCTTCCCTGCAGACAAAGTGACAACATGACTGCAATCCAAGGGCTGTGCTAACCATCCACAGCTTGTCGACATGCCAGACACGCAAAGTGAAACATGGAATTATTTCACTTAAGTAAGCAACAGGGAAGGGAAAGCCCACAGAAAGCCACAAAGCCAAACATGCAAAACATGTTATGCATACTGAGACAGCCAACACTAACAGAGCGTCAACTTGTACACTGAATTCAAAGAGCGACAGGATAGCAAATGGAATAGATAATACAGAAGTCTAATGAGTGATTCATTTTGTGTGCCAAGAACGTGTGTTGAGTCTATTAAACACTGTTTAAGAAGTGATGTCTGGTTGGAAATATAAATAAATCATGTATAGGGGATATTAAATCACTGCATACCATGTAAAGGCTTTAACAACACTGTGACAATGATCTAATTGTTTACAACGATCCAATATGATGTTAGAAACATAGTAATCACTGTCAAAAACACTGTCAAAAACATACCCACCTATATGAGAGAGTAAATGACAACATTTACTCAACATTTGCTCTCAACATTTAACAGCACAAAAAGTACAGTTTTATTAAGCATAAAAAAATAAACATGAATGATTAACTGTACGTTTGGCACTTCAAGTAATGGAGCTCAACCAAGGATTCTTAGCCTTCACACTGCAGTCATGCACTAAACTAGACTGAACACAAAAGTCAAGTCAATAAGCATCCTTGACAGAGTTCCACACTGCTGAGTTATTTTCTAGTTTTCTATTTGGTCAAATTACATTTAAAATTTAAAATGAATGAGAACAGGCTCTCTCAAAGATAATTTACAATCTACATTGCTCTAATAAAAAGCTGTGCAGGAACAGACTGGTCATTGAAACAGGCTCCTCTGGATTTAGTGTCAACCACTAGGCAATTAAGCAACTTCACTTACTGGAAAAGAGTCAAAGTGTGTGATTAATAATTGCACAAAGGTTCTTTAGTTAATAATAATAATAATAATAATTAAAAAATAATAATTTTAAGTTTTCCATGTTCTTTCATATATCACATTAGCTTCCCTGAAGTTTTTGGTTTTTGTTGTGGTGCTGACATCATTTCAGTACAGAGTATTGATTATTTAGGCAGGTTTCATATCAGGGTCAGAAAATCTGTTATTGTGACAATCAATCAATCAATCAATCAACCTTTATTTATAAAGCGCTTTTCGTACAAAATGTAATTCAAAGTGCTTTACATATTAAAATCATATTAAAATCATTCCCAACCATCCCCACCCCTCGAGCATACCGACACAGGATTGCACTCATACCCCACCCCGCTCCCTACACACACACACACACCCACCCACACACACACACACACCAACACTAACAATAAAATAAAATAATGGACATGAGGCTGAGTGAGGATGAACCAGGTGGGGAAGCACCATCTGAGGAGCCGTCTGCACCGAGAGCAGCAGATCGGCCACGGTCACCAGGAGCACCGACACAGGGCGCCCAGAGGAGGCGGGGCAGAAACACCCACCCTCCTCCCAGCACCACAGGACGACACCCAGGCAGCCACAGCCAACCACCGCTCCCGACACAGAGAGCTCCCTCGAAAGAAACACTGATAGAACCTAAGAATGATAAAAATGGTTAAACATGAATAAACAAGAGGTGATAAAAGAAATATAGATAAAATAAATAAATATCATCTAAAAGCTAGACTAAAAAGGTGGGTCTTGAGCCTGCTCTTAAAAACATGAACGTTCTCTGCGGCCCTGAGGTCCTCCGGCAGGCTGTTCCATAGGCGAGGGCCATAATAATAGAAGGAGGCCTCTCCATGTGTCTGTGTCCTGACTTTAGGAACAACTAGGAGACCACTGCCAGAGGAGCGCAGGGGCCGCGAGGGTTTGTATGGTAAAAGCAGTTCTGTAAGATAAGAAGGGCCAAGACCATTAAGACATTTAAAAACCATTAAGAGTACCTTAAAATCGATCCTGAAACACACGGGGAGCCAATGCAGTGATTTTAAAACAGGTGTAATGTGGGCCCGCCTTCTGGTCTTCGTCAGGACACGAGCTGCTGAATTTTGTAAAAGTTGTAAACCTGAGATTGTCTTTTTGGGAAGACCAGAAAGCAGGGTTTAACAATAATCAATACGGCTAGTCATAAAAGCATGCATTAGCGTCTCCGTGTTGGCCCGAGAGAGAACAGGGCGGACTCTGGCTATGTTCTTTAAGTGATAAAAACCTATTTTTATAGTATTCTTGATATGTGGAATAAAAGTCAGCTCAGAGTCTAAAATCACGCCCAGGTTTTTCACTTGTGTTGATGGATTAAAAGACAGTTCCTGTAGTTTAGGTAAGAGTTTCTCTCTCTGAGCCCCAGGACCGAGGACTAAAACCTCCGTTTTATCCTGGTTAAGCTGGAGAAGGTTTTCTGACATCCAGGATTTTATGTCTAATATGCAGTTAAAAAGTGCATCCATTGGCCTTGTGTCATCAGGAGACATGGAGATGTACAACTGTGTATCATCAGCATAACTGTGAAAGTTGACTCCATGTCTCCTGATGACACTGCCTAGAGGGAGCATATATAGGTTAAAAAGCACTGGGCCTAAAATCGAACCCTGGGGCACACCACATGTGATTTCATGGATCCTAGAGGAGCAGGTATCCAAACTTACCATGAATGTCCTGTCTGTGAGATAGGAGGTAAACCATTTGTGAACAGCACCAGACAGGCCGATGTGCTTTAAACGGGATAAAAGAATAGTGTGGTCTACTGTATCAAAGGCGGCGCTTAGATCCAGTAGAACCAACACTGTCAGTTTTTGTGAGTCATAATTTAATCTAAAATCATTTAAAATCTTTAAGAGGGCCGTCTCTGTGCTGTGGTTTACCCTAAAACCAGACTGAAATTTCTCTAGGACATTGTGTGAATTAATAAAATCATTCAGCTGAATAAAAACAAGTTTTTCTAAAATTTTACTTAAAAATGGTAAGTTAGATACCGGTCTAAAATTGTTAAAATCATTAAAATCTAAACCGCTCTTCTTCAGCAGGGGCCTCACCACCGCCCCCTTAAAGGCAGCAGGAAAGACCCCTGTCTGAAGAGAGCAGTTCATCATGTTTAAAAGTTTGTCTCTAAAAGATCCATAAAATAACTTGAAAAATTGGGTCGGGATTGGGTCTAAAAGACATGTGGTGGGCCTCACTGTGGAGAAAACTTTATCAAGAGTCTCAGCATTAACCAGGACAAAACTGTCCAGTGTTTCCTCCGGTGAAGACAGACACTCAGACGTGTTAAAAACCATGTTACTTTGAGAAGATAAAATATTACGTCTGATAGTGTCTATCTTCCCCCTGAAGTGGTCTGCAAACTCCTCACAAAGGGAGTCGGTGGCGTTAAAATGAGGTATATTAAAATCGGGGTTGAGTAGTTTGTCTATTGTTGAAAAGAGGATTTTGGTGTTATTTTTATGATTACTGATTAGATTTGAGAAGTAATTGTTACGGGAGTCTCTTATTGCTTTATTGTAGATTTTTTGCTGTTCACTGTACATTTGGTGGTTAATGGTTATTTTATTCTTCCTCCATCTTCTCTCTGCCATCCTGCAATTTCGTTTTAGTTTCTTAAGTTCATCATTTCTCCAGGGAGGTGTTTGTTTGGTCCTGATGAACTTGGTTCTAAGCGGGGCAACTGTGTCAAGAGTAGAGTGTAGTCTGCTGTTAAAATCATCAACAATAAAATCACAGGAGGCAGGTAAAACAATGGGAGGACATTTCTCTAAAACCTCTATAAAATTTGCAGCCACCTCAGGGGTCAGATGACGCTTCGTCACAGTTCTCACAGAGGTCTCCCGCTGAAAAAACCCAGTGACGTTAAAAAACACGCAGTAGTGGTCAGACACAGCCAAGTCAACAACAGAGGACACACCAGTGGACAGGCCATAAGTTATGACCAGGTCCAAGGTGTGTCCTCTGTTGTGAGTTGGCTGTGTGACGTGTTGGGTGAAATCCATATAATTAAGAACATTTAAAAACTCGTTAGAAACAGGGTCTAAAATGTTGTCTACGTGAAGGTTAAAATCACCGGTTAAAATAATCATATTATAAGAACTGTGTAAAATAGTTAAGAATTCTGAGAAGTCATTGATAAAAAGGCCACATTTTTTAGGTGGGCGATAAATAGTCACACATAAAATCGGAGGGTTGCTGAGAACAATTGCATGGTGCTCAAAGGTCTCATACTGTTCAAATAAAATCGGTTTGGTGACAAGCGTGTCTGTGCTTATTGAAGCTGTGCCACCTCCCCTTTTACCACTCCTTGTAGAATAAAAGCAATTAAAATGAGGTGGGGAGGCCTCAGTGAGAACGACAGGTGCATCCGCACCCAGCCATGTTTCAGTTAAAAAGAGACAATCCAGTTTTCTATCTAAAATCATTTCATTAACAATAAAAGACTTGTTCAGCAGAGAGCGGACGTTGAGGAGGGCCATGTTTATTGTAAGTGGGGAGTGATTTACAATCCAGCTCTGTACAGCAGTCATCAATGGGAAAATTAGCTAAAAAGACCATAGTTGTTTTTGCACCAGCCTGCATAGATGATTATTTCAACTATGAAGTTGGACATTTTAACACAGGGGTCTAGTGGGAATGGTTCTGGAGTCAGTCGAGTGTCCAATAAATGCTCTATATTCTATTTTTTATTAATATTATTTTTAGAAGACAAACAAGAGTAAAAGAAAAAGTTACTTGATTTTTTTTATTTCAAGAAGGGAACTGAATTACCCTAGCAAGCAAATACATTACCATACAATACAAATGTTACAGGGTACATGAACACAGAATCTGAGAAGAACAGGTAAGTGGGGAAACTGGCTGATAGTCCAGTTAGAGGCATACAGTGCTGAACATTAAAGATATCCTCATACAGTCAATGCAAAACATTAAGAGCAAAGAGCAGAGTGTTTAGTCCATGAGAAGTTCAATGTCAGAAAACCTGGCAGTTAAACTGTAGACTCTCAATGAATTTATCACTCCTTTATATGCATAGATTGGATGAGTTAGTTGTTAAAGATGCTCTTAAGCTTGGTGAACATGTAGTAGGGGTGGAAGACAATGATCTGGACTGCCAGCAGCTTTGCCAGCCTTCTGTCCACCTCCTCCAGTGTGACCTGCTTGGAACCAATGACAGACCCAGACTTCTTTATGAGTATTCTCAGTCTATTAGCATCCTTAACTGTGATGCCTTCACCCCAACAAGCCACAGTATATAGGATGATGCTCGCAACAACCGACTGATGGAACATGTGGAACATTGAAGGACCAGAGTCTTTTCAGGACACAAAGCCAGCTCAAGCCCCGTTGCTAACTGGCCCTATTGTTGATGGATCATTCAAGCTTATCGTCCATATGAATGGACCACCATGATCTCGTTTGTCTTGGCCACATTTAGCTGCAGACAGTTTTTGCCACACCATTTTACAAAGTTGTCCACAAGGCCCCTGTACTCCTCCTCCTGACCACCCTCCAAAAAGGAGTTGTACTCCAAGTCTGATGTGTAGATTGTGAAAAGGACGGGAGATGTTCCAGTCACCTGGGAGCACCCAGTGTTGCTCTGCTACCTCATGAACTGAGATCTGTATATTAGAAAGTATCTGATCCCTGCAACCATGAGGGCATCCACCTACATGTCCTCCAGCATATCCTGCAGCATTCTAGGCATGATAGTGTTGAAGGCACCTCAGAAATCAAAAAATATTATCTGTACCATACCGATAGGTCTGTCCAGGGAGCAGTAGGTCCTCTGTAGCATGAATAATACTGCATCATTCACAGCCACATGTGATGGAAATGCAAACTGCAGAGGTCCAATGTTGAGCCCACCAGTGGTACAAGGTGTACTAGGACCAGTCTTAAGTCTCAAACCAGAGGTTAGTGTTACTGGCCTGAAGTCAAAAGGGACTGTGGGACACCTCATCTTAGCCACTGGTACCAGGCATGTTTTTCATAGCATGTGAACTGTAGAGGTGCAGACTCATGTTAAAACTGTACTGGAGTGCTTCACATAGCTGGTCAGCACACGCCTTCAGCAACTCGGGGGCTGATGCCAGATAAAAATAATGGCTTTGAATACACTGCCGAGATTCATTTGATCAGTTGCTGGCAGCTTTAATGCATCACTGCTTCTGTGGGAACGTCTGGTAGTACAAACCTTAGGTAAGACAACATCCAAGCTCCTGTCTCCTGTGAAACTGTATCTACAGTAAAAAGAAAATAAAGCATGTGTGGATGTAGAAATGTTTAAATAAACATGTAAAGAATTGTATGTTAGTCGATATAAAAGAAACCGCTTGCATGTGCACTTCAAACGCTTACACACTCCCCCTCAGTTGAGTGTAAATCCACTTTCATGCTGCATTAGCAGGCTTCCATGTGAAACTTGTATCAAAACAAGAAGACACAGACAGTCACAGGCCTCCCACTCACACACTCAGGAACACTGAGGAATGCATGCATGCCTGAAGGCTGAGTGATGCATTCACAGTTTCTCTTTATATGACAGGCGTGTTCGATGGGAAGGTGAAGACAAACAGCCAATCAGACATTCAGATGTGGTTTGTGTGATATTTATATGATGTTTCTAGCTGAGACAGAAATGTTTACGTTCAGCAGTTCACAGTCTTCAGGATAGTGCTGTGTTACTTTTGCCATCATTAATACAGGAAATTCTCACATAGTGGTCAGAGCATTTATTTCCCTAAACAACAGAAAGAAGCATATTTATAACATCAATACTGACAGCATGCAGGTAATTTAAGCAGCTTTGTATGTCTAGCTTGTGCTGACCATTACTTGCTGTAAGTTCTTCAAGTAGGAATGCATTTTGTGTAAAATGCCTACATTATTGCAATTAAGGTATTACATCATGCACAAAATATTGATTTTATGTTGGAAATTAGCAAATTTACTTACTACATTGAAAATGCAAGCCTCACAGCAGAAACTTAATGCAGCAAAAGTCAGTACAGTTGTAGTGATATTCAATGTGATCATTTCTTTTTTTAAGTCTTTCACATGTTTGCCATTATTTGCAATGACAGAGGCAATCCTCTTCAATTGCCTCTGTCATCACAAATATGGAGGACCAGCGTGGAGAACCAGTGTTTCGCTAATTTCTGGAGAGATGTTCTGCCATTCTTTAGAGACATTTTTGCAGTTGCACTTTGCTGGAGGGGTTGTGTTGCTCTACCTTTCAATTTCCCAAAAGTATTCCATGGACTTAAATCAGCTGATACACCTGGCCGTGTCAAAGTTTCAGCTTTTTCCTTCTTTAAAAACTCTCGTGGGATTTTGGCAGTGCACTTTGGATTGATATTATGCTGGAATATTCCTCTTCCGCCAAGCTTCTGCAGACTAGGAGTCATGTCATCAGCCAGTATTTTGGTATATCTACTGGCATTTATGGTATGAAGCATCTGACCAAGGGGAGGTTTTTTGGTCCCATCCCACTGTTGCAAAGTGCTTGCTCAAAGGAAATCCAAAGGAACTTTGGGTTGTTAGGTTCCTTACTATGTGAAGTGCTATGAGGTATGTTGTGAATTAGTGTTATATAAATAAAACTGAATTGAATTGAATTATTCAGAGCTAGATTGTGTCAGTAGCGCCCCGGTCATGGAATCATTTCAGTAGGACAGTTACGAACACTCTGATTAGTGGGGCTACCACTGGTTCTATACCTCTTGACTACAGTTGCAAACGATTTCCAGAAATTTTTCGTTGGTCACAGATCTTCTTGTATTGGCTTCCATCTTTGTAAAGTCTCCCAACAAGATTTCTCAATACCTCTGGCAATTCTTCTTCCCCATATGAGCCATGATATAGTCATGCACATAGTTATATGGGCCCAAAACATCTGGTGCTCACAGGTCATTTTTTAACAATGTCCATGCTGTTAAGCAAATTAAAAATCCCAAGTGTACTAATTTTTTAGTGATCACAAGGTTTCTAACTTGTGTGTCAGTAATCACAGGTGAGTTCACTTTTGAAGCATTTAGTTTCTACATTGAAGTCTGTATTTTTCTGCATAGTCTTTCTAAGGTATTTGTTTTTGAGTGTTCATACTTAGAAATAATGCAACTATTGAAAGGTGACACAAGTATTAAAATCATTTGACATTTAATTTATATTGTCAAGAGGTATACTGACTCCTGTTGCACAGTGTACATCTGTCCAAGTCAAGAAAATCCCACATTAACAGTTTTATTATTTTTAAAAGAAGAGTAGACAACATCTAATCAGAGCACATTAAAATAAGAAGAGCTTCCTAAATAGAATAAAATTTAATAAGGAATGAAAAAACTGGTTCGGTTGGTGAATTCGATACCCAATCTTTAGTTGTTGGGTTTTTTTTGTATCTCCTGTTTTGCTTTACATTCTTCCACTCAAAGTGTTGTATGGAGAAGATCACCAAACCTTTAAGAATTACTCGCAAGTATATCTCATAATCATCATACACAAGGATTCCTTGTCTTGTTTTCATTATTTATTAGGACTTTCTTTTTTTAAATTTTTTTTTTTCATTTTAATAATAGGGAGAGATACAGAGTGAAAGGGGGTATAGAGGAGAGAGACATGCAGCAAAGGGTCGTGAGCCGGACTCGAACTCACGACCGCTGCTGGCGACCTGCACCTACATGGTAACGCCCTAACTCAGTGAGCTATATGGCGGCGCTATTATGACGTTCTTGTTCAAAATTCATCATTTATATAAAAAATTGAAACACAATACTGTAAACAACCTCCGTTCAGCAAACTACCACACTAAAAATGTCATGATTTGCAGTGGATCTGATCCAGTAGTTTGACAAGCCTGCTGTTTTTTGCAGTGGATTATCCATTTTAATGATAGTGTTACTCCCTGCATTCAAATGTTCCACCACAACAATTCCACTGTTAATATTCTGAGGGAACACCAAAGCTGCATCCTTCGCTTAGCTCCAGCGCCTACTACCACAGTGAATGGTTTAAACTAATACAAACATGTCTAGAGTGTTTTTTGTTTTTTGCTGTTGTATAATCACAGTGTCGTACAGACAGACCATTATATCCCACAGAATGTGTTAGCAAAGTGAGACTAGCGATGCCCTAAAAAGCCCTGCAAAGTCCTGTAGTGGGTTATATGTGTCAAGTTTCCCAGCAGAGCACTGCACTGTGATGAGATGATCAATGTTATTCACTTCTCCTTTCAGGGGTTTTAATTGTTGTGGCTGGATATCCTTTACATGCAGTTCAGACAGTTCTATCAGATCTGCTGAACATATTTCTTAGCAAAGTGCTTAACAAATTAAATCTTTTACATACCGTATATTAAAGTGCTAGATGTTTCAAAGTCAACTGAGATTGTAGTAACAGTGACTTATCCATTTCCACCTACAGGCCTGGATGTATATGATATTGTTGTTAACCTGAGGGTTGGGACACGGAGGGGGGTCACAGGAAGGTTGCTACTGCAAGATCATATGAAATAAAAGCACTCAAAAATAGGTTTGGTTTGAATTGAATAAGTGGCTGAGATAATTGCATAATGTTGTCACACAGAGACCGCCAAATAAAAGCACTGACCCCTGAAACTAACTTCCTGTAGAATAAAAACATGAGTAACTGGAGAACGGCTATACAGTCGGGATCCACAACCCCAGGCTGCAGTGTAGCTTTCAGATGACTTAAGAATGCAGGACTTCAGGGTGAAATGCAACAATCTTAATCTGCTGAGTAAACTGTAGTTAACTTGTCTGGACAGCTTCGATGTTTTTCAATGATTTGATTCTGAGAGCAAAATATTTGATCTTCAAAATGGGGCTGCCCTTGTGAAAAGGTTAAGAATCACTTGCTGTACATAAATTATCCACTCACTGTGGTGATGATTAAACCACCATTATAGAAATGCAGCATCCATGCACAGGTGTTTCACATTAAAAGTCTTCCAGCTGTTTTAAGACTGTAATTCTTCCATTTCTGACAAGTGACAGAAAACAGTATCAGTTCTGTATCAGTGGGCAGAAATGTGATAAGTATAGTGTGTTTAAGTTACTGCAATTCTAACTGTTGTGGCGACAGACAAAACAAAACACTGAAATAGAAACGGTCTTTTACTGGAGTAAATTCTTTCTTCGAGCTCGTCTTTCTTTGTAGATATTTTGATGTTTCTGGTGGATGTTTTTGTTCAGTTGGGAAGGTTTTAAAGTGATTTTCTACTGATTCTGAACAAACTGAAGGAATCAGAAGCAGCTGAAAGCAGGCTCAGTGTATTCTGTCAGAAAGAACTGTGTGTGATGTGCATATGTCAACTAGTGTGTTTGTGTTTGTAAAGATCAGCTGGGGATTGAAAGGTGAAGGTCAGAATTAGGGTTAGGGCTCGGTTGGAGTCAGGCATTTACATCGGGGTTGGTAAGGGACTGTTGCACTTTTCCATTTTATGTTACTGTTGCAGACGAAGCTGTTTTTGAATTATTCGGATGTTTGTCCTTTTGGTATTCGAGGAACATTATTGGACAGTGATTACAAATCGATGTTGAAAGCTGTAAAATAAAAATTCAACTGCAATTCCGGCCTTTATTCATGTTTAATCACAAAAAATGTTTACAGGCTTTCAACGTATCACTCCACAAGACTTCAAAGCCGAACATGTAAAATGTGACAATCTGTTGGGTGGAAATATGTAAATGTATTCTTTGATCACAGATTTATTTTTTTTTAAATCAAAACATTTCTCATGAACTCAAAAGGTCTCAGGCTTAAGACTAGTGATCCAAGATGTCTGAGTATAGATTTTTCAGATAACATGGCTATCGATTGGACCATTGACCGTGTGATGATGCTGACTTTTGACCTGCTCTAAAACCAGTGATCTCTTGCCTTTGTTTATCCCTTCAGGGTCTCATCTTTCATATTGATTAAAGAGATAATACGCGCAAGCCTCCATTGTGAGACCTGACTTCACTAAGGGCAGTTTAATGCTGAAAACTAGCAGCAGATGTGAGGTCAGAGACTGAGAGAGAAATCTGTGAAATCGTCCATTCAATAAAGAAGTTGCTGGAGCTGGAAGCACTTACAGTCAAAGCAGCAGGAGTGTCCTGCTGGGCTCCAGAAATGTCACACGCTTGAAGCACGGGACTCCAGCTGCTTTAAAATACTAAATCACAGGTCAAACACCTGCAACTCCAGAACTAAAATACGCCCTTCATAAATATAAATTGCCGCTATTTGACAGAAGTGGTGTGTTTTTTTTTTCTGCATAGGATGACTGAAGACAAGATATCTCTAATAACTTAAGGTGCCCTTTTCCACAGTGACGCCGACTGATTCATGTTAACCCTCTGAATCCCCAAACCTGTTGGAAGGTTTGAAAGGCGTGTAATCTTTTTTAAAAAAAAATCAACAAAATGATAACATTTATCAGAGCTAGAACCTGTTAAAACAGCATGAATAATAGGAGTTTCAACTCCCCACGGGACCTTGAACATGACACGAGTCAGTTGCAGTTCTGTTCGGAAAATTTGCCAAATCTAAGCTTGAAACTGTCAAATTCATCAAAATCAGTTTACTCTACATGTCTAAAAAACAAACAAAAAAAAAACACTTGTGTGCAACCGATGCTGTAAAAACAAATCTCTCTGTGCTCCTTGGCACAGCTAAGAGTCATGACTGACTCAGCTCCAACCAAGAGTCACCTGACACACCTGATCAATAAAATAAATACAGCATGGCTAAAAAATGGTATACAGAGGAGCAAACTGTCAGCATACTGTTTTGAGATACACTCAGCATGGTGAAATATCTTTCTAGAGTTGATGTGAAAAGTACTGTGAACATGCCGAGTTTGTAGAGGCTGTTAAAAATGTAAATATAAAGAAAACAGATATCTAGAGCATGTGGAGCCACACTTTCAGCACTTCTGGGAATGAGGAAAACTGTTGATCATAGTTGATCCAGGTTTGTTCAGTATTTGTTAAATATTCAAAGAACTTCTTTCTTTTTCATTATTTATGATCATAAACCTTTGTTATACTGCACAAAAGTTATCTTTAAGGTCTCTCTGCTTCTCCATAGTTGTAGCTCTTCCCTTTGGAGGAATGAAAAAAAGCTCACAGCGTGACAGGAGTAAGAACCCCTCAGAAACTGCTTGGGGTTCAGAGGATTAACACTGGACAATGAAGACACACTTTAGGGATGGTTCTCAGTCCTCAAAATGAAGAAGCAGTCGACAGCTGTACACTACACACTTTACCATAGCAGATTCTGTATGTTATAAAATTTCATTGAGCACTATGACAACTATAAATTATTTCATCATTTGAAAAAAATTATCTGGAGATCAGTTGAAAGTATGTGTTGCATGCCTCATTGGCTGTCACCACTACAATAATTACAGAATGATTTGTGCAACTATGATTGATTGACTTCAACTTCTACGGTGACAACATGCACCTACTGTCCTCTGGTTGCTGGAAACCACCACAAACTTTCAGACAAACAAGACATTTTTCTCCTACATAAGCACTAAGCACTCTTCAGAGCTAAGAAAGCCTCCTATTTGGTCTCCCAACGTTTGTTTGTCCCCCCAAAAGTCTAAAAACATATTAAACAAACATGTACAACAGACTGCAAAGCATAAGATTTTGGATTGTATATGACTGTCAAATGACACCAACACAGTCTTGAATCATGTACCTGCTTCAAGTCTCCAACATCTGCAAGCTGATTTCATGCAGAGATACCAGGTTACAACATTCAAAATCACTACGGTATAAAGGAGTAGATGTTTTTGATTATATAAATGGCTCATATCATTCACATGTTGAAACTGAGTCCTTGTCCTGATCAGCTCATAGGAGACAAGCACGCATTATATCACTAATAAAAAGCAAGCAATCCCTGTTGTTGTTGTTGTTGCCAACATGTCTGAAGTTTTTAACTGTCACCTTGACTCCAATAAATTCATGTGGAAAAACAACTGTGTAGGTTTTCTCCCAGTGTGAACATAAATTTAAATCACCTTGTCTGTATCTGTAATCCATCACATTACAACTCCACACTCCAAGATGCAAGACAGAGGCAATTAAGACTACTTCATCTCTCAGTGGGCCAACTGATGGATGAAGATTTCATTTCCTATTCCTCCCCCGAGTCTCTCTCACACACATACATACATACACAGCACAGTGTGCTAAGAAGAGAGAAACACCTAAAGACATCTTGTAGTTATAGCAGGTTGATCATAAACGTGTCTGAAGTGACTGGCCAATAAACCACTGTTTTATCATCACACTGTCGTTGAGATGAAATCTACACTGAACAAAAATATAAAGGCCCCATGTGAAATATTGATGCCACATGAAGTGCACCACCCAAAGTGAGCGTATACTGTCTGGTACTGGTACTAAATGGATATTTCTCTTGATTAGTGTCCCAAATTTGAGTCCACCACTGCCTCAGTGATGCATTAATTCCATTCAGTCCATGGGTGTGGCATATCCAGACGCTGCTCCAACACAATGAGCAGTACTCAGACACTCCTTATACTGGGGACAATAAAAGGCCACCCCAACATGTCACATGTTGACCAAAGCAGCAACGCCTCAGATGACTCCGGTCATGAGGGAACGTGTCATTGGCATGTTGGAAGCAGGAATGTCCACCAGAGCGGTCGCTGTGCAGCTGAATGTTCACTATCAGACGACAGGACGTTTGAGAGTTGGTTTCCAACAGACAGGCAGTACTGCAAATCCACCTCATCCACGTCGGCCACGTGTGACCACCCCAGCACAGGATGGACACATCCGGCTTGTTCACTTGTGGGATGGTCTCAGACCAGCGACACGTACAGCAGATTAAACCTTTGGTCTGACAACAGACGCATGGAACATTATCACATCATGCTAAGATAGAAGCTCCTGTTCTCTTGCAGACAATGAGAACTTCGTTCATTTAAGAGTTATGGTCAAAATTAACCAAAATGCTGTTGTGACATGCTGATAAAACTTATGGTTGTGAAAAGCTTTAGAAAAGCAAGCAGTTTGCACATTAAACTTGTCTAGTTGTTTCGCCTATTGAAAATTCTAATCCAAGATATCCGTAATCACATTTTGACTCGTCAGAATTATAGTTCAAGTTATCTCCAATATCATTCTGACCAGTTGAAACTTAAGTCAAAATATCTAAAAAGGACTAGTCAGAATTAAACTGATTAACACTAGTTTTAATTCAGTTGCAATTTAAATTGTGGATATTTGCAACTGAATTATCGGTAATGGAAAACCTCATGCACAGGAATTATAAAAGTGACATTATTTTTCCTGTAAGAATGATAATAGAGATATTTAAAATGACAGTTTTGTAATGTAATTGTGGCTAACTGAAATAGTCTTTTTTACTAGGATGAATTAAGTATAGATTATCTACATTACATATCCTGCCTAGCTAGTAAATGATAAAATGGTTTGCCATACTTCACAGGCTAGAACAACGGTCACATGAGCATCAGAACTGAACCATGCAGCAATGGAAGAAGGTGGCCTAGTCTGATGAATTTTCTTTTACATCATGTGGACAGTCGTGTGCATGTGTGTCATTTACCTCGGAAAGAGACGGCACCAGGGTGTATTATGGAGAGAGGGCAAGCAGTAGGAGGCTGTGTTGTCTGACTCCATAGATGCTTGATGCGGGTATAAGTTACCACTCAATCCAGTCAGCTATGCCCTCCCTTTCGCTATCTGTGTGTTACCATTTTCTTCACCACAGTAAACAATAACAACAAACTCTCTAGGCAGAAAACTATCACACTGAAAACTTCAGGTTTTGCTGGGGATGTGGATCGTGCAGTAAGGCAGCCTTTGCTAATATACTTTCAGTGGATTTTCCATTTTAATTACAGGGTTCCTCTCCCTGCATGCACCAAAACAATTCTATTACTATTCTGGGGGAACACCAAATTCATCCTTCGCTCATTCCCACCTATGACAAGTCTGATTGTTTGAAGAAATACAAACAAGCCAGAGCATCTGTTTTTCTCTTATAGCAGAATGATAGTGTGGTGCAGCCAGACTATTATGTTCTACAGAATAGAGCATGACAGTCTATTCTGTAGAACATCACCACTAGAGGTAGTGGTGATGCTCTGGGCAATGTTCTACCGGGAATGTTTGGGTCCGGCATTCATGTGGATGTTACTTTGACAAGAACCTAAACGTTGCTGCAGACCACAGACACCCTTCATGGTAAGAGAACAACTGATGGGATACCCCTTTTCCACCAAGAAGAACCAGGTGCTAGTGATAGTTCTGATGCTTAGTTGGTTCAAATCTTGTTTCCTCCTAAGAACCTGTTTGCTTTTCCACTGGCAAAGAGTCAAGTTGGAGCCACGTCATTGCATCACTGTAAAACGACTACGCTTGCATCAGTTACATAGCAGTTAAATGCAATAAGTTGATGATAATATCTATGTTTATCTCTGTATATGGTCTTAAGGCTGTTTGCAAGGTGGTGGTCGCCTGTTGCCTGGGCACACCTTGAACGCGCTACTGGTGGGACACAGTTGTACCAGCACAGCAGTTTGTGTAAAAACTTCCACGTGTTCCAGGAGTCATTCCAAACCACTGCAGTTGGACCAGAGACATCCTTGAAAAAGGGAAACAAATGACCGCTTGTGTGTCCCTTTCCACTGTTGACCGTTGGTCATGATTACCCCGCCCCCAGCCCCTGATGTACTCGGTGTTTAGCCCTGGCCCAGGAAAGAGCTGTTGCTTGCTAAGCACCAGTTTTTAGAACCTGGAACTGGTACTTATGCAGTGTAAACACAAAGAACTGGTGCTAAGTCAGGCTCTGGCTTAAAACTAGCACTGGAACCAGTTCGGTGGAAAAGCAGTAGCAGTGTCCTCTTTCAGCAGGATAATGCTTCATGCTACACTGTAAACATTGTTCAGGAATGGTTTGAGGAATATGAAAAAGAGTTTGAGGTGTTGATTTGACCTTCAATTTTCACAGATCAGGTCTCATTGAGCATCTGTAGAATGTGCCGGCAAAACAAATCTGATCCACATAGAACCCACATGACAACTTCCAGGACAGGATCTGCTGCTGATGCCTCGGTGCCTGATACCACAGAACACCTTCAGAGGTTTGTGGAGTTCTTGCCTTGATGGGTCAGCTGTTCAGGCAACTCAAGGGGACAAATGGTCAGCATAACATTAGGTAGCTGCTTTAAATACTGTGGGTGTTCGCTTTTGACTGCATACAGTAGATATGGATGGCAGATACTCATTTAGTCTCTTTTTTTAGGTGTTTCAATACTTTAATTTCCATCATTATGCTCATAAGAGGTAAATAAACTAATCTGATTTTTGCAAAGTGCTGTCTTTTATTTAAATTCACCAATTATATTCATTCATGTAGACAGTTATGAGTCACCTGAAGTCCTTTCAGAGGAAAGCCCCTGGTATAACAGTCTTACTGACCGTGGGCTGCAAACCTTTGCATCAACACAGTGGTCAGATGCTGCTGAAACAGAATGAAAACTGGTCAGAATTTTAGAACTAATCATCTCACTGTGTGGCATTGCCAAAGAGCTGAATTATGGACAAGATGCTAATTAGAAAAATAGCAGCACAGCAGTGTTGGTATCCAACACAGCAGCTTTTGGGTGTAAATTGATGAGAGTGGTGGACAAAGAGGAAATAAGTGGTGTGGTACGAGACAGAGTTGACAGGATCAGTCATTAGGACTGCAGGACAGCCAGTAATAACATCTTATCAATCCACGGTCCCCCATAGAACAGAATCCTCCAGAGCAGTCACTGTCAGTCTGGTGAGTAGGTGTGGAGAGGTCTCACTCATGTACAGAATGTAGGGCGGACAGACTGACAGACAATCATTCTTCAGCACTGCTTACAGAGCCAGTATAACCAACACAGACACATACATACATACATCCCTGGTACCTTGTTC
This sequence comes from Dascyllus trimaculatus, assembly GCA_024666655.1. Classification (NCBI taxonomy): domain Eukaryota; kingdom Metazoa; phylum Chordata; class Actinopteri; family Pomacentridae; genus Dascyllus; species Dascyllus trimaculatus. The sequence goes on from CM045448.1 coordinate 34,650,771, forward strand.
AGAATTCTGCTGTCAAAAAATAAATTTGCCTGGAGGACCCTGGCGTCTTCACAACATGTCACAATGCGAATGTCGCTGGGGACCTGTAATATCCTTTCCAGTATTTTTTCATGAGCACCAAGCCTCTGACATTTTGTTTGACATTCTTCTTCTCCCACGTTCTACATTTGTTCCATTTAGGGTAGTGGAGGAAGGACACAGCATTACCAACTTAGCCACTTGTCACATCTCACTAGATCTAAAAACTTTTAAGATCCTAAGAGACTGTTTCGAATCCTCCATTGAACAGAGTACTCCAGTGCCACTACTGTTCAAAGAATGTGCAGTAAACCTTTCTCAACCTACTATTCTTTGAGTCACTTAACTGCACCGTAGTCAGACAGCAATATGACTGATTATACAGCTCTTCTAATGACCAATAAAAAGAACAGCTCCCTCCCTACTAAAGGAGCTGCTACTTTTTCAAAAGTAATCAAGCTACATTGAAATAAAAATAAAAACTGTTTGTACTAAGTCAACTCTAACCCATGAAGCCCTTGTTGTCATGATTATCTCATCAGTACAGCTTGCTACTTTTCTTCATTTTTGCTTTATTGGCTCAACCGTTTAGCTTACGAGTAGGACATGCAGTCGGAGAGTCAAATCACATTTTTTAATTTTACATTGTTCAATGTTCCTATGAGCTGTCCAACAGTTATTAAGTCTTCAACAGTCCAAACATAATTAGCTTACCATTATATGAAACAAATCCTTCCATCCATTAGTTATACCCAGTTTATTCTCTAGAGGGTCACAGGGGGATGGAGCCCAGTGGACTTTAACTGAGAGGGTTTCCTGACAGTGGCCAGTTCATTACAGAGCTAACAAAAAAAAAAGAAAATTCACACTTGCAGTCAATTTAGAGTCATCAAATAACTTGTCATGCATGTCTCTGGACTGCAGGAGGAAGCAGAATACCTGGAGAAAACCTACATGGGTACAGGGAGAACATGCAAGCTCCACCTAGGAAGACCCCAGCCAACCAGAGCCTTGTTGCTGGTAAGGGATAGTGCTAACCGCTGCTGCACTGTACCATAGAATATTTACCAATTTGTCAACATACAGATTGATTTTTGTCTAAGAACTAATTGATTAACTCAGTCATTAACTTAGTTTTAGCTTGAACACTGTTTCTATTGTCATGCAATCACATTATTAAGAACAAAACAATGTTATCCACAGCACTACACCTTACAATGTACCATTTTTCTCCAAACCCTGAATACAGCTGATGTATGCTGCTATCTGACATAAATCTGAGAAGTAATATCTGGATACTACACAGCTAAAAGTCCTTAATCGTGAAGTCTTCATGTTATATTATCCCCCCAGGTTTTTACTGCCTCCACTCACATTCTGTCACCTGTCGGCGACAGCTACTTGTTATAAGGTCTGAATGAAACTTGTAAGATTCAGAGTTGAACAGTTCCACTAAATCAAACAAGCATTTACAATAATGATGTATTTGTGTGAGGAGGAAAGTCTACATGAAAGCCGTCTCTCAAGCTGTCTCACTTCCTGTCGGATTTCCAGCTCTGAGTTCCACCTCCTCTGCTGATGATTCACATTCATCTACTCTACACAGTCCTCCTCTGCTGCTACTGATGGTGAATCTTGTTGGGTAGTGTTCTTCTATATCACAGCCTGTTGCAGTGAGATGCACAGCTCAGTGTATGGCAATATAGCATGTACTAGGTAGCCTTCATGACAGTAGATTAAATCCAGCAGAGGACCTGTGTTGCAAGTGCTGTCAGCTAGCCTACAGCCCTTAGCATCTTGCTGCATTGTAAATTCTTGCAGAGTACATTTAATCTCAAATGACTGTGTAAGGAATATGTTTGCATGACTCAAGATCATCTGCACATTTATAGAAAATCCTATTTTCTCCCTCATTAGTCACCTCTTACATAAATAATGCATATATTTATTGTGTGTGGCCTCAGGGAGTATCACTCAGAATTAAATGTAGCATGTTTGCAGAAAACAAATGGCAAGTTCGAGTCCACAACAGAAGCACTGCCACACTGTTGCAGCATGCACAGCCCAGTCAGAACTAGGTTTGGTAAGGCAATGGAGCTCCATGGTTTAAACGAATAAGTTGGATCTAGATACACAGATGTCTTTTTTTCTTTAACACTAGCTCATTTATGATGTAAATACACAGTCAGCTACAACCTCTGACAGTCATGAAGCCAAAGTCATGATTCTATGCTTCTTTTGAAGCAGCTCCCACACTCATTGGATTTGCTATCTTTAAGCAGTCAATCAGGCACATTTGGAGCAGGGTGAGAACAAACTAGATCATATGTTTCTCTGCTGTGACAACCCTCTTCCCTCATGGGGAACATCTGATGTGACTTTACACAATGAATGAAAAACAGCTCAAAACCCTATCGTTGTCATTAAACGTGGGCAGGGTGGTGATACTCTGTTAGTGATGCTCTGACATCAACACTGAGGACATCTGAAACACGAGCAGTGTTTTGGGTCTGATCTCATGGTAACACTGATGTCCACTCAGGAGGACATCACGTGACTTTGATCATTTGGCCCGTCAGCTTCTCTGCAGCGACACTAGAGCTGTCACAGAGAGATTCCATGAGATCCTCTCGTCTCACACTTGCTGGCAATTAAAGAGACGAGCTGCAAACGGCTGATAAGATCTTCATCTTATAAAGCAGTGGAACACAAAACTAAGGGAAGATAGAGAGATGCAGGCAGAGGAGCAATAGATAACAGAGAGACAGGGTGTAAAAATGGAAAAAAAGAGTGAGGAAATTCACTGCAATCTCTTCTCACAGCTGTCGTCCTCCCACAGTGGAGAGGTGGAAACACAAGCTGACAGGGGAGGGTTTGTGTTGGTGTCCTCGGGAAGCAAGAGGACAGGTTCCTTTGGAAATACTGACAATCTTAGAGAAAAAAGATCCAAAAGGGAAAAGAAAATATTGTGTGTCTTTCAACTACTTTGATGCAGAGATTACATGATCCAAAATGCACTGGTAATTCTTCAGCTGCAGAAACATAAGAACATGGCTGCATGTGCCAAAACAGGTCAAATGTTATCAGTAATGTCTCAAAAAAATTAGAGGAAAAACTCATGATGAAGTATGAATGTTGGGTTTTTTTTGTTGTTGTTTTTTTTAAAAAGAGAGATTGAAGAAAAAAACCTCCCTCTTCAACAGAAAACAGCTGGTGGATCGATTTTCTAATCTGTGTCGGCCTCATGCCGGCAATGGATTTAATTACTTTGTGTCATAAGAGCTCAACAACCACTCTGTCACCAGTGGTGTGGAGGAGGTTTGAGCAGGACGTTCCCATGACCAGAACCTAACACAGGACAGTTTGAAGGCATAAAGAACCTCCAGACTATAGCTTTAAGATCACATCAGTGCATTTGCTTGGAGATGATAAAACCTAAAGTGCATGATGTTAATTCGGTGAATTATGGTCTCACATACAGTAAAACACATGATAAAGCACAGTGTGTGTTTAGTTTTTTCTGCTTTGTTTTGGAGGGGTAACTGACTGACTACCCTATAACTGAGGCCACATGGGCATGTGGAGTGTCCCAGAGTTCTCAGAATAATGCCTCACATTACCATCCCCTTTTTGAAGTGGCCTGTGATACAGCACTTCTGCAATGTATGAAACACTGCCCAGACATCCTATTAGGCAAATGTGTCAAGTACCATCTGTGATGAGCGCCGAATCTCCTCTTTTGTGTCAGAACAGTCCCTTCAAGTTGAATTTCATTTTAGAGTAGAGGAAAAAGTCACAGGCAAAATTTGATGAAAAGGGTGGTGGTGTTGCTGTGGCTGCTGCTTAACCAATACTCTGTGAATGGGTTTATAGTGTACTGGACTACCCACATGCCATCGTACCAAAGTTCAGGTCATTTACAGCGAATGTTCTCCCTCAGACACTTCAGAATGTTACAGTAGAACTCTGTCTTGACAGTCCAACCCTGCAGGACCCCGGGAAACAACCACATCAATGCTGAAGTGGACAACAAGCATGCTCCTGTCCTGCAGATTGTGTTCTCTTCCTCTGTGAAAACTGCTGTTTTTTCTCTAAGTGGAAGCTGCAGACCCATCTCCCTTGTCACCACTGATGATGAAGGTGTGGTGCTGACTAACACAGAATAGGGTGTTTTCCACTCTGCTCCACTGTGTGGTCCATGGAGAAATCATAAATGTGCACTTAACAGTGGTTACAAAACAAGTGTAGCACAGGTCCCACTGTGGATAGCACGGTGTCACATGACATCCTGACTCATGAAAGTTACAGCTCACACATGCATACAGGTGATGGTGATGTGCTTCGCACACATGCGCTGTCTCAGAACTTTTAGATCCCGCACAAGTTGTAGGTGAGCCAGTGTTCTCAATCTGCAGCAAGTGGTAGAAGACTGAGTGGAGAGACTTCAGAACTTCATAGATCTGCACAATCTATAGTAACAACAGTTACATCTAAGCTGTTTTAGGGGCAGGAAGGAATTATTTTCATGGAAAGAACTTTTACGTATGTAACTTTGATACATAGAGATTAATATTTAGGGGTTTGTATGAGGTTCTTATAATTTTACATACTTCACATGCTTAATTAATTCTTATTACAGTTCAGGTTTGTGTATTTTGTAGCCCCTTTGCTAAATGAGCTTGCTAAGTAAACTACTTTCCATTAGGAAAGGTAGGTAGATGGAACTTGTCACCATATGCCGTTTCTTTCAAATTAATTAGGCAGCTGCTGCACACACTCACCTATGAGCTATGTGGGACTGCTAACTGTGCCGTCACTGTGTGAGTGTTTGTTTGTGGGTGTGTGGTAGGCTCTCCTTAGTTTCCTACCAGCCCCAGTCAGCTGTGCAGTGTAGAAAGCATAAACCCCAGTGGTTACATGTCATCATTAATATCAAGGAAATACATAGAATTTCACCACTGTTGCCGAGTGCACATAGAGGACACAGTGAAATGACCTGTCTGTTATTCTCAGAATAAATAAATCTTCAGATCTGTTCCACATATCTGACAGTTTGCTTACGACAAAACAAACAAACAGAAATCAAGACAATGCCAGAGAGCCCCAGTCCCCTTCAGACTCATGAAGCCAAAAATGCACGGATGCTTTTGTGAGAAAATAAAAAGAGGATTTTTTACAAGACACAAGATTTGTCAGTCATTTTACCTCATAGTAGCTTCTCACGGCATTACAGAAAGCTTCATCTGCCACAATCTGCGTATCCCCATTGAGGAAGGCCAGGAAACGATCCTTCACCGCCTGCAGCTGCTGCTTGTTCACCTGAGAGAGAGAAAAGACAATGGAAGAGAGAAATGAAGTACAGAGAAAAATGAGACGAGAGATGTTGGCAGGGGAGGAGAATTATCAAATAGAAAGGAAGAGCAGAAGATGAGAGGAAGGCAGGATAGATGGGGAAACAGAACAAAAGTACAAGATGAGAGTCATTGTTAAAGTGTGACAGAGTCTGACACCATCATTACAGAGAGTAGTGGAGTCTCACTATCAAACAAATGTCTTTCATTAGAAAGCAAAGTTGGGGGGGTGTTAAGATACTTTTGCCAAATAACAGAGACTGTCGTACAAAAGATTTAGTTCACTAACTCCATCACTGCCATGCTGTATCAGAGTTATAGGGACAGTTTCAACCTAAATTGCATATAAATGTCTCTGCTTTCAGTTCAGCACTATCAAATTCATACAGCATGTCATTTTTGTAGCATGGTGGGATGTAAGAACTGTTTAAATGCTGATGCATACGTTTGTGAACTCAAAATAGTTATAGCCTGTGCTCCTTGAGAACACCGGTGGTGTGTGTCCACATCTTTGAGATGCTCGAGAGTCTTAACAAGCTGCAGTCAAAATGGATAAAACCTTGGAAGACAAACCCAATGAGGTGCTGTTACACAGTTTTCTGCTGTGATGTTAATATTAAATGAACAATTTAGATTCTTTTCAACTTGTTCATAGTTTAATGAGCTCTTCAGACTATGGGTCCTGCCAGCTTTGCTGTGAGACAAGAAATGAGAGACACATGGAACTGTGTGGTGTATATCAGGTCAAGCAGCAGGACCCCCAAAAAATAAAGAATTTTTATTTTTACACTAAATCCTTCTAAAATCATGTTTCTGAGTCCAAACAACAGTACACACAAAGACTAGCTTTGCTACCAGTTAGTATGTAAACGTACATACTGTAGGAGGTAACTTTAAAAGTAACAGCAAACATGAGAAGACAGTTTGTGTCTGCAGTTGGAAGAATAAAACTACAAGACACTACACAACAGTCAACCAAATTGTTCCACATAAACCAAAATAATAGCGCATGTTAAGATTTGCAGTTTCATTCATGTAAGTCATGTGTAACTGCTGATCTGATTATGTTCGACAAATTGTCAGGTGTTGCTTTTTACTCTTTTTACTCTTGTTTACTCTAAAAGCCACCAGAGGGCACTCTTGTTTTTGGGGTAACCCCCTCTGACCACATGACATTTTGGGTCTCCACGCGACAGACAGCGACAATGACGGAGTTCTCTTTCTTTCCTGAGCGACATACTCACGATTGGGCCGGCATTCTTATCTCCGGTTGTCTAAGAAGCTGGGAGCCTGTTAGGAGCTGCCGCGCTAGAGGCCACGCCTGTTCATTAGGTCAGATGGGGTGAAGGCCGCGTTATCGGTAGGACATTTGAACTGTATGTAATTACATTTGTATCTGTAACGTTCCATACAAAATATGTGAATTGGGAGATTGTGTTGAGGGTGGACTGAAGCTCCTTGGCGGAGGTATGAGCTCTCTGAGTGCTTTTCTAGTTTGTTTTTGGAATGTTCATAAAGTATTATTTAGTCCTTTACTCTCGCTCACTTAACTTGATATGGAGCCTGGCTAGCTAGCATTCTTTTCTTCTGGCTTTTCCATTATGAGGATCTGTTCTTCTTTTCCATTTTATGTCACTGTAAACTAAGTATCTTTGGGTTTTAGACTGCTGGTTGGACAAAAGAGATTTTAAGATGTCACCTTGAGCTTTAGAAATTTCCAGTATTCTTTCGGACACTTCATAATGAAAATAAAATGACACACACACAAAAAAAATAAAAATGAAGTCACATAAAATATTTGTGAAAAGAACTGCTAGTTGTCACATGACTAGCCACCCAACTGCTCCCCTACATATCCACCTTCTCAGCTATCCTTTGCTATAAACTAAAGAAGGAAATACAGTATTGCGCAAATGTTTTGGACATGAAAAGTAAAATGAGGATGCTTCAAAAAAGCAACTCCAAGAATGATGTTGGTAGTGTTGTGGAGGCCACACCATCTGCTGGGGAACTCATTGTTCTCTGTGTGGCTAAATATAGTTTTTATGACAGCTGTATGTTTGGGTTGGTTGCCATGCTGACGGAATAAATTTGTGATCCACCAGACACCTCCCTGACAGTACTGCTGACGAAAAGAATCTAAAAATGCAAAGTGCCTAAAGCCTATGCACACTACTGTGGTCTGGTGGAAAAAATATTTTCCCACAACTTTTGTTTCCTGTAGAAAAACAATTCTGAGCAGAACATGGCAGTCAAGCCTGAAAAAAGGAAAATCATTACTGTAAATGTCATTGGTAGTGGTAATTTCTGTCCAGTGAACCACAGCTGACATATTGTGTTGTATGAGAATTTTAAGTTTTCATGAGCAGCAGAATCACCAGAAGGTGCAGCTCATATGCTGCATATGTATGAGGCGTCAGGAGGACGGGATCGCTGGGAACAAAATTAAACCATTATTCTTCTGCTTGTTGCAACACTGCCAGCAACAAATACATTCTGGAAGTCAAAGTGGCAATTTCCAGCAACACAAAGTGAGCAGCGACTTATCTCCTGCTGACAGCTTTTTGTGTGGGCTTTTCTGCCAATTCTGTGTCTAAATGAAGCTGCTATGTTTCGCCTTTAACCAACGAAGAGGAGGACAGTGAGTTTATGAAAAGCAGCAGGTTGGGGCCTCTCGCGTAAAAAACTACTCTAACTCACAGTAGAGTTTGAAAACGTCAAACACAGCTCATTACAGATAAGGAAGCTGCTGAGGGCCAGCATTGGAGTGAAATGAGGTACAACAGCAGTAGCCCAAGGACATATTAATGCTAAGAACACACTTGTCCTCCTGTCCTGGTAGCACATCATGTCAGGCACAGTTACATCAGTTTGTCTTTCTCATCAGACACTTGCATTGCTCAGTATTGTTTTGTGAATTACTGTACTTAATAGCCATGGCTGGATGTCTAGTTTCCACTAGATTTTGGGTGTAGTTACTCTTTAATGTGCCATTAAAGAAGATGTTCTGGGTGCCAGTAAGCTAAAAATTACTGTTTGGCATCATTTTGTGTCTTATTACCACAACCAGATTGGATGGATGGATACGCTGGTGAGAGAATTATTACTGGTTTGTGTTCAAAGTTGGGATAGCTGGAATGAAAGCAAGCACTGAGAACAGAAAGGAGGACAGAACATGACAGAAGTCCAGAAATGTTAAAAGGCATCCATTCACCAACTAACTATATATTGAAATAAACATAAATTAATGTTTCACTTAATTTTGTTCACAAAGCAAGCTTCTTTGTTTCAAGAAAAAACTGTTCAGGAAAGGTTAAGGCTAACCCTAACCCTCTTTCATTATTCATAGTTTGCATAGAAATACTGGGTTGTTAAAGACCACTGCTTTAATCTAGATGTACTTTAAGAAATAATCCACAGTTATGAAAGGTATGAACCATTTATAGAGTTTGATGGTGTTGCTTCTTAGTCAGGATATGTAAAGGTAAAAACTACAACTGTATCATAATAACATGCAATTGTTCACAACAAGAGGAAGATTTTTTTCAGGAACTCAGATTAGATGCTGTGAACACTCTTCAGCCATGATTCATAGAACTCTAGCAGTGCCCCTTAAGTAGGGCTTTTTCCTTCCAATGGTGATTTGCCGGTCGAATTCAACTTCCCCCAAGTTTTCAGATCAGACACACAAGTTCCTCCCCTGAACAAAAATATTCCACAAGTATAGACTCGGTTCCTATTCTGAAACCCCTTTGGCTGAAATTTCAGAGCTTGCCTCTCCTTATTTTAGGTGACCACAGCAGTAGTGGCTTCCCCCATACAAATGCTAGCTGTCCATGACATGAGGGGTGACAACCAGAAAAGAAGCTGGATATGCACTGTGAAAAGCCACCTGTCAGGGTTCAGATGAACTTCTGTTCAAACCTCCCCATCTCCACAGCTTTCCTAGGAAACAGATTTATCCCTGGGGATTTTTTTAAGCAGAAAAGCACCACTATTGTTCCATCAGCGACAGAAAGCATGTGGAGGTCTCAGTTTCCCCTCAGCGACATCGCTCTGCATGCTGAGCTCAAATTGCTATAGTTCAAAAACCTCCCTGTGGAGTACAGCCACTCTGAGGTCAGCAGGTCATCATCTCTAAATGTTAAGGGTGCATTGAGCTTTCAGCATATAAAAAGGATTGAGTGCTGTCAACTTTTCACTTCTCTGCTATGGAGAGCTCTCTATATGGAGCACAAAACACTTGAGTTCTTTGTTAGGGCAGGTGGTGATGACTGAAGATTTCTAGCTCCTGTGCTGTAAGCCTTGATGAACTTATCAAAAAATATTCCCTGCTGAAAATATGATGAAATGTTGTAAATACTTCATACTGCCTGTTGGAAGAATTGTGCTTATGTTAAGAATTATTCTTATTAGGTAATCATTGAGTGACTGTCAGGACTTTAAAGTCTACATGTCAGCAACCATGAATCACCACAAAACATTCCAAGCTGTATGTACTCACAGTAAAGAACACAGAGAACTGACCCATTAAGATTGTGTAAGTGACATTTATCTTATGCTGACTCTTGTACTGATTGTTTACCAAATAAAAGAACCAAGCACAGAAGGACTGGCAGAGAGCTGGAATGCTGTAGCGATGCATACTGCAGAGCTGTAGTGTCCGTTCTCTCCTTGTGCGCAAGTAAAAGACCTGAGCTCGTGAGTGCTGTCTTCCTTCCTGTGCTGTGAGTATTTTCAGGGTTTAAACCTAACACTGCCTTAAATCTGTTTACTCAATCTCTCTTCTCATTTATGCTTCAGTGTTTAATGTTGTTGAAACACAAACAGGCTGTATGCTCATTGTTGCCATTCAGTGATATACTCATCATTCAGTTTACCACATTTAATACTTTCCTACTGTAATTTAGTTTATATGCAACAGTTCAGCTAAGGAGAATGTGTACAATGTATCCTGTAATAAGTGATGCTGTATGGTTTAGTTAAGTGGTCCAATCGGGTGTGACCATCAAGCCATTTTCTATGCTAAAAAACAGTGGGTGGTACTGTAGAACTTTCCATCAGGGAGCTCCTGAATAACGTTGTGGTGTGCATCATTTTGTTACCTGTACTTACGTAGTTGACGTTGCTGTTTATGATTTGGGGGTGTGACTTTAAGTTGTTTACGTTAAGCACACTCGAGACCGGTACGCTTGTCGGTGAGTTCTGGATTCTAGTGTTGATGTATGTCAATTTGTGACTGTCAGCAGGATAATTACTTAATATCACCGTTTGGTGCTTGTGTTTTTCAGGTTTACAACCTACACTACAACTACTTACCATTAATCCTGACTCAAACGGGAGTTTAAGTTTGAATGACTGTAAAGTTAACCGGAGCTAACAAGTAGCCTACTGTATGCCTTTAGTAATGTGCAGTTACGGAATAAAATGTGTTGAGTTGAGCCCGCCGTACTGGTCTTGAAACCCATCCAGAAGGGAGTCCATTAAGCTACGATAGATAGTTTTAAAGGAAAATCTGGACAGGTACAGTCCAAGGCTTATACCCATCATTTGTCTTATTTTAAAAGTTAGTCTTTGAACAACAGTTTTCATAATTTGAGGGTGATCAAGGCTATAACCCAGGATAATTTTGTTATCATGGTGTCAGGGAACAGTGGGTCACACTTTCTTTTAAAAATAAATGACAAAAATATGATTTTAGGCCAGTAAAACCAGATTGCTAAATGTTTTTAGGCTAGACGTAGTGATATGCTCCAGAAGTGTAAGTCACACTGAATCTAACATATGTGTCATGTCAGAACGGGTGTCAGCACAAAAACCACCTGTTCCTTTAAGCTGAAGTAGTTCACCAAGCCTAATGTCTCACCCCCAGCCCTTCCAAAACTCTCCCATTCCTCCAAGGGGGACCTCACAGTTAGAAAACCTCTGCTGGAGCTCAATCAGTCTTAACTGGAAAAAAATGAAAAACTTGGACTGCAGCGTCACTGCTGGATGAATAACATGCTCCATTAAAAACACACTTGATAACAGTGGTTTAGTTCTTGGAAGATCAGACCACACAGTTTACGTTCAGCCAGAAAATGAACCGCCACACTGAAGAAATGCTATGCAAAACAAGTCCATTAGATAATGAGTCAGAGAGATGTGATCTGAGCAGACCAGACAGCCAATCATTGCAACTGTCAAACTGTCAGTCACTGAACAGTCAAAAAGTACAAAAACAAACACACCTCTCAAACTGACAAAGCTGATCAGATGCGAGAGAGAAAACAAATATGTCCACAGCCCCTGCATCATGCAAAATAATACACACAGAATTCAAAATTATGTTAGTGTTTAGGTGTCAAGGACTTGTTAAAAGTCTGACCTATAATCTGTCTCCACCCAGCACAGGGACCTTTCCAATTCATAAACTCTTTTGCAAAAAACCTGCAGTCAGTAAAGCTGAACGGAGATCAATCTACATCAAACACTCATTAGACATTAGACAGTTGTGCCAGTGCTTCCCTGTGTTTTGATTTAGAGTTTTAATCACTGTTGTTCATTTAAAATACAGTAATTTAGGTCATGTCTAAAGTTTTTTAGATGAGATGGACACACAGGCCGGAATAAGCAGAAGGCTCTTTGATTTCTTTATTTTGGCTCCTGAGTTGGAAGTGAGTAGAACTATCAGATAAGGGGCAGTCGTAATTTTCAAAGCAGGGGAACTCTGGAACTCATTCAGACAAGATACAGAGATGCAAAATGCCTCTGATGGATAAATGCAAGAGCATTTACATAACAAAGTCATGAGGCAAAAAGAACTGCAGTGTAAAAAAGTAGAATTTTTATAAATTACCATACTTCTTACAACTGTGCACAACGCCTACTGGAGCTGCTTCTAACAGCTGAATGTTGTGGTTCACAGTGAAGACAGGTCGTTTCCAGGTTACAGAGACACAGTTCAAGTGACAAGTCGAGACATTTAACGGCTTTTATGTTTCCAGCTGTGACAGTGAAATATCCAACCTGCTGCTCTTCTGTCTGGTGGAGATTACGAGGAGGCTTCGACATATCAGCAGGCGTGTGTGCGTGTTGGTACGTGTGTGCTTATATAGCTCACATTAGCATTTGTTTATGCTCGAAGGCTTTAACTCTGAGATCCTTTTTTTCCTCGAATGGGGTGATAGGTCATCAAGGACAGCTAACAGCTTATTTGGGCAGCAGCAAGGGCCTCCACATGGCCGATCAATAAACACGAAGAATGCTCTGCGTGCATGTGTGAGACATGGCGCCACAGAAAAATGACTGCTTCTCTTTATTCCCGGTAGCACATTTGGCTGTCATGATGCAGCTCTGGTGAGAAAACACAAACCAGGCAAAAGCAAAACCTATCAGTCAGAAGTCTCCGAATAATGAACGAAGGGCAAAGTGAGGCTGTAAACACAACAGGAACACACACACACACAGAGCATGGGTAATCTTCTCAGTCTCTGGGTACATGGAGGCAATTATATCAGACTATTTCTGAGGCAGCCCCTCTCTGGGGGACACACCTGCCTGGATATTCTCTCTGACCCATAATCAACCTGCTCTGCAGCAGCTTTCCAGTTCAGCTGCCTACAGCCTGAGAGCAAGGCAGCTGGATTTAGGCAGTAGAAGTTTTAAAGAATGTTTTCACTGTCATACAAGTTGGGTATTGTGATCCCCAGTTTGCGCCCCACTTTGGACGCCTGGGATCTTTCTGTGTGGAGTTTGCATGTTCTCCCTGTGCAGTGGGTTCTCACCGGGTACTCCAGCTTCCTCCCACAGTCCAAAAACATGCTGAGGCTAATTGATTATTCTAAATTGTCCGTAGGTGTGAATGAGAGTGTGCTTGGTTGTCTCTATAGCTGTGTCCCAATTCAGGGGCTGCATCCTTCTAGGCTGCATTTGTCGGCTGCATATGTCACAGTGGTGCGACTAAGGCTGTCCCATTTCGTAAAAACTCCAAGACTCCTTCAAATGCGGCCGACGAATGCGTCCTTCTTTTCCACAAATTTGAAGGATGCATCGATGTATCCTTCGTAGCCCCAAATATCCTAAGATTCATTGCGTGCCGGTGACAGTTCGATCAACAGCTGGAGTTTTAACTGCTGACGGAGAAGATGGATGGAGGATTCTAGTTTTAAATATGAGTAGCCTATTGTGTTACAGCTCAGTCCGATAGTACAAGTGTTGAACACATTAAAATTTGTTTTTAAAAAAACGATTAAGTTACGTTATTGATGAGCCGCTGCAGTTTAAAGTGTTTACTTTCCAATTGTAGCTTCAGTGTTTCAGCTTTATTTTACAGAGACTGTGGCGATTTTTTCTGACTGTGGCCATCACATAAACGACTTATTCATAAATATTCACATATTGATTCCTTATTTAAATTACTATATGAAGTAGAAGTAAAATGGTTACTTAATCCTACTGGAGCTTCTATTGGTGGTAATCCTCTCTGTAGACCAGTGAAAACATGACTCTCCTCACTGTTCTTAGTTTAGCTCCACCAAGTTATCTGATCACATGTTTAACATAAATTATATTTGGTTTCTGTTCAGACAACAGGTATTTAGTGATCCTCATCAGAAACACTCACTCCAGAGACTGTGGAGGTTTATAATATCTGAAGTTCATATCGACAGATCAACAGATTTAAACCAGCTGTGAAGGCTTCTTGTTTCTCAGACAGTTTAGTCCAGAACCATCGTACAGTACAAGACTCTCAAGTCTCCAAGGATATAAAACATATTAAAAACAAAAATTACAATTTCAGGATCAAATCCAGTCAAAAATGAGGTAAAATTACACCGTCGTCTTATCCTGATCGTCGGGATGAAAATTTGTTTGTCAGGGTTGCTAGGCAACAGGAGCAGCGCTACGGGACGTCATGACGCAAGCAGTAAGTTCATCGTAGGCTGGACCATCTCATTTAACAAACGCTCATGCAGCCTTCTCATGCAGCCTACCCGTCCTTCGAAGGACCCAGCCTTCGAAGGACGGGTAGGCTGGGTCCTTTGAAGGATGCAGCCCCTGAATTGAGACACAGCTTATATGTAGCTCTGTGATATGCTGGCGACCTGTCCAGGGTGTCCCCTGCCTTCCTCCTGATTCGACTGGGATAGGCTCCAGTCCTCTCGTGACCCTACAGAGGATTAAGCGGTATGTACATGTTGTATGGATGTTTCGACCATAAAATGTATATAAAAGACAGACATAGCAAGCAGGACTTCACCCACTGGTTTGTGAACTACTGTTGTGATGCCTCAAGACTGGAAATTAGCCGCCATGTTGGTCTTCTGAAACCGGACATAACAAGTGATGGATTTTGATTGGTTTGTTAGATTTTCTTTTTTTCTCTCTCTCTCTCTCTCTCTTCATATTGCATAGTTCGTTTAAGTAGTTCCTTTAGATTGGTTTGTAAGATTTTTTTTCTTCTTTCTCTCTCTCTCCTTTTCCATGTTATATAGAGTTGTTTCACAAGTTAATTTGAATTGGTTTGGAAGATTTTTCTTTTTCTTTCCTTTCTGGTTATTGTTATATAGATTTGTGAGGATTTTGAACTTGGTTCTGTGAGCTAGGTTGTATTTATTCTCGTGCAGGTTGCTTGTATCTTATGTTTTTTTTTTAAGGGATTGTGGTCTTGTGTGTTTTATTTGTGTAAAAGCCCAACTAGGGACAAGAGTTGAGAATTAGCTGTAGCTAAAACTACATCAGATTCATGTCTTGTACTGAAAATATGGTAATTGCATTGTCCCTATTAAATAAAAAATAAAAATAAAAATAAATAAATCCATTTCACTCTAAATGGGACTGTAATTTACTAAATGAACAGCAAACCATTTCAGAAAAAGTCTTGAAACCAGTGAAACCATAAAGTCATGAAGAAAATATTTACTGAGGTAAGAGATCAAGTAAGAAGTAGGATCATTTTCTCATAGACTTTTACAAACTCCAAGTTCTTTTTTGCAGCCAGAGATGTCACCCCCTGCTGGCTGTTGAGAGAGAATGCAGATTCCAGGTGGCTTCACTTTTCAGGCCCAGAGGCTACATTCATCTTTCATGTACAATCCACAATTCAGACAGGACTCTGCCAGTGTTTACACAAAGTATACACCTGCTCATGCACTACTGCTGGATTCAAGCAACTCTGCTCAAACACTGAGTAACTACTCTACACAATGTCAAGTTGTAAAATTGGAGTAATTTAGCCATACATGTTAGAACCACAAAATGATTAGGAAGGAGAATAATGATACAGACAGTCACATCCTGCAAGCTGACAGGAATGGCTCCTTTTGTTTGTTACATATGAAACCCCTGAAGTCTGAGTCAGTGTTTTCGAGACTGTCATGAGTACAAGCGTTTTTAAAGTGGAAAAGCCACTGTCCTGACTGCTTATTTTCCATATGATATGTTCCTTGATTTACAACAGGGAAAGTCTTTAAGGCATACCTTCATACCAATAAACATAAGATTTAACAAATACTGTAAAACAATTGACAGACATTTTAATACAGGGACCAACACTATGACTTATATAATAACTTGATTGCATATGCTGTTGAAGGGATATTTGTCAGAAGATAGTAGGTACTGGACCATTTGGTGTGCAACACTTGGTTTATTAAAATCTTTCAAAAAGTCTGTTTAATTTACAAAGGACGTTCTGACCAGTGTACCAGTCGTTGATTAGTTATAACATGCCAGGGTTGATCTGAAAGCTGGACAGGAACTGTGCTAATTCTATTACACTAACTCACATTGAGTTTAAGTTTTTATCCATCGTACCAAGTCAGAATCTGCACCTTCTCTGCTCACGCTTCATGGGTCAATCACCGCCACCATGGGCACCTGTTGTTTGTTTTTTTAAATGAGGGAGCAATCTTGTAGAGATCCATAATTGTTTGGGCGCTTGGCGGTATTTTCACACCACCTGCCTCCCAAGCCAAGAAACAGCCACCTGCACTAACCTTGATTAATTAGACTGAGAGTGCTGCATTAACAGTACTATTGATTTGGGTGGGTCACGACAGTAAATCTTTATTAACAGAACGACTATTTCAGATTCACATCACATTACATTTATAAAGATTTTCTGTAGCCTAAAGTTGTAGTAACTTGCAGGCTAGTTAGCCATCATCAAGGCCAAACAAAGGCAAACAATGTATATAAATGACATAGCCTTCCAACACATCACAGTATCATAAGGGTAATTAAACCTGGTTAAAAAAATTTGAAACCTGAAGGCTTACAAGGCCGTCTTCTTAGTCTTGTATAGAATTGCAATGCCTTGGATACACGAATCAGCCTTATAACAACCATGTAACTCCAATCCCACTCATTACTTTACACACAGGGTACAGGGGTCACTATTCTCAAGTCCTGCCTTCGTGACCACAGCAAGAGTAGAGAGAGAGTTGCCAGAAGAGCCACTAACTGAGATCACTGTAAGCAGCATGTCCATGAATAAGTAAATACTGAAGAACTCAACTGCTGACGGTGCAACTGCCTAGTTTTGTGTGTCCATGCATTGTCAATGTCCTGTATTCACACCACAACATTATCAATTATGAATTTGTTTCACTCTATGTGAGAAAATGGATGTGCGAGGTTAGAGCCGGGGAACATTGACGGTGTCACAGTGTATGCATGAACATGAGTAGCCCTGTTAAGAGTCATTTGACATTTAGCTCATGTTATGGACTGGCAAAGTTAGCTAATGCTGATTTGTTGGTGACAAAACAATACCACTTTTAGTTCATTTAGTTCATAGAGGGCCAAGCGTGTTCATTCAACATATGCTGGCCTATCATTTTCTCTGATTTCAGTCAGTGGTCACAGCTAAGGTAAATGGCATGACTGTCACCTTTGTAAGCAATCACACTACTGTGTGGAGTGACAGCCAAAAATCAGGGAGCCAAATCTAATACTGCCCCTCTTTTTGAGTGTTACCAGTGGTTTATATGTTGACGTAAACCCACTTCATTCACATTCCGGAAGGCATCTCTTAACTGTAGACCTCCTTAGAAGTGTTCTTGTCTTGGCTAGACGTGAGGAGGTCCCTCAAAGAAAGAATTCTGCCATTATTCAATTAAATATTCTCTGGTCTTTCAGGCCTTTTGGTGTAGCTGAACTCACCAGTGCATTTCTTCTTTTCAAAAACGTACCAGATTGTTGACTTGGCTGGTCCTAAAGTTGCAGCTCTCTCACAAAAGGCTCTGTTTTGTTTGTTTCAGTCGAATAAGGGCCTTATTTTACCATGCATTTATATGCAGTATTGCATGTAATCAACTTGTGTCTTCTCCTTGCAACACTATTCTTATTTCGGCCGTCGGAAAGAACTTTGAGTCAAGTGCATCATTCCAAATGCGCTATATAAATAACAGTGACTTGACTTCATTATTTGCATTAAAACGTCTTTGGACTGCACAGTTAAAGTTCGCAGTAACACTTCAATTCAGCACTTCACTCCAGACATTTTCTCTCATTCATTTGTCCTGACAAAGCAAGGAAACAGGTAACACCTGGCCATCAAACTAATTATCAGTCAATTGTCCAGGTATTTCTGAGGCTGTGAAAACCAGACCTCTTTGGGGGGATACATTGGCAAAATTCTGACAATTATATTGTGTCACTGTCCAAAAAATTATGGATCCCGCTCTAAGGATTTTTTTTTTTGGTTCAGTAAGATAATGACCTTTATCAAGGCCAGTTACACCAAGTGACTGTTATGTTTCATACTGCAGTACAGTGAACTAACAACATGAGAAAATACCCTTGCTGACAACGAATTACAGTTAAAGCTTGAAAATAAAGTATCCTGTTCTTCCTATGGAATAGTGAACCAATTTTGAATTCAATAATTACCCTAAGAATTAAGACTGGATCATAAAGTGAAGAAAAAAACTGATTGCAAGTGTACCTGAAGTGTCACTAATAATCTCTGTACTTTATTTAAATATCATAATTTGTTCAGGAAACACCAGGATTAGTTTATGACAGCTATGTTGCCAGCAAGAGCTCTTTCATAATAAGGCTATAGTGAAACACTGTCTTTCTTTTTTTCTTTTCATGCTGTCCAACTCCACACCGGTATCACTCCAACTCTTTAAAGCCTCTAGGCCACACACATAACACACACACACACACACACACACACAAACGCAGGCTAACTGAGCCGTCACACCGTTTCCACAAATTGACTGATTGTTTTCTTCCTCTCAGAGACGTTTGCTTCAGCCTGAAATAGTTTGTCCACAGCAGAAGTGACAGGAAGAAAAATTTGAGTTCCTCACGGTCACTCAGTTTGTGTGTGTGTGTGTGTGTGTGTGTGTGTGTGTGTGTGCGTGCGTGCGTGCATGTGTGTGTGTGTGCGTTCCAAAACAACAGGCACACACACGGACACTGAAGCTAATCCAGTGCCCATCTTTCTGCTAGGGGATACAGGACTTCATATTTTTCAGGTGAAAGCTTTGCGTCTCCAACACGGCATGTTTCTAGGAAACGACAAAGAAAATTGTGTCTTCTGTTTGATGGTGGCAGGTTTTTGACATTGTTACTCCTTGATAAGAATGATTTCATCAGCCTCAGAGGTTGCAGGATATTTATGAAATATAGAAATAATGTATGAGCCAAAGGTGGCAGATAGGAATGTCTTAGTTTGTTCAACAAACAGTCCAAAGTCAAAAATGCCATCATGCCATGACATATAAAAAGAATGGCATCAGTTTGAGCCTGTATATTGTATTGAGCAAGTTTATATTAATTATATGTAAAGATACATGCACCAAAAATACAGACTAAGGCTGAACAATATACACCAAAAAATAATAATCATATTCTAATTATTTTGACAGATACTGTGATATGAGTCACCATTTTCCTAGAAATGTAAATTTTGGCATTTTTTTCCACTGAAAAAAGGAAAATAATGATGTGATTTTTGCAGCCTGTACCACACAAGCATAAAACACAAACATATGATCTGTAGGCCAGAGCATCTCATAGCACCACAATTTGTCACTTATAATAGTATAATAGTAATTCGTCAATACGTTAAATATTGTGATTTTGACGATATATCAATTAATTGTTCAGTCCAAACACACGTAGTCCTGTCCTGTGTGGCAAAGAACCAGTATGACAACTCCTCTCATTGTCATGACAACGGTCATTCCAGCACATGCAGAGCGTCAGCATTACTGGTGCAGCTGCTGCCTATCACTATCGCGCTCTGTCTCACACGCACCATCAGAACCTCGAACCAGGGCAGGAGCCAACCTGTACTCTGTTTTATATGTGAATAAGTGTGGAGGCATGTCAGTGTTCCTGTGATAGAACTACCATTCTGACAGGTTACTATGTGTAATGTTTAAAATAAAAATAAAAAAGAGGAAACCATTAAAAAGCTCATATTAATGTATTTTTTATTTGTCTTGTCTTGTACTTCTATTTGGGGGATGCTGCTGCTCCAAGGTTTGGGGCTCCAGTTCAGATATTGTCTTGAAAAATAAGCATGGAGTCAGTTGTCTGTACTACGGGCTTTAACTTCACCTATATTATATTTGTTAGGATATGCTCTGACAAATCAGAACAACTAATAGTATGCAGAATTAGGTCACAGTAGCTCCAGTTTGTAGTGTACCAACAAGTGTACAGACTTACTGAAAATGTAAAAAACTGATAATTGTAACATGATTGGTTTCAAAGAGCTTTCTATTTATTTATTTGAGTTGATTTTGGGGTTTAATATTAGAAGAGAGTGACAACCAATATCTGGAACCAATATGAGTGTATTAAAATTGACAATCTTGGTGTCAGAATTTAGAATAACATGTACTCCAACACAAAACTTTAAGTATTTATGGTTTATATATGGTGAATGAAAAAAAAATAACTTGAATAACTCGTTCTTTAGTCGATGAGCTGTTACTCGTGATGTGCAACCAATCACATAATGCTTTGGCCGGGACAGTGTTCAAGACCAAAGTGACAAAAGACAGAGAGCGTATCTTTAAAACTAATTTATTTTGTCTGCAATCAGTTAATAAATTCTGATAGTGGTAATTGGAAAGATGCTGATACCTGCTACCATAATCAAACCAGGCCAAAAACTGGTCAACCTCTAGTATCGTGTCCTGATACTGAGATGTATGACTGAGAAATAGGACTGCAGCCTTCACTGCCGACTGTGTTAATGAGCAGGACATATCACTGGACTTGTACGACAACAAAGCACTTCTTTTCTTTACTCAATGCAGTTCTGGAACGATTATGCAGAATGTAGTGTAATTTAAATAAAGTAGAAATTGTGATTTGGTAAAACAATAAAAATGTCCTTACACCATTTTACATTTTATACTGTGTTTAGGAAGAAAAAGCATAAAATAAAATAATAAGAAAATATTGGAAGGCTGATAGTAATATAGATGTAGAATATGTATTTTCACGATGACAAGCCAACTGCACCAACATCAGTCCATGTAACACCTAAACACCACTTACCACAACTAAGAGTCTACAAAAGATAGTTAGCAAGCAAGCGCAGAATGCAAAATAGACAGCCGACAGCAACAGATGGATAGTTAGTATGTTCACTACAAGTGGTATTTTTATGAGTGTAAATTACTTCAAACCTGCTGAAAAATAAATAAACAAAAAAACACAAAGCCTAGAGCAAATACCAGTGTCTCCAGGATCCCTTGTTGTGTGTATTCATAAGTGCAGCCATGGATCCAGCATGTCCTGTACAGTAATTTAATTAACTTTTCAACATTTGCATGAAGGCATCTATGGAAGTGAAATGGAATGAAAACCCACAAACTTTCCACACAGTAACCACACCATTCTAACACCACAATGAGACAACATGGTGCTGCAACAGATGAACAGAGTTAAAACATCAGGGAGTCAGCAGCAGAAACACTTGACGTCAAACTGGATAAGCTTTCAGGTAACAGCAACACAGCTAAGGAACATCTAGAGGATTTGAACTAGATGGACAAGTATGCAGATGACACATTATCTGCAGAGTTTTGGTTTGGAAATACGAGGATACTTTCACGATCCCTCAAGCTAAAGAAAAAAGCTCTGAATAGCAAAACACGTCAAGGGGAACCACACATCTGCAGTAAACTGGATTCACACCATATGTCTAACCTGCTAAAATGTTATAACACAAGGATTTTAGACAAACTAACTATGGGATTAAATCATAGGCTGCACATAAAGACGGCTGAACCCTATGTAACGCCACCCACAGGGTACCTGAGCAGCAGTTCTAAAGCTCAGTGGTGGCTCTGCCCATCACCATCTTGGCTAACAGGTAGATCTAAGAGGTGGAGGATGAGTGAATGGCTCCAGTTGAGGTGAGCCATGGACAGTGCTGGGATGGTACCCACCTGTCACTCAAAGTGGTCACGCCCTTATTGCATAACTATAAGCTTTAAAAAATGTAAACAGATGAGTTACATAAAAATTCACCCCACGCATAGTTGTCATGAACCTAGACAGTTTTTTGTACCAGGCCATAAACATGTTTATTTCTGCAGTAAAGCTGGACCTCTCAACATTGGCATCTAAGAGACCTAGACCTAAGAGACTTGGAATCTTGAAGATTAGTTAAAGACTACTTAAAGAAGCAGTAAAATTAGAAGTATAAAATCATGGATTATTGGTATCGGTTGAAATTGGCATTATCGTGCATCCCTACTTTGTTCTAATCAAAGTCCTAATTTAAGGCACCACTAGTTACCTTTCACAAAACTGGGTGAGTTAGTGGTACTGTAATGTCAAATGGTATTTTGAACATTTAAAGTTAAGGTCAAATAATAACAAACAGTTTAAACATTCAAATTGTTTCTTCTCTCTGGATAATGACTGAAAATAAATAATAAAACAAACAAACAAAAATATCAATATGGCTGTAGGGTGGAAATGCTGACCCACTGTTTTGCATACATCATTGCTGATTTTTTTTCTGCAATATATAATGTGATATGAAAAAAACACAGGAATGTTTCCTGTAGTGTGACTAATGTGCACACACACATCACAATGTCAAGGCTACTGAAGTAAAAGAAAGCCAGTTCCCCAGAATCATTCCGTTTTTATTTAAAGAAAAGCAGAAAATCTTCACATTTGAGAGGGTAAACTAGTAAATGTCTGGAAACATTGCTTGAAAATAGTCTCCTGCATGGAAATATGTCAGTGTCTGTGCAGAGTGAGAGTGACCACTCCCAGTAGACAAACACTTCCTCCCCTCCCTTCATAAACACAACCAGCTGACCATCTGCACTCAGTCTCACCCTCCTTTTAACACAAGGACTGTTCAAGTGACACAGAGTCTGATAATAATATAGTATATTTTGTCTGACAGTAAATTACCATCAATATATCATTGTACTGCTGAAAACTCAAAGATCTGCTTCCTTCAGTTTCTCTCATCCACTGCTTTCTAATAAATAACTGCTGCAGACTGTCTTACGGTTCCCAGAAACATTTAGAGAGAGACATTTAGATCGAGATTCCAAAACATCTGATATGGATATTTTTGTGATCCAGTCGATGATCATTAATGATTCTGGAGAACACCTGATCTTTCCTCTGGCGCCACCACCTTGGCAAAAATTGAACACCTCTTATAGCTAAGCTATTATGAAAAAGACAAAAAAGACATCCACACAATGAACATGTTTGGTCCTGCATGCTCTATGCACAAAGACAAAATGCCCACTTATAACGCTGATGTATCAGGATTACCTGTCACAGCCACAAGTACATGATAAGGATTGCTGTCATGGAGACATTTTCAGTCACTATAGTCAAGCAAGTATAAGTTGGGTTTGTTTCCAACGTCATGCATTGTAACTGCTAAGAAACATAGAGAGCTCAATTACTGTGGAAACCCTTTATTTTAATATAATATACAGAGCAATGAGAAATGAATGTAAAAGCCTGCATAAAGTGTATTAGTCATGCTGCCAACCAGCTTCAATGCTTCTTAGCACTGATGCTCCAAGTCTGTGAACTTTGAAGGAACTGGAGGAACGAACACGATCCTCTAAAAAGAGACTCTCTCATTTGTGTTTCGATGATAAAGGTAAGGAGCACTAACACGTCGGCCTAAAAATCTGCTGGAGGTGTTCAGTTAGGTTATAATCCGGTGACAGTGACGGCCATAACATATGATTCATACAACTTTTATACTCATTAAACCATTTATTGACTTCTTGTGTCCTATGAATGGAGGCATTGTCATCTTGGAAGACACCACTCCCATCAGGATAGAAATGTTTCATCACAGGATAGAGGTTACTCAAATGCTTTTATTAATAGCACTGACCCTTTCATTTAAGGTGATAAGGTATTCCTTGTATCTAATTGGTAACAAACTTAGATTGCTCATTGATGTAATGACCAAATTTCCAACAGAGTTGCTCATCTGAAGCAACTGTTTTATGTTCATTCAAGCTGCAGTTCACATATATATGTCAAGGTCTTCTTTGAAGATAAAAGTGGCTTATGACTGGTGGGTTCAATTAGATTATCTGAAAAAATAAAGTAAATTTAATGACATGTGAAATAAGGTGTAAACAGTTGAACTTAAATTAAACTGAAGAACTATAAAAGATGAGTAGAAACTTAGAGACCTCTCAACATTGAGACATTAGAGTGCCGTGCAAAAGTATTTGCCCCCCTACAGAAATCTTTTTTTTTTGCATATTCTCACACTTTAATGTTCCAGATCATCAAACTAATGTTTATATTTATTGAATATTATACAGAGACCATCCACAAAACACAAAATGTAGCTTTTAAATTATGGTTTATTGAAGAATTACTGAAAAACTATATCACTCCTGTAAAAAAAAGTAATTGTCGCCCTGAACCTAATAACTGGTTGGGCCACACTTGGCAACAACTGCAGTTAAATGTCATGGTGTTTACATCGCCATGTCTTTTACATGGTGATGTAAAAGACTGATAGCTTGTGATCAGTCTTTTACATCACCGTGGAGGAATTCTGGTCCACTCTTCTCTGCAGAATAGTTTTAATTCAGCCACATTAGATGGTTTACAATCATGAACTGCCCTTTTAAGGTCTTACCACAGCATCTCAATTGGATTGAAGTCTGGACTTTGACTTGGCCACTCCAAAACCTTAATTTTGTTCTTTTTGAGACACTCAGAGGTGGACTTTGGGTCACTGTCATGCTGCATAAACCATTTGTGCTTAAGTTTTAGGTCATGATGGGTCATGAACTGATGGTGGATATTCTCCAGGAGGATTTTCTGATAGAGAGCAGAATTCAAGGCTTCATCAATGATGACAAGCTATCCAGGTCCTGTGGAAGCAAAGCAGCCCCAAACCATCACCCTACCACCACCATGTTTCACTGTTGGTGTGATGTTCTTCTTGTTGAATGCACCATCAGCTTTACACCAGATGTAACAGACCCATGTCTTCTAAAAAGTTCCACCTTTGACTCATCAGTCCACAGGATGTTATCTCAAAAGTCTCGGGGCTCATCCAGATATTTTTTTGCAAATGTCAGACGAACCTTTATGTTCTTTTTGGTCAGCAGTGTCTTGCACCTTGCAACTCTCCCATGATGCCATTTTCTCCCAGTGTCTTCCTTATTGTGGAATCATGTAGACAGACCCTAACTGAGGCCAGTTGTAGATCTTTTGATGTTTGTCTGGGTTCTTTTGTGGCCTCCTGGATTACATGTTGACATGCTGTTGGAGAAATATTGGTGGGCCGGCCACTCCTGGAAGGTTCACCACTGTTCCATGTTTTTGCCATTTGTGGATAATGGCTCTCACTGTAGTTTGATGGAATGCCAGAGTTGTAGCAATGGCTTTGTAACCCTTGCTAGACTGATAAATGTCAATGACAGGTTCTACTTAGTGATGTTTAGATTTAACAAGCCTGGCAGGAATCACACATGAGTGGGGCTGGTGAAACTGAACATAATCGCTAAATTAATTCAGTCATTTTGTAGATTGGTAGCTATTACTGCAAAAATAGAAGATTTCTGGGGGCGGGGGGGATACTTTTGCACGGTACTGTACATCTATGTAACACTGACACTGAACAGAAGCCAACCTTTGTACTTTGTCAAATTAAATCAAAGCACAACTACTGTTACATTCCTGTTTTTTGTTTTAAACCATTACAGCCATATTACACCACCTGTCTCTGTCTGGCTCATCTGTAACATTACCTGCTTTCCCCTCACAGTGTAATTCACCATCACTACTTTTCTTCTGAAGATTTATTGCTTAACACCTCATTTCCTATAGACACCAGCGCAGATGTCACTGCATCTGAAAATGAGGTTTGAATGTGTGAAGAATCAGTCCACAGCTGCTTCTTAATTTCAAACTGTCAAGTCATCAAACATATGTCTCACACCTCCTCAGTGGTCCAAGTGTCACTGTCATTCTGCAGAGTTCAGCCTCTCCAGGTAACAAGCCAACCCACAACACCTGCACAAGCCCCAGAGCTACACTACAGTTAATACCAAGACAGTATGCACTAGCATGACATATAAACCAGTGGTTATAAATGGCATGGTATTCTTGGTGGACAAAAAAAATCTTAGACATAAACATCATTCTTCCAAAAGTTATCCTGCTATTTGACGTTTAAACAGTTATGGTAGGGAATGTGTGTGATGCATCATGCCTTGAAAAAGTTTATGTTGAATTTAATCTTGTAAGTAGAGCATTTACATTTTTTTCTTTTACCTAGTTATATTTGTTTATCAAGTGAAATAGTGTGCCGGCATACAGATACTTAACGTGCTCCTGGCTTAATGGGCCAATAGTGATGTTGATTTTTGGTAATCGAGAAAGGCAGATAACCTATATTTGGAACCAATACACATTTATGGTATATATTAACAGCATGTATTATCAGAGAATGAGTTATGCTTCATTGATATGGATTAACATAGTTGAATTTGTGCATACGTACTGTTCTGTCACAGTTAAGATTTATGTTAGTTATAGCATCTCCTGGTGCCTGTTCTTGATATTTTCCTCAGTTGTTCATGTGTTCATGACATGTGACTTGATTCACGAAGTATTCTACCTCAAAGAGAGGGAATGAGGTCAGAGAGACAATTTGGTTTAATCTGCATCCATCTGTTCCAGTGTTATGTTTTGTGGCAGCATCATCAGAATGTATACTTTATTTCATGTTTAATTGTGTTTCTACACAGGTACTGAAGAGATGGCTACGTTATAGGTTAAAAATAATCCGCTAATGTGTGAATTGCCCAGGATACACTACTGTGTAGAATGTTTCCTTTGCCAGCACTGTCTATATTTCGTTAACTCCTTACAGTTCCATCTGATTTATAATAATCAGGAGATCAGAGCTCTATCGTCATTGTTATTTACATTACATTTTAACACGTTAAAGGGAATACAGATACTATAGCTGAATATGTGTAATAGAAATAGAAGTGATGATATTTGAGTGTCACACAATGCAACACTCTCCTGTGTTTACTGTGAGATCAGCTGATTCAGATTGAACAGTTTGTCTCCTGCAGTTACATCTGCTGTTTCTCTCCGTTTTCTTAATCTTTTACTGTTCTATCAGTTTTATTGCCCACCATGACCCATACCTTAAAGCATCATCTGTTTTCCAGACAATGTTTCAGGGCAATCGTACTGTTAGCTTTAGGAACGGTGAAAGCTGTAGTCCTGATTTGTGGCAATGGCTTGTGCTTCTTGTTCGGTTTTTGCAGACTGTGTCTCTACCAGAGAAACGTGTCCATAAGTTCATCTGTGTAACAGATAAACTGAGCATGCTTGTGTATACTACAACTTCAGCAGAACCTACGACTTCACCTACCAAACACAGCTCGGCTGCCTTATGAGTTGCTCTGCTTGGCTAAAATAAAAAACAAACAATAACTTTCCAGTTTGATTGGACATAGCTTGAGACTACAGAGTGACTACAGAAAGAGAGAGCTGGCTACATCAGAGCCAAAGTAGCACATATGTGTCATTTGGCGATAATGAGTCAATAAAAACAACAATACAGATGATCGGAAAAACAACAAATATCAGCCTCGATTATTGGTCAATCCCTACATAGATTAGTTAGCAATAACAGCAATTTAAGACAATGACAAAGTGCAGAAGTCAACAACTCTCTGAGCTAAATGCTAACACTACCATGGCATAGGTGAAAAGTTAATGGTTTGCAGTTACAAGGCAGTTCATCTAGATGGTGACATAAATGACAATCCATACAACAATCAAAGCAGTTTCCTCAAAAAAAACAAAACAAATACATGACAGAAGCACTGCTGCAATTGCTGCCGTCTCATCTCTTTTTCTGATATTGTTGCTGACTGATTGTTGGATCTTGGCCTCCACATGAAAATCAACTGCAGTGTTGACAGCTGGGATACACTCCAAGCTTATGAGGAAGAATCACTGTCCTGCACTGAAGTGACGTCAAGAGGAGCCACAAAATATCAACTGATCAACTGATATCTTTCAGTAGAGACCGACAAGGCTTCAGTGTTTGTAGTGACACAAGGAAGTAAACAGTCAGTGCAGTGTGACAATAAAGTATACAATAGTAAATATGACATCATTCAGGGATGACCAGCCTTGCTTTCACACTACAGGACAGAGTCTATAGTTGGACTAAATTTAGCAGTAAGAACACGGAGTCACAATGTAATTAATCATTTAACTACAAAGATAAAATAAAGATAGGCGATAAAAGCTGAAGCCCTACAATCATTTTATAAAACGCCAATCATATGCCATGTATATTGCTTATGATGTGTACGTAGATACAGATTCAGCCAGAAATAATATGAACAACATGAGCTTAGGGCTGGGCGATGTCGATAAAACATTCATTATAAAAAAATGTTTTACTTTAGTCCATATTGATTATTATTGATATTTTTTAATGACCCACCTTTCATTAGATGAAAAGAAAAAATGTACATTTTATCACAGGAAATAATTTCAATGTTAACACAAGAATGAAGAATACAAATAAATAAGGATTAAGTAATCATCTCACCTTGATACACAATAAAGACAGACAGCAAGTACATCTTGCTGAGTCTTCATGCTTCTCTGAGCTCAGAGACCTTTGTTGACAGCCGGCTGGAGGCTGTGAGCAACATACGACCGGCTAGGGAGTCTGGAATCACTCGACCGTGTCTTGAACGTGAACAGACGTTTTCAGAATGTCCCACATCAGGAGCATACCATGTAGAATGACTTTCTGCAGAGTAAAATAAATCCTAGTCTCTCCACTGGACTGTTAAACTGATTAGAGACTGACACTGATAGTCCAGAAATCAGGAGTGAAACTGAAGACCAAAATATCTTGCATCAGGCTGTTGATATAGTTTCCGAAGTGAAAAAAAAGTGGTTCTCATACACAATTTTTTCCTGTTTCTGTTGTCAGACGACAGATTGAGCATTAAAGAGTGGCAGGAATGAGTCTCATTAAGACTACACACTAGCCAGCAGTCACTTCTGAGCTGCTGCCCTGCACCGCTACAATCCTGATTTTATCACTGCGACATTGTCCGACAAACTCACCATACACAGAAGAGGAGTTGGAGTCTCCAGTTTAATGCAAACTTCTGTTCCCATGCTGTACTACGCTGCATTATACAATGATACAATGACATAAACTTAATATAAAGAATAAAATTAACTTCAATAAAATGGCAATTTAGCTTTTTTATATATATATAATTTAGATTAAACATTAAAATTGACAATTGGTTTATCGATAAAACAGTAATCATTGGTGGCAGTCATAATATTATCTACAGCTGACAAGAGCTGGTCAGATGGTGGTCGTTATTTTTACAGACAGTGGGTTGTCTCTGGAAACTTTCTCTCGCTTCTCCAGTGTCTGATTGGAGTTGGTTGTTGCCATCTCCCTCTGCTAGCATTAGCAAACTCCTTGATGTTTTAGAAAATTCTTTGTTTCAAATTAGTCATTCTGTAATTCTCAACTTGACAGATATTTTCCTTCTTTAGGATTTGGCCATGGTTGTAGTTTTTCATAGCGGTATGGGGACTTGCAGTAAAGACTGAGTTCACAGTGAGTAGAAGTGTGACGCAAAAAAAAAAGGCAAAACAAAACACAGGGTTCATTATAGCTGTATACCAGCAAGTACAGCCATACTCTTGCTATGCAACAGTTATTAAAATATGCAAGATGTGATATATGCTTATACCTATATGCAAATGCATTTATTTTCCATAACCACAGTAGCCTCTAAACTTTAGAGGTCATTTTAGAGTCTAAAGTGACCCCAAACCAGAAATCCAGCACAGTCTGGAGCTGAAGTCATCTACAACAGGTTAAAAGCTTGTTCTTTGTTGGTTCAGCCGCAGATATAAGAGCAATGGATGAAGCTGTAGAATTAGAGTTGCTTCATGGTAAATAAATGTTCTGCACTCATATAGCACTTTTCTACCTTAGTTGTACTAATAATGCTTTACAATGTTTCCCATTCAGCCATTCACACACACCAATGGTGACAGAGCTGCCATGCAAGGTGCCTTCCTGCCATCAGGAGCAACTTGGGGTTCAGTGTCTTGCCCAAGGACCCTTCAGCATGTACCAAACTTGCAATTAGTGGAGACCTCGCTCTACCACCTGAGCCACAGCCGCCCACCCACTTCAAGACAGAAGCTTTCATCAAAGCTTATTGGTTCTGGCATGTGGGTTGACCTGGCTGTTCAAAGTTCATTTAAAGTGTTGTGCCTTTTTGTTTCTTAAATTAAATGAGAGCACAAATGCACTGCTTGACTTAAATGACTAAAACTGAGTGGTAAAAACCGACACTGGAGATCAGACAAATAGGAAAACAACATTTTTATGAATGTTAGTATCTGTCAGGAGCGTCTCCCTTCTAATGATGGCTGGTGGATCAAGCCAATGAGGCAGAAAAGCTCTCTGTTGGGCCGCAGCAGGCAACGAGAGCAGAGGGAGGAAGGGGAAGGAAGGGAGAAAAACAGGGAGAGAGGTGGAGGAGAGGGGGGATTTGAATTGCAGAGAGAGGAGGATGAGATTGAAATGCCTGGACTGGGGTGAAGGGAGATGACGGCTGTGGCTTCACTAGAGCATGGATAAAAATAGAAGCGGAGCGCTGCCTCGGCTCGTCCGCTGAGGCCATTTGAATCAATTGATCATCGCTGCACAGGGGAAGTTCAAGTCTTTTATTAGATTAGAGCTCTCAGAGAACTGCAGCCGTGGTAACACGATCCGATTCAAACTACTTCATCACCAGCAAAATACGTTCCATGCCTCATAAGAGGCTGAGGAGACACAACGTTTTAAAATTATCTTACCAACACCAGTCAGAATGGAGGGCACAAACCTCCAGAGGAGGATTCATACAGCAGCTGTAGGCATCTGTTGCTACAATTATTGTTGCTGCTTTCATGTCGTCAGTATCCACATTAGAAACCCAACAAGAGGAAAAGCTCATGTTTCTTACTTGTTAAATGTCGTGTAGTGTGTCACAGTGGACCATTACAGATGTATGCCTCATGACGTCCTGAAAAACGGATTAGTCATTCAGAATTTTTTTAACCTTCTCGTGTCATTTGATAACTTTCACCAAGTGTTCCTTTGAACAATAGTAGCACAGAGCACTTTTTCGTTCTCATTTGACTTTTATCACATATCATTCTAACTTTAGGAGCGCTACCAAATTCTTCATTCACTGCAAGCTGGAAATATCGTTCAAAATGAGTGATGTCTGATTTCACTATGACTCAAAAGCTCACTGACACTGATTAAAATAAAACACAGCTGGGTAAAAAAGTGAAATGAAATTGCTGCCATCAAAGAGGAAAAGAAAAGACGCCACGGCAAATGAAAGGAAATCAGTGGAGAAGTGATCAGAGAGAGCTGCTCTGATTACTACACTGCTGAAAGAGGATTATTACTGTTATTTACTTTTTTGCTGGCAAGAGCAATGTACTGAATGCATTTGAGCAACAAAATGATAGACTGCTGCTTCTGCGATTATCATCAAGATCAAAGTTGAGGAAATATGTGTGCTCACCAACAAGCAATATACATGTCAGATGAAACAGAGCAGAGTTTCCATTTACACGGAAATTCATTCAGTCAGGATTGTTGCTCACATTTCATCTCATCGCAACACTTGGTGACATTTGAAGTGAATACAACTTTACCATCTCTACAGGACATCAATACAAAATGTTTCTATCAAAAAAATAGGTTTCGGCATTGGTTTTTCAAATGGCCACAGATGTCTGAAACTGACCTGAAGAAAGTCAAAAAAGCCACCACACACCCCCAAGGGCACACGGGGCCCAAAACTCATGACAAGGGCTGAGTTTCAAACCTCAGTACTTCCTGATACAGAACAACATGTATGTTTACCACTGTTCACCTCAGCTGAGACAGAAGTTTGGACACAGTTACTCATTCAAGGGTTTTTCATTGTGTTACTGTGTTTCCCAGCCATCTTCCTTAGGTCACTTGGAGCTTTTCCAGCGGTCTTGAAAGAGTTCCAACATACGCTGAGCACTTGTTGCTGCTTTTCATTCACTCTGCTGTTCAACTCATCCCAAACCATATCAGCTGGACTTAGAAACTGGAGGTGTTTCTTGGCTCACTGACCTGGTGAAAAACCAATGATGGTCCTGCCAAGATCAAACCAGATGGGATGGTGTCCCACTGAAGAATGTGGTGATAGTCATGCTAGTGAAGTGTTGTCTTGAACTGTGAATAACTGTCCAACAGTGTCGCCAGCAAAGCTCCACCACAACATCACACCTACTCCTCCATGCTTCACATATGCAGGTACCATCTGTTCACGTTCCCTGACAAAGAGACACAGAATCTTGAACCAAAAATCTCCCATTTAGACTTATCGGGACAAATCCAGATTGGCACTGCTTCTTGTGTCCAGTCCTGGTGTGTCTGGGTCCAAGCAGTTCTCTTCTGCTGCTTCTTCTTCTATGGGGCGGTCCTCACAAGAGCCAGTTACATCACAGTGTTTGTTTTTTTGCACTTGTACTACTGTACTCCAGAGTTATTATTTTGTATTGTTCATCAGTTTAGTTTTACTAGCTTCAATAATAGTTAGCCTATATGATTTTATTATAACATAATGGTACTGGTCAGGAGCAAGATTTTAAAAGTTCAGAAAAGGTACTGCAATACAGTCACAGCACTTTGTGAAGACAATTTCTAAATAATTATATACACAAATGCCTTCTCATGTTTGTTATGTACAAATTGGATCAAATTGACAAAACTAAATACATCTTTTTTATTCTATTTTAGGTGTTTAGAGTAGACAAAGTCATTTCAGTTAACTTGTGTATTTTTTTTCAAAAGTTTTTATTTAATTGCAGTTAACTATAATGTTTTTAACAACTAATTTTAGTATGAGTTTAGTTTTAGTTAACTAAAATAACCTTGCTGTGCTAACATATCCTCTCTCCACTCCTGGACCATTCGTAAGTCTCCAGACCAGACAGTCGCTCTGCATCCCAATGAAAATGTCAGTGATATCCAAAACATAAAATTGCACTGCTCCTCTGCTCCACAAACAACCAACACCACAAAGACAACAAACAGAGGGGAACTATCTGGAAGTATGCACGGGTTTAATGTCGACGAGGCCAGTGTGAGCAGTGGCTACCTCAAGTCATACACTGTGTGGAGGAATGTGAAGGCATGTGTGTTTGTACGCATCCCCATGTGTGGGTGTCTTTATCAGCTGAGAACAGAGGCCCTGTGAGGGACAATCAGCCATGACAAACCTCGGAGACAATTTCCCTCAATAGTCCAAGTCTTGTTCTCATTACATTTATCTTCTTTCTCTCTGTTGTCATATGGCCTACATGGCCAGCTATGTTGCTCAGAGCCTGTCACTGTAGAACAGGTTTATGTTGTATGTCAAACATAGAGCTGGAGTAGAGGCATGGTTATCGTAGTTTAGCAAGTAAACCTTTGAACACCCCTAAATGTCATTAAATACTACATTAAACTGATTTAGCATTGCACTACTAAAACACTGTGGGTCCATCGTGAGGATGGAAAAACAACTTCAGGCAATTTTGACTTCACATAGGTCTCACTGGTAAAAGTAAAGGCTAAATTAAATTGCTGACAAATTTATTTGTCAATCAGTTGGTGATGTCATTATCTAGGTTTGGCACCCACTTAGAATAATTTTACATGAAGGCATTACCGCTTACTGGAGAGAAATTATCTCTACCTGATGTGATTATATAAAAGCATGGACCACCTTCTCACAATATTTGAACATATGCTGCAGTTCACTGCTGATCTCAGCACAAGGGAATTAAAAGAAAACCAAAAATATAATCAGCGATATATGCATAATTTTTGCCAGTGTATTGTAAACCTGGCAGTCCATCAAGTCCAAGTTTACCCAGCCTAAGCATGGGGGAAAATGATTTTTGAACTACAGTTACAGTGGTGTGGTACAGTTGGAGAGCTCACCAGCAACATTTAACATTTACAGCTCCACTGAGTCAACAACATTAGGCCAAACTCAGGTTAATGGAGCACAGTCAGCAAGCACCTAATCCTGTGTAAATTATCATAGAAACTATAGGAGCCTACCTGCCATCAATCTGCCACAGGCCTGCACTGGTCCTTTTTTGGTCACAGTTGTGTACTGGCCACCAGACGGTCAAAACTTGCACTATGCTTTCACCCATCTTCACTGTGTGTCAGTTAGCTGGGTTGTGTATTAGAGCTTGCTGCCTGCATGTTCCAGTTCAAGAATGTGTTGGTTCAACATGCTCAACAACTTTTGAACTTAATGTGATGAAGCTGGGAATGGGAAATTTGGGAAATACACCTACATTATATTACTAAAGTAAACAATAAGCATTTTGATTGTCTTTGCTAGTAAGCACATGGCTTAAAAAAAAAAAAAACTCCAATTAATTTTTAAAATTGACAGCTAACAAAAAGATATTTTAAAAATCAAAATCCACATAATCATTACTTGTTGCAACAATCAATAGATTATTTGATTCTCAAGATATTCACTGGTTACAGGTTACAAGTAAACATGAAAGAATTTTTTGCAAAAACGAGAAGAAAAATTGCTGCTCTTTGTCTCTGTGCAGGCTGTGCTGAATGACACCGCCTCTTCATCTGGGCTTTTGAAAGGACTGCAGAAAACTCTCAACCCATAAATAGACTCAGGCAAGAGTTCGAAGATGGGTTCGGTGATTTTGATGAGCTGGCGCCAAATGTGTCATTCATTTCAAATCCTTTCATGCAAATAGACATGACATGCATTGCTGAACAACCAAGAGCAGCATTCAACTCTGGTGCTACTGAGGTAGGAAAGGAAATTCTCACGTTGCAAAGTGACACTGACCTCAGGCATGTCAGAGCTTTTGGTGCCTTGTGTACAAAGTGTATGTACAGCCACTATGAAAGTTGCTTGTCCTTATGTTTTGTTGTATTTGTGTAAACCAATATTTCTGACATGGACTTCATTAAGAACAAATGTAGAACATGCTGTGTTGGTGGACATCTACAAGACTCAATCAGAGTTGCCGTGTATAGCCCTGATTAAAGTGCACTTGGGAATAGTATTCAATGCCCAGACCTATCAGGTGTTTACAGATGTTTTCTTTTGAAGAATCAAAAAGCAGTTCAGGAACTTTCAACTTTACCATTATTGTACATAGTGTGGCAAATGTGATATTGTATGACAGATTAATATTTGAGATTAATGGAATTTTCCTGTGATCACTTGGTAAAACATTGCTAATGATTGTAAGTAACCATTAACAGTAATCAGTGCACACACAGTCTCCTCATATGTGTAATAATATACATATATATAGTGTAATATATACCAAGCAGCACATTTTAGTAGAGGCTAATGTCGTCATGAACACCAAATACCAAGTAGCAAAGTAACTTTCGAAAATATGGAATATATGCCAACATACAGCAACATGCAGAAGCATACCGACAAAACAACACACGTTTACAAAGGCAGTGTTAGACAACTGTGGGAACCTTCGTCAGATTCAGGGACAGCCTTTGTGCTTCCTTCATTAGTATGGACTAAGCTAAATATACAGCTCTGCATGAAGAGCATATAAAATAATCCCTGTTTCCGCGGGTGATCATTATATTTGCTTGGTGGAGGGATCAAAGAGTTGAAACACGGCCTGTTTGCCGCAGAAATCCTGATCAGGGACTGAAACTAACATGGTTTGGAGCAAAAGAAATGTCTTCAGCAGCTCAGGAAAAGTGAAAGAGGGTTTAAAAAATGCCCCAACACAACCCTTTTATTTTCTTCAATATTCCAAAGATGCAATGTGCTTTTCATGTCTTTAGTTACTAAATATGTCAAGACCCCCAAGCTATGGAGACATCTGCGGGAATTGGCTCACCTGCTCTCAGCCATGTACCATAAAAGCACGGTTCATTCCTCCACATGCTGCCAGACCATATACATTCACACCCTACATCCTTGCCGGTCTCCAACCTGCTTCCTGCCATCTGACCACCCTGCATCAGCGACACACTCGCCACTCTAATCCTGCCTGCAGTCAGCCATCACTGCCGCTGGCCCCCGACCTATCTCCAGCCCATAGACATATATACGTAGACGCCGCATTGACTGTGGAGGGACGTGCCTAAAGCTCTGCCACCTTGGTACAGGGCTAGCAGAGGGAGGAGTGCATGTGCATCTATGGAGGTAAGAGGTACTCCACAATATTAAAATAGAATTATTCACTGAATTTTTGACTGATTTCCAAACAGTTTGATTTGTTAAAAACTGCACACATGTAGCTTTGACACAGGATGCTTGGATGTTTTAGAAATGCCGGTTTTACTACCCAAATACAAATTCTAAATGTTGTCAGCAGACAATCTTCTGACATAGACCTGGACTAACTGGAAAAGATGCCGGACTTTTGTGTCGCTTATGGGTGTTCAAATGAGCAGAACACACAAACCAGATCCCATGGAATCACTTTTCACAGGTAAAGTGTACGTAAGGAATAACATCGAGTGAGCAGGTTGTTAAATAGTTAAATAAATCCCGACAGGACAGACTGAATCTCTCCACTCCCATAATATAAACAGCTCACTTTACGTTATCCCACGTATAGCACAGCTGCTCACTAGTGAAAGAACTCATTTGAGACCTTATTTTGGTTAAAATGCAATGTTATTCCATCTATAAACTGTCCCTGGTCTGGAGAAAACAGACCTTAGACT
This sequence comes from Dascyllus trimaculatus, assembly GCA_024666655.1. NCBI lineage: Eukaryota > Metazoa > Chordata > Actinopteri > Pomacentridae > Dascyllus > Dascyllus trimaculatus. Next base: position 34,687,443 of record CM045448.1, read on the forward strand.
GCAGTGATTGACCAGTTAGAATATTAATGATAGACATTATTAAATGTACATTTAATATGTACATGTATTGTGTATTTAACCTTAATGTGAAGGAGAGAGTCTCAACATCTTCCTCATCCCCATCCACTGCAACAGTATTCTTCATGTTGCCTAATTGTTAAATACATTAACCACGTTAGTCCTGCAGAGTATGTTTGTGACAGTGAAATGACCAATCTAAAAGCTAACATCAATCATCACATCATATAACGCATTCTGAAACATGTTGTGCTTTCAGATATGCTATTTTCTCTCTCTTATTTTTTTCTATAGGGGTTAAAGTGGTTAAATTACTCTTTTTTAAATTTTTACAAAGGTGGCTGACTTCCGTTGATGGGAAGAAGATGCAAGGAAGACCAGACTAAATATGGATGGGGGACACTGATGCTGGATGCCATGGCCATAAAAAAAAACAAGTGCAATACAATCCCCCAACTCAAACAATAAAATGATAATAGCAATAATAATCACAATAATAGTGATAATAAAATGATAATGATGATAGCCATACTAATTATAATAGTGATAATTAAATGATGATAATAGTAGAAATATTAATTATATGAGATAAAAATAAAATGCTAATAGTATTATTATAGCATAATGATAAAATGACAAAAATAATAGCAATATTAATTATAATAATAGTGATGTAATAATAAAATGACAATGATAATAGCAAAAAGAATTATAATAATATTGATAATAATAAGAACATGATTATGATAGTAGCAATAATAACTATAATGTTGATAATAACAAAATGATCATGAAAATAACAATATTAGTTATAATAATAGTGATCTAATAATAAAATGATAATGATGAAAGCAACATTATAATATTAGTGATCTAATAATATACTTAATAATAATAATAATAATAACAACAATAATCCAATGCAATACCTACAAGCAATTCTCTGAATAAAGACCTGAACACACCTGAACGTTTTCTGCCTTGCTTTTGTTCTATTTATGTCTGCCTGTCCGTCCTCCATGTCTGACGTTTGTAACAAACAATATATGTTGACAACTGATGGATTTATGATCACTTTTATAGTGCAGACATGTCATTCCTCTATAGACGTAATGCACCGTAGGGGCGAGTGGCACTGTACCAAGATGGCCGCCACGTAGGCACGTCGGCTCCAATCGGCAGCAGCAGTCAACGCGGCCTCTACGTATATATGTCTATGCTCGCCGCCACAAACCGGCCCACACTTGCTGCTGCGGCCCACTCGAGCTATTCCACGGCCTTCGCCAGTTCCAGTCTCTCTGGCTGGATCCTGGTGTTCCAGTTTAACGTAAACATCACAGGTTAATAAAGTCTATATCAGGTCAGTTCATCTACAGACAGCAAAACCAAACGTGCTGGCCAAAATAAAAAACACATTTTTATAGGAGAAACCAAGAGATGTAAGTGTATCTACAAAAAAATAAATATTCAAAAGGTGAGCATTTGGTGCCACTAAGCAATCTTCTGAATACAAATGCTTCCAAAATGTGAAGGACAATGTGAATTGGATTTTTTTTTCTTGCTTTAAAAAGGGGCCTGTTTAGGAGCCAGTGCTAAAATTTCCAATTCCAGTGTCCTTGAATGCACCCACAAGGAAAGTTTTCTAAACCGCCTTTTAACTGCATTACCACACAGCAAAAATGTCAAAGTGAAAAGCTAATGATTATCTCGCTGCAGCAGCTTCCAAGTTTCCGAGAGTTGACAATAACTGATCTGAAACCAGTTTGTACTGTCAGTGCTAAAGCAAGTATAATGTTTACCCAACCGCAAGAAGGCGACATGAAAAGTCAGGACTTCCACCCAAAAAATTGTTATCCTCAGTAACTGGGACCAGCATGGGCGGAGCTCACTGGCCCAGTCTTTGAACATAGACATTGCATGCCGTCTTGCACGGCGGCGGCAGCAGTCGGGGGGCAGTCTATGTGCCCTGAATTGCAGGCACATAGAGGATGGGTAAAGAGATAAGGGCTAGGGGTGGGAATCACAGTGTACTTCACGATACGATACGCGATACATGGCTCATGATACCGATACTATCACAATACAGCAATACTACGATAATCGATATACTGCAGGACAATCACATAACGATACATCACAATACCTCTAACAGAAAAGCACAAAACGTCTGTAAAAAGATTAAGTTCACTATCTTTCTGTGAAGCAAACAATGTGAAGAACACCAGGTAAGTCATAGCTTTCCCTTTCTTGTCCCCAGGATGACGTTTTTCTGAAAAAAACTCACAGAAACACTGACCTAGTACAGTAGAACAGTGGGGGTACCAATCAACCCGGCTACACTCCACACTCATGGTGCTGGCATTAAAAAACTCCCATAATGCATTGCAGCACACAGTTTAGTCTTTGTTACTACATATATTTATTGCAGTTTGGTGTCACTTTCACCGAATTTGACACAAATTTGGATGAACCACTGAACAAAAAGAGGCCTACAGTCTTGCCATAGGCCTCTTTAACAAACACACTGATTGTAACTTGTCAATGTACCGTATTTTCCGCACTATAAGGCGCACTTAAAAGCCTTTAATTTTCTCAAAAATCGACGGTGCGCCCTTTAATCCGGTGCGCCTTATGTGTGCACTGAGTTCCAAGCGCTCCGCTTCATTGACTGTCGGACCATAGACATATATACGTAGACGCCGCATTGACTGTGGAGGGACGTGCCTAAAGCTCCGCCATCTTGGTACAGGGCTAGCAGAGGCAGGAGTGAATGTGCGTCTATGGAGGTAAGAGGTACTCTACAATCTTAAAGTAGAATTATTCACTGAATTTTCGACCGATTTCCAAACGGTTTGGTTTGTTAAAAACGTCACACATGTAGCTTTGACACAGGATGCTTGGATGCTTTTGTTCTATTTATGTCTGCCTGTCCGTCCTCCATGTCTGACGTTTGTAACAAACAATATATGTTGACAACTGATGGATTTATGATCACTTTTATAGTGCAGACATGTCATTCCTCTATAGACGTAATGCACTGTAGGGGCGAGTGGCACTGTACCAAGATAGCCGCCGCGTAGGCACGTCGGCTCCAATCGGCAGCAGCAGTCAACGCGGCGTCTACGTATATATGTCTATGTGTCGGACCATCTCCCGCCGACATTGGTACGTAAAGTACGTACACTAAGTACGCTGGCAGCGATAAACCAAGGTATCTGACTACGGTATCTGCTTTGACTGTTGTACGAGCTTTCGCGAAAGCCGGCATCATTGCTGAACAGCCACCCGGCAACGAGACTGACTCTGACAATGACGAGAGGGAACCCGGCATGCTTGATGGCGAAATTGCCCAGCTGTTCAATACAGATACAGATTGATCAAAAAATAATGTGAGTGTATTTGTAAATACGGTACGTAGTAGAATAACGTTCAACAAACTCACTGTTTTACTTCCGTGTCCTTATTTTAGCATGCGTCTTTTAACCCGGTGTGCCTTATGTATGGCGTAAGTACAGAAACAGACCCGGTAATTGAGACTGCGTCTTATAATCCGGTGCGCCTTAAGGTGCGGAAAATACGGTATACATGCTCCATCACATAATGTCGATGGCCCTCTGGGACAAGAAATCCCAATAATCAGTCCTTGTGGTGGTATTTTTTTGAGATCCGAACACTCATGCGCACAACCCCCGACTGCCGTCGCCACCGTGGTCCCAGACGCGGCAGCCACCGCAGCCTCGGCTTAGTGCTACTGTCATGAAGCATCTGTGTATCTCAGTCACTTACTGTGTTAATAAATAAAGAAATGAATAGTTTTATTGGACATCACTACCCTCCCGCACGAGCCGCCGCCATACGAGCCGAGAAAGCGGCTGATGCAGCTAACGTTTCAAGCAATCAATGACGACTTGAATCATTAGCTGCATCAGCCGCTTTCTCTGCGAGGAGTTCAGGATGGTGGCGTTGCAGGTGGGTTTGTATGTTGGGGGTGTTTCCTGTGTACTTTACTTTTGCGAGGCAGTTCTTGCATATGGAATAGTCTTTGTTGAGCTTTCTTGCGTCTCTTACGGTGGCGATGCTGCCATTATACCAGTACAAACTCTGCTTCGGCCAATTCATTTCCGCTCAGGTTTCCCTCATTCATGTGATTACCACCACCGTGTGGAGTCATTAAGTAGTGACGATGGGGAAATGGCAGCTGGCAGGGGAATCTGGCAAGGGTTAGAGCACCTTATTAGAATGCCTTATTATATTAATTAAAGCATCGATATTTGCCGCCAGCGCATCGATACTCATATCGCACGAGGAGGAACGACGATATATCGCTGTATCGATGTTGTGTCCTATCCCTAATAAGAGCTGCTGAAAACTTAATTTTAATATTAAAGTAAAGTTTAAAGTAATAAGTACCAACGCTGGATCAGAGAGGCCATCGAGATCCGCAAGCGAGGTCCAAGGAGTATGAACCGTGACGAGGGGGCGTATACTTTGCCACACACGTGGGACGCAGTCCTGGAGAAGGCCTCAGACAGTAGGGGGCGTAATTTCCCCCTACTGTCTGGAAAACATCAAAGAAAGAGCCAGCAGCCTACATGACACATCACTTCCCATCCTGTGACGTGCCTCCTGAGGAAGACCACCGGTAGTGGTCGAAACATGTCGAGGTAACTTTACTTCTCACCCTTACCTGTCTTTTAAAAGAACTTTAAAAAATTACTTCATGAATTGAAGACAGTATGAACCTTTACCAAAACAAAAAAAACAAAAAAAAGTTAATTTTAATATATTTTTTGACAGCCCACTGATGCAGCGGTCAATTGTCTTTATTAAACAACACACTGATGGGAGCATTAAGGTGAGGTCTTATATTTTTCTGTGATAACTTGCTGAGGACGAAGTGCTCCCCTGCTACACTTGATCACCCCACTATATGATTAAGCTGATTAACAAAACTGACTAATGGCTTTAATTATTGACTAGTAGACTAGGAAAATCATTTGTTGAACTGGAGCTAATCTGGTGGAAAAGTTTCTTGATTGAAGTGACAACATAAGCTACTTCTAAAAAAAATACAGCCACCCAACAAAGGCAAAGAATGTATAAGAAGGCTCCCTTCTGTAATCAACATGAAGTGGTTATCAACTCATAGTCAACACCAATGTGCAACCTGCTAAAACTACTACACTTCACCAGCATAAGGTCTGACAGTGTCTAACACAGCCATAGAACTGTTTGTCTGTGAGATCCTGGGGGAATATTTGCATTTGCTCACAGGGAGATGAGCACTGTGATTAAAATGGATAATCCACTGTAAAAATAAAAAATTAGCAGAGCTGACTTACTGCTTGATCCAAACCCTCTGCAAAACTTTCAGTTTTATTTTCAATGCAGTAGGTTGCAGCCCATAGCTTGTTTTTGTTTCCCATGGCGAAGAAAACTGTAACTGACATAGCAGACGAGGGGTGAGGATGCCGACTGAGATTATTGCACAACGGCAGGCTTATACCCCCAACCTACATCCGCTGAATCCTTCACAGAGACAAACAACTAGCACTGTTAAAAAGTTCAGTTCATGCATTTTCCTCAGTGCCTCTTACCTCAATGCAAGAAATACTTCAAGAGCAGTTCAACTGTGGAGAAGGGATGTGAATTTGGACACAGTGTGTTAGGGTCTAATAGGCAGCACAATTAACAAGCTCCCTTCAAGCAGGAAACTACTAAAGAATCATTCATTACATTTGAAAGAATCTAGAACTTTTTATTGTGTTGATAGTAATAAGTCAGAGTGAGCCCATGGGCCAGACGGGGGAATAATGTGAGGTCGTCTTACGGTGATTTATGGCTTTGGTCTGAAGGGTTCGACTATGAAAAGCAGACTGATTGCTTATACAAAAGGTGCCATTTTCAATTTCCCACACAGATCTGCAGTGTTTTTGCTTTACCTCCACTCAATTCATACTTCATAAGAATACGAAAGGAACAAAAAGAACTGTGCCTCAGGTTTTGTAAGGCCACAAATCCTATTCAAATGACTGATTACAATAGCAATTTATTCTCTGTGAACATCAGAGCTACAATTGAAACATCTGGTAAAGAAGGAAACACCTAATGTTGTTTGAAGTTAAATTCTGATCATTTTGGAGCTGATGGATAACTGAACATTAAAGTGAGAAGTCGATTAAAAATATAGCTACAACACTGCTGGAGCTCCACTTGGAGACTCAGTGTGACAGAAACATTCTGCAAAAAAACACAAAGAAACTAAGAAAGAAAATCACTTAAATCCCACTGAGTTAATGCAAACATCTGACTGAGTTGCTGCTCATGCTCCACTGCTCTGGAAAGTATAATGATGCTCTAAAAGAGAAATGCTTCATACTGAATGTTACAAGAATTTCACACAGGGATTCCGTATTACATATTACACAAACAAGTTATTGGACTTCAGAAAGAATGATCAGAAGTGTTAGAGGGTGGCATATCCCGAGTTTTAGTTTTAACCAAGGGGTCCTACATTCTCCATATCCTTCTCTAAAAAATCTCCAAGCCCAACTGTATCCATTCACTTCAGCCTGGTAGATTTGCAGAACTTCTCTCCCTTATGGCCACTGGGCCTCTACAGTGCCTCATTTCAAGTGAGCATTAGAACATGTAAATATAAAATATCATTTGGGGTGGGTTCAGACATTGAAGGTGGCAAAATACACACACTAATTATATATATATACACACTCATCGGCCACTTTATTAGGAACACCTGTTCAATTGCTTGTCAACACAAACAGCTAATCAGCGAATCACATGGCTACAGCTTGATGCATTTAGGCATGTAGACGTGGTCAAGACAACTGGCTTAAGTTCAAACTGAGCATCAGAATGAGAAAAAAAGGGGATTTAAGTGACTTTGAACGTGGCATGGTTTTTGGTGCCAGACGGGCTGGTCTGAATATTTCAGAAACTGCCTGGTCTGCTGGGATTTTCACACACAACCATCTCTAAGGTTTACAGAGACTGGTCCGAAAAAGAGAAAATATCCAGTGAGCGGCAGTTCTTTGGGAAAACATGTCTTGTTGATGTGAGAGGTCAGAGGAGAATGGGCAGACTGGTTCCAGATGATAGAAAAGGCAACAGTAACTCAAATAACCACTCATTACAACCAAAGTACGCAGGAGGTCATCTCTGAACCCATAACATGTCAAACCTTGAAGAAGATGGGCTACAGCAACAGAATAGCACACCGGGTGCCACTCCTGTCAGCTAAGAACAGGAAACTGAGGCTACAATTCACACAGGCTCACCAGAACTGAACAACAGAAAATGGAAAACGCTGCCTGGTCTGATGAGTCTCCATTTCAGCTGGACATTCAGATGGTAGGTCAAAACTACATGAAAGCATGGATCCATCCTGCCTTGTATCAACGGTTCAGGCTGCTGGTGGTGTAATGGTGTGGGGGATATTTTCTTGGCACACTTTGGGCCCCTTAGTACTAACTGAGCATCATTTAAACACCACAGCCAACCTGAGTGTTGCTGCTGATCATGTCCATCCCTTTATGACCACAGTGGACCATCTTCTGATGCTACTTCCAGCAGGATAATGCTCCATGTCACAGAGCTCAAATCATCTCAAACTGGTTTCTTGAACATGACAATGAATTCAATGTACTCCAACGGCCTCCACAGTCACCAGATCTCAGTCCAGTAGAGCTCCTTTGGGATGTGATGGAACGGGATTTTGGCATCATGGATGTGCAGCTGACAAATCTGCAGCAACTGCGTGATGAGCTGTCTTCCTCTCACATACGCTGCTGGCTCTCTCCTCCCAGGCTATTCTCTTAATGACCTCTGGTGGTATCTATCTAACTAGCTAGTTTGTTTTTTCCATTCAGGTTTTATAGCTTTGTAGATGAATGGAATTTCATCTGTGATGCTTACAGCACTTATAAAAGTATTTATAGCTCTACATCTCTTCACCGTCAACGCTTAATACAGGACCTCAACAGAGAAATCACTGAACTCTGAATATTTAATGTTTTCTAATGCAGAAACAGTCCACATTAAACTGTTTCAGTTAGGTCTGAGATTCCCAGTCTAGAAGGTCCTCTTCCATTCCTAAAACTCTATTTCTATTATACTATGTAAATCAGCAGATCACATCTGGTGTAAATATCAGTATAGTTAAATATAGTTAACAGTCACTCCACGCCAACTAACCCAGGGCCTCCCAGTTGAGCTCATGGGTTTTCTTGAAATCAGGTAAAAACGTCTACCTAAACCATGGAACCTTGAAAAATCCCACAGCTCTACTCCAAATACTTTGAGTTAGGAATTTTTGAAAATCAGCCCTCTGTGTTAAATTTGATAACTTTTTTTTAAAGCATCTTTAAATCCTCACCAGTTGCTTATTTTTTCACAGGATTGTCAGATGTTTTTACTGAATATTCAGAAACCTCAAGAAAAAGTTGAAACTTGTAATCATGTCCATAGCTTATGCTGTTTTTTTTGTTTTTACAGAAATTAAAATAATAAAAATTGATCATTTATCATGAAAACAAAAAATCTTACATTTCAAAAATGTATATCTCCACTATTATTCACTAAATTCCAACCAGATTTTTTGTTGTGGGTAGAAACAATTTAGTTTTGTCCAACCAAAAACTCATTTGGTGCTACATCAAAAACTGACTGCCACAGGGCTTCCTAAAATTAGCTTTGGAGCTGAAAGTCCACATTTTAAAAATTAAAAAATTAAACATGTTATATTACTTCTTCATTATTTAAACATTTTATGAAAATGACACATTTGTTGTAGTTTTCAGGGGCCTTAATGTCACATCTGGTGGCTTTAATTGTCAGGTAAGTGTTTGTATTATGTTCATTTCAAGGTTCTATTTGTCTGTATGGTGCCTATTTTGTCTTTAGTTCAGGAAATAAACAATTCAAGTTCCAGTGGTTTTGGTCATTGTGTAATAGATATTTAATCTTGCTCCGTGTGTCTGGACCAGATAACAATTCCTTAGTTCATCCTCTTGTAGCAATGATGTAATTAGCTCAACAAAGCAAGTCTGGGCTTCAGTTTATAACTCCCAGGGCTAGTTTACCAGGAGTAAACACACCCTGGTACAATCATTGATCTTCTGTAATGCCATTCTGGATTTACATTGCTTCACAAATCACAAAATACCTTCATTACAAATATTACATTTCTTGCCCCAGGAGCTATCTGTTTTTTAACCCAGCTTTGTTAATGTATTCTTGCCATGTGAAATAAAATCATTTTATTTGTGCCTTGACTTTTTCAAGATGATTACTGACAGTGCATCACATCAGTCTGTGCTAGCTCAGTCTTTGAGCTAGCCAGCTCGGTGAACTGAATGACAGATGTCGTCCATGAAGCTTCTAGTAGAAGACTGAAGGAATCATGACTCTACAGCCAGCTGAGAGACTGCTGACAAGCTGCATTCAGCTGCCAAAGAATATCCACATGAGACACCTTATATTCTCATTTCTAAAGAGCAGATTGAAGCTCGTTTAGTAAGTATAGATGTAAGAAGGAGTTCAGTGTTGTTCCTGAGAAGCAGCCAGTGGATTTTTAAACAGCTGCCAAAACAGAAGGTTTAGTGTGGGTGGAAAAACTAAGACATGGCACTAAGTGTGGGATTTCTTTTTTTATTTTATTATTATTATTATTATCATCATTATTATTAACAGCTTAATTACTGAGTGTCAGAATACTAAAGTTGTCTCAAAGAAAGCATCAAAACAAAGAAAACAAATCTAAATGACATACCTAAAACACTCTGCATTGAGATAAACTTGACACCTGTGCGATTCTTCCCCAAAGCCTGCAAGCATTCAACAAAAGCAGCCTTTAGCTTTCCAAAAAACATCTAAATTTGCAGTTAACTGCACAAGTACATGCAGGCACCACAGCAGAGACAAAAAAATCTCAAAAGCCTTTGCAGGGCGACGGCAGAGCAGGACGTCGTCTTGACAAACGAGCAGCGTGTGGAGTGGCGGTGGAGAAGCCTCGGGGGACTTCATTAGTCACTAGAAGCACCGTGCGAAACTGCAGGCTGATCCGGCTGCCACACAGGGACATGAGGCGAGTCGCTCAACCTGTCAATAGCTATTTATTCATGACGACTCATAAATATGGTTGGCCTCCAGAGGACTGGAGATGATGGCGGCTGTCTGAGTGTTTGAGGCAGTGCAGAGCCAACCCCAAGTGACCTTTTAAAAATGCACTATTAGATACACTTGTAAAATCAAGTCAGTCATTCTGCTATAAAGCCTACCTTTATGTTGACACATGTTTCTTTTTTTTTTTTTTTTTTTTTTAACACAGACATCGAGATATATACTCCAGCTTTAAGCTCATAGTTGAAAAATGCTGGTATTGTCATGGACTCAAAAAATGTGTATATTTAACTCGAGGGTTAGGTTACTTCTGATATAGGGCTCCCCTCTTAGAGCAACAGAGTTGGAGGAACCCTGACTAAACTCTCGGTTTCTCAGTTGACTGCACCCACCCACCTACTTGTTTCCTCTCCACATATCCAAATGAGGTACAAATGAAGTAACTTGCTAACTACTAAAGCTAATAAAGAATGATATATCAATATCACTCATGCAGCTGAGGGCAAACCTAACTGTCTGTTATTTCCAATAAACAAAATGAAGAAGCTTATTGAAACGCAAAGAACTGCTTTCACAACTTAGAGAAGAGAGGAAGAAAGGGAACATCGCATTTCTGAAGCACGACCAGCTGGTTATACATCCTCCTCGATCCAGTTGAAATGCCTGACATCTAAGAGTATTTTATTGTTGTTTGTTTTTTTGGTTGTTTTTAACTCTCATGTCACTTTCTCAAAGTTTCTCTGCTAGTGACTTAGTTTTTAATCCATATGATATTGATGATAAGGATAGATCGTATAATGATCTGTTTGACCCAGATAAAAACAGTCTAAATTTAAAGCCAAATAATAAATGCAGTTATTTTAATGAAATTGATTTTAATGCGTTGCTCAAAAGTAAATCAAATCACAATGTGTTTTCTACCTTTCACTTAAATGTCCGTAGCTTACCAAAAAACTTTGACGTATTAACGCAGTTTTTATCAACTTTAGAACTTAAGTTCTCTGTGCTTGCTCTGACTGAAACATGGCTTAATGATGATATTGGACAATTTTACACCATACCTCAATATAATGCAGTACATTTTTGCAGAAAAAACAAAAAAGGTGGCGGAGTTTCTGTTTTTATACATGAGGATTTTGAATATTTTGAAAGAGAGGATCTGAGTATATATTTTCTTGAAACTGAGGTTGAAACATCATTTATAGAGATTCCAAAATGCAGCAGTTTTGGGGGTCAAACTTTAATCATTGGTTGCATTTATCGGCCACCTGAAAATGACATTGGTATTTTTAATGAGGCGTTGTCCTCTACACTGGAGATGATAAGTGTGAAAAATAAGACTTGTATCCTCCTTGGGGATTTCAATATTGATCTTTTGAAACATGAACTAAATTCTTCAGTTGATTTCTTAAATACACTTTATACCTATTATTTTTATCCTCTTATTCATAAACCCACAAGGATAACTAAGTCAACTGCAACCTTAATTGATAACATATTAACAAACTCTTTTGTAAATCCAATTATTTCAGGTGTTATGCTTGCTGATATTTCAGATCATCTCCCTGTATTTCAGTTTTTCATAAATCCCTTGCAAACAAAGTCAAAATATAGTTTGAGACATCGTAGTTTTAACCAGAACAATGAGGAATGCTTTAAAACCTCATTGGCTCACGTATCATGGGCTGAGGTTTTCAAACACCAGGATGCAGAGATGGCTTTTCATACGTTTATGAATATATTTTCATCCTTGTTCAATAAATCATTTCCTTATGTACAAAGTAAAAACAAACAAAGGAAAATGTCTAAGCCATGGTTTACGCCTGCATTACAAAAATCCTCTATCACCAAGAATAAGTTGTACAAAAAGTCTCTCACTGGTCCCACACCTTTAAATATTTCTTATTACAAAAAATATAAAAATAAGTTCATTAAAATTCTCAATAATGCCAAGAGAAAATATTTTTCTGAAAAGCTGGCAAATTCAAGTAAAAATATAAAAAACACCTGGAATGTTATAAATGAACTATTAAATAAAAAACAAACAACCAGAAGTATACCATCTCAGTTTTCTGATGGCATCAGACACTATAATAATCCCACAGACATAGCAAATGCTTTTAACAATTTTTTTGTGAATACTGGTCCTTCACTTGCAAAAAATATTGTATTAACAGGAAAACCTACTTCTATAGCATGTGATAACATTTACTCTTGTTTAAATGCATTTGATCCTCCAACTCCAGATGAGGTATTTCAGACAATATTAAAGTTGAAGGACGCAGCACCAGGACACGATGAAATTAGAGCTTGTCTCATAAAGAAAGTAGCTTCCTCTATTATTGAGCCCTTGACTCATGTTCTTTCTATGTCACTCAAAACAGGTGTTGTACCTAGAGATCTCAAACTAGCCAAAGTAACTCCATTGTTTAAATCTGGTGATTCCAGTTTGTTTAACAACTACAGACCGATTTCTGTTTTACCCTTGTTTTCTAAAGTACTTGAAAAATTAGTTTATACTAGAATATCTAAACACTTGACAGAAAATTGTATCTTGTATAACCATCAGTACGGCTTTAGAGAAAACATGTCTACAGAAATGGCCCTTTTGCAGTTTGTTGATAAAATAACAAAAGATCTAGATAAAAAAAATAACACTATTGGTATATTTTTGGACCTATCAAAAGCCTTTGATACTGTTAACTATAATATACTTTTAACAAAATTAGAAAATTATGGTATTAAAGATCATGCCTTAAAATGGATACAAAACTATTTGAACGAGAGAGAACAATTTGTTTATGTTAACAATCAAAGCTCAAATAGAAGTAAACTCAGTTGTGGGGTACTGCAGGGTTCCATTTTGGGTCCTCTTTTATTTATAATTTATGTCAATGATTTAAGAAATGTTTGTAAAAATGTGCTGCCTCTTATGTTTGCTGACGACACATGTCTTTTATTATCTCATGCAAATTTTGACAGTTTAATAAGAGAAGCAAATGAAGAATTATCAAATGTTTCTGAATGGTTTAAAATAAATCAACTCTCTCTTAATATACAAAAAAACAACTTTATGATATTCAGCTCAAAAAATAAAAGATTTAATAAAGAGGACGCAGAAGTATCAATTGATGGCACCAAAATTAGTCACGTGACTCAGACTAAATTTTTAGGCGTCACTGTAGACCAAAAACTTAACTGGAAATCTCACACTCAACATGTTTGTCGAAAAATAATGAAATCTATAGGTATTTTGAGTAGAATTCGCTCCTTAATAGATTCGAAATGTATGATGACACTGTATTATAGTTTAATTTATCCACACATAACTTACTGTAACATTATTTGGGGTGCTGCATGTCAAACATATCTGAATAAGATTTTATTGATACAAAAGAAATTTCTAAGAATTATGAATTTTTCAAATAGATTTTCTTCATCTGCTCCTCTCTTCAGAAAGTGCAACATTCTGACAGTATGTAATGTTAACATCTATTGCATTTGTCTCTTCATGTATAAATATGTTCATATGTCCAACGTCATGCCCAGAGCTTGTAACAATTTTTTCACATATTCTTCTGATGTTCATGCCTACTCCACCAGACATTGCAAAGACTTGCATCTGCCTTTTTGTAGAACTTCAGTCAGACAAAGTACACTCAAGTATAGAGGACCTTACCTCTGGAATCATCTATCTCCTGTTTTAAAGACTATATCCACATTTGACTCTTTTAAAAAACAGTTAAAAAGAATGTTAATACATACATAATTTTTTTTTTTTTTTAAAGATTTATTTTTAGCATTTTCAGCCTTTATTGGAGAGGATACGACAGTGGATAGAAACGGAAACAGGAGAGAGAGTGGGGAAGGACATGCGGTAAATGGCCGAGGTCGGACTCGAACCCGGCACAGCCGCTATGCCTCGGCATGCGGGTCCCGTGACATAACCACTAGGCTATCGGGGCACCCACATACATAATTTTTGATAGTTATAAATTTCTTTATGTCTGATTTTTGAATATGTAAAACATTGACTTGCCTGCTAACGCATGGTCATGTTGGAAATGACTTTGGGGAGGTGGTCTTATAAGATCTGATGGTCTTCTCACTCTCTCCTGCACAGTATGTTCTTTTAACCATTGTATAATTTTTGCTTGTTGTTATTTGTGCAAATAAATTAAACATAAACATAAACATAAACATATTCACACAGTGACATAAAATGAGACTAGAATGTATACATGATAATAAAACTGGGGAGAATGTCACAAAATGAATTTATATTAGTCTAGTCAAAAGTATGCGTGAAGTTTCTCTGTGCACATTCATCTTTCATGAATACCGCAAATGTATGAAAGACAGCAGCACATATGTTCTTTTGCCCCTACATCAGACACCATGTTCTCTGTTTTGATTGGCTTTTGCTGATCTAAAGATCATGACAACATTTTATTCTTCAATGCCACTGCTGAGGTTGAGTGATGCACTAGCTTTAAAGGGTTCGTGTGTGTGTGTGTGTGTGTGTGTGTGTGTGTGTGTGTGTGTGTGTGTGTGTGTGTGTGTGTCTCCCACTCAGATCCTCAAACACTGCCATATGTCAGTCTGGTGCTGAATGCGCTCCCAATGTTTTGTTGTAATTTGATGGGTTTGTGTAGGTGAAGACAGAATCCAATGCGAAGAGCTAAAGAGCGGGAGGTTTTTCCAAGTCAGGGTGATTTAAGTCATTGTGCTTATTCAAAAACACAAGTTCCTGCAGCCCATTCTGGACTTTCTCCAATAAGTCTCAAGCAACAAGCCAAAGAGAGTCTACCTCTATGCTAGCAGCTTTGTGAGGCTATAAACCACTGTACCTAAATACTGTCAGCTTGCTCACAGCTATATCATTTCATGCTAGTATTTACCAGGTATAATACTTACCAAACATCTTAGTGTACCTTGCTAGTATAAGAGCATTTGCCAATTAGAAATAAACACGACGTGCACGACTGATAGAATTGTCATGCAAGGTGCAGGCATGAAGGTATTTAGTGATGAATCAAGGTACTGGAAGAATTTAAAACTTAACCTGATCAAGGCCTAAAAAGAGCCGGTGGATCAACAAATTCAGTGGGATTCACCTTGTAAAAAAATTTAATCACAATCCATTTAATACATGCTACAATAAGATATTTCAGTGCATTAAAGTGCATTACTCAAACAGCAGGCAGCAAAACTGCTGCCCACTGGTCAAGGCTAAAACGTGACAGCGTGAATTAGTTTAGCTTGTCCAATGTGAGCTTCACTGCTCCTCTGCTTGAAATCACTTTAAACTGAACATCTTCAAGTGCTGGACTGCACAGGCAAAACTTTTTGACAAAGCTATCATCGATTACAAATTTGACTTAGTAATTAATTCTATCAGCACCACATTTGCTCAGTTATACAACGACAGAACAGACCCACAAACACAGTCCATCTGCATTCAAGGGTTTCAAATCTGCAGCCAAAAAATACACCGAAAGAATTTCACTGCTGCGTCTGAACTGGAGGCCAACATGAAGAACAAAGGTGCTGCAATTTTTATGAGGCCTCTGCAGAAGCACAACAGCAAAGAGTTTCTTAGGTGAAAGCTTGATTTTATGTGAATTTTGAAGTTGGTTTACATTCGATCCTTACAGTCCTGGAAATACACTATATTTAATCAATAATAACAAGGTACAATAATGGACCATATAGGTGTAAAGATGTACATTAAATCAGATAGGAGGTGCAAAACACACGCCTGAAAAATCAGCAGCCTCTTTGGCAAATACCTATTTGCCATCTAATTCCCTATTAAAAGAAGAAAGACTTAGTTTGTCATTTAAAAACCTTGTAACTGAAAAGCAGACTTGATTAAGACTACATAAACAAACTGCAGGCAAGAGGAAAGAAAACCTACTCTCCCACTCTCTCCTTCTTTCCTGCCAGACGTTTCCTGGTTCGAGACTCCTGAGATCTCTGTAGTTTCCCTTTTCCCCACAGAAGCAACAACAGAACACTTTGACAGATATAGTTCGGTTTGTGTCGATAGGATCCAGCTTTGGGGTCCGTCCTGTTTGGACAGTAGAAACCCTTTTCAGTGGGATGCAGTCCAATAAGACACTCATGTTTGCCGAGTCAATGAGTGCAAAGGAACTATAATTAAAACAAGTTGTCTGGACTATCAAAATCAATCTAAAATAATTTTCTCTCTGCAGACAGACCTCACAGCAGTAAATTGTCCTGAACGTCAGTCAGCACCTTCAGAGAGAAAAATAACCCATGTTTGTAAAACGTACAAATATTGAATAATTATTTATTGCAAGCAGATGAACAAGAAAGTTTTGAGTTATACCTTTATCACAGACATACAGAAGTCAAACCACTTAAGTTACTTTCACTGTACACACTACAACAAGATGGCATTTTCAGATTTACACACGGAAAATCTTAGCTTTCTAACCAACTGCATTTATGTGAGCTGTACAGTGACCGATAGTAGTAGCAGATTAAGTTGGTGAACATAGTAAAATGACACCTGCTAAACATCAACATATTAACATGGTTACTATGAGCATGTACTTCAAATCACTGCTGTGCCTAGTTCTACTCTCACACAGGCATTTGTGGGGTTGAATAGACGGCAGTAAGACTGTTAAGCCAATTTAACGTCATATCAGAAGTTACCATAGCTACCAGCTAAACAACTGTAAATACCATTCATGCCAAAATCCAAGTTGCAATTTAGACTGGGAAAGTCACAGTTTTCCAACAGCTTTGATATATCTCAGACTTGCCACAAAAAAATAATGAAGTGCCAACAAAAGCCAACAATTTTATATAGAATAGAATTTTAACCCCGACACATTCAGATCTGCACAAAAACAACCATCAAGCCATCAAGCCATAATATTACACTGTGTTCAAATGACACTACAGTATAGTAGTGATAGTACCGTAGTAGTCACACAGTGTTTTTAGCAAACAGTTCACCTGTTAGTTTGATATTCTTGGCAGACGTAAAGATGCAAACGTGATGTATTTTGTTTTCCTAGCATTTATTGATCAAGATATTATATGAAAATAATTGTTGCATGTATAATCACAACTGCCAATATTCAGTTTATCAACTCTATGTCGACCAATATAGGTTTTTCAGTGACAAATATGGGGAGCAGAGCAGCTGATGGCTAATATATCAGGCCGATATCGTGTTTTACAGAACAGCATTGATCAGCAGAGAGCAGCATCTCCTACTACTGGTCTGGTGCTGGTTATGGCTAATTGCTACAGCCTCTGGCAAGCGTATTATGTTATGTCCTGTTGTCAACATGCCGTGCTGCCATTTATGCATTTTTCTTACATAATCTAATAAAATTAGGTCTCACTGCACAGCAGCCAATTCTGAATTGTAGCATATTTACTTTACTAAAGCACCTGTTGTACAAGTTTCTTGCCAACTTTAGACCGAACATATACTGTATGTATTAACTTTTGTTTCTGCTTACAATACCTCTTATTCTTTTATGACAAAAAATCACTTGTTTGTTAGTTATGCAGTCTCCAACAAGCTGAATGCATATTTTCAAATGTCGTAAATGCAGCCAAGCTACTGTGCTACAAGAAGAAAAGCTAAAAACAACAATGTACAGTGTTGAACTCACTGTACTGTAAAGCTGACTGTAGACTTAGAGTCGCCTTCCTTGGCCCTGGGGCCAGCTGACTCGCTGTCTGACGCTCTTCGTGGAGCTCCCTGGTTAGTGAGAGTCCTGCCGAGACATCCTTTCACTTCTCTGAGAGGAAGAGGAAGAGGAGGAGGAGGAGGAGGAGGAGGAGGAGGAGAGGTTATATAACCTTCTGAGTAGAGCTCCGTCTCAGGGAATCTGGAGAGGAGAGATGACAAAGGAGGACGGAAGTCGCCCCTAGCTAATCTGCAGCCAAAAATCACGCCCACAACCCACCAGGAAAAAAAAAAACAAGCCTCCACATTAGCAGAAGTGGCTTCTTATAAGTGAAAAGCCAAAGATGGTGTTCATCTTGTTTGTGTAATAAACAGCTGCCAGGAGATTAGATGTGTGCAGGGAGGAATGCGTGGGTCTCCATCAGGGAGGGTTTCTGTATTTATGGTTTCCCTGCTTGGTTTGTCAGGCGTGCTGGAAACAGGACAAAAAACAGAAAAACCGGGGGAAGACTTGAGGCGTCCAAATGTTTGAAAAGCAAATAAACACTGCAGTCGGGAGTTTCCTCTTTATGCCATCAAAATCGTACAAGTAAATAAATAATATTCTTATTTCCATTATTGGCCACATAATTCAGGCCACTTTCACTGGATCCACATTTCAAATCAAGAAAGCCTCAAGGCCACAGTAGAGATTGAAGAATATTCATTGTCTGCTGATTAAGGCAAGTCTACAAGGTTGGAGGCTGAAATAGAATTAATGCTTCACTCCATCACTCTAAACTATGTGAAAAAAATCCAAAGCCCCAAACATTTCTGCAGCAGCTCCTCGTCCACTGCTGAGGACAGAAATGACAGAAGTCAGGCAGGACTTTCTGCAAAGCTGCAGAGAAAGAGCTTTGAAGTAGCTTAGGAAAGTTGCTTTTCACTGTGGATGTGAAAGCCAATGAGGTAGGTAAACCTTTATAGCTTCGGGCAGTCATCCAGCTGTGCTGCTGCCCCTCTGCCTCCCCACAGCTACCAGACACACATTAACCAATCCTCTCCTTCAGGATTTTCGAGGTTAAAATCTCAATCAACAACCTCAAACTGCAAAAATGTGTTCCCATGCAGAGGGCATAAATAATAATAGGAAGATAATAGTAAGTGAGTTATTGGGTAACAGAGAAACTAGTTATGCTTGTGAAAGACTGCAGTGCTTATTACAACTTGACCAACATGTGCTACCTCACCTTCAAAGCACAGCTCCGCATATTAACTGGAGCTGCCCTGCTCTGCAAATGTGCTCATCTGTCCATCTGTGTAAACAATATCTTTCAGTGATGGCTTTTATTTGTGACGTGACCAATCCAATAGTGCTTTGGGCAGAACAGTGCCTGAGACCACAGACTGACTGCTGAGAGAAAGATCATCTGCATCAGAGGCAAAGTAGTACATTTAATGTATTTAGCGATACTCAATCAATAAAAAATAAAGACAGCTGGCTGACCCTTTTAGTTAAAAACAAAAGTGAAAAACACAACATCAAGATTACTACTGACTTCTTTCAAAACATGGCTCACCTGAAATCCTGCACAGATCAGATCAGATTTGTAGTTGAGGTGGGAGAGCATTATCTGCTGTTTTACAACCTCCAATTTTAACTATTTAACACAATGAAGACTGAAGAAGACTGGATCTAAGTCACTGGGATCTTTGGAAAATAAACATCCCTTTTTCTGGAAGGCCTCAGGTGAAACCTGGGCTGTTTCCATACTCTTGTAAGTTTCAGAACATTGTTAATCTGCTCCTGGAGGATTTTACCAATACCAGACACTTTGATTTCACAAAACACAAATCTAAAAGCACTCTGTAACAGAAGAGCAAGTACTATGTAGTTATACATCTTTTATTGCTTTATCAATCTTTAAAAAGGAGACTTTTTCAATGAACTCATCTAGATGAGCAGTGATGAGCAGTGCATTTAAAAGAAAAAAGAGACAGGGGTTCCTTTCCTGACTTTTCAAAGTTCCTGCTTTGCAGTAAAGCCGACAAGATACTAGGATCCTTTAAACAACAAGCAAGGAGGAAGTTTCAGTGCAACACTCAAACTATGTAAACAAGGAAAGACAAAATGTTGCACGGCTGGTTTCTCTGCTTCACTTTCTCTACAAAACTTCCCCCAAAGATGTGAAGTTTACAGTCAGCCTGATTGACATATGAGGGAGCTCTACGGAGCAGACTGATGTCTCTGCATTACACTGAAGTCATGTCAACATAACACAGGGTGAAGGTAATTGATAAATAGACAGGCAATGGATAAATACTACATGACTCTTCCAGTTTAAACAAAGCTTTCAAAGTCTCATGTAAATTGTCTTGTTTTATAATAAATATTTTGCAATTCCCTCCACTACCGGCTCCATCTGACTGCCCAAGGAATGCGGAATTACCTTCAGGTGACGCTAATTACTGGCAGGTAAAAGGAAGCAGCTTGAGGCACCAAAAAGATAAAACATGTTAGGCTATGACAAACCGGACATAGAAACATACTTTTTTCTTATAAATTGTGCTAAAGATATTGATAATATAGTAGCGTAATCACATGTTTGCATCCATAATGGGGGCATCTAATGTCTGCTTATAAACAGAACAAGTTGGCAGAAGTGTCTATGTTGGAAAAGACAGATTAAGGCTGAATTCTCAAAGAAATGTCCTCTTTCATTTGGAAATGGTTCAGCTACAACAGATTAAATGTGAATAGAATGTGTTTCCTCAAGCATGGCCTCTAGGCAAGGAGAAAAAGGTGAGCATGACAACAGAAAGTGCAGCTAATGTGATCAAAACAATAACCCTGACAACGTGGGATGAGATTGTAGCACTATTTTTTCATTAGCAGACGTATATTCAAACTAAATCAATATATGCTCATTATCTGTTAATTATTGGTTAACAAAGATATATTACAAAAAGTCAAAAAACATGTTACTTTCAGTTAACATGCAACATAGCACACAGTCTGGATTCTGCAGATTTTTTAAAAAAGCCAAAAAAAAACAATAAAAAAAACAAATGATGTAAATATTCATGTGTCTTCTGGGAGGTGAATTCCTGTAGTGTGAGCATCATACAGGCCCACAGTGAAGCCACTGAAGGCTGACTTTGTGTGTGGGCTCACGCTAAGCACTGACTTGCATCATTAACTCCACCTCCAGACTCACAGCGGCCAGCACGAAACTCATGGGATTCAAGACGACTGCCACTTCTGTGAAGGGTTACTGTTAGCTCTCTTTGCTTCACCTCTTAGCATCCCAGATACAAATTTTATTCAGTTGTGACAATGAAAGAAATGAATTGTTTTTTGCTTTGCTCAAGACTCATGCCTCAATGCACCAGGTATTATTATGTGATCTGTATCTGCATTGATACTCTAAATACTAGCATCTGATCCATGGGTCTTTACATTAAGTAACAATAAGTCTTTTCATTATCTCAGTTGTACCTTGTAAACAACAACAGCAAGTCCAGGTCAGGTGAAGCAATGCAGCTATACAGTCATGGAAAAAATTATTAGACCACCCTCGTTTTCTTCAATTTCTTGTTCATTTTAATGCCTGGTACAACTAAAGGTACATTTGTTTGGACAAATATCATGATAACAACAAAATTAGCTCATTAGAGTTTAACTGAAGAGCTCATATCTTGCTGATATCTATCTGACCTGGTTCGTTCATTCACCCTTCACACAATTTCATTTGCTCTGTTCCACCCAAACTGAAACAACCCCAGATCGTCACTGATCCACCCCCATGTTTTACTGTAGGGGCAAGACAGTCTGGTTTGCAGGCTTCTCCAGGCTTCCTCCTCACCAGTAATTTGGCTGGAGTGGGCATCAACTGAAAACTGGATTCATCACTGAAGAGAACCTTAGCCCAACCATCAACAGTCCAATCCTTGTGATCCTCAGCAAAGAGTAACTGGGCTTTCCTCTGCCTTTGGTTGATGAAGGGCTTCTTCCGTTCTCTGTGCGACTTCAGACCAGCTCCAAGAAGTCAGTTTCTAACTGTCCTTGCTGAACAAGTCCCATTTCTCGACAGTGCCCGCTAGGGCTGCACAATTAATCGAATTTTGATCACGATCACGATTTTTGCTGCCACGATTAAACTAACCTGATCGTCGGCGATATTTACATTTAAAATGCAGCTCTGCTGCAGATCTAATCAAGCACTTTCTTAATCAGTAGTCAGACAAACACCAGGGGGCGAACACATGCTTGAGGCTTTATGAAGCTGCCAAAATATAACAAGGGAGGGCACCTGCAGCGGCAACCTGAAGTCACTCGGTGGACTGGGACTGATGAGAGTCATCAACAGAAGAAAGTAGGAGCATCATGGTGAGGAGCTACTGCCTCAAAACGGACCAACATCCATTGTCTGGACTTGTTCGGATTCAGGGCAAATGACGTTAAACAAGAACAAGTCATATGTAAAGAGTGCGGCAGAGTTGTGTCTGCCCTGCAGAGTAACACTACTAATCTGTTCAACCATCTGAAAAAACATCACAAACACAAATACGAGGAATGCATGAAGGCTAAAGCTAACGCTGATTCACAAAATCCCCGTCCGTGTCCAGCAGCAACCCAGACAACTATAACAGCGAGCCTGCACCGGGCAACACCGCATCCATCTACCTCCCAAAGACACGCAGAAATAACTGACGCAATATCGTTTTATTTGGCCAAAGACATGTGTCCACTAAATACAGTGAGCAACGAGGGCTTCAGAAAAATGGTCAAAACACTGGACAAGAAACGGGGGGGGGAATCGCTTTGAGGTCGGGACCGATTATCTCTCAAACAACGGTCAAAACGATCGCAATAAAAGTTAGCTAGCTAGCAAGTTATCAAATCAAACCGATCTTTATTTATAAAGCAGGGTAGTTCTCACCTAACCTGCTTAAGGTCAGGTGAGAACCTTATAAAGCAGGAGGTCAACATGGAGAATCTGGGAACGATGCTCTGCTGCTCCGGTTGACCCAGATGACTACCGATCATCTGAAGAATCTGGATCAGGTTCTGAATTCATCCGATCCAGATTATTTAATTATGTTATCATTTATTTATTCTTATTTAAAATTTCATTTAGTGCTGAAAACTGTTCCTAAACTGTATTGTTTGCTTAGTGCAATAAAAATACAGGTGTTTTTCTAACATAATGAATAATCCTGATTAATAATCGTGATTACAATATTGATCAAAATAATCGTGATTAGCATTTTGGCCATAATCGTGCAGCCCTAGTGCCCGCTCATTTTTAAGGCCCCTGGAAGTCTGATGATGATTCCTGACATAGGAACAGATGAGTGCACGGTCAACTTTTGGGGTAGAAAGATGTCTCCTCCCACGACCAGCTAGCAGTTTGGTAGTGGCATGTTCGGCCGGTTTTTTCTTGGTGTAATGAACAGCTGTCTTGGAGATCTTCAGTTTTTTCGCTACCCGTCTGTCACTCATGTCAATTTCCAGCAGTGCCAAGATGGCTGCCTTTGTGGCTTCACATAGTTCTTTAGTTTTAGGCATTATGTGAGATCACGATCACGAAGAGCTGACAACTTCAGTCGTTGAGCTACGACTTGAATGTAAGCAGGAAACCACTGTAGGCCTTTGCATGTACAATGCTGCTTATGACATGAAATGGCCTCTTATATACCCTGAGAATACAATTAAGCTTAAGCAGGTCAAATAGGACATAAAGTATGATGTAATCAGCTGCATTTTTGTCATGTTCATTGTATTCTTCGGGTAATATACTTTTAGTGGTACCAGGCATTAAAATGAACAAGAAATTGAAGAAAACAAGGGTGGTCTAATATTTTTTCCATGACTGTAGGTCCCTTCCTTCCTCCACTGCCAAGCTAACATTACTGTTAGTACCTGTAGTCTTGAAGGGCTAGCTTGAGTTAGCAGGAGGATTCAGAGTTAGACAGCCTTCCAACTTGTTGGGGATACATTTTTGCCCTCAAGAAGTCACACTGTATGGACAGCATTAAAAACCTAGCTGAGATCTGATCACAATGCATGTCTGACCACCTCTAAATGTGGTCTGGCTGATCTAATTGTATACCACTGCACCTGCATCCTGCAGGCATGTACCTTTTGCGTGAACATGCATTTCCCCTAAACCAGGTGTAGTACACAGACACAGATCACATGTTCATATAATATATAAAATAACCAGGTGTAAATAGCTTGTATATTCTTCACATTTACTGTAACTAAAGCTGCATTTGCAGAGGTTATGATTAACTATGGCTTGAGCTGCTGTTTTCTTTTCAACATAAGGAAGGCTTTCATTAACATATGTAGCAATGACACCACCACTGCTAACCTTTTTCTCACCACAATCACTGTTATCAAAGCAACTGCACAGTACTATGATACAAAGTGAAATGGCCAGCCATCACTATGTTAGAAAATGAAGTCAGGCAATATTCTGGTTTCCATGTAAAAGATAAAAGCATAATTGCTTACAGATTTGCTTTTGTACTTGAACGGTGAATTACTGCTCAATCAATCCCCCTCAAAGCATCAAACAGAAAATCACACCTTTTACTAATGAGCAACCCTGTGGAGTTTACCCATCATTTATAAATTCATTAATTGCTGTAAACATGAGTATAGCTACTACAAAGAAAAAATAATATTTCACAGCTCCGACAGTGGCTGGTTTTTCCTGCCTTCTTGTCAAACATCAAGTGAAGACTTCAAGGATTCACAAAAAGGTGCAAACCCCTCTGTGAGTAACAGAAAAGCAGATTATTGAAAGACAAACTACTGTGGAACAAAGTTCTATGACCTGATTAAACAAAAATCTACCATAATCTTCCTAAAGGTGAGAACAAAGAAAAGAAAAGCTCATGAGCATTGCCCCATTTGTCAGACATGATGCTGCTTCTGTTATGGCTTGACAATGTGCAGTTCCCAATACAGCTGACACACGGCATTAATTGATACTTTCACTGCTGACATAAAAGCTTTTTCAAAGTGAAGAGGTGGAATATTCTCACCTGGTCAAGTCAGTCACCTGATCTCCATCTGACTGAGCTGCATCCCACTTGTTATAAGCCAGGCTAAAGGCAGCTTGACCTGCATCAGAGGACCAGCTCAATACCTGCCAACTGCCCATCTACTGGCCACAGATCACTGGAGTTTACAGGCAATAACTCATTTTCTCCTCTTTTCCCCTAGTTATTTATGAAAGTTTTACTTCATCTTATTCTGTTCAAGCTGTGTGATCATACTGTTTACTATAAAACTAGGTTTTACTTTCACTATAACCAAACCTATTACCAACTCTACCTCTTTCACAGCAGAAAACCAGCCAGCTTTATGATATCAGTTATCTTTGGCTCAGTGAAGCCAGATAACCACAAGAGAGCCAGACTAAGCTGAAGTCCCTTCACAGTACAGGCCACTGATCCATTCAATAAGGTCTATATCAATGTATGTATTGACTCACTGAACCAGCCTGTCTTTTCCCAACAGTGTGAAAATTATCATCTGAAGTGTTGAGGCTACACTACAACAGCTTCTTCTGAGAGTTCAACATGACTTTTTCCTCTGCAGATGAATCCACAATGGACAATGAACTATTACCCTCTCTGGTATATTGATTTCTTCATTTCGTAGTGATCCAGAGCAGTCTGATGGGCAGAAGTAGGGGGGTTTAAAACTAGCAACCCACCACATACAGACACGCTGGCAGCCACTTTCTACCAAGGAGGACAGCAGCATGAGAAACTCTCCAAAAAAAGAAAAAAAGATTAAACTATCCAAGACAAAGACAATGCCTTATTCTCCAGACTTCTAATGAATTCATCAATGAATCAGCACGAGGAGAAGCAGGACTTCCAGCACTGGCTGGAGTCAAAATGAAAACTTCGGTAGCCTTTCATTTCTCAAGCTGGATCTCAACTTTTTGTCTCATTAATGTGACATGGGTCTAATATTTAGATTTTATACTTGCGCACAAATAAAACTCCCACGTCTGCCTTCTGTCAGAGCACATTCATTACTCTCACACACACACACACACGCTGAACGAAAACAGTTCATCTGCATGCTGGTATGAACCACCACTAGACACTTTCTACAAGTTTCCCAGCAGGATGGGGTTACATGGGAGTTCTTCAGTCAAAGCAATTTTCCCTACTTTTCTATTTGCAAGTGGTCCAGCATGTCCTCCCGCTTAGCAAAGATGCATTCATCTGAATCTAACATGGACAATAACAGGGAGTACTATTCGAAAAATCAACTTAGTGGCCCCTTAATTGTGAAGCAGCCAGGAACAATGCTTTAGTGCATCCTGCAGTCCAATCCAGCCAAGGCAAGACTTGCATAAATCTAAAAAAAGCACTTTAAGCCAAATGCACAGCCATGCCAGCTTCATGTTTAGTATAAATTAAAGGCCCCTATGGGTTTATGTTCATATACAACACAGTGATCCTTGATCAAGAGAAGGGAATATTAACCCCAGTGAAGTAGATGTGATGTACAAAGCATTTTAAGAGAAACAAAGTGTCATGAAGTGACAGTTTATACGTCTCAATGTGCGCATGCAGTGGCTGAAAGTACAAATACAGATCATACTGAGCTTACGTTAAGAACAAACAAAGTGAATTAAAGGAGAAGACAGGCTTAAACTATAGTTTTCTGCAAACAGAGCAGGAGCTGTGTGTGTCATGGTGTCTGATCTTTTAATGGTGAAAACCCTGATACTCCTGGTTGTCTTTACCAGTTTGCCAGTTAATGCTGGCATTAGGCTTACTAAGAGCATGTACACAGCATGTATACACAGCACCAATGGCTGAAAGATTTAGGATTAAACAGGACTAAAGTATGTTGAATTCAGTTTTATACAATATGTAACGTTTGTTTAGGGAACATCTTCTAGCTGCATCACAACAGTGGCCGTGACATTCCAGGGAGTACGGCAGCAAGCTAGAAGTAAGAGGAAAATCCACAAGAAAAGTAACTCATTTGTTGAAATAAAGGATTAGTGGGAGGTTAAATATATGCCGAATTGGTCGGTGAGTGCTTTTGATCCGAAACAGATGCAAAGTTTTGCTGTTTGCTTTGAGTGTTCTGCCAGATGCAGGAGTCGGGTTTCAATTGACACATTTTCAATGCAAGTTAGCAGGTGGTCCCTCCAAACCGGACAACAGGTGTATGCTGCCTCAGTGTGCGGCGCAGACTCACCTTCTGCTGCCGCCGGGCCATGTCGGTGGGCTGCTTGGCGTTGAACGGGTAGGCAATGCACCGCAGAACGAACACATAGATCTGCAGTTTAATTTTCCTCTCCTCTTCCTCCCTCTGGATCCGCTCCCGCTCCTTCCTCTCCTCTTCTTCACCTGTAGCGTCGCTGTCTTTGGCACCTTTGCCGGGGGCGCCTCCAGGTGCGGCGCTCTGCCGCTTCTTGCCGGCCGCCCGGCTGCTGCTGTCCACCTTCCCTGCCGGGGAGGCAGACGGCTTCTTCGGAGGCTCCTGGACAACTTCTGGGTCGGTCTCCCCGCCGGAGTCTTCGCTGGAGGACGGGTCCAGCATGGTGCACGGCGGTAAAACTCTGGCTGAGACCGACGGCGGAGAAAAAAGAAAGGGAGCAACTGTTGCAGCTTTAGTTTGTTTGTTTTAGTCGACGTGGCGCTAACAGCTGCACTTTACCGACAAACAGTTTCGCCTGCTGCAGTCGGTGGTGCGTCTGAAGCCGCGACCTGTGAGGAATGCTGGTTTTAGTGGGGAGGGCGGGAGGCGGAGTTTTAACGGTTAATAATTGGAGGTTGTCGTCGCGTGCACCTCGTTCCGTCACACCATGATGAATGTGTCGGTATGGCCCTGCGCGCGACCGCCTCTGACGGCGCGGAGCTCGTGCGCTCTGAGCGCCGAGCACACAGGTGAGCAACCTGTAGCTGCTCCAGAGCTGTGAGCCCAGACAGGACGTCTCACTCTGACGGATTTTCATGGACCACAGAACTCAAGGAACACTACAACCATAGGTCGACAGGAAAGTAGAGGGGACTGAGAAACGGCAGGAAAGTCATTTGGTCTGTCTATGCTCTGTCTCCATGGACAGTCAGACTGGAGACCTGCAGTCTCATCAATACTCTGTGCTTAAAGTAAATAGATATATATTTCAGTTAAAAGCCTGAACTTCCTCACTCACTACTGGAGAGTTTGAGGAAAGATCATAGATCAAAGGCACAGAGACCGGAAATGGAGAAATCTAAAAACAAGTACACAAATAAGCACAGTTTATTTCAGTGTAACATTCTACAGTTTACACCAAAATCAGGCCTCATATTTCCTGTGTTTGTTTAAGGCCAATCCAATCATCTGATGGCTATATAGGCTACACATATTTTCCCAAAACATCTAAAGACTTCTATTCTATCAAAAACCATTTTCTGATGGGGTTTATGGCTGGCATTTGTAAGTTTTGCTATAGCTACTCAGGGCATTTAAACTCATCAACAGTATGTCTTCTATCAGGTTGTATTGTCTTTGGTGGAGCTTGGCATTCTGTTGTTGAATTCAAATGATTCAATTGTGCATGCCCATAGAATAGCTTATATCGGGGATATTTCCTAGTAGCCTATCATATCCTGTAGTTAATTGAGAGAACAAGTCAGGTCAATTTTATGTATTTAGTCTGTAATTACAAATCACAAACTTCCGTGATTATATCCCATATGTGCTTCAGTGGTTTGTTGTATTGTCTGTTTTTTTTTTGTTGTTTTGTTTTTTTGTTATGTGTGATAGGTCTTCTTGCACAGACAATCTTTGGCTGGAAAAGGAAGCAACATGTGTTTAACTCCCCCTCAGCCAGAGAGCTGACAGAGCAGAGCATTTAAGGATTCAACAGTATCTTAAGTATCATCAATAACGTTGTAGCCAACATTAGATTTAATAAACAAGTATTTCATTATATCTTTTACTCAAAAATAATGCAAGTAGTATGAATCAGTGGAATCAGCGATGGCAGACAATTAAAAAAATGCAATTTTCTGCTGTATAGTTGCCTCCAAAAAAGACCATTAAGTAAAATCAGTGCTGGATCTGTGTGTGCGTGAACGTGTGTGTGACATATCCACCTGTTTTATGGTATCTGCTGTTTTTTTTAATTTGTTTTTGGTATTGCTCAATTCATTGTCTGGTTTAGAGATTCTTATGTTACTGTTGGGATTTTGTTTTTGTATGTTAAATAAGTAAAACAGATTTTTCAAAGGCATATGAGTGAAGCCTGTGCTCCATGTGGATGTAACAGGCAGAAACCGTGCCCACTAGAGGTCAGTGCCTCTCTGGTCTATTTTACAGTAGATGCTTCAAATTAGAGCTTCATTATAGTTGTTTACAAATCAACAAAAGCAGTGCATTCATAAATAAACAAGGTACAGGAGTACAGAACATTAAAACGATTTCATGTTTTTGTAATGTAATCCTCAGCTTGGTGCAGTTTCAAGACATCCAGTTGATTATACAGTACCAGAGTGGCAGGAGTGCAAGTCCAGTATATCCTGCTTCTTACACAGCAAAATATTAAATAATCCTTGTTTAGAGAACAACTCGTCAAATATTTACATCCCTACTCTACTACGTCTATGGCAGTCAGCTCCAGGCTCATTAACTCCGAGTGAAGATGTAAATCTTTAAAAACATCATACAAATATGTAGTTTCATTTTTAAAAAGATTCAGTAAGTTTCTAAAATAGTTAAGTACTGTAGATTTTAGCAAATATTACTCCAACTAGAGGAAATACTGCATTTTCTGTGGGACCTATTTTCAGCTGCGTATTAATGCACATTTTGCTCAAGGGGCTCCAGAGGCCCATCGTCAAGGTGCTGTGGAGTTAAAGCTAGGAAGAACTGGTGCCCAGTCAGGGTACGTATCCAGAGTGAACAGAGGAACTCCCCACGTAGCCACAGCCAACAGGACAGCAAGAACGCCAATCACGTTGACGCCAAGTCCCGCCTTCACCTGCAGCAGCAGTGATGAGACACACATTAGCAGAATTCTATTTCATAATGATATTTGATGTACTGAAGCCAGTGTAGATGTGCTGAAAGTGTAATTTGTTCTCACCATGTCTATGACACTGATGTGACCGTAAGCGAATACGACAGCATTGGGTGGGTTGGACACTGGCAGCAGGAAGGAGAAGGAAGTGCACAGGGTGGCAGGGATCAGGACGTATAATGGGTTCACATGGATGGCCTCTGCCTGAAGCAAGACGAATCACACACACATATTTGTCTAAATACTAAAGTAATGAGCATGTGTACGTAGTTCATACACAGAGGTTCGAACATTGTTCATTGTCAATTCATTCTTCACATCTACTCAAAAAAACAGACTCACATTTGGCAGGACTAGCACATGCTAAGCTAACAAATTTTGGTTTGGGTTGGTATTGCCATTATTCTGGCATATTTATAAAGCACAACTTGAACTTTGTCAAGGATAGAAGGAAAAAGTCCTGGACGTATTTTCATCATAGTGTCTGGAAAAGTTAGTAGCTTCTTAGTTTGCAAACGATAGCTGGCTGGCACATTCTGCTCTTTTTGCTAAAAGAATATTGCACTAACTAGGCACAGTAGTGATTGTTCAGGACACAATGAACAGTGATTGAAAAGTTTCTATGAAAGGCCTCACACATTTTTTTATGTGACTCTAGGTCTCCCCTGGAAAACATTGTAACTACTATAAGTCCAAGTTAACTACAGCTGCCTCCCCCCCAAGGAGCAAATTAC